>OX375866.1:53594562-54022909 GCA_947359475.1 Heligmosomoides polygyrus bakeri | reverse complement strand
ATTTTTCTAGAAGGAGTTACGCGAGAGTGAGTAGCTAGCAATAGTAATAAGCTAATACATACCTGATCTCTTTATGTGAACAAAAGATAGGTTGATATGAGGTAGCGTTAGTGAGAAAAAAAGCATATTCGAAAAATGACAGGAGCTTTCACAACAACCTAATATTAGAAGCTATTAGAACCGTCCTCCTCGCGAGGTTTCCAACATGCGCTGGACTTGGCAAAAATCAAAACTCTCACAAACGTTGACCTTGTAGGTGGCTTTGGCAGCTCATAGTTTTCGAACCGCTTTACTATGATCGTTTTCCCTAAGCTATCTTGCAGACTATCTTTAGCTCAATTAAACACTGAACTTCGGGTTTTCATGGACGAAGCCGAAACCAAGTGGGAGTCTATGAAAACGGGCGATTTCCAAAAAACAGGCGGCGTAGGCCAAAAATACCAGAATTTTTGCCGTATATTGAAAAGAGGACCACGAAGTGCGTACAACAGGCAGAAGACAAGAAATCTTCTTAAAACGCTGCTTACTCTGACCGGCTAGGGAGTATTCTCTGCGGGAACAATTATCTCGAGAGATGAAGGGAGGCGGCCGCCGTCGAATCTATATAGGTCACTGAATCAACTTGTTTATGGATCACTGAGTACTACCTACATCATTGGATAGATCAGCCAAAGTAGATCCGAATGGTCGCATTTTTCCCGTCGGCCCAAAAACCAAAAGACAGGAGCGGTATTGTACTTCAACGTCTGATAAAACTCCTCTGTTTCAAAGGTATGGTCCAGTGCGTGATATTGGTGCTGAATGGGTCCATCTCTTCACTGACGCCTCGACAAAGTTGCTGTTCCCCATGGTAGAAGTGATGTAGCTCGCAGAGGTTCGTCGACGTCTTCCCACCTCCGCTAGGAAACTTCGCAACGCAGTGTTGGTGTGCAATGAAACGATCATCGGGTCTTCGAGGCCCATCTGGTGCATGGGAGCCAAGCCGGAAAGCAGCAGTGTTTTTCCACCTTCGTTTCGCATAGTTAGATCACTTCATACGAAATCCATGTTGCTTCGTAAATTGAAACGGTGAACTGAGCACTCGCGCTGGCGCCGCGACACTTGTTTGTGCAGGAAATCAGTAATCCTACTCTTATTCTATTCCGAAGGTAGCGTGTGTCCCAAAGAATTGTTCATGTTTTACTGTTTGTAGTTCTAGCGCTACAATACCTGGCAGTGAAAGCCTGCAGGTGACTAAGGCAGAAGGCTTAAATTGTAGCAGCAACCTTTCGCCCTACATAAAAGCCTTACTGATGGACTGCTGTCGCTTGGATGGCGGCAGTCCATCACGAGTCAGAGATTTTATAGTTCTATATAGCTTCTAATATTAGGTTGTTGTGAAAGCTCCTGTCATTTTTCGAATATGCTTTTTTTCTCACTAACGCTACCTCATATCAACCTATCTTTTGTTCACATAAAGAGATCAGGTATGTATTAGCTTATTACTATTGCTAGCTACTCACTCTCGCGTAACTCCTTCTAGAAAAATGGAGCTTTCAAACGAGTACATCCGAGGTGGCTTATTGTATGTCTTCAAATTTGGTGACTCGGAAGCCGCTCCCCGTCGTCGCATCAATGGTGCATTTGGGGAGGGCACAGTGTCCGATCGCACTGCACGAGAATGGTTCGCACGCTTTCGCGAAGGTGAGTTTAACCTTCAAGGTTAGTTCAGGTTAGGACGTGAATCCGATGTCGACAACGACCGATTGCGACAGCTGGTGGAATCAGACCCACGGCAGACTACTCGCGAACTTGCACAGGACTTGGGTGTGCACTATGCCACCATCGCCAGGCACCTACATCAACTGGGTAATGTGCACAAGTTGGCACAGTGGGTTCCCCATGACCTCACCAAACGCAACCTCCAGCGAAGCGCTCAGGTGGCCACTCAATTGCTCTCGTGCAAGAACACAGATAGTTGGCCGAAGTCCATCATCACAGGAGATGAGAAGTGGTGCCTGTACGTCAACATTAAGAGGAGCAGACACTGGGTTGACAAGGGTGAGCAGCCTGAGCCACAACCAGAGGAGGTCCTCACCCGTCGAAGATCATACTTTGTTTGGTGAGATTACAAATGTGTCATCTACTACGAGCTGCTGGACGGTAACGAAACCTTAACAGCGGACTTGTCGTGTCTACGTGTACTGTCAGCAGCTGGATAGACTGGCCGCCAAGATCGCAGAAAAGCGTCCGAATCATGGCACAATCCGACTCTTGCATGACAATGCTCGACCACATTGCAGGAATGACGCGCCAAAAGCTTCCCGACTTTGGATGAGAAGTGCTGCCTCACCCACCATACAGCCCAGATATTGCGCCAACAGACTACCACCTTTTCCTGTCTCTCTCCAATGCCATGCAAGGAGAAACGTTCGATGACGAGGACGACATAGAACGCTAGCCGGCTGGCTTTTTCGAATCAAAGCCAGAAAAGTTCTACGCTGACATTATCGGGAGTCTGCCCGAAAGGTGGAGAAGAGTGATAGAAAATGATGGCGGTTACTTCGTTTCCTAATGTGTTTTCGCTTTTTTTGTAAAACTAAAAAAATGTGGTGTTTGAAAATGGCGAGAATTTCTTCAACAACCTAATACAAGGGTGGAGGCGAGTAGTCCACTCCTGCACAGAGTCTACTCTCTCACCGTATACTACTCCTATGCTGAGCAGTTTGATGCGACGAACTTTCCAGTAGTTCTCCACGCTTATGAGGGGTTCATAATGCATTTCCCATTGCAAGTACAGGCGCACCCTGAAACTGTAAGTGTTGGCCTCTGCATGAACAATCGCATCGGTACTACAATGATTGCAATAAAGGTCTGCATAGTAGAGATCCGTTAATGATGTTCGTCGTTCTATTTAAAACATTCGAGGAGCAAACAAGTCTGTGTCTAGTGTTCCACGTCTATGATAGCTATGCATTTATGATAGCGAATTTGCTCTACAGTCGCTGGGTCAGTAACTGCAAACAGGACACACAATTAGGCGGAGTTCCGAGCTGCGTCGATGTTCGAACTTCGAAGGTCTGAGACGCTACCGCATGGGATAAGTCGTCGAAAATTAGGTGGGCCGGCCACGTAATGCGCTTCGCCGACACTGATGGACGAGAGCCGTCGCCGAATGAATTCCGCTGGATGTCGAGAGGACGCCAACACCAGCACGCCCACCAACGCGTTAGTCGGACTTCTTCGTGAACGCCCTGAACGACCGAAGGAGGATCCATTGGGGTACACTGGCACGCTATAGGAGCGAATGGAGATGGTAAAAGCGCACCATTCCCCACAAATATTACTGAAGAAACTCAAATCGGTCTTCGCACGAACCTGCTCCCCCCTGCACGGCTTCTCCATGGTCATTTTGGAACAGATGACGGTTCCTACAGGACGTTGGAGAGCGGTCATCTTGGTCTTGAAGTAGGTGAAGTTCCGGCGGGCATTGCGGATGCTCAACCCTGCCTCTGCTGCTTCAGCCAACACTTCCGCCCTTCTCTCCTTGAGACCTTCCTTTATCGCCGCTCTGCATAGCTTCGCAAGCTCGGACGTCAGCTGGTAGTTGCCTGACTCTCGTGCTGCTCCACGCTGGCGTATAAGCTCGAGAGTTTCCGGAGGCAGGCGTCTTTTGGTGGTCTTCAAGCTCTCGGCTCCCTTAGCACTATCGTGGAGATGGTGCACGAAGCTGCCGTATTCCTCATCGACGTTGTCCATGACGGCATCTTCCCAAAGGCCGACAAGAGAGGTGTAGAGGTCCCAGTTGATGGTCGTTCTGGGATTCCTCTTCTTGAACTTCGCGGCCTTCTCTCCTTGACGCGAAAAGCGAAACCTCGCGCGAAGGAGGCGGTGGTCCGATCCCGTGTAGAACTTGGGGACAACGGAGACGTCGGTCAGGCAATACTTGCGATTGAAGATGATGTGGTCGACGTCGTGTGTCTTGTTGTGGAACTGGCAACCGGGGGATTTCCAGGTCCATCGTAGGGAAGAAGGCTTCTGGAACTGCGAGTTTCCATGGATGGTCTTGGTCGACATGAAACTCAGACAGCCTTTCACCTTGCTCGTTCGACTCCAAACCGTGAGTTCCGATGTGAACTTCTTCCGGCGACCTTCGCGGTCCGATCCTGGCGTTGAAGTCGCCGACGATCACCTTGTAGAAGGTGTGATCTTCCTTATAGAACTTCTCCAGCTCCACGTAGAAGGCTTCGACCTCTTCGTCGTCGTAGTCGGATGTTGGGGCATACGCGACGAATACAGTCAGAGCTGGCACGGAGCCACATCGCTTCAGTCGCAGACGTCCGATTCGGGTTGTCAGAGACTCGATACGATGTACGAATCGATGTTCATGGCCAAGTGCGTGTTGACGAGGACACCAACGCCGCCTACTTCCCTGCTGTCGCATGTTCCGAGGACCAGTTCTTCTCCGGAGTCGTAGGCGGCGTGTAGGGAGTAGTGTCTTCTCGTCTCGGTCAGTCCGATGACGTCGTACTTGATCTTCCTGGCTTGCATCATCAGGTCCTCGACGGATGCTTCCGATGCAAGTGTGCGGGCGTTGTAAGTACAGATCGTCATCCTAGTCCTTCTCAATTTGCGCAGCCTGGTTAGGCCCTGAGATTTTAGCAGCCTCTCCGTACTCGTCCTTCCCATCGCTGCAGAAATGGGGGCTCTTTCGGGGTCAGGGAATGAGGCCCTTTAGTGCTGCTGTGTTTGACTTCCATACAACACGGGTAGCTAGTCAGGCTCTGTCGTGCGGGCGAAGAACTCCGGACAGCCAGCCAGACTGCCCGAAGGGACGGGGCGAGACTTTTGAGGCGGCCTCGAATCGCCTTTCGATGTACTCCCAGTCTACCGAGTGCAAGCTTTTGGCCGAGCCGGCACAGTTACAATCCGCACAGTCACGGACTCATCCACGCACACTGTGCACGAACATGCCGCTCCCAGGAACGCGTCGACCCGACACAGCAGGAGCAAGGAGACCATCCCCTGCATCCCACCTGCGTCTCTGGGCAGTACACGGTCGCATTTGGTTCGCGTTTTCGTTCCCCTATCCACCACCCGGGGACGCGCCAAGTGGCCCTACGACAAGCGGCCCGAGATCCCTCTTAACAAGAGAGCCCGAAGGCTCTCTATCGAGGGAGATCCGTGGCCACTGACGATAAATCGCAAAATGCAAAAACACCAGTACAAAGAGGAATCGAAGCCACGACCTTGCTCCAGTGAAGCTACAACACTGTCACTACGCCGACCGAGTACATTCGGCTGGTTGGCAGCAGAGCGTCATGAACTTGGCGCTGTCGCGTCCACACGCTTTTTTTCTCGACCACAGAAGAGCATTTCGGAAAAACTAATTGTGGTTTTGGACTCCCCACACAAGACCCTACACCCTGTAAAAATTTCATCGCAAAAGCTCACCTCCACTTTAGAGGCTCTCCTTGTTAGCCTAGCTTAAAAGAGTGTGCAGTTTGATTTGAAATGTGCCGAGTTCGATGTGAAAATCCTACTATCCTACTATATATAATCGGCAAATGTCACGTGTCCGTCACGAGTAGGGGGAACTGAAGCCAAAAGATGCCTACGACAGTGCGGCGTATGCCAGCCGGGCTTTCTTTGAGCTTAACCATGGACAGTTGCTGGCGAACTATATCCTTGGCGGCTGATCGTCCAAGTTTACGAGATATTCAAGGGACAACGCGTCAGGTTATGAATGAGGATTGAGTGCAGAGCGTAGGGATTCAGGAGGCGTGCCCTATACATCGTTCAGCGTGGGTCTGGATTCAGAAGACGTGCTGAAGACGTAGTCCAACTTGCGTAAGTATTCCGAGTAAGGGCGACCAATAGGAGAGGATTCACAAAGGGGGACTATTAGAGGAGGAGCGTGAATAAATGGGGGGGGGGGATTAGCATTTTCCCTCAAGATCGTTCAGTGTGTGTCGGATTTCTGAAGACGGCTTACAGAAGTCGTGGGACGTGTATCAGAGTGCAGATGGAGTGTCACAGACGTCGTGGCAACGTAGTGACACGTTAATAGGTACTCAGCGTCACATGTGCGTGCTTGACTCTCACTCAGTTTCTTTGCCAGCACACAGGAAAGGAAGTATTTCGGGAGGGGGGGGGGGGAGGGGTAGAGAGAGTGACCATGGGATTCGGAGTATTATTGCCGTCGGACAGTAAACGGTGTCGTCCAATATCGATTAATTTTAGTTATGTTTCTGCAGATTAAGCATGTTGGATTGGGACTCTCATGATCTGTTTCTCTCCTCGTAGATAACGGGCACTTCAGACAATAAATCGCATACATGCGATAGAGGGTGGATGGGGTTCATAGGAGCAGTTAAGATCCTGCCCTACCATATCCCACTGCATTAATCCTACTATATATAAAGCAGCAAGCGTGTGTGTGTGCGTGTGTCACACTGTCCGTCCGTCACACTTGAGTTGGGGCGCGGCAGCCGAACACGTCGGCAACCGTGCAAAGCGAGCCCCAGACGCGCCGAACACGTCGGCAACCGTGCATGGCGAGCCGTAGACGTGCCGAACACGTCGGCGGCACGAAACTTCAGCCCTGGGGTAATCGAGGTTGCTGAACACGAATCTGAAGTCGACCAATCGATATCGATCGATATTATCGATTTTTTTTGAGGATGGCGCTCAAGCGGCCCGAAACTTCAGCCCTGAGGGTAATCGAGATCGCTGAACACGAATCTGACGTCGGATCAATTGATCCATCTCGATTAACATAAAGGTCAGAAGGCCTAGGGAAGAATAGGAAACCCGTAGCGGCCATGGCGTCCTATTCTCGGTGTTTGGGGGCGAAGCCCCAACCAGTCGTAGGCGGCCGCTCCGCCGACGAACGACTGGTCTATTATGTAGCAAAACCAGTTTTACTTAATAAAATCAAAAAGGTCAAAAGGAAAATGGAGGACGATTGGGGTTGTTCTATTCTCGAGGTTTGGGAGCGAAGCCCCAACCAGAAGATTGGCGGCCGCTAGGCGCGAGTCCACAGCATTCTGAACGAATCAGATCGGGTGAACGCAATAAATGCAAGATCTCAATTGCATCTCTGAAAAGAGACACCAAACCACCTTGGCCTCTTCTTGAAATATGCCGCCATCGAGGCACTATTGTATAATACTTTCACGACTCCAGAGATCAAGAAGAGGTCGAAAAATTTTTTTCGACCAAACGTCCCTGGGAGGGAGGGTACTTGGGGTGCTGATCACGACATCCGGTTTTCGTTTTCCGCTGGAGTACGGTAGGTTACGGAAGGTATGGGTGACTAAGGTAATGGTCACCGATTTCGCCCAAACTCCAGCGTGAAACGAAAAACTGATGTAAGATTCGTTATCAACACCCTAAATAGGCGAAGTTTGGGCGAAATCGGTGATTATGACCCCGACAGCTTTAGTTACCCGTACCTACCGTAACCTACCGTAATCGACCGAAATTTCAAAAACGGATGTCAGATTCGTGATCACCACTCCAAATAACCCCTGGGCGAAGTTTGGGCGAAAATTTTTTTCGACCCCTCCTCGTCCTCTGGAGTCCGTAAAGTACAATAATGTCATACGCACTACTATGAGGTGCAGCGTTAATCTCTGATGGAAACATTAGTGGCTTATTCTTTCCATATAAGACCTACGTTATACTTCGGCGACGCGTCGCCGACGCCAACGTCGCCACAGATGTCGCCGGCAGGAGAGCATCGGAGCGCATTTTTAGCATCAGAGTGCAGTGTACTAATAGAAGTACGGGGCAGTGTTGAGCATTTAACGACTAATGATTTACCGACTTAACGAATCTACCAGCAGTTTCGTTAAATGTCTTTATTGGAGTTTAGCAAAGGCCTTTTTCGTTAAATCGCACTGAAATTAAATTTACGCGGAAATTTCGAAATTCACAGGAAAACTTAACTCTTAATTAATGTAAATTGTATTTCAAAAAAGTGAGGTTTGCAGTATCATTTCAGAAAGCGAGGAAACACTACTTATTTGAATCAGTTTCTCTACCACCTTTTCGTATTTTTCTGTTTCAAAGCCGTCTTTCATACTTTGGCTACTGCGTATCAGTTTCTCACAGTTCTTCACCGTTCTCTTCACGCTTTCAGCCTTCTTCACAGTTTTATTTTATGTTACTTGCTCTGCAAGAAAGCGAAAAGGCCTAGAAAGCGAGAATAAAACGGATGAGAACGACAGAGAAGCGAAGAAAGGTGACAAAGCGAACGGAACGTAAGGATTAGGCCCCCACTCCCTCCCCAAACACTCTGTGTCCCAGCAAGCTGAACGGATTTTCGCACAGCATTAGGCAATAGTAGTGAGAGTAACCATAAAAGAAAAACGGCACTATTGGTATCCGCAAGACGGGGGTTTTTGCACTTTCCGATCTGAGACGTCGTCGGCAGCGCCGGCGACGTCGGCGACGTAAGTATAATCCCCTGCGGAGCTCCCGGCGACACCGCTGGAGAACCATCGCCGAAGTATAACATAGGACTAAGGCTAAGAACTGTTTTAGACCCCCATGAATAGTATTTCGGCTTGGCTCACGCCAATTCTTTTCGACGGTGTTTATAAACAAATAGACTAGGCTGCTCCAGTTGCCAAATAGGATGTAGACAAGCGAACGGTCGTCTCTCTTTCCGTGCCGGACTATGTCTGTAGGGTGGAACGACATCAAGCAGTAGGAATGCGAGGTGTTTTGTCGACACTCTGCCGGATGAGGAACCACATCTCCTAACCAGCTTATTTCTTAATATAATATGTTGTTCTTGTTTCTTCTCGAGAACAGGTCTGATATCAAACGGCAGCCCTTATAGTGTTGGAGAAATAAAAAGGTTAGATAAACAAAAAGAGATGTCGAATCGAGAAGCCTCCGCAAGTGGACGATGTCTTTTGTCACGGTTCCACAACACAACATGAAAACGATTAAAGAAAGCAGAAAGCGCTCGCAGTGCGTTATGCGAGCAGACACCCGGGCTGCATGACGCCTTTTGAATACCACTAATTTATGGATCAATGATCAGATTTAGGAAAGCTTACGACTACGACTTACGACCCGAGATGTCGTGAAGCGTAAATCGTAAGAAATTTGTCAAAAATCGCGGTAAGTCGTAAAATCGTAAATCGTAGATCGTAATTATGCACACCCTTTGGGCTATAGATTTAATACAGTTTCGATCGCAAAATAATCATTTCGCTGCCGTTAGCAAGAGCAAGAGTTCCTGCTAACTGCTGTAGTTAGCAAGAGTTAAGACAAGAGGAAAAGAGCAGAAAACATAGAAATTGTAGGTTGTGAAATACCCGGACCGCGACCTGCAATCCTTCAAAATTTCAAATCGTATACGCGATGTACCAGGTGTGCCTTCGTGTTGCGCTTGCGAGGCGACGTCCCAGTCCCATACTCTTCTACGACTTGGAGGAACGTTTTCAACACATTTAAGACCGCGGCGTCAGCTGTTGATGAGACAGCGAGTTCAATGAGCTCGCTAGCTCAAGTCAAGAGAAAATGGGGAGCGTCATTTGCTGGCTGGCTTCGTCCCATTTGCGCATAGAGACAGTTTATGCCTCGCCGATGAAGTCTATCAATCGAAGCGATGACTTGATTTGTCCACTACGCAACTGAGACGTTCCACCGTAATCAACGCGTCACCATTTGGAGGTTTTGAACAGCTACACTACACAATGCATTCTCGCTTCCCCTACTACGCAACGTTTTCACTTTCTGCTTCCATTTTGGTCCTAACACTTGCTGATAGCCTTACCGACGATAAGTTGCGCTTCTTCAAGCAATGTTCCTATTTCGAGAGTATCTACACTGCAACGCGTTAGAGTGCATTGTTACCTTCTACTAGACCTTAGCAGTAACGAAAGATAGTAACACCACTGATTTGTCGCATAATTCTAATAAGCATTTAGCTATTATTCACAGCATTCACTGACCTTAAGAATTTGAATTTTTCACTTTTCGCTTTCGTGTGAGCTCCTTACATCCGTTTCACATGACATTTGATGCTCGAGACAGTCGTATTGTTCTTCCGTGCTCAGTACCTCAATCGTTATAAAGGTAGTTGAGGACACAAAAATGTTCTGGGGTCTTCACAACTCCGACCATAAACGAGCCGCTCATCGGTTCAAGTGGCTTGCAGCCATGCCAAGGCTGTTGTAAAACTTTATTCTGACTGATGCTGTCTCTCGTTCTTGGACCATGGAAAGGTTTGATTAGCTAACGACCTAAATACAGTTTCGTTCTTAAGAACCAACCCAAAATACGAAAGGACAATGAAAACGACACCGTGAAAACAAGGAAGTATCATATCTTCACGAGTGGACAAACGAGTGCACCGTCACCCTTGCTGGAGGGAAAGCGGAGGACGGCGCATCCATTCCATCCGCCCACCCAGTGAAATAGCCTGCTTGGTATAGCTTGGGGGAGCGAGTGAATGAAACGATCTCCATCCGTCAGTCTTTCGCATAAGTGCGCGGGAATTCCAGGCACCGAGGCGCGTAGCCTTGGAAATGCTATAGATTAAGGGAACGCATATCTTCATGTGTAGAGGACATCGCGTTCGGGTCGTCTCAACAGCGCTCTCTTCAGTCGGTGCACAATCGAGCGGGGAGGAAACGCAACCGACAGCGGCATGATGACGACCGATGACTGACATGTCGCGCTGAGGGACAGCACGACGCGATTTGGCCGCCAGCACCAGGAGAGCGCGAAAGCGCTGAGAGCTGCCGCAGAGACGACCTCGGAGGGAGCCAGAGCGTGGCCGGATACCCTAATGCCGAGCATGACATTCGTCTCTGAGAGCCGGCAATGCTAATGAAGGCGCTGCGATCCTTCATGTGCTCGAGATATTTTTGCATCTCGTCATCGTATTTTTGCGGTGTTGATTTCAGTTTGGCTGCGCAAACAGCGCGCACTGCACCAAGGCCTTCCGATGCTCAGCGCCTCTCCCATTCTCATCCAGCCAGGACGAGCTCACTCGAGCGCTTAAAGGGCATTGCGACGTCATCCCTTGAGTGGGAAGTGGAAGACAAGGAAAGCCTCCACAAATCGCGAGGAGCTCAGCTGGTGGTAGGGACGAAGCCGTGCTACTTGCCTCGTCTTCCATCTCTTCCGTCTGGCAGCCCACAACGGCCCGTTGTGGGCTGCCAGACGAATTGACGTTTGACGCTCTAACGACACTTTTGCGCCTCGAGATCCATCTAAAAACGGCTCTCTAACTGCTTGCACGGCTTTTTCGAGGGCGGCGTCTCAGCGGAGATTCTAACTCGTACAAGAATGCGGCTACAAACACTTCAAGCAGAACGTGTAGGCAGTTTGAACGCGAATATGATGTGCACAATGACTTTCGGTGGCCAGGCGATGGACAAGTCAGTCTTTGACCCTTTCCGAAGAAGTCCCGCAGCAATTCGACCACGGAGAAAACGAAGGCTTGGTTGGCCTAGGCTACCTGGACTAAGAAGAGCGTGCTTCAAATACGCGCCATATCCTGCTCCTCGTCCCACTGCACTATCACGCGTCTTGATGGATAGCATCAAAGATTCAAGCAGGGGTGATATTATAAAATCGATCATATGGATTATGCTGATCAGTGCGCTTAACACTGTCTAAAAGATTTCGAGAAGATCAGGAGAGTACGAACTTATAAAACGAAGAACGTGGGAAGCATCAAACCTCATTGCAGCATGCATCCATTCGACCAAGGTATTCGCGGTTTAAATACCACTCAACGCTGCTTATTCGCTTTAGTGACTTGTAATAGTCTAGACTTTCTCAGGTGTCAGAAATGGCGACATTGATGAGCTGCTGGGCCTGCAGAAGAGTTGCGCATTTTGACATTTCCTTTGAACGAAAGAACGAACAAAATCCGTCTTAAAAATTTCGAACAATCGAGCGAACGATCGCTCAAAATTCGAAATGAGCGTAGCTTGGAAGCAGCGAATGCGCACAGAAGAGGGAAATCGAACGATGTTAGCTGGAACCCTAAAGAGTAATTTTAAAGAAAGTTACGGCAAAGCGTCGCTTTGTGACGGATTAATCCGTCGCTAAGCGTAAGCGTCTTTCTTTCAAAGAATTTGAGCGGTATTGTAGGATGCTGGAAGAGGTGAGCGAAATTGTAGGCGCTTCCTTTTCTTGCATAGGACTCTCCCCCCCCCCCTTCGTGTATGTAGTGCTTTTCAAATGTATGCATCCACTCCAAAAACTTGCCCATATCTCGTTTCACGTTTATTTCTGCAGGCCTGAACTAGCTCCACTAGATTCCTCGTAATCGAAAATAGGTAACCGCTTGCTTTAAGGATATTTTTGTCCTACAAGAGAATCAGACTTTTTTGAAGAAAATTGGTTGAAAACTGGCCTTGCAAAAGTATGTATCCACTCGTGAAAACAAACTTTTCACTAAATTCAAATGTCGATCGGACCGGATTTCTTATAAGATCATCATCGTACTATTCATGCTATTGACAAGATTCTGGCTGATTTTGTCTTCGCTGGTGTCCAATGTAATCAAGATTGCCACCACGTCATTAAGCTATCGGTTATTCGCATAGCATCGTCGAACTACGATTCCCCACATGTTCTCCATTGGGTTGGTGTCAGGAGAACACGCCGGAGATTCCGTTACTTGAATGTGGTGGTGGAGCCTATCTTTGGTCGAGCTAGACACATGGACTGCTGCGCTGCCCTGCTGCAGAAGACAGGCAGAAGGGTAGAAGCCAGTACACCTTGACACTCCAGAGTGACACGCGACACAACGGGACACAGCGGAAGACTAAGGTTCAGCAATCCGCTGCAGCAGAAGCCGGCCACTCGCCAATGAACCGCCTCCAAAGTTGCGAATTCTCGCAGGTCTCTCCATAATGTCAATATCCATCGTGACCACCCAGATTAAATTTTACGAATGGTAAAGATTAAAAAAATAATCTGAATGGTCTTGATGATTCCTACAACTGGGGAGACCTGCGAGAAGCCTCTGTCGACGCAACTTTGGAGGCGGTTCACTAGTGACAGTGGCCGGCTTCTACAGCGGCGGAATGGTGAAGCTCAGGCCTCCGTCGTGTCGCATGGACAGTCTTGAGTGTCAGGATGTCGCATGGACAGTCTTGAGTGTCAGGATGAGTGGAGCTTAGCCCTATGCCTTTAGTGGGAGGCAGGAGACATCAGACACATGTTCTGCAGTAGGCAGCGCTGCAGTCCATGTGACGAGGTTGACCAAAGATTGGCTCAACGTCATAGCATACAAGTAACGAACTGGCCGGCCTGTTCTCCTGACAGCAACCCAATGGAGAACATGTAGGGAATCGTGGTTCGACGAGTCTATGCGAATAACCGACAGTTCAATGATGTGGTGGCAGGTTTGGATTACGTGGGACACCAGCGAAGACAAAATCATCCAGAACCTTGTCAATAATGCGTGATGTTATAAGAAATCCGGTCCTATCGACTTTTGAAATTAGCGAAAAGTTTGTTTTCACGAGTGGATACATACTTTGAAACGCCAATTTTCAACCAATTTTCTTCAAAAAAGTCTGATTCTCGTGTGAGACGAAAAAGATCAGAAAGCGAGCGGTTACCTATTTTCGATTACGAGGAATCTAGTGGAGCTAGTGCGGGCTTGCAGAAATAAACGCGAAACGAGATATGGGCAAGTTTTGGAGTGGATACATGCTTTTGAAATGCACTGTAGGAGAAGTTTCGCAGAAGACAGAATCTTTTTGGGAATTATGAAGCTCAAAAAAAACTTCTGAAATTACATCTGAAGCCATAACTTACTGATGCCTTAGACGTCGTCCATCATTTACTTTTTGAGCTAGATAATATGTGCAGATTGTATTTGTTTTTGTTTTCGTTTGGTGATTTGTTATACAGATTGCGTACGATTTTACTTCTACCCGTGTAAATAAATGAGAGATGATTTCTCTATCGAATAGATTTTGACCGCTAGAATAACAAGTTCTCGACCGGTCGCTCCACAAAGAAGGTGTTTCACTAACTGGCGTGTTGAAAAATTCGAACAGTCAGGGGCCTAATAATGGGATGTTATTATTTTCCATAATCCAGCGACCTGAAAAAGGAAAATCCCACATTATTTAGATACTTAGATGACCGTCTTCACTGGCCAGAGCGTCGTTCCTGTTCGTTTCACTAACTCGCCACCGTCATCCAGAATGTTGTCGCCATTCGAACTTGGTGTCGCTGTTGAGAGGTTTGACTCTTTCCCAACTGAAGTACCAGTGGGGTCAGCCGTACGATGAACGTATCGGCTCAGCTTCTTGGAGTTCTTCCATGAAGGCGCTTGACGTCCCTCGGGATCCCTTCCATTTCTCTTTCGTCGTTTTGTCTCCAGATGATCATGGCCCATCGGCATTTATCCTTCTTCACGTTATCCGCTGGGTCACGGGACGTTCTTGCCATTTTGGAGCAGCGAAGCCCTGCTCGACTTTGAGTGCGCCAGCTGCACTTCATCAGACGTCGCTCTAGCACAGTATGCGAAATCTTCAACAGCTTTGACGAAGCTCAGGTCGCGTTACAGGTCGGGATCTGACAGATGATCTGTAGCCCCCTTAAGAGGTCCGAAGACGGCCCATGCAGCTCCAGGGATAGAACCCGGGAAGATGTCGTCAGCAAACAATACTTGAAAGGAATCTTCCATCCACAGTTATGCCCTTTTCGTCTCAGTCTTCATTGCCTATTGCAGCGCTGCGGTTAATATATTCGACAACATTGTGTTGCCTTGTTGCACCCCTCCCAGTAGACTGGTTCTGAGGGCGGTCTAACAGCTGAACCGCCGTCTTGCATCCAGTGTAGTAGTCGGCTAACGTTCTCGCGTAGCATGGGTCTTCTCCTTGATGAGCGCAGACAGAATTCGCGTTCGATTCAATGCTGTTCGGAGTCTACGGAGGTAAGAGTTAGGGGCGGGCGGTATTCTCGGCACACCTCAATGATCTTCGAGGGGTCTGGCTTTGATCCATGCAGCCAAATCTCCGCACACTTTTAACGTACGCGGCTTCCACTGCCGCGTGCTAGAGTTCACGCGGCACTCCTCCCGCTCGCTCAATCACCAACGCGGCAATGCGGCAATAATGCCTTGAGGGATTACTGCCGCAGCCCGCGTAGGCGGCACATCAGCGGCAGGCCGCGCGAGGCTAGTTTTGCCTCGCGCGGCGACTCTGCGTCTCTGCCCCATGCTTAAAGATAGGGCTGCCGCGTTGCCGCAAAAGTGTACGGAGGGCTGTAGTTTTGCCTCGCGCGGCCTGCCGCTGGTGTGCCGCGTACGCGGCAGACGCGGTGGCAGCGGCAGTAATCCTTCAAGGCATTGTTGCCGCATTGCCGCGTTGGTGACTGAGCGAGCGGGAGGAGTGCCACGTGAACTCTAGCACGCGGCTGCCGCAAAAGTGTGCGGAGGGCTTTACGGAATCCAGCCAGAAGAAAAGAATAGTCTTCGCGAGCTTGTAAAGCACGCTCAGCAGGGATATAGGACGGTAGTTTCGACGATCTTCTGGCGCTGTGATCCTTGGATTTTGGACCTTCCAAAAAAGCTTGAGTACCGTGGACAAGGAGAAACGAGACATACTATAAGTGAAGAAAACAAGCACTCCTATGTATGTTCTGTGCTCTCATATGCGTCAGTGGAGGAATGCACAAATTTGGGCAAAGGAAGGGACTCCGTGTTGTAGCCTGACTAAGGCTCCCACGTAGAGATTGCCTACATCATGGAGCCAGATTCGTCAACCGCTTACTGTCTTCTAACGGGGAAAATACCGCCAAAGCACCTGATATGATATTCATCAGCATCATTAAGGGCTGGGCACACTCCTGCTGCTTGACGCAGCTCCAATGTTGAAGAATAGGGCAGAGACACAGAGTACGTGTCTCTGCGTCAGGGGCGGCGGCGCGCTCATGGCACACTTCGCTTCAGCGTAGACGCCCAGCGTCAGCGCTGCAAGCGTCAGCTTCAGGGAATGAGCTCGGTCATTCCATGAAGCTGACGCTATCGCTCCTGAGCAAGAGATAAGATAAGTAAGATAGGAAAGCCATTTCCTCAACCAAACCAGCCAACCGGTCAGCTGAGCGATGGTTGGCAATGCCGACACCAGAGAAAGAAAGAACGACCTCCCTCACCGCAAACATGTCCTGAGCCTGAGAGCGACGCTCCGCCCCGTTTTTGACGCACTAAAGCCGCTGCCGAGTGTGCCCAACCCTTTATTTGGCAGTATTTTCACGAAGGCGATAAGATGTTGATGAATCTGCCCCCTGGAGCTCCTTCCCTTGCCAAAATATAGAGGCAAATTAAAGTGGGATGTGTGATTGTAAAGAAGATACGACATGGCCTCGTGTCCCCAAAGTATCATAGCGCCTACCTTCTCTGCCTCCCTTGTTGTGAAGAAGGACAATAGGCGAGTTCATCCACTAGTCGAGGACTCACACTGAAGATGGGGTCATGTGCTAAGCGAGTATGTAGCGGATGACCTCAGCACGAAGAAGGACGGCTGAAATGTAGCCGGGCCCAACGGCTGGTCCACTCTTCTTCCTTGTTCTTGATCGCGATTCGAACTTCTGGGAGATTCACTACGGTCCTTCAACAATGAAAATCCTGGGTGGGGATTAGCACGGGAGTAGGTGAGCGAATGAGGTTCATCGAGAACCTCTCCATTATCAATGCCATCTCACGAAGGGGAGAGCTATGGGTCCCATACTCGTTCATCAACGCTGATGTCGCGTTGGTGTGTTCCTGTGGCATGTCTTGAAACCTGAGCGTTGTTTGCGATTACCAACAATTTCCTGCAGTGCTCTAGATCCTCTTCTCAGCTTTTTCTGCGACTGGCATTAGGAGTCGACCATCCACTTGCATTGCGCTTGGCCCACATGCCACTAGAAAATCTTACAACACTGTTTTTTAATTAGTCGGTTAATCAAAAATTGAAAAGTGTGCTCAAATACGGCACTCATGAATTCTTTGTCGGTGCGCGTACACTGAACAATGGCGGAGGATCGCCTGCCTCGCTCGGAACGTGACGTGTGGCTCTTATCTAAATGTGTTCAATCTCGTATGTCGCCTTCTCCGTTGAAAAACGCCCTATTCCGAGGACAGTCACGTCCCATAGATACAACATTTCCTCATCATCTATGGAGATAGCATTCCAGCACGCTCTTCCTAGAAGAGTGTCCAGTGAAAGGTGTTTGTAGAGGAGATAAGTGAACAAAAGCGGAAAGTATTAGGTCGGAGCGGAAGTATCCGCCGTTTCTACATAACTTATACTTTCATGACTTAGCTCATTGTCAACCATCTCAGTTATGGCGAAAACTTTTGCACTTGGACTGCAAGCACTCATTTCGTAGAAAACTGGACAACAAGAGCTCGTGAACTGTCCGAAGGTATTTTGGCGACTTCTTCAAAGCGGTGACTATTCTCCTCCGAAGCCATTGCACGAATACGATAAATTAAGGCCGCGAAAGCGGCACATATGTAGATTGCAAACAACCAAAAGCAGCTTTCTGCTTCAAACGTGCGATGTGTTATTTGGAGTTGCCGATGGGATGGGTAGGAACTATTTATTTATCAGAGCAGGACGCATTTTCGGTCGATTTACGTACCCTGTTTTCTGATGTTCACCAGCACATTCCGATCTAATTTAATGACTTACTTTCCTGGTTCCATGTTGAACTAATTCGGCAGTAGTGTGCCAAATACCAACGGTAACCATTTGAATGTGACCTAGAATCTTCGTGATGGCTCGAGAAAGCCAGTTCTTCCTCAAATGTTTCGGTAACCATTTTATGCTATTGATCACGACCTGCACTCTATAATAAGTAATCACCATTCCGATAAATGTTCGTTCTTGTCCCGAAAAAAAAGAAACCAGTGCTTGCCGTTGGCACCCCTACTACTTGTCGATGCGCCAGATCGTAGAGTTGTTTCTTTTATGTAAGGAGGCATACCTCCAACTTACGTTTTGGTATTTAAAACTTGTGCTAAATGGTGGGAACATCACTTAGGCTTCGCTTCTAATTAATCCCCTGCACGAGCACCCATCTGAGCAAGTCTCTCCAACATTTTACGGTTCTCTACCTCTAGTTCAAAGGGTCCCGAGCTAGCTTCTCACTGCTTTTCAAAACAATGTCTTCCTAAAACAGCACCAAAATTTCGACTTTATTCCGACTTCGCGTTCCAGAGACTCAAGTTTAGAGCTCTATTACACGAAAATTGGGATTTTCTGATTTCATGGAAAGTGGCCTAAACTCCTCAGCATTTTGCAGTCACCCTTTATGTTTTAGGTGTGTTTAAAACTAAATATTTTCTCTACGTAACTACAGGGTGCGCCATAAATATGGTCACTCAATAAAAAGCGAATTACTCACGGGGAATTTGTCAGGGAATAGCGAAACTTCCTCAACAATTTAATAACGATCTAGTTAACACGCAAAATGGATATCATCTAATATGATCTTCCTTGGCACGAATGACAACCTTCAGACGCTTAGGGTAGGACTCAACGGCGGCACGCCAGGTTGCTTACGGATTTTCCTTAAATGCTTTTTCCCGTGAAGATTTCAATCCTCTAATCGTAGTGCGCCTTTTAGCGCAGGCTTCACCCTCTAGAATGGACCAACGCAGTAATCCATAACATTCAAATCTTACGAGTTTGTCGGCCATTCAGAAACCGGGATAAAGTTGCGAAGATTTTTTGCGCACCACTCCTGAGTCTTCTTGGACTTATGAGCGGGTGCGCCATTCTGTTGAAAGGTCCATGTTGTATTTCCAGAGTGTTCTTGAGCGTACTGAAGCCACTCCTTCATCACAATGTCGTTCACGTAGACATTGGTGTTGACCTTGGCTCCTTTTTCAACGAAAACCAATCGTGTCCATCTTGTGGCGCAAGCTCCAGCCCAAACCATCGGGAAAGCTGCATGAGAGTTTCTGTTAACGGTGTCTGCATCCTCACCACTTTCAGCCAATAACCGCGAGTTTCGGCGGTCAAAATGCTGCTCAATTGAGAAAAGTTTCTTATCAGTGAAGAGCGTCGTGCGGTCGTGCCGCTCGAGGAGTCTTGGACATTTTTTTCTTCTTCCTTCCATCTGTGCAGGCGTTTGTCCGTGCAGTTGACGGAACTTGTAGGGGTATAGTCCAAGTTCATTCTTAGCAACTCGCTTCATCGCCGTAGCCGATACGTTGAGCTCGGATGCCATCTTTCTCATGCCGTGGCCTGGATTCCACTTGAATTGTTCTTTCACGATTTTCCAAAGACTGCTCGTAGCTACTGATACCGGGCAGCCAGGTCGGGAACGATCAACGAGAGAGTTACGTTCCACACAGCGATAGACTGTCATCTTGTGCAGCTTCAGCAGACGAGCGATGTTGGGAACAGAAAGTCCTGCCCTTCTCGGATCCAAGATTGCGCCTCTTTGACAACAAGACTTTACCATTTCTGATAGAAGCAGTGTGGAGATGCAAAAACACTATATACGGTTAAGATGACACGTAGAATCCGAAGAAACAATGGAAACATAAAAACGTTCGCAAGCAAATACAAAAAATGACGCGCGAAAAAGTGACCATATTTATGGCGCACCCTGTATATCACGATATATAGTATATAACGGTTATATAACGATAGGCACCTGAACCACCGGAATTTTTCAGGCACTATAACTGCTGATACTTTGGGTTCGACCTAATGCTTTACGCGATGATGGACCAAATTGGTACCAAAACCGTATCAAATGAATCAGCATTTTAGAGCATAAGAACGGAAGCCTTTCATTTAGTTGTTGCTATGTTCCACCCTTTGCCATGCAGGAAGGCACGATGAGATGAAAGGAACAGTAGGAATGACGACGTCAACGAAATGGTGTTGTCTCGAAATAGGATTCGCAGCGGAAAAGAAAGGCTCTCCACGATCTCGTCCAGGCTCCGTTTGTGAAGAAAAAACGAGTAAGCAAGTGGACTGAGCACGATGCGGCTGCCTGCCGCACTAGAGGAACACTGCTGTGCCACTCAAAGAGCGGTTCGATGGCTATTCGGCCCGGCCTTCTCATATTTCTCTTTCGCAGTAGAGGACTGATTTAGAGCCATCAATTTCTGCTGTTGCCCTGGAATTCCGGCCCGATTTCATTCTGGAAGAAGCTCTAATGCCCTTTACCTATTTTTCTTTAAGCGATCTGACAAGCGAAGGATACCAGGTGACCATGGCATTTTGACATGAGATGTATATTGCGAGACGCGGCCTCGAATGCCGATTCCAAATAGGTGTTCCATTTCTGCTGAACGCTTCTGTGAGCGGAGATATCGACATTTTCAGCTTGCTTTCAAGCGCGCAGAGTTCTCCAATTGGAAGAAGGCGAGCACAAGTAGGCTAGAAAGAGCGAGGGCGGTTTGGTGGCGGTGGCGCAGAGGACGAAGGTGCGGCGCGCTGAGACCTAGTGGTTTGTGGTTCGACTCTCTTGTAGTCTAAGACTTTTGCACTTCTTAAGAAAGAGCCAATACAATCAACAAAAGAACTCTTGTGAAATCGCATAGAAAAGGTTGCCAGAAAGCAAACCTGATTCATAGGTTTTATTGTACTATTGTGTACTGTATACGTACTTTTGCATGGTACACATGTTTGGAATCAGCGTTCGGAACCGGATTCCAAGAGAGAGAGAGAGAAAGAGAGAAAGAAAGAAAGAAAGAAAGAAAGAAGGAAGGAAGGAAAGCGAAAGAGATCCCAAAGTGCTATAGTCATCTGGTATCGTTGTGAGTTCCATTCGTCGTTTACTAACCATAAGAAAGAGCGTGATACAAAGTATCTTTCTTGGGGTCGGATTCATCAATGAATTACGTAACTTTAACAGAGAATTCACCAAACTCAGATAACGCGGCTTATCGAGCGATATGGTGAGCGATAAGCCACGTTATCTGAATCGTCCGCTGTGAATTCTCTGTTAAAGTTATGTAGATCGTTGATGAATACGACCACATATGGTGAAGCTCTAAGCATAGTGGTGAGTGAAGAAGGAGAAGTAGAGGAAGCAAAATCGGAGCAATTTTTAAAAGAAGATAAACAGAAATGAGGAAACAACAGCAGAGGCTATACGTTGTTACAGGAAGCTTTGTTGCGACACCACTCTCTGTCAGCCACTCTAGGCTTAAACAAATGTGTTAGAACATTGTTACTAGTAAAGCCTTCAGCATAACCGATTCCATGCTGACATCAGCGACTAGCCCATTCCCACGGGTGGGTGCTGAAAGGCCTCGAGGATATCGCGGGTGTTACGTGCGGTCAAACAGAACCGGTCGTGTAAAGGCCTCCACACACTTCTGCGGCAACACCGCTCGTCGCTATATGTACAATACCGCCAAATGTTGACACCGTTCGATTCGTCTCCTCGAGCTCTACACAAGCATATATGAAGCGTTACCAGGCCACCGCCCTTTCGCCGTGGGTGGCCTAAAAAATGACTGGAGCAGGATCCTGCGATGAGAGCACCTTATTTTCCAGGAAGTGCATGTGACGTGCAGTGTTTTCGGAGTATCTGAAGCATGGTGTGCGTTGTCAGTGCTCTGTCATGCCTGGAATGCTCTGAGAGTGCGCAGTGCACAATGTATATAGGATCGGACCTATCAATCGAGTGGGAGAAAGCACGTTCACTCCGCTTCTTATTTCCCTTACTGGAAATGTAAAGACTTCAAGACTGTTTCGAACCATTTGGAGAATTTTATCAGACATCTCCAGCCGCCCTAATTGGAAATTGCTCCAATCTGTCTACGGCGAGACTTAAGTGTGCGCCATGTGCAATGCTTATAGAGATGAAGCTATCAATCGAGTGGGCTCGACAACTGGTAGAGTGAGCGTTTGGGGAGTTCAATCATACATTTCCAGCCGCCCTACTAAGGAATTGCTCTAATGCTGTCTAGCTAGCCTTTGGAGTACGGTGTGAACAATGCATATGGAATCGAACCTTTCAATCGAGGGGCGACCGCTTGCAAACTGCATGCGCGGGCGTGTTTAGAGCGCAATAACTCTTTCAAGTTCAAATCGTTTCGGCTGCAACTCGTGGGTCTTGTAAGCAGTAAAACGGTGTAGTAGTACACTGACATAGAACGGTGTAGCTTAGGAAGAGGCAATGTTACAGAGGAGCGAATATGCAGGTGAGGCTTGTGTGACGCGTTTTTCCGAATTCGGTGGACCACTGCGGGAAGACCCGGCGAGGAAACGGGCTTGAAATGCGTACGCGAACAGAGCGGTTAAGTTAATTCACGATGAAGTTCTCAGAACTCCTCAGCTTCCCAAATTGCCTTAGCCTCCTCTGCCAATTTAAAGTGGCGGAAGATAGAGGTTCGAGTTTCTTGCGCTCTCACTCGCCCAGTATTCGACACTCCCATGGTATCGTTCTATTCACCATGAAAAGCGCTATTAAGCGATACCAATTTCGACCGATTTTGGAAACATCGATTTTTTGACAGATTCGCATCGAGGACGAGGCAGACGGACGTTCTTCTTCTTCTTCTTCTTCTTCTTCTTCTTCTTCTTCTTCTTCTTCTTCTTCTTCTTCTTCTTCTTCTCCTTCTTCTTCTTCTTCTTCTTCAGCGTCTGTCCCGCTTCGTAGCGGGGTCCGGTATTCTGGTGTCATGACGCCACCTCTCCCGATCTAGGGCTAGGTCAGGGTGGACACAAGCAACCTTCAAGTCCATATGTAACGTGTCAGACCAGAGCTGCTTCGGACGCCCTCTAGGCCGGTTTCCTACCACTTCGAACTTAAGGCCTATCTTGCGGACGCTATCCTCCTTTCCACGCAGAACGTGGCCGTACCATCGTAAGCGAGCTTCGCGCATCTTGTCCGCTATCGGCGCGGCATCAAACATCTGACGAATAGCTTCGTTTCGGATGCGGTCCATGCGGGTGACATCACCCGTCCAGCGCAGCATCTTCGTCTCCATGACGCTGAGGCGCGTTGCAACCTCCTTGGTCGCAGGCCAACACTGAGCACCGTACATCGCTACCGGCTGGACGACGGTTCTATATATTTTTGACTTCAAGCGCTCTGGTATTTTTTTATTGCAGAGCACGCCAATCAACGAGCGCCACTTGGACCAAGCTGCACTCACGCGTGAGTTCACTTCAATCATCATACCGCCGTCAGAAGCTATTGGTGATCCCAGGTATTTAAAAACCGAAGTGCGTGGAAGCCCGATGCCCTTAACCTTGAAGGAGCTGGACTCAATAACGTCCGTCGTTAGATACTCAGCCTTCTTCACGTTCAATCTGAGTCCAAGCGATCACACCAAGCTTGCACCTCTCGCTCGAGTTCACCTTTATGTTCGCAAGCGAGCATTACGTCGTCAGCATAAAGAAGTGTCCAGGGGACTGGTTTCTGAAGATCTCGTGTAATGACGTCCATCACGACGGCAAAAAGGAGTGGGGAAAGAGCAGAATCCTCGTGTACTCCGACAGAGATGGGGAACTCCATCGAGGTTCCGACTGCAGCTTGAACTCCACTCTTTGGGCAAGAGTAGAGGATTCGCACCCACTCTATGAGCTCTTCAGGAACTCCATGTCGTCGAAGGGCGTAGCATATCACTTCACGCGGTATGCGGTCAAAGGCCTTCTCCAAGTCGAGGAAGGCGATATGCACTGGCTTCTGCTTCTCGCGATGCTTCTCTATCAGGAGGCGGGCGGCGTGAATGGCATCAACATTGCCACAGTCAGCCACGAAGCCTCCTGATTGCTGGAAAGTTGGACGATGTCACGAATTCGTCCGTCGACAATTCGCTCAAAGATCTTCATGCTGTGAGAAAACAAGCGAATCGGACGGTAACTGGAGCACTCTGCAGGACTGCCCTTCTTCCAAATCGTAATCGTCGTACTTTGGCTCCAACAGTCAGGGACTTTCCTTTCTGCTACAACCTGATTAAAGAACTTCGCCAACCACTCAGCCGGGTAGCAAAACTTTGACTTCCACAAGTCTGCCACCAAGTCGTCGGGCCCAGTCGCTTTGTCTGGTCTCATCTTCTTCAGAGCCGCTTCTGCTTCCTCCACGATTCTTTCTTTCTTTTCTTTCTGATCTTTTGGACGGGCCGTGGGTTGGAGCCGTTGAAGGGATGGCTGGATGAGGAAATTCTGCTGTGGAGATCTCCTCAAAGTAATCACGCCATCGCTTCAATGCCTTCTTGCGGTCCGTAAGAAGATGGCCGTTCTCATCATTGATGGCGAAAAACCTTTCAACATCCTCCGTCTGCCGATGGTGATTCTTAGCAAGCCTGTACAGATACCGCTCGCCATCGCGTGACTCGACTTCTCGTTGACATCTCCATAATGAGTGGCTTTTGCAGTATCCACGGCCTTCTTTGCAGCTTTCCTCCCTTCTTGGTACCTCCGCCAGTTATCGGCTGTCTTTTCGCCGAGAAACACGTGATAGAGCATCTTCTTCTCTCGAACCTTTGCCTTCACGTCGTTTGTCCACAACCATGCCTTCTTGTCGACCTTGCCTCGTCCAGGCTTCGTAATAAAAAAGGCTTCGTAATAAAAAAAAGGATCCGTAAAAAAAGGCTTCCGACTGTGCAGCTTGACGTATGCGTCGGTCTCCATCTTCCAAGCTTCGTCGACACTTGTGACTGTGGTTAACCGCACGCGAGAAATCAAAGCTGCTTCATTCTCTCTCATTCGCCACCACTGTATTCTCGGTGCACCGCATCGCTAGTCGTGCTTCTGTCTTGGAGGGGCGATGTTTAGAGTGCAGATCAGCGGTCGATGCTGTAGGGCGATAGTCTCATCGGCACGATCTTTGCATCTGTGACAAGACCTCAGTCGCGATCTTTCACAAGGACAAAGTCTATCTGAGTTTCACTATAGTATGAGATGAGGTGGGTGTGGCGCTTTCGGAAGACGGTGTTCACTGTGGTGGGGTTATGCGATTCCGCATAATCAAGAATACGCTCATCATCGGCGTTACGTTACCCGTTTCCGAAACCACCATGACAGCTGTAACTGTCCTCCGAAGCACCTACGTGCCCATTACGGTCACCAGAGACTATGATGACATCTTTCGACGGACCCTCTGCTGTCTTCTCATCAAGTAGGCTCCAAGACTCATCCTTGGGTTGCTCTGAGCAGCCGGTCTGTGGAGCATACGCAGAGAAGAAGTCATAGAGTCGCTCCTTAGCGGCGACAATGATCTTCATCAATCGATCGTCAAAGCGTTCGACGCTTATAATCGAGTCATGAAATCGTTCGGAGACGATTACGCCGACACTACTGTGGTCCTGGGACTTCCACATAGAACGGCCTTGAGGCCTCGTCCTATGTCCCTTGACTTGCGGCAGGACCACCTCCTCTCCTGCACCGCACAGAGATCAACTCTTCTACGCTCCAGTGCTTCAACCAACTCGCACGAGCGGCCCATCAACGTACCCACATTCAGCGTTGCCACGCGGGTTCTGCTTACGTTACGGGACCATAGGACTAGCTTAGTTGCCCCCGATGCCGTCCTCGCATCAGGGACCCTCGCATACTTCTCACAGGGTGCGTAGCGTTCGTATCGGCTGGTCGTGGGCGCCGCGGCCGCGTGCCCAGGTGTGAGGGTTTGCAAAACCAGTGTAAATATACATGTTGTTGTGAAACAACACAGCTCCACATTAAAATTTCGAGCTCTATCTAATGAGCTCTACCTCAAGCTTATAAATACTACTGCTCATTCGATATCTTTCAAATTTGAAACTGAAAAATAATTTTTCGCGAACCTGCGACGAAGCTGTGAAAGGTATATTTCCAGGCTAAATTTAACTACGTCGCCTAAATACCTTCTAGAAAAGCTCATTTTTTGAAGAAAAAAATCTGTGTATCACACCGTTGGAGACATGTCTCCAAGCTAACATTCTGCGCAGAATTCAATCACGAAGTTGATATCCTATCCTCTTTTGTATATATTAAAGTGTTGTGTGTGTTTTTGTGGATATCATTCAGCGGTCCGAAGCTTCAGCCGTGAGGGTAATCGAGGTCGCTGAACACGAATCTGAAGTTCGCTTTTAAAGTTTTGATCGTCATCAATCGATATTGATCAAATTATCGATTTTCTGTGGGTGTCAATCAAGTGGTCCGAAACATCAGCCCTAGGGGTAATCGAGATCGCTAATCTTTCATTGCCCACTGTAAATGGACCATATACATGCAGTGAAGTAGCACAAATTCTCCATTCCACATTCCATTCCACATTCAATACAGGGTATCGCTGAATCGCCTATGCACTTCGACAATGCTTTCGAATTTCCAGTAGCACTTCATGATAAACTTCTGCTCCTCAAAGAAAAACCTAGAGCCGAACCTGATTCTTGTTACGGGCTCAGATATGTAGAGAGGGTTGTAAGCTGTCACAAAATGTCTTGTTGCGATCAAAATTTCTAGCGCCAGGCGGGGCTCGAACCCGCACCTCCCTCTGACCGGGCGGGAATGCTTACACGTGTAATGGCGTAGAGCATTCCCGCCCGGTCAGAGGGAGGTGCGGGTTCGAGTCCCGCCTGGCGCTTGAGGTTTTGATCGCAACAAGACATCGTTGTGACAGCTTACAACCTCGATACCAGCCAATTGAGGCTTGAAGAAACTGAGTTGAATTGTAGAGAGGGTTATTAGAGCGAAAGCGATAAATTGTGCAATTAAAAAACTCAAATGTCACGTGCCTTTCACGTACATAGTCCTTAAGTTCTCAACGTTAAAAGAGGCACAGCACAGGTTAGTGTGACGAAGTAGTAACAGGATTTTAACAAACAGCCCATGCACAGTCAATCGAGTCTGAATTGCAAGGTTTCAGTCGAGTGCATGGCGCAATCTTGACTATTTGCACGTCACAGAAATTTCGTTACCCCGTTACTCATATGAGCGTCAAAATCTTTGAAAGCTTCACTAGCACCAATGTTGGCCCTCTCAAATAGTTTATGCATTTTTCTAGGATGCCCTGCGTTTTTTGCAAGCGTAGTGTGTTTTTAGCTCTAAAGCCTTTGAAGAATCGCAATAACACCATTTTGTTCATCAGGAAAAGCTCTATCGAACGATGTCAATCTCGACCAATTTCAGTAAAATCGATTTTTTGACAATTTCTCATCGAGGACGAGGACGCTCCAGGCCGAGCCTGCGCGGATGATGACGTCATCGAAATCGACATTTTCGAAGTTGACCAAATTTTCTCGTCCAAAATCATCTGGGGGTTAGTTGGGGCGCTGATTACGAATCTGACGTCCGTTTTTGAAAATTCCGCCGATTTCGGTAGGTTTTGGATTTTCTTCCGAATAATTGAGGGTGGTCGGGTCAGGATCAACGATTTTGCTCAAACTTCGTATAAGGGCTGGGACTTATTTGGGGTGCCGAACACGATGACCAAGTTCATTTGGACGATTACGGAAGTAGACCGCCCATATCGATAACTGAAGGTGAGCGGTGATCCTGATCCGACCACCCACAAACGGGAAGTAACCTACTGAAATCGGCGGAATTTTCAAAAGCGGACGTCGTACTCGTAATCGGCGCCCCAAATAACCGCCTTCATGATTTTGGACAAAGTTTGAACGAGGAAATTCGGCTAATTTCGAAAATATCTGTCTTCGATGACGTCATCCTCCGCGCAGCTCAGCCTAGCCACGTCCTCGACGGGAAATTGTCAAAAAATCGATTTTTTTTAATTGGTCGAGAGTAACACCATTCGATAGAGCTTTTCATGATGAACAAAACGGTGTTATTGCGAATGTCGAAAAAACAAATATGGGCGAGTAAGAGGGCGTGAAACTTCAACCGCTAAGTCTGCCGATCTAAAATGGCAGATGGGGCTAAGGCAGTTTAGGCAGCTGAGGAGTTGCGAGCATATCGTCTTAAAGCACTTCAGGTGTTATGATCGCCTACGCATTTGCATGCCGTTGGTTCGCCGTGTCTTTGCGCATTGGTCGACCGAATTCGGAAAAAGTTGGGTCGCATAAGCCTCAGCTGCATTTTCGCAGCGCTCTAATTTAGTTTTTTCATAAGCTATACCGTTGTATTTTAAAGCACTTCAATAACTTTGTGCTGCCTACAAACTCTTCGAGTTGCAGCCGGAAAGATTCGAAGTTGATAGAGTTATTGCGCTACGAATTCGCCTGTGCGTGCATTTGCGAGTAGTCGCCCCACTCGATTGGCAGGTTCTATTCTATATGTACTGTTCACAGCGCCCAAAGTACGACGATTCCGATTTGGAAGAAGAAGGGCAGTCCTGCAGACTGCTCCAATTACCGTCCGATTCGCTTGCTTTCGCACAGCATGAAGATCTTTGAGCGAGTTGTCGATGGACGAATTCGGGACATCGTCCAGCTTTCCAGCAATCAGTGCGGCTTTGTGGCTGGCTGTGGCACCATTGATGCCATACACGCCGCCCGCCTCCTGTTAGAGAAGCATCGCGAGAAACAGAAGCCAGTGCATATCGCCTTCCTCGACTTGGAGAAGGCCTTTGACCGCGTACCGCGTGAAGTGATATGGTACGCCTTGCGACATCATGGAGTTCCCGAAGAGCTCATAGAGTGGGTGCGAATTCTCTACTCTTGTCCAAAGAGTCGAGTGCAAGCTGCAGCTGGAACCTCGATGGAGTTCCCCATCTCTGTCGGGGTACACCAGAGTTCTGCGCTTTGCCCCACTCCTCTTTGTTGTCGTCATGGATGCCATCACACGAGATCTTCAGAAGCCCGTCCCTTGGACGTTGCTTTATGCCGATGACGTGATGCTCGCTAGCGAAGATAAAGGTGAACTCGAGCGAGAGGTGCAAGCTTGGTGTGATCGCTTGGAGCGGTTTGGACTCAGATTGAACGTGAAGAAGACCGAGTATTTAACGACGGACGTTACCGAGTCCAGCTCCATCAAGGTTAACGGCATCGAGCTTCCACGCACTGCGGTCTTTAAGTACCTGGGATCAGCAGTCGCGTCTGACGGCAAACTGATGGTCGAAGTGAATTCACGCGTGAGTGCAGCTTGGTCCAAGTGGCGCTCGTTGACTGGGGTGCTCTGCGATAGGAAGATACCGGAGCGCTTTAAGTCAAAGATCTACAGGGCAGTCATCCGGCCAGTAGCGATGTACGGCGCTGAGTGTTGGCCTGCGACCAAGGAAGTTGAAGCGCGCCTCTGCGTCATGGAGACGAAGATGCTGCGCTGGACGGCAGGAGTCACGCGCATGGACCGCATCCGAAACGATGCTATTCGGCAGAAGTTCGGTGTCGCGCCGATAACTGACAAGATGCGCGAAGCTCGCTTACGATGGTACGGCCACGTTCTGCGTGGAAAGGAAGATAGCGTCCGCAAGATAGGCCTTAAGTTCGAGGTGGTAGGAAAGCGGCCTAGAGGGCGCCCGAAGCAGCGCTGGGCTGATACGTTACATACGGACTTGAAAGCGGCTGGCGTCCACCCTGATCTAGCGCTGGATCGGGAAAGGTGGCGTCATGACACCAGAATAGCGGACCCCGCTACGAAGCGGGACAGACGCTGAAGAAGAAGAAGAAGAAGAAGAAGAAGACTGTTCACAGCGTACTCTAGAGCTTCCCGGATCAGAGTGCAGCAATTCCTGAGTAGTGCGGCTGGAAATTTCTGATAAACTCCCCAAACGCTCATTCTACAAACTGTCGCGTACACTCAATTGATAGGCTCGATTCTAAATATATGCATTGTTCACGACGTGCTCTAAAGTCTCGCTTGGACGGAGTACAGCAATTCCTGAATAGGGCGGGCGGAAATTTCCAATCTAATTCAATTTCAAACGGTTCAGTCGTATATGAATTGTGCACGGCGCACTCTCTCTTCTCGCTTCATAAAACCTCTTCATTTATCTAAGCTGCTCTCAGTGTGTGCACTAAAGCACCTAAAGAGGATAGGCTTCGCTGTTTAGCACGACATTCCACTCACTCGATTGATAGGTTCGGTCCTATATTCATTGTATACGGCGTACTTCAAAGGCTCGTCGAAGGGCAGCAAATTCTAAGTAGGAC
Organism: Heligmosomoides polygyrus bakeri; assembly: GCA_947359475.1. NCBI lineage: Eukaryota > Metazoa > Nematoda > Chromadorea > Rhabditida > Heligmosomidae > Heligmosomoides > Heligmosomoides polygyrus. The sequence continues at coordinate 53,992,932 of OX375866.1, read as the reverse complement.
GGCCGGTGTAGGTCTCGAGGAGACGAATCGAACGGTCCAACAGTTTCTCAAACAACTTAAAATTAAAGGAGTTATGAGCATGCGACGGTTTTCTACGGATTTTTCCGTCGCAAACCGTCTTTTTGACCGCGCGACGCGGGCGGAGTTGTAGTTAAGGATAGGGCAGGGCAACGCTGCAGAAGTGTGCCGGGGGCCTTAAGGCCGGCAGCGGAGTCTTGCCGGTGCCGCGAACCCGCCATGACAACGGTGGGTGGTGCGGCACCGCGAGGGTTACTGCACGCAATTCTGCTGCTGCGTACTTTTGCTGGTAGTTGCGACCTCTAATAATGTCAGAGATTTAATAAGCAAATCGCTTATTGTTTTGTACAGAAGCGTTTTCAAGCCAAGTTAGGATTTCTTGAATGTAAGCCTCGAAATCTGGTAGAACACTCCTTATAACTCAACAGTTCTGTATCATTTTGCGCTTGCTCGCACTTTTGTCGTTCTATCTCCCCTTCATGTGCCACCTCATCGCGGTGAAGGGGTGAACATCACTTTGTGATGGCTAACGGCACAAACGGTCACGCAGTACGCGACGTTTTGTCGTGTATGGGCGGCTCCCCTGTATTCCTGGCCAGGAACATGTGAGTAACCAGACCACCGCTATGGCTCAAAAACTAAACCCGTGCCCCAGTCCTCCGCGCGCCGGAGCTGGACTTCTACGACGTCGGTTGCATCCCCCTCCGGCGAGGGGCCATCTAATCTCGGAGTTAAACTATCAGGACGTCATTGGAATCGGATTACCGGAAACTCCCTCCCACCACGACACGGAAACTGCCTATTCGTCTGCACTTATAACTGTCGCTCGATCGCATCTGAGCAGGATCTTCGGACACGCTTTACAGAAGCCGCAACATCAAATACGACGTTATCGCCCTGCAGGAAACGGAAGGCAGAACGGAAACCACAACGAGCTTCTCAATATCGGAGCAAAGGTGGACAGAAAGAATATTGGCGGAGTTGGATTTCTCGTCAACTCGAGAGTGCACCACCTAGTAGACTCTTACAAGATCATCAGTCCGAGAGTAGCTGTTCTTCGTCTGGAAACCAAAGATCAAGGAACCATCTCCATCATAAATGGATATGCTCCAACATCTGAGGCCACAGATGAAGAAAAGGAAGAATTCTACAAGCTGTTCGAAAGGACTGTCAACGACGAGAAGAGCTACTACAAAGTTGTCGTTGGTGACTTTAACGCTATCGTCGGTACGAATGATCACGACGAATGGAGGCTAGGACCACATGGAACTTCCTCAATGAACGAAAACGGAGAGCGCCTGATAGACTTCCTATCTGCGTGCCGTCTCTACCATGGAAATTCTATGTTTAAGAAGCCTTCAAACTTACGATGGACCTGGGAAAGCCCAAATGGAGAAACACGTTCGGAGATCGACCATGTTCTTACAAGTCCGTTCGACGTCTCCGTGCTGCCTTCATTTGACACCGGCGCGGATCACGTCTTGTCCGTGCGAAGCTGACTCTCAAAATGAGGATGTTCAAGCGTGACACCCATAAACCGGCACCGGTGAGGATCTCCACATTCAAGTCTGAGGAGTTGGAATATGCAATAAAGTCGTATGATTGGAATCTTCTTGAAGATCCACCGGAAGACTACGACCTTCTCTCCAAAGGACTGCTGAAATGTGCTAGCAGCTCTTGCGGAGCCACATCACCGTCTGCTTCAAGACTAAACGCACATGCGATTAAACTCTTAGAGCAAAGAAGAGCTGTTAAACTGGATCCTAATGCTTCCCGTCTGGAAAGTCACCATCCCGAAGGCCTGTCGAATTGCAGTAAAGGAGTCCATTCAAGCCTACAGAAGATTGAAGCTGTTAGAAGCCGCTGGGAAAGGTTTAAGCATAAAGTGCTGTAAACGAGATGTCTGCGATCAGAAGGCAATAATGTCAGCCCTTGTGGAGGTTTGAACAACGCAAACGTCTCGAAGAGCGATGGAGGCCATCGTTCAAGAATTCTACACAGATCTGTTCCGTTCTTCCATCACTGTCCCGAAATGCTTGATGCCACCAGCTGAGAAAGTACCTCCCATTCTGGAATCAGAAGTTGCTCATGCCATCAGAAGAATGAAGCCGGGCACTGCTCCCGGACCGGACGGCATTTCTGCTGATCTCCTTCATGCGGGTGGCAGTGCCCTCTGCTCACTTCTTGCCAAGCATTTCAACCACTACCTTCGACTTGGTAGGATTCCGGACTCATGGAAGGAGTCGAAAACAGTTCTGATCTTCGAAAAAGGTCAGCAGGAGGATAACTATCGACCCATCAGTCTTCTCTCGGTTGTATACAAGATCTTCACCAAGATACTGCTTAACTGCATGGAGCGTTGCTTGGATGAATATCAGCCAGTGGAGCAAGCAGGGTTTCGCAAGGATTTCTCCTGCATGGACCATATTCAGAATGTCTCACAGCTCATCGAGAGGAGCCGCGAATACCACCTCCCACTTGTTCTTGTCTTCGTGGATTACCGGAAAGCGTTCGAGTCTGTGGAAATCAACGCCGTTTTGAACGCAATTGTGCATGCTGGTATACCATCGCCCTACATCCGACTTCTCGACGAATGCTTCTCGAACACATCGACTACCATCCAGCTGTTCGATCGAAAGCTTAAAATTCCTATCGGGAAAGGAGTACGGCAGGGAGACACGATTTCTCCCAAGCTGGCTGACAGCGGCACTCCCCGATGCCATGAAAGACTTGAACTGGGACGATAAAGGCTACCTTGTCGACGGTAAACGGATCAGCAACCTTCGCTTCGCCGATGATATTGTTCTCATCTCTACCAGCATGGCAGAAGTCGAGGAAATGCTGAACGAGCTCAATGTGGCAGGTATGAAGATTGGATTGGAGATGAATATGTCCAAAACACAATTTATGGTCAACCGGTGGTGTGACACGGAACTCGTAAAGTTAAATGGAGTCGCTCTACAACAGGTCGACTCCTACGTCTATCTGGGACGAGAGCTAAACATGGATAACGACCTCGCTCCAGAAATCAGGAGACGCGCAGCATGGGCAGCCTTCAGTTCGATTCGCGAAGTCACCGATCAGGTCAAGGATCCCGGCCTCAGGGCCTCGATATTCAACGCCTCTGTACTGCCTGCGATGTGCTACGCGACGGAAACCTGGCCCGACAAAAAGACAATCGCCGGAGCGATGCAAACTACGCATCGTGCACTGGAGAGATGTCTTCTAAGGACAAGCCTTCATCAGCAACGGCAAGAAGGCCTACGAAGCTCAGAGCTACGGGAGAAGTCGCAATTAGCAGACCCGCTGCAGTACATGAAGAAGTCCAAATCGCTGGGCCGGACACCTGCTTCGACGAAAGGACGATAGATGGAGTCTCCGTGTCATAGAATGGCTCCCAAGAGACCACAAGAGACCACTGTGACAACCGCCAACGCGATGGGCAGACTCATTCTCAAGATCTTTCAGAGAACGGAGTCTGCCTCACTGGATGCAAGCAGCCAGAGATCGAGCGGTCTGGAAGAGTTGTGGTCCCCGCTGAGAAGACCTCCAGCAGACAAAAGGACCATCAAAGTATCAGAGTAAAGCAAGTATCTCCACTAAAATTTACTAAATTGACAAGCAGCTCGAAGATAATGTGGTAGCCCTTGTGATGACAGCATTCCCTCCGATGCCTTGTTGGATCCGGGAGGTCTGTCCGATGCAGGTATAGCTCATACCAAAAAGAACGGTCTGCTTTGTTGTTGCATTTCTATGCAAGGGTTTTCCCTAAACCTCAAACGACGGCTAACTTGTGCCTGGAAGATTTGTAGTGCAATTAAGGTTACCTATTATCGTGCTAAGGTTTTTTGAGTTACGTTTTGAGTGCGGGATTTCATATGCTTCATTTGCCAACACTAACGGTAATTATATGTATTGTTGCTTGTCAAGCTCTTTTATGGATAGAAATCGTGCACCAACCTATTATATTCTTAGCATGCAGATTCGTTTAAAAAAATGTTTCCAAATAGATGAAACATAATCGACATCCATATATCACGCCCCCTGGCGATCTCACCCGCAGCTCTTGGCACTGCGGGTGAGAGCCGCCGTGAACTACGGCAGCCTTCGGGGACCTTTGCGATTGCCGGCTCCGCGACAACTCGTCCGCGCCGCGGCTTCCACCACAGTGGCAGCGTGGATCTCACCTCAGAAAATTTTGAACAAGTTACTTGCAAGCTGCATGCAGGTAATAGATTGCCTCAAACTAGTCATTCGTAAGCTGCTGCAGGCTAGCACAAATGCCGTATGTAGGTTACATGAAGACCCCTGTAAGTTAGGCAACCTCCTGTAGTACAAATCTAGTTTAGATCTAAATTCACGCATTATAAATGTATTCGTTTACATGGACCGCGGCTTAAATATGTGATTGTGCAAATTCTTCTCAGCAACGCTAATTTATTTTGTGTTCTCCGCACCAGACTGCTACTATGAAAAACAAACTTTAAATATGAAAATGCAAAAGCTGATGGAAGTTAATGAAAACCTGATGTCTGATAGCCTTGCACTGTTAGACGAGAGTAAAAATGTATTATAAGGTATTTTAGAGTATTGTAGTGTGCAAAAAGTACCAGACAAGGATGAGGAGAAAATGTTCCCCGGTTAGACAATCTCACTAGTAGTTCAGCAACAGTTAGCAGATGCCCCCTTTTTGATACTCTGCCTAGAGCCCCTTTTAAAAAGGCTGACCCGGCCGGAATTTTACTAACTACGAGATGGGTTATTCTGGAAAGCAATGATTGAAAACACATAAAGGATAAAAGGATAAAGGATGGCTTTACTCAATCCCTTCTGGGATGCGCCAGCGCATTCTGCTTCTACGGGATGTCGTGGAGGCGACATGAATGCGTATTTGGCCATACAATGACTTGCGGCTGCCAGCCGATGAACAAGTCAGCGCTCTATCCTTTCCAGACAAGTCTGGCACCAATTCACCGACCCCGGAGGGATGGAAGGCTTGGTTGGCCTGGGCGGGAAATCCGAACCAGGAACTGGTATCGGGTGCACGCGACAGTCGCGCCTCCTCCGACTGCGCTACACGCGGCCTTTGAAAACACATCCAACAACAAAATGCAAACGAACTTCAGATTCGTGTTCAGCGCCCTCGTTTACCCCAGGGCTGAAGCTTTAATGACATCAACAGAAAATCGATAATTTGATCATTATCAATTGATGGCGATCGATACTTCAAAACGAACCACAGATTCGCGTTCAGCGACCTCGATTACCTCAAGGTCTGAAGTTTCGGGCCGCTGTTGAATCATAATCAACCGTTGAGTATGGTCAGTACGCAGTGCCCCGCTCCAGTTGAGACGGATGGACGGAAACACACACACATACACACACATACACACATACACAGATACACACTACTTTATATATTTATTATGATAATAATTATGATGTACATAGGGGATATTTACTCGTTTCTCTGTATTGTTCACTCGACCTCACTCTGATACTGATAGTTGAATTGATATGCTTTTCTGTATGAGAACAAACCGTGCAACATGAGATCTACTTCTAATCCCCTAAATTACCTCGAAAAAATCAACCCCCGACTTCTACAGAACAACAGAGAGGTAGAGCTCTAGAAGAAGCACTGCAAGTGCCAAAAGGGTTGAGGAGAGGAAATAAGGAAGATGACAGGAGGAAGAGCAGGACTGTCTGGCCCGGCAGTGCGGAGTGACGCCGCTCCGGTTTGAACAGATATACCGCATGACCGCACGCGCGTACGCTTCCTCACATGACGCGTGTGAGGACGCGTGCGTAATGTTTCAGACCAATTAGGCGCGAAACATTAGCTTGCACGAAAGCTTCTTGCAGGTTTGCACTGCAGTTAGTTGCGTGCAAGTTTGAACTTCCTCCTTGCAAGTCAAGTTAGTTAACCGCGAGGGATATGTCGCAAGAAACTTGTTTTCGAGGTCTAAAGACGCAAGTAGCTTGTTCATAATTTTCTGAAATTGCGGCGGGAGCGATATGGACGAGTTCTCCAGGTGCTGCCGCGAGACTCTGTAGAAGCCCTAAGGCGTAGCATCGCTGCCCGGAAAGCAGAAGTTGCGAGTTCGAGTCCCGCACGGCGCAAGAGTTTTGGTCGAAACAAAACATCCTGTAACAACATATAGCCTCTCTATCAGCCGCTCAGGCTTAGACAACTTTCTTCTATGTTCTTAACAACGTGATTAGAAAGTTGCAAAAGTGAAGGTTTCCGTCATGAACTGCTTAAAATGTCCCAATTAGTTTTATCTTGTTTTGCACTTGCAAGGGACCGTCACAACACTACCCTAGAACGGCAAGAACAAGTACAATAGTGTCATTCTCCAAATAGTAACGACACGATTTGTTTTTGCTGAATCCTCGAGGCAAACGAGCAGGATACGCTCAACTTTGTTCCTAGGGTTAGCAGCGGTTGACAGTCCGCAGCCTCCAGCTCACGACACAGATGCGAGGAGCTGCCACCATGGCATGGGAGGTCCAGATTAAGAGGATCTCTTAGGTAGGCACTGATCCACCATGGGGGGGGGTGCAGTGGGGTCATGGAGCTCGCCCAAACCTCCTCGCCCAGAGAGACCATTTAAGACGCTGATCATTACCATGAAGTTCTTTTTAAATTTCCGATTGATTATGGTGGGTTAAGTAGCTACTGGTGAGTAAGCGCCACTCACCCATGCTCACTGATACCGACAGTAATCGATCGAAAATTTAAAAACGGGCCCTAAGGTAGAAGAGCCTTAAATAACGCTTCTAGGTTACATTTAAGTGAAAAAACTTTTTCGCGCCTGTTGCCGTATTCATGAACGTTCCCGGGATCTTCCCGGCTTCCCACGGGAAGCGATCGAGGCGAGAGAGCGAGGCGGGAGAGAGAGACGAGAGATGATATCGCTATGACAATCTCCCGTTCCCGCCGCTTCATGAATACTTCGTCTGGAGTGGTGAAAGGACAAAGCCTGTGAATTAGCTTTCCTTTCTGGCCAGCTTTCTCGTTTCGATTTTGCGCAGAGTGCATTTCTTGATAGTGGCGATTCTCTTTTAGGAAGTGCAAAAGTATTGAACCACAGGAATGTCGAACCACGAACTACACCGATAATCTCTCGCCACTCCGCACCTCCGTCCGCCACGCCATTGCCGCTCGACGGCTAGCGCTCTTTCCAGCCTAATTGCTTTCCTGTGATTGGAGAGCTTTGCGTCCAGAGGGCTCGGAAGACAAGACGAAAATGTCCAAAATTCAGTTCACAGAGGGCTTAGCTGAAATGAAAGTCGCCATTCAAATCCGCATTCCGCGATATATTAGGCTGTCCCATAAGTCCTGCCGTGTTTCAACGATTCATGGCGGATTTCGCCGGCGGTCTCTTGCACAGCGCTACACAGCCTCCGAAAGAAAATGATTTGCTCTATCAGATCGTGTGTTGCATTTCTTTTTTATCCTGAATTTTGTCATTTTTTAGATCGTTAAAGTGAAAGTGAAAAAGTGAAAAGTGGCCATCTGCACACTTGTTATCTCCCCATAGGTTTGGATTTTTTTGCGCAGTTTCTTACAGCATTTGAAGGCAATGTGCTGTACTGCAATAGTACTTGTTGGTACTATTTGCTCACTTGTCCATTATTTATTTTTAGGTCATCAAATTGCGACGTCCGAATATTTACCGACAGCTCGGTTCTGTGGTTGGAATTTTTACATGGTATTATACGTCATAAGAGGATGTTTTATTCAATAAGAATTTGTGTCGCGTTTATTGGCTCATGCTGATTTCTGTTGAATAATGAACATCTGAACAAGGAGAAGGAGTTGTTGGTGAAGATGATTTCTCTCTTTTTGGAATTTTTTGATATTCGACAGAAATCAGCATGAGCCAATAAACGCGACACAAATTTTTATAAAGCAAGACATTCTCTTTTGACCGACATATAACACCGAGCAAAAAAGTCCTACCACAGAGCAGGAGCTGTCGGTAAAAATAAATCTTCTCGTTCGGATGTCCCAATTTGATGGCCTGAAAATCGATGAAGGACAAGTGGGCAAATAGAACCAACATGTACTCTTGTAGTGCAAAACAATGTCTTCCAAATGCTGTAAAAAACTGAGCGTAAATTCCAAATCTAAGCAGAGAGAACAACTGCGCAGATGGCCACTTTTTCGCTTTTTCACTTTTCACTTTAACGACCTAAAAATTGACAAAATTCATGATGAAAAAAGAAATGCAATACCAGCTCTGATAGAGCAAACCGTTCTCTTTCGAAGGCTGTATAGCTCTATGCAAGAGACCGCCGACGAAATCCGCAATGAATCGTTGAAAAAAAAAACAGCGGGGGCTTATGGGACAACCTAATATAATAACAGTAGTATGCAATTGTTCCGGCAAACGCCAGAACCTCCTGGCCCTCCCTGTAACAGGGGCGGGACCAGGGGGAAGGCCTGGCGTGGGGTCGGCCTCCGTGGCCCACTTGCAAATAAACGTTCAACTTGCAACGTCGTCTACCGTGCAAAAGGGCAAACCTTCGCCCAACACATTTTGGTGCATCGGCTAAAAGTTTTAGTCGAATTTCTTCGTGGTCAGCATATATCGCTGTCCTTGGGACTCAGTTAGCCCAAAAACCTTTGGGGTCGGCAAATATTGCTGTCCTTGGGACTCAGTTAGCCCAAAAATCGCGAAAGAGATCTCCTCGCGAACCATCGCTCAAAAGCAGCAAAAACCTAGATATACCTCTCAAATTCTAAGGAGAGCATGTCACTTCACTTTCACAAGAAACCTATTCTTGCAAGCGCATCAGCGCTAAATACGTTATTACAAAAATATCAATGCTACGCAGAAAACATTGATTACCCAGAAAATGAAGAGGAACTGCACGAGAAATCAGCAGCAAACGTCTCTTTAATAACAACGGCCATACGCCTGATAAAGGAAAATATTGAAAGTCTCCAAGTCAAAATTGACAAAATGCAGAGCGTCTTTGAGAACACCAAGTCAAAAACAGAACAAAAAGATCTTCTGTCGGAGGTTCAGGAAATAGAGAAGGAATCGGAATATCCGACACTATTAGCCAAAGCAGAGCCTTTCATACACGTCCTTGAGGGCCAATTGATCGAAGCAAAAATTAATTTGTCAAAGGCCCAAAGAAAGTTAAAAATCAATACTTCCACGGAAAATTTTGAGAGCGAGCCTGCTCAAAACTCGAACGGTATCTCCACGGATACCATCGAAAACGATCGAAACATTGAAGGCTCTCAGAAAACCCGATCGATAAAGCCACCGAACATCAGCCTTCCTAAATTCTATGGCACACCAGAGGAGTTCCCAGAATATTGGGCAATCTACGAGTCTCTTGTGCACTCAAGCAATGACCTGAGCACCATCGAGAAGATAGTCCTCTTGAAGGATAGCCTAAAGGGAAAGGCCGAAAAGGTGATAAAGGGAATACAGCCCATAGCAAAGAACTATGACTGGATAATTGACACGCTAAAAGATAAGTTTGGCAATCAACCTGTGAACAGATCAAAGATCGTACAAAAACTTTTCGATCTGAAAGGAGCAGCAAACAATGCAAAAAGCTGCGACGACTGCCTTGACTCCATAAACTCACTCGTCAATCAGATGGTGTCCACTGACTATGATATAAGGACAAGCAGTGATCCAATGTGGACGGAAACTATAATCACAAAGTTTCCCTACGCTGTCGTAAAAGACGTTCTTGCAGTGTACCAGAATAACAAGAACATGACCATCAATGAACTCATGAAGCTACTAGAAAAAGAAATCTCGTCAAAGCTATTTGTAGAAACAAATTGGGGACTCACTAACGATCGTCCCAAGGAAAAACCGCAAACATCGGATCATGCCTGCGCCTTTTGTAGCCGCACAAATCATGGTTCCGCTACATGCAGGACTATACCAGATAGTCAACGACGACGGGAAATCGTAAAACAAAAGCGGCTCTGTTGGAAATGCTTCGCCAACAATCACTCCAGCAATCAGTGTAAAAAACCGAACTGCTCAAATTGCAGTCAGAAGCACCATTTCAGTTTGTGTTTCGCAAACCAACCTGCCAACAACGGTTTTCGACCGCACGAGCCCTCTAGAGCAGGGAGAAATGAGAATTATCAGCAAAATCCTGTAAACCGACAGCGGCCCGATAACAGATTGAACAACCGAACAGCAAATGATGTGAGAAGAATGCAGCAGTCTAACACACAGCTTGTCCAAGCTGTGCAGGAGAACAACCGCTCTTCGGTCTCAAATATAGAAAATGATCCCAGAGAGCAACTTATCCTAATGACCACTGAGGGAAATCTCTGGAACACGAATTCAAACAGATATGAGAAAGTGTTGTTCTTCTTCGATACAGGAGCACAAAAAACAATGATCGAAGAAAGACTAGCTAACGAATTTGGTTTACCCAAGCTCACAAGTGAGATATGTGTCATGTCCGGTATCGGAGGGCACATTGAAAGATTTGAAAGCACTTCGGTGCCTCTCAAAATTCTGTCGGCATACGGTAAAGAGATTAATTTTACCGTCCAAACCAAACCGATCATTACAGGAAGCTTTCCTTCGGTTAAATTAACGCAGTTAGATGCTAATTTTCTAGAACAGCATCAGATATGCATTGCAAATCCCAAACTACAAGGAGAACGACAGGTACCACAAATATTAGTAGGACTGGATCGCTACTATGACCTTGTAATGGAGGACGGATTGTCAAGAGAAACCCCTTCAGGACTCCGAATAGCAAGAACCGTATTTGGTCCTGCAATCTACGGTCGCGGAAGGCTAGACGTGCCAATAGAACCTCAACCGCTTTCGTTTGGGCTGACAGCCATACATGAAACTTCGGAAAACCAAGTACTAGAACAACTGTTCGAACTTGAAGGACTAGGGATATCTTCCGACGATTGTCACACGAACGACAAAGTTCAGACATATTTCGAAGACTATACGAAGTCGATATCTTTCGATAACGGCCACGTTACCGCTCCATTTCCGTTGAAGACCAGTGTATCAGAACTAGAAAATAACTATACGGTCGCTATAAAAAGGTTGTCATCACTCCGAAATCAGCTGGAACACAATCCAGACCAAGCCCGATGGTACTCAAATATTCTGAAAGACTACGAAGATCAAGGAATCATCGAACGCGTGTTTGACGAAACTCACGATTCTGTGGGGACATACTACATGCCACATTCAGGGGTATGGAGACCTCATAAACTTAAGCCATTAAGAATCGTCTTCGACGCATCTTCCAAACGAAAGGGTCAGCTGTCACTGAACGATGTAATCCATAAAGGAGAGTCCTTTATAACTAAAATCCACGATATTCTCATCTCGAGCCGCTTCAGCAAATATATCTTACTTTGCGATATTGAGGCGGCATTTACACAGATAAGGCTGCTGGATACGCACAAAGACCTGTGCCGCTTCCTATGGGTTAAGGACACCAAAAGACCGCCGACGAGGTCAAACATAATAGAGTACCGCTTCAACCGCTTGCCATTTGGAGTCACCGCTTCACCAAGTATCTTGAATATGGCACTTCTGGCATACTTAAGGTCAACGGGAACAGACCTTGCTCACGAGATAAGCGAGAATCTCTACGTGGACAATATACTGCTTCGAGCAGAAACAGAGGAAGAAATCCTAGAAAAGTACAGAGAATCAAAAAGCTTATTCGAAAATATAGGAATGAACCTACGAGAATACATCTCAAACTCGGAAACTGCGAATCGGGTCATTGCCCCGGCCGACCGTTCCAACTCAGGAAAAATTAAAATTCTTGGCGTAGATTATGATACGTTGACCGACCAATTCACAGCAAGCACCAACTTTGAAAATAAAGCTATGCTGACAAAAAGGGATATAGTCAGCCAAATAAACTCAGTGTACGACCCTCTTGGTATCATCGCACCACTATTAATTAATCTCAAATCACTGATGAGAGATATCTTCACTGCATGCCCACGATGGGATGACCGCATACCATCAGAATTACTCAAAAAATGGAAAACTGCGTGCATATCAGTCAACAACGCTAAGATATCCGTGCCCAGAACTCTGATAAACGACAACACGATGCTCACAGACTCATGGCTCTGGGTCTTTGCTGACGCTAGTAAAGTTGCTATTGCAACTTGTGCCTATGTCTCCTACAAAAATACTATTGTAAGCGAACTTGTCAGTGGAAAAACCAAGCTTGCGCCAAAAAAGTGCCAGCAAACGATTCCAAGGCTGGAACTTCTGGGAACGTTAATTGCCATTCGCCTAGCAAAGTCAATACTCCAAGCGAGCCGTTGCAGTATTAAACACATTGCAGTAGCAACGGATAGCGAAATAGCGCTGTGCTGGTTGAAATCAAGCAAAAAACTACCACTTTTTGTGTCAAACCAAAGAGATCGGATCATGAAGATAAAAGCATCCCTGAAGAACAACTCCATCAACGTACAATTCTTTCATGTACCAACCGCTTTGAACCCAGCTGACGCAGGCACAAGAGGATTATCTGCCAATCAAATTCATGACCACATGTGGGTAAAAGGTCCAAAATGGATCGCTGATAGTCCTAAAGCGACATCGTTGAGAACAATTGACAACATTCAATGCAAAGAAGTTGACAGTCACGAGGAACTCATAGCAGTCCCAAACATACCAGTGCCTGAAACAGAGCAGTGCAACATGTTCATCGATCTCTCACGATTTTCACAACTCAGTAAGGCTCTACGTACAGTAGCCAAAGTAGGTAAACTACTTCACAAATGGATAATCCGCGCAAGTGAAAAGGGTACGGTAGTAACAAAACCGTACGTTGTATCAGAGTTTGACCCACAAGGTCTAATCGTTGCATCAGACATAAACGCAGCTGAAAGGATCCTGCTTCAAAAGATCCACAAAGCGATCGATCTAAATGATCTTCAGCAAAGATTCAGGAACCAGAAGATTGTTCGAGATTCACAAGGGATCATAAGACACTTGTCAAGGTTACAAAACGCGGCTCTGCCATTTGACACAAAGTCACCAATATTTCTGCCAAGCAAAAGCGATTTCACTCGGCTTATTCTAAGAAATATACACTCAACGAATGCACATTGTGGCAAAGACCATACGCTCTCTATATTGCGACAGCGATTTTGGCTGCCTAAACCGTCTAACGCATACAAAAGTTCAGTCAAAAATTGTACTGTATGTAAGCGATGGCAAGGTCTACCGCTCGGCGCTCCAGAAATGCCACCTTTACCGAACGATAGAGTTCTAGCAACTAAGCCGTTTGCGAACACGGCTTGTGACTTTATGGGTCCTTTTCAATCCCGGAGTGGAGAATCAATGTATGTTTGTCTTTTCACATGCCTTACAACCCGTGCTGTGCATTTGGAAGTCGTTGAAAACCTATCAACCGGTGCATTTCTAAATAGCTTCATTCGATTCATATCGCGACGTGGAGTACCCTCCCTAATGCGAAGTGATTGTGGATCCAATTTTAAATTAGGATCAAAAATGATCGACATTATGCTCGACAACAATACAACAAATGACAATTCACTGATGTCTTATTGTGCATCCGTTGGTATCAAATGGATTTTCAATCCACCAGCTAGTCCATGGATGGGCGGTGTTTGGGAAAGACTGGTCGGTTCTGTCAAGAAATGTTTACAGAAAAGTGTGGGTCGTAGCAAGCTATCATTCACGGAAATGAATACCACTATGGCTAGAATAGAAGCAATAATCAACACAAGACCGTTGACAAAGTTCAATTCAACACATCTCTCCGAAATTCCACTGAGACCGGTCGATTTCCTGCAGGGCAATGTGAGATTCTCACTGCCGAACTCGGATGACGCAGCCAGCGAGGACACCCTGTATGAACCAGAAGTGATTCAAACTGTAACTCAAGCTAAGGAAGCATTGAAATCCGCTGAAAAATTCGCAGCCAAATTTTGGGAGAGATGGCACGGTGAGTACCTAACTTGTCTAAGAGAATCGCAAAAACGTCTCCTTAAACAAAAGAGGCACGTAGCGCGAACTACTCCCGAAATCGGAGAAATCGTACTCATAGCTGAAGATTTACTACCAAGGGGAAGTTGGTCCTACGGCAAAGTAACCGAGACCGTAGCCAGCAATGACGGCTTCATAAGATCAGCAAAAATATTGCTACCAAGCGGAAAAATCCTTCACCGCCCCGTTAATAAACTTTATCCCCTAGAAATAAGAAGCGTTCCAAACTCAACAGAGAGTCCAACATCCTCTACGGATATGCAAGCGAACAGTCCTAATCCCCCCACACGAGCACGATTGGAAAGACAATCAAAAATAAGAGCTCGCGAAATCATACGAGATTTCGAAAACAGTCTAGACGATACTGGAGAGGTTGAAGCATCTAACAGTGCGGTAATGCAGAGGCCTGCGGCTAGCCCTACGCGACCTAGCCAGTCGTGCCCCAGATCAGCCCCCCTCAGGCTCTCGTTACTGCCCATAGCAATCCTACTGGCGCTTATGCACACAGTTGCGGGAAACACAACAAGCATCGCATGTCAGAATGGCAAAGTGATAATCTCGCCCCCAACAAACGACTTCGAGTTATGTTTCAATAACGACTGCAAAAACATCCACAATGCATCACAATCTATTGTGTATAAGTTACCTGTTTCACCGACCAACGCGATGGTTATGGTCAGTTTAACTTATGAAAACGACAGTATCATGACAGAAAAGACATCATGTCACCGTCCGCAATTCTGCATCGAAACAAGTAGAATTCTCTCAAAATCATTATTGGGAAACCCATATTGTTGGCCGGTTGGTGCGGTAATATCGATTGCGATAATGTTATACTTCATAGCGGTCGGAATTTTTATCACTGGATGGACGTTAAAGTTCCTTGCGCAGTCGAGGAAACAATTGAAATCCAGCGGCAACGCTGAAAGATCAGCGGAATCACGGAACGTTGAAATGACCATGACTTATTCCTACCGTCCTATCCCGCTCACCGGTCGGATCGTTGCCATAACCTGCATAATGCTCACACTAGTACACGCAAACAATGCGTGCCAACATGGATTCTCTAGGCATTCCACCGAAATGGTGTGCAATCAGAATGGCGTGTGTTCATACGATGTAAGACGCGAATTGTTATTTAACAGTCTTCAAAAGACACAGTGTATTGAAATTCATAACTTGAACCGAACGATTGGAAGGATCCAAGTGAATATCACAGCCGTACGTTTCACATGTATCAAGAATTCCAAATTTTACACAAGGGACACCGAACACCGAGTATATTATTCACATAGATGCGCAGAAATGGGATCATGCACGGCCAGCATATGCGATTCGTTATTACCAAACGAAACTGTTCCTGAACTTGCAATATCAAGAAAATACCCGGGATACTCAGCATGCGACCATGTACATGGAGGTCTGCTTGCCGGATGCTTATTGCCTACTCCTTCTTGCATATTCTACAGAGTAGCTCACGTTCCCCGTTCAAGAAAGGTATATGAGATATTGGAATGTCAGGAATGGGCTCCTGAAGTGCACATAGAGGTCACTAGTAGTATTCTCGGAAAAGAGATGACAGAACAGTACGTTCTTCACCCGTACGTAACAGAAGCAGTTGCTACAACCAATATCACAGTAATATCAGTTCAGAAACCCTCGCATGCACTTATGAGCAAGAGGTTTGCGCAAGCAATAAATGAAACAATCATTTTACCTCAATTCACCGAAATACCGGTCGTTTGTTCCACGAAACTCGATGCGCAAACAAATCTCAGCAGCTGCAGAAATAAAATCATATGCAGCTGCAGTAGTGGGACAATCCCTCATATCTGCGAATGTCCCGAAAACTCGATCGGTCTACTACGAGCCGACCACTCCAATCTAGTACCCATAACAACAAGTTCCATAAAAATTTTCAACGAAGGCAACGATATAGTTGTCACGTCTTTGAAATCAGAAATAAATCTACTCATCGAGTCGACAATTCTAGCCAATAGCTCTGAGTTTGTCTTCGATGACTATTGTGAAGCAGAAGTTACGCAACTAAAAGGTTGCTACAGCTGCCTCCAAGGGGGAAGAGCAGAAGTTTCTTGCACTTCTAACTACCACACGACCGCCGAAATTAAATGTAGAAACTCCACAGTCACAGTGGGGTGTAACGCGCAGGTTGAAAGAACAGAAATAGTGCTCAACTACAACGAGGCTATCATCGAGGATACCTGTTATGTTTCATGCGGAAGTAAGAGCATGAATGTTAGTATAAGAGGCCACCTGGCTTACCATCCAGTAACAAATGAATCGATCTTTTTCCACAACTCGGTAGAGGGAGAACATTCAATATTGGATTTATCCGACTTCCATTTTCCTGACTTAAAACCCTTGGTGAAAACAATTAAGCACCACTGGAAGATAGCTGTATTCATTGCCGGAGGACTAACAATAGCAACCGGTCTAACATACCTATTTGGACCACTAGTCGTTATCTTCCTCTTCAGACTAGTGGTAATTATAACAAAGTGTGTACTCATACCATTTCTATGGGTAATATCCGCAGCTCGGTCGATGACCGCATAGGCTATCTTATCAATGGAACGCCGCGAGGGCATCAACGAGTTGTAAATAGGCACTTCAAGAACACTCACGAATGTTTAGCGGGCATAACTATATCATATCCAACAACCTTAACCTACTCAGCTCAATATAAATACAGCACAGCAACTACTTCGTCATTATGGACCTTTCCGACGTCAGCAACATGCTCAACCAAGCCGCGATGCCATCCAATGCCGACCTGCTCAACGCCATAATGGAGTTCCAGGCCCATGTGGAATCCACCTTCAACCACATGGCGGCAAGGCTGCATAGCTTGGAAGGAGCCATGGCAGAGCTCCTCGAAAGATCCAAGCCGAAGTCCGCCTGCATATTCTGTCCGTTGGAGGACAACCGTGATGGTCACACGACCTCACGGTGTAATCGCTTCCCGGATGTGGTAGCGAAAAGTATGCAGGTCGGCAACATAAGAATTTAATAGTCATTTATATTTTTTAAATTTCATGTCCTATAATTTATCTAAATGCAGGTGGCGCGAATGGGACTCTGCGGCAGATGCCTCAAGGCCACCCACGATGGCGACAACGACTGCGGCGTGCAGTGCGCCGCTTGTGGAGGCCTACACAACGTGCTGATATGTGCGAATCGAGGCAACGGACAAGGTGGCGGATACAAAAGAAGACGACCATGAAGCTTGTTGCTGAAATGAACTTGTGTGTTTAATTCATGTAAATTGAATTGTGTTTTCTTGGGCCGCGGGGAGTGTTCCGGCAAACGCCAGAACCTCCTGGCCCTCCCTGTAACAGGGGCGGGACCAGGGGGAAGGCCTGGCGTGGGGTCGGCCTCCGTGGCCCACTTGCAAATAAACGTTCAACTTGCAACGTCGTCTACCGTGCAAAAGGGCAAACCTTCGCCCAACACAGCAATATGCAATATATAATGATATACAATCATTTATTAGTATATACAATCATCTCAATTAGTCAACTCAGATTGGCTTATTGCAATGATAGAGATTTTCTCAAATCTTTATACTCTCAGTCTTCTCTCTCCCAAGTGGATGACTTTATCATTTCTGTTTCACCTAAATTTCTGCCTTAATCTATAACATGCTTCTCATACTTCTCTACAAAATTTTATTAACGTTCTATAAATATTATAGTGCAGTAATTTATAGTAACTAAAATCAATACATAAAAGATGAAACAATAAATAAGGCAAATTAATAAATGTAGCGACATAATCAATAATAACAGATAAACTAAAGCGCGATCAACTTGAAATGCCTAGATAAATAAAGTGCCATATACAAAATAAACAAGATCAGAACTTTAGTTATTTAAAGTCTTCCTTGTCATACGATTACCTACGGTACTGCTTGATTAAAATGGTATTTAGCAATCCAATAATTAGTTAAATTGAATGCCCCTATATTAGGCTGATTTTGCCAGTTATTTTTTTTCGCATTTTATACAACACTTTTTCATACATAAATATAACAACATTTTTAGTTTAATTATGGGAATTTAGACATCCTGTATATAAACTATCTTACCCACTCAAGAGGCCCCATCCTCTTATCAAAAAATGGGGATCCGTAATGATGGGGTTTATAAAAGTCAAAATAGTTATGAGGGGTCATGTTTTGGCGCCTCCATTACGGGTATATCGTACGGGTCTGACAACCCCACGTGGCACTCCCACGGAACCCTTCAAGGGAGACTCCTCTTTGTACTTGGGTTAGACCGCCCATGTACTCAGATATAGGTCTAAAGATGCTGTAGCAATAACTAAAACAAATACTTATTTTACCTCTGATATTTTCTACAAGATTAAAAATGGGAGCAATCAATACATGATTAAAGACTTTGGTAACCAGCATAAAGGATTGCGTTGTAATGTCAACTGTACCGTATGTAATATTACTTCATTTAATGACAATGTAATTTCTAGTGTAACAAATTTCAAGATCAACACCTTTAAATGGCAACTTCTTCATGTTGCACCAAAAACATAGTTTATTGCATCACATGTAAAAATTGTAACATACAATACGTAGGCATCACGACAAGGTGTCTAAAAGAGAGAATAAGAGAGCATATGTATTACATAAATAATAAAAAGAAATTTAATGTTTTATATACTCACTTTCATAACTGTAAGTCTGAATTTGATGTTTGTATTTTAGGTTCACTAGACAACAATAAAGACAAAAATATATTACTCAATAAAGAACTTTTCTGGATAAAACTACTCAATACTGCATATCCGCTGGGTCTTAATGATAATATTAAAGGATATGGTAATATAACGAACATTACTAATCCTCTAAAGCATAAAGTTAATCATCCTTACTTCTCATTAAAGATCGTTAAACAGAGAACAAATAGAGGAAAAAAGACAAGAAATAAAAACCAAGACCACAATAAATATACTGAAGTTCTCAACTATCTCAACAACAATGAAAATAACCTTCACATTATGAACTTTTATAGACTCCTTAAAAGTCTTTCAAAAGGAAATATAATAAAACTGTTGGAATTATGTCTTGATCCACTCTTTTTAAAACATCTTAAACAAAAAGCAAAACCTGTTCTGTATTGCTTACTGACAACAGCCAAACATAGCTACATACAAAATAAAAATAACACTATGAAAAAAGATTATTTTAATGTAGTAGTGCCTTACATACACACTAAATTAGATATAATCAATTTTAATAAAATATTTAATAGCATCTATTCTATCGAATTTATGAAGACTTTACAATCAAATAAATTATCTTTCAGAATAGTTTACAAATACGATCCTCCAATATCAACCAAAATTTTTAATTTCAATAAGTTTCTTAAGTCACTAAATAACGATAACATTTCTCATATTTTATCTAATCCTTGTCCTTGCGAAACAATTTATGTGAGCGACAAAAAATTTGTCGACAAACAAAACAATCATAATCATATTATAACAGGTAATTTAGAATTTATTGAAGATACAGCTCTAAGAAAATTACGAAGTAAAGGCACGAAATATAGGGTTGGTAAAAAACTAGATAAAGAAAAAATGAAGGTCGTATATAACGGCGCTATTGACACTATCCTCGAGAAGATCAAAAATAAATATAAATTAAATGCTGACAACATAAATCAAATACGAAAATATTTTATTTTGCAATATAGAAACAAAGTCAAACCTGTACTAAATAATAATCAAGAAAGATCTAAAGTTATCCCATATAATCAAATAAAATACTACCAAGATCGCTTTGTCTTTTGCCCGCTGGACAAAGCCTCAAACAACTACGGTATAATATGTAAAAAATACTACCTAAAAATAATTATGAATGAACTGGAAATAGTCATTGATAGAGATAGTTTACTCTTCACCACAAAAGATCAAACCGACAAAGTGTATAATTACATACCCAACCTCAACGAATCTGAAATCTTACGCAGACACAACCTTTTTAATACAAATAATGGTTTGAGAATTAATAGTGACACCGAAATTCCTATAATCTACTGCCTACCTAAAATGCACAAGTACCCAATAAGTTTCAGATTTATTACAGGCGCATCCAAGAGTAGTATTAAAAACCTGGCCTTACAATTACAATGTATATTCACATTTGTTAAGAAGCATTTCATTAACTACTGTAACATAGTAGCTAACCGATGCAGATCTACGAAGATATATTGGGCAATTAATAATACAAATATTGCCTACGAACTAAATGCACTACAAGACGACCATTTAAAACTATTCGGCGGACTTTAAAGATATGTTTACTAACCTACCTCATAAGACTATCTTAGACAAAATAGCGGTTCTACTCAAAATCTGTTTCAAAAATGCCAATAAAAATTTCATAGCCTCTAATGGATACAAAACATTTTATACTAATGAAACAAATTTGAATTCTCGATACAAAATATGTGATATGCAAGACATTATGCATTATGTTAATTTCTTACTTAAAAACAGCTATGCTGTATTTAGCTCAACAATTTTTAGACAAAATAAAGGTATTCCTCAAGGAGGTAACTTTAGTTCACTACTAGCAGATATCACAATGTCTATATTAGAATACGAATTCGCTAAATCGTTTGTCGCTAGTAGTAATAATATGTTTATACCATATAGATACATGGATGATCTACTAGTAGTTCATAACTTAAACGAAAAGCATGTAGATGATATTTTAAAACTAGTCTATAAAGATACTCTGGAATTGAAAAAGACGCATATTAATGAACTTCACTGCAATTATTTGGACATTACATTAAGAATTATCAATAATAGAATAGAAACGAAAATGTACAATAAAACAGATAACTTTAACTTTAAAGTTCTAAGGTTTCCTCATTGTACGTCAGCGATTTCTATAAATATCAAAAAAGCTATAATTCTATCCGAAACGTTAAGAATAGCAAACACTTGCTCTGACCTAGAGTATTTTCTAGAAAAAATTATTGAATTGAAAAATATTTTGAAGCATAACGAATACACAGAAGAGTTCATTATTTCAAACATAATTAAATGTCTATATAAACACAGATTTATATACTATAAGTTGAAATTTCATCAAGTCAAAGACAATCTAAGTGTATTTTTACGTAAAACCTTTGATGAATGAATATGTATCAAAATAAAATAACTTCCAAATTTCATATGCTAAGACTGCTTTATGACAAAACTAATCTTACCATAAAATGAAAAATGAAAATGAAAATTCCTTAGCAGTGAATACAATCTTGTGTTGTTGTTAGTTTTATTGCACTCTGCATTTGACGTTGGTGTATGTCGGATAACCCTCCTCAATGATACAACCAGTTTTGCCATATTTGAATTATAAATGAGAGCTAACGTAGATATCATTATATCATTGTATATAACAGTCGAATGGTATACACTTCCTTATTCACAGCTACGGAGTATGGTGGTGGTCAAATATGGTAAGTCTTTCAAATTTTATTTAAAAAATAAATAAAATAAGTAAATAAATAAATAAATAAATAAATAAATAAAGCTGTTCTTGTTATGAAAAAAATAATTGCTAAAAGCACTAAAAATAATAAATAATAAATAAATAAATAAAATGGGATAAAATAATAAATAAATAAAATACCCTAATAGTGATCAATCTTTATAATGGTGATTACAATAAATACTATAATAACACATTTTAAGTAGTCACATTGAACTTATAAATCATATTTTATTACCTCTTTCAATTGCACCTCATGGTTTAACTTACCTTTTTACTCTTATTTATTTTCACTTGATAATTCTACTTTTCTCATGTCTCTAGTTCTTTATCTTTGCTTCTTCACTCTTTCTCATCTTTTTCCATCTGTTCTTTCCTCCATTTTCGCTTTCCTATCTCTTTCTTTTATAGACAGACCAGTCGTTCAGCGGCCTAGCGGCCGCCTCCGACTGGTTGGGGGCTTCGCTCCCAAACCCCGAGAAGAGAACACTCCGACCATCTTCTCTTCCCAACTTTTAGACCTTCATACCTCAAAACAAACTTCATATTCGTGTTCAGCGACATCGATTACCCCCAGGGCCGAAGTTTCGCGCCGTTTGAACGCCATCCTCAAAAAATCGATAATATCGATCGGTATCGATTGGTCGACTTCAGATTCGTGTTCAGCGACCTCGATTTCCCCCAGGGCTGAAGTTTCGTGCCGTCTGAACAAAATCCTCAAAAAATCGATAATATCGATCGATATCGATTGGTCGACTTCAGATTCGTGTTCAGCGACCTCGATTTCACCCAGGGCTGAAGTTTCGTGCCGTCTGAACAAAATCCTCAAAAAATCGATAATATCGATCGATATCGATTGGTCGACTTCAGATTCGTGTTCAGCGACCTCGATTTCCCCCAGGGCTGAAGTTTCGTGCCGTCTGAACAAAATCCTCAAAAAATCGATAATATCGATCGATATCGATTGGTCGACTTCAGATTCGTGTTCAGCGACCTCGATTTCACCCAGGGCTGAAGTTTCGTGCCGTCTGAACAAAATCCTCAAAAAATCGATAATATCGATCGATATCGATTGGTCGACTTCAGATTCGTGTTCAGCGACCTCGATTTCCCCCAGGGCCGAAGTTTCGCTCCACTTGAACGCCATCCTCAAAAAATCGATAATATCGATCGATATCGATTGGTCGACTTCAGATTCGTGTTCAGCGACCTCGATTTCCCCCAGGGCCGAAGTTTCGCTCCGCTTGAACGCCATCCTCAAAAAATCGATAATATCGATCGATATCGATTGGTCGACTTCAGATTCGTGTTCAGCGACCTCGATTTCCCCCAGGGCTGAAGTTTCGTGCCGTCTGAACAAAATCCTCAAAAAATCGATAATATCGATCGATATCGATTGGTCGACTTCAGATTCGTGTTCAGCGACCTCGATTACCCCCAGGGCCGAAGTTTCGCGCCGCTTGAACGCCATCCTCAAAAAATCGATAATATCGATCGATATCGATTGGTCGACTTCAGATTCGTGTTCAGCAACCTCGATTTCCCCCAGGGCTGAAGTTTCGTGCCGTCTGAACAAAATCCTCAAAAAATCGATAATATCGATCGATATCGATTGGTCGACTTCAGATTCGTGTTCAGCGACCTCGATTTCCCCCAGGGCTGAAGTTTCGTGCCGCCGACGTGTTCGGCACGTCTACGGCATTGCCAGGCACGGTTGCCGACGTGTTCGGCACGTCTACGGCTCGCCATGCACGGTTGCCGACGTGTTCGGCACGTCTACGGCTCGCCATGCATGGTTGCCGACGTGTTTGGCACGTCTACGGCTCGCCATGCATGGTTGCCGACGTGTTTGGCACGTCTCCGGCTCGCCATGCACGGTTGCCGACGTGTTCGGCACGTCTACGGCTCGCCATGCATGGTTGCCGACGTGTTTGGCACGTCTCCGGCTCGCCATGCACGGTTGCCGACGTGCTCGGCTGCCGCGCCCCAACTTAAAGTGGGACGGACGGACAGTGTGACGGTGTGACACACACAGTGACACACACACACACACACACACACGCTTGCTCCTTTATATATAGTAGGATTTTAAAGAAATCTTAACATATACTCTTCTTCACTGAAGAGCCACGGGAGGAGTATAACACAAAGGTTCGTCTGAAGGTAGTGGCGAAACGAACCTTTTTATATTTTTATATTTTATGACATATCATTCTTTTAATTAATTATAATTTTAGAATTCTATTATTTTACACCTTTCTTCACTTCTTCGAATTTCACATTTTGCTATGTTTTATATTACATTTTTTATGTCCGTCGCTTACTCGAATATGTCGACTGTGTCTTACGATTAATCTACCTCCAAGCGGAACCATGCCAGGCTAGAAACGAAGCAGAATAGTTTCACTCGAAAGCTTTTGATACGGCTTCATGGTTATGATTACCCACCCATCCCACCTTCCAATGATCGGAACAAAATTTTCAACAGTCTAGTCTGTTACTTCGCAGGAAGAGAAATGATTGGCTCATGATTTACAAAATGATCACTGAGATCACTCAGTAAGCTTAGATCCTTGCCTTGTAAGAACACTTACCAGAGAACTGTCTCAGGCGTATGTCTGAACGACAAAAATGAATACCACTATGAGAGTCTCCACCCTTCACGTAGTAGAAAAGTGGGTACCATTTTTGCAGACTCCTTCCAAGGAGCAATGGACCCTCATAGTTTACTATGGGTGAAAATAATTTTTTCTACCCCTTCTCGACCTCGACCAAGGGGCTATAAGGGTCGTGAAAGCTCAATAGTGGATCTTCGCATTTAGACATAACAATCCCATAGGCGGGGAACATACACTCATATCACTGCGAATCATCGTGATCAACTTTACAAAATATCTCTGCACCACATCATCAATGAAGAACCTGCCGATATTTTGCAATTTTTAAATGGTCGGCTCACCACTAAAGTTTTAAGAACAACATGCCACCGTCTACAGATACCTTAGAATACGACGAGACCTATATCGTTAACCTGCCGGGACTGCAGTACATAGCTACCTGCTACCGACATCATAAGTGTATGTAGTTGTACATCCTCGACGGACAGCGGGGTACAACTGGACTTGAGCAATGGTCGCCTGCCTTTCTTTGAACACGAGGGGCACACGCTAGATGAGACCGGCTGGATGCCCATTCTCGACTTGTCG
Organism: Heligmosomoides polygyrus bakeri; assembly: GCA_947359475.1. Classification (NCBI taxonomy): domain Eukaryota; kingdom Metazoa; phylum Nematoda; class Chromadorea; order Rhabditida; family Heligmosomidae; genus Heligmosomoides; species Heligmosomoides polygyrus. The sequence continues at coordinate 53,968,150 of OX375866.1, read as the reverse complement.
AATGGTGTGTTCATATGCTCTCGTGATTGCTTTATTTATTTCTACTTGAGAAGGTTCATTTCGCATGTAGTCAAGGGTCCTATCAGATATCTGCGGAAAACACAAGGTGTAGTATATAGCGGGCGGAGGAGGAGGGAGGGGAGAGAGGCAATTGGTGAAAAGCTCTTATGGAACACGTACATGGCAGCCTGTAGTGGAATATAGGCGTAGGAAAGGTTGGGAAAGCGATAGATACCAAACAAGGAATGAACATTAAGAAACGCGAAAATTCGGCAAGGCACTTGAATCGAACAAATCACCCTGTGAGACCTAGGATTAATAGGAAAATTAGGTACATGCACTAGGTTCCGATTAAATAAAAAGCTCGTAGTTGAAACAGACTTCAAACCTTTGCAGTCTTGAACCATTCGAGAGTACGTCGTTTCCAATTAGCACGTAATCCGAGCACCTAAAATTAACCAGCTCTATCTACGTAAGACTGCATCCATAGTTCGGTTCCGATGGTGAGGTCGAAAGTGAATAACAAGTGATTCACAACTCGAGGTTTGATGGACTACTCCCCACTTCTCATGAATCTTCACACCCTCTATCTTATTTATAACTTCCGACCTGATAGGAATGTGCAGTTCCTACGAGCCTTGTTGAGCTCATTTTTGTTTCCTACCACAAGTTTCACGAGTATTTTTCGGAGAGTAGAAAGACGCTCTAGACCACCGATAGAGTGAACATCGCAGGGCACTGATCTTGAGTGAGTAAACGGGCCATTTTCTGTGAAAGCGCTCGCTTCCATGATATGTTGCAGGTATGAATTTTTATCACTATGCCAGCGCGTACATTGTCGGAATATAACTATCCACTAGCGAGGTAGCCTATGTCTTGGCGCTGACAATAAGCACTTCTTCGGCTGGTATTCTCAGCCGAGTTTCTCATCCCAAAGGAATCCAGTTTGTTTATCATGTTGTTCACACATCACAACAGTGATGCGCTTTCCCTTCGAAAGCAACCAAATCACAAGAAGGCGCCTTCTTCCTTCTCCTGTTTAAATTCCATGGGCAAATAGTCATCGAAAACAATCAGCCATGAAACTCCATTACTGTCCCGTTTCAAAGCTCAAAAAAGCCGAGCAGCAAATGCGAAACGGAAGGTCTCAAAGTCGCCCAAATCCGGAATAAGGAACGCGGAGACGGGAATTCCGCTGATTGGTGATGAATTGTCCGTCTTCATTTTAAAAACTACAGTTTTCATATAAAAATGCCTAGTCTCAAAGTAGGGACATATGTAGTTCGCAGTTTTTTTCTACTTTGCGCGTGTAGTTGCCTCATGCATTTCCCTCCTGCATCCTCAAAAACCTCTCGAGAAATGCATAACCTAGATTTAGTGAATAAAACAATAAAAATGCAGAAACTCTATCAAATCAAATGTTCTGAACAGGAGACTGGTATTATGTCATACATACCAAGTCGCAGTCACATATAATAAACCTCTTGCGCTGCACAATAGCGGCGGTGCATTACAGAAAACAGAAAATCGTTCCGTCTTCACACAGCTCAAGAATGAACTCAAAAAATGTCCAGCGAAGCCAAGATCTGAAACCCCACTCTAATCTCGAAAATTTCTTCACCATCGGCTGAAACGTGCCAAACGAATGGGTAGCGCGGTCGAAGGGGTGCCGACCAGGGATGAGCGGACAATGAAATCTTGAATCCCGGATAAGGATAACGGATAACTTTGCCCAAAAATGGCCGGATAGCGGAAAAACGGATAACGAACAAACAACGAAAATTAGCACTAATTTTAAACCATTCATTCTCCTTTAGTAGGTTGGGAGTTATACTGTCCACGTCACATGTCAAATAAGCCACTTTTCCTTCATATTTGTGCTTTCTTCAAAGCGCGTGGTAGCGCAGTTGGAGGTGCCGCCTATCGCATGCTCTCCGATTCAATGTTCTTGGTTCGGATTTCCCCTCCAGGTCAACCAAGTCTTCCAACCTTTTGAGCTCGATGAGCTGGTACCAGGTTTCTCCGGGAAGAATAAGCACTGACTTTCCATATGCTAGCCACCGCAAGCCGTTCTATAGGCCAAATGGGCATTCATACTGCCTCCACCACGTCCCGTAGAAGTAGAATGCGAGGCGCATCCCTCAATGGAATTGACTAACGTCATCTTATATCCTTTATTCATATTTTCTTAGTTGCAATAGAGTCGTTAGTTATAGATCCTACGGAATTTTCTGAGCCATGGTGGCGCAGTCATTAAAATCAGTCGCTTTTTGTCTACTCTTTAAGCAGCTTTAACACTAATTCTTGCCCAGATCGAACAAGACTCAATTGCTGCAAAGCGTATTTGGGGAGAATGGTAGTAAATTCATCAAGCTGTGGAACCTATTCTGTTAAGCAGAAGATTTATCTCGGCTGCCGCAAGCGTCTTCTTTAGAGCCTGGATAAGAGCAGAGAAATTGTTAATTCGATGATCATTTCTAGTGCAGTAGTTTCATACTGATTCGAAAATAAGATGAAAGAGGCGTTGGACAACGAGTGTCCTTACGAAGGCAGGGCAAAACCTGGAAAACATCTTCGCATAGAAATAGACGTGACTCATGCAGATCATTCACTAACATCTATGCTCATCCAAGAGCGATTTCTCAGCCTTTCGGCTGTTTCCCCAGTCACGGTCAGTCTGTTTGTTTTGCCCTCCTTCACTTCGTCTTTCCAATAGCATAAGAAGCTATTATAACCGCTGTGATTCACGGACAAGTACTCTTTCAAGCTTTGCTTTTCTTGTTCAGACTCTGAAGGTGGTTGTGCTAAAACGTCAGCCGAATTAGGGTTGTACCCCAGTATTGGATCCAAGCCCCTCGACAGCTTTCTCTACTGTTCAACAACTGCTCGTAAACCTTCAGATGAATCTGGAATTATTTGGAAATATTAAAGTTCTGGTACATAGTACTAGTACATCGGCCAGCCACATGAAGTTATCGTGGAAACACTGGAAGCATTGTTTCAAAGAACTAGAAGTTGAATACCTGGCACATCTTTTAAACGAGTTGATTCAATGAACATTTATCCCTTCCTCCCCTGTCGACTGGTTTTTCGGGATCGCACATTATGCTAGAAGAAATTTTGGTGAAAACCCTACAAACAGAAATGAGCAAGGAAGCGTTCTGCGTTTTAAAATCCGCTATGAGCAGGTAGTTTAGCCTAGTCATACCATAGGGAACTAACCATAAGAGAAGGCATCAGCCTAGCACTGCAAAGGTATCTCAATTATCAGTGCAAAAAACACAAAACGATTTGTAAAAAATTGGCCTTATAACCTTATGTCCTTATAACCTGTCCTTATACATAACTAACCATATGAAGCAGAAGGCTAAATTAATTCAGCCAATGATAAGCAGTCGTAAGCCAGATTTTGTTGTTCATTATCCGGCGATTTTTGACACAATATCCCGTGGAAGAACTCGCCGGACACCGGATAACGGATAACGGATAACGATTGATCCGCTCATCCCTGGTGCCGACCCAACTCATTGCATGAGTCCAATTAACATTCAAATTCCATCACAATATCCCGTGGAAGAACTTTGTGTATCAAAGAGGAAATAACAAACTATCAGCTTGCTCACAAATGTTGTTTGTTTGCAGCTTAAGCACACTGGGCGTCAGCAAACAACAACCGCTTCCTAAATGCTGTCATAATAATATGAGATGACTGCAAATTAAGATATTTCTTTCTATCTTGACCTTCGGCTTGAAACAGAAAACGAGACCAGAACTTCCGAAGAGCGTCTCCGAAATAATTCTGGAAAAATAAAAATAAAGAAAACAAACGAACTGGTTTCTACGAAAAGCAGAAATGTGACAGCTGCACGTACACCGCACACAAGTAGCATCTGTTTCATTGGCATGGATAGAACCTTGTACTACCTACTTGCAAGCTAGCAGCCGCTGCCGCTGAAGAGAATTTCATCTAAGTATGTCGGCAAACATTGTCTACCTGCATTATAGTCATTGACGTAATCCAAAATGCACTATGAATAAAAGAAGCTCGCCGAATGGCTCTGGCCGCCGGAAAGTACAAAGTATGATGGGAGAAGAGCGAGCTCCAGCGCGGTCTGACTTACACTGCGACAGCTGAAGTATTTGGAGACTTCGTGCCATAAACGAAATATGCCAGGGTGATTCGATTCCAGCAGCGCGTTTCGCTTGTCTCGTGTGCCAATTCGATTTTCGAACAAGAACGGAGGTGCAGGGGCCAGCCTAGCTGGTAGACGGATTCGTGGAGATGGTTGGGGACAAGAGGGAAACGAGAACGTTCATCGAAGTTTGCCGGATCCGTAATGATGCCAGCAGATAAAGCGATGTGGTGTGCTCGCTCCGGAAAGGAGAACGACCCTACCGAACTACGTTTCTGGACGAAAAGAGGACGGATCCTTGTGGCTTCGCTCACAGCAGAGATTGAGGCTTTTCACGGAATAGGCCAGGGAGTTTCCCAACAACTCAACGAGAACCACAGTAACGAGCGCCTAGAATTGCCCTCGTTAATCGTTCCGCCCACGAACGTTGCTCGGCCGAAGTCGTTCTCAGCAATTGGCATCGTTGAGTTTTTCTTCACGTGTTTTGGGTATTTATTCGCTGTCCTTTTTGGACTTGTTTTAATCCCGATGCCTTCTTCAGCATCAATTGGGGGTCGCGTGCATTCACTGTTCCCATACACAAAAGCACTTCCATCCATTGATCGGGAACAAGATTGTAGGCATGTTAGCGAAGCTGTTATGAAGGGAGGATGGGACTGCTTTGCTGCTTCGGCAGATGGCAAACGTTTCCTTTGGAAGGAATTACTTTGATGCTGAAAAGAGTGTTGCGACGTAGTGTCAAAGGCCGAAGTGCCCGGAAAGTGATTCGCCGAGACGAGTCCCGCTGGAGCGACAAATGGAGCGGCGAGTGGCCGCATCGTTGCCAGACGTCGTATGAGCGTTGTCGCGAGGGCCACTGCTTGCGGCGCGACGTGGAGTTCCAAGGGAGGCTCCGGAAGCGGTTGGGGGAAGGGAGATGAATGGAAGAATTTGACATCGAAGCAACGACAACAGATTGGGCCAGTCCGCTGCCTGACCAAGCTCGCTAGCTATGCTGCTTGTGGTAATCCATCACACGCAGAAGTTCGGTGCCACAACTGCGCATAGCAAATTCTGCCTTACCAGGAGGCCATGATCTCGACATTAGGTCGGACGGCCCAACAGTTGTATAAAATAAACCATGTAAGATCGAAACCGGAAGAAAAAATCGTAACTCTCCGAGAAACTACAAAATGAGGGTATCTCGTATTGAGTACAACACTGGCCAGAGTTACGGTTGGTTTGCGTATTGGTGGTCACCGTGAGTGTTACCAATATGCCGGCAATAAGCGCGGGAAAACGTCTATAAAAGGTCCCCGGACCACACAGTCGCCTTTCTTCAGTCGTCCTCTAGTGTTCCGTGTCACGTCTTCTCTTCCCAGTCTGCAGCCGCCGTCGCCCCCGCTGCTCCAGCTGCCGACTGCCTTCAGTCACACGCGGCGGCTGGTCCGGCCGCCGCCGCTCCAGCCGCCGGTCCGATCAACCGCTCAACCGCTCGTCCTACAGCTGCTCGTCCTATAGCCGCTCGGCCTTCGGAAGCAGTCGGATTCGCGGCCGCGGAGTACCTAACCTCTTTTCTTGGGACAAGTAAAAGGTGAAACCTGGTGTTAATAATGTTTATAGTGCCAGGAGGTTGTTAGGTGGAACTTTATTGGCGTGACGTTTCGACAGTCTCGTTGTCTACAGAGGCCTAAAAGCTGCTCGAGGCTTTATCCCTGCAACCTACCCGACCAAGACCCTCACCCATGCTAGCGTTTCTGGCCTAATACCGAAAATACAATGCGAAAACCCGAAAGGTGAGGACAAACTCACACGGATAAGGAATCTCACAAGGAGTTTTCGGATTTTACTTTCATAAACTCAAGAATGAACAACCGGAATGAGTGTTTGCCCATAACAAGCGATCGCGCCCCGTTTGCATCGCACTGGGAGCTCTGAGAATGACCAGGAGCGATGTGCTGCCCTCGATACTACAAATGTGTGTAGTCTACCGGGTAGTATGACTCATTCGCTACTGGTCCCACTGACGAAGAGTAGTAGCGCAATCGTCTTCACCTTTCGGGTTTTTGCGCACGCGCTCATTTCTGGTCCATTGTAGTCTGAAGGCTATAATTTTAAAAACCGATAAGGAAATGATGTAGGAAAAATAAGGAATATAGAAGATGAAACGCCGCAAAAAAAAACTATACCTAAGTGAGCTCACAACCGATGCGAATAACTGTGGAGAGAAGGCCACAATGTATGCGACACTCCGTGTGGGACAACCATATATATGTATATAAATGTAAATATATATATATATATATATATATATATATATATATATATATATATATATATATATACAGTCCCCTCTCGTTATAATGAGTCTCGAGGGACCGGAGAAAATCCACGTTATATCGGGGACTAGCGTCCTAACCGGAGCTGATCTTTTCTACACTCACGCGCACGCGCTATTACGCGCAGATTTATCTAAAATTGCATGCAATACTAAATATTCGTCTAAAAATAAAATATGACTTTAGTAAAGAAATATGTGACCTTGAATAGAGTGTTAAGACAAAGATCATTCTTAGGTTATTAGTGAGTTCCTGTCCTCAGAGTTTCTCTCTGTTATATGCATAAGCATAGCAGATATGTGTGAGGGATTACAAGTACCAGAGGTAATTTAGACGTGATCATCAACCAAACTGTGTAACCTGATGTTACATGATCTTTAGTTGCCATCCAAACTCTTGCACCAGGCGGTACTTGGACCCGCACTCTTTCCTTCCGGATAGGACGTTAGCCCATTATGCTATCAGCGCTGTTAAATACACGCCGCATCCGCCATATCGTTGTTGCAGTGACCTCTCACCACTCTCCCACGATATCGGGATATTGCATGTGATCAAACAGCGCTACTTCTGTAATCCATTCCGGAAGGGCTGCATGTAAGCGATGCATTACGCAAGAGTTCTGATTGCAAGAAAACATCATGTGACATCATACAGCTTCTGTACAATGTGCTCTAGGCTTAAAACAAATGAGCGGGATACTGTTTTGAGTTATGTAAATTTTAGTCTACATATTCTGTCGCTTCTGATATAGAAAACCTTAGAATCTACGGTGGAGTCTTATACTGTGCCTGACATAGTGATGACTATGGACACTTGTCGCCGCGCAAAAACGTCTACATGCGTCTAATATATTGTCACACGGATGCTGGTCGTGACTGTGAACGACAATAGAGGCGCAGTCAGCATCTTGCTCCTCTTCGTTTTCCGTCTGGGACCGGAACTAAGCACGGGTCGCGTTATAACGGCAGTCATTTTTAACGCAAAGTTCTTCCCAAAACCGCGCTATAACGGGAGCAGCGTTGTATCTCCGACGCGTGCTAAGGGGTGCTGGTTCGTGCTGGAGTAAAGGCAAGCTGGCCTGGGCCAGAGAGAGAAAATCCACGTTATATCGAGAGTCGCGTCTTATCCGGAGGCGTTATAACGGGAAGGGACTATATATATATATATATATATATATATATATATATATATATATATATATATATATATATATATATATATATATATATATATATATATACCATTTTCAGGTCGAATTGGACACTTTTCAAACCAAATTGGACATTTTTCAAACCAAATTGGACACTTTTCACGTCAAATTGGACACTCTTCTAAGCTCGCCTAAGACTTTTTAAATCAAAGAGAACTTTCCGAATTGCAACAACCTTTATACAGGTTGAACTACAGACTCAATACAATGGTTAGAAAAAATTTTTTGTTCAAGGAAAATTTAGAATAACTTTTTTTGATTTTTTACTTGTACTTGTAATAATTTTATAAAGTGTTTGCTTTTTGAGAAAAATAACATATTAAATTTTTTTAAAGCGCAACAAAGCAGCGACCACAAAGTACATTAAAAGACCAGATTGCGCCATGCACTCGAAAATCTCGTTGCGATTTTTACTTGATTGATAGTGTAAATGCTGTTTACATGGAATTACGAGGTATGCGCGTTCATAGCAATTGTACTTCTTGCATTCTCTACATGTATAAATCAGTATAATTATAAATATAATCAGCTTCTACATAATATAAATCTACGCAAGCAGCATTCTGTGTCTGTAGTATTTACATTCCGTGTAGGTAAAAGAATGTAATACAAAGTGAATAAATACATCAATTACAATTGTGAAGAACGGGCATATCCCCATTTTGTGGTTATATGTAAGCAGCATTTACACTATCAACCAGTCGTCTTGGGCGAGTGCATGGCGTAATCTCACCTCTTGGCACTAAAATTTTCCGGCTTCCTGTTTTTTAAAACATGGTATCAAGCATTATATTTCCACGAAGAACTAGAATTTTATAAAATTTCAAATAAAGTGTTTACTTATTGGGTAAGTGAATTAAAGGTTTAAAGAAAACATACTGAAATTTTATTCTAACAAAAAACAGTAGACAATACAACAAGTACAATTGTTAAGAACTCGCATACCTCGTAATTGTATAAAGGTTGTTGCAATTCGGAAAGTTCTCTTTGATTTAAAAAGTCTTAGGCGAGCTTAGAAGAGTGTCCAATTTGATTTGAAAAGTGTCCAATTTGGTTTGAAAAATGTCCAATTTGGTTTGAAAAGTGTCCAATTTGATTTGAAAAGTGTCCAATTCGACCTGAAAACGGTATATATATATGTATGTATATCTTTCTTTCTTTCTTTCTTCGCATCTTTACGCATCTTTGCGACCCGTTCCTCAGCAACGATTTGTCTTGCGCGGGTTCCAACTTGTTCGCCACTTTGTTCAATCTTGAGCCAAAGTTGACCAGTGGACGAGCACCTTAATCGAGTTGATGTTAGAGGCACGGATGTTGTTCCGATGAGCGAACGAATCTTGCCATCGTAGAGGAGGGCGACCGAGTGGTCGTTTCTTGCTGAGTGGTTCCCAGTGTACAGTGGCAGTACTTTCGTGATATTTCCGGTCTGGGGTCGTTCTTCATGTTCAACAGTCGCCCGAGGTAGACGTAGTCTTCGACTTTCTGTAAAGGAACTTCTTCAAACAGTACTGGGTCACCGCCCACGAATTCATTCCTCATAAATTTCGTCTTCGACATGTTGATCGTTAATCCAGCCTCAGCTCCTTCGATGTGAAGTTCGTGCAGCATTCTTGAAGCCTGCTGCGTGGACTTTGTAATGAGGACAATATCATCCTGCAAATCTCAGGTGGTTCAACTGCCTCCCATCGACTTCGATGCCATAGTCGCTCCAATTACAGCGACGGATGGTTGATTCCAAACACGCTGAGAAGAGGTTGGGAGAGATGGGATCACCTTGACGTACGCCTCTTTCCACAGCCGCCTCTAAGTCGCGATGAAATGGGCGAAATATAGTGATGCATCCGGTGTAGCATCTGCTCAGAATGTCTGTGTATCGTGGTTCAATCCCCTGTTCGTTAAGTGCTTCCCAAACTTTCTGCGGTTACGCTTTGTGGTAATCGATAAACGTTAACACCAGAGGTTCGTGGTATTCTCGAGAAGCTTCAATTAGTCGACAGCAGGTCAGTATGTGATCCAAGGTGCTGAACTTCCTTCGGAAGCCTGCCTGCTCCACCGGTTGCGCTTCTTCCAGAGATCTCCTAATGCGCGATAAGAGACATCTTGTAAAGACTTTGTATAGCACCGGTAGAAGAGTTATTGGACGATAGTTAGAAAGGTCCTCCCTGTCGCCTTTTTTAAACAGCAGAATCGTCTTGGATCTCTTCCATGCAGACGGTAGTTCACATTGCGTCACATAGCGGGAAAAGCGCTGCGCTAAGGCGTTGAACATCTTATGACCACAAGCCTGCAGAATTTCCACAGTGATTCCATCGGCGCCTGGAGATTTACCTTTGGTCATTGTCTCAATCGCATGACGCACTTCAGATGGCAGGAACGTCGGAACATTGTCGCCAAGAGGTAGACGTGCAGCGGTGGAGTGGCGTCTTGTCTTGAAAAGGTTCGTGTAAAAGTCCGCCATTATAGATTCCATTCCTGGCCTAGATGAAGAGCGCGTTCCGTCAGGAACCTTTAAGCAGGGAATCACATAACGATATTCTGCAAGATCGCGTTTTGTTTTCTTCAGATTCCGTTTGTTGGCTGCTGTGTCCAATAGTCGTTGACGTGAGAAACTCCTGTGATCCTCCGTAAGCTTTTGTCTGCACAGCCTGCACAGTATAGTGTACTCAACGTGATTTCTCTGACGGTCCATCAGTCTTCGCTGTGCAAGGAGACGTCGCGTGATATCGGAAATTCGGCGAGAGCCGCAATACAGCACCGGTGGACAATCGTCGTTACTGGGTTTATCAGCCGAGTATAGTCTTCATCGATGCCGCCCGACATTTCTAGGTCTGCACTTTCCACCATTGCGTGAATCGCCTCTGTGTTTAAAACCGTTGCCTTGGGAATCCTCGGTTGTACCCGTGAAGGGCGTATATGAGACCGATTCGTGTGAAGTCGAGCTCGCAATAGACGGTGATCGCTACCCGTATTGAAGGATGGGACGACTCCGACATCTGTCAGGGCCCTTCTGATGCACAAGATGTGGTCCAGCTCGTGGAGATGCTCTCCGTTCGGAGACGAGTGTGTCCATCTCTTCAATGGCGACTTAAAGAACTGGCTGTTGCCGTGATACAGATGATGTACTTCGCAAAAGTTTACAAGCTTCTCACCATATTCGTTGCGGGTCTCCGCACTATTAGGCCCGATAAAACGCTCACCAGCTCTACGAGGTCCGACACGTGCGTTGAAGTCTCCAGCTACAACTACATAGCTGCTCTTCTGTGCTCTAACCAGATCTCCTAGCTCTTCATAGAAATCGTCATGGAGCTCCTCGTTCCTGTTGGCCGTCGGGGCTTATACTTGAATTACGGAAACATCGACGTTCCTCGCCAGAGTTGCAGTGAGTACGCCGAGTCGATGGACATAGAAAGTAACACTAGTTACGTTCTTCGCAAAATCGGGTGCTACAATGAAGCCGACTCTTCCTGATGTTGTTTGTTTCTGCTCTACGCGCTCCGAGGAATACAGCAGTTCCATCGTTCCACATGCATGATAGAGGATCTTTACGTTTCGTTTCGCTCTGTCCAATTACATGATTCGAAATCCGTTTTGTCTCCTCGATTAAGGCCGATAACTGAGCGGCCGTGTTGATGCTACGACAGTTGTGTGTGCAGACAGTCAAATGGCTCGCTCTTGTCCATTTCCGATGGTAGCCTCCGGCTCTGAGATTTCTTCGCCTTTGGCTATTTGCTGATCCAGCGCTACCGTACTGGGCAGTGACAGCCTGCAGTGGACAAAGGCAGGAGAACGAAGTTGTTGCAGCATAATTCGTCCCACAGGATAACCTTTCTGGGGCGTTCCTGTTGCTCAAGGAGAGCGCCAACTCACCACAAGCTTGGGCACTTTGGGTTCTTTAGTCACGGAAACTGGTCAGAGGCTTGGCAGGCCTTATCCTTGCGGATATCTCGGTTTCCGCTACAAGCTGGTCACCACGGCAAGGCAAGGTAGAAAGCACCAGATATATATATATATATATATATATATATATATTATAATAGGTTGTCCATAAGTCTTCGCCGTTTTTCTTCAACGATTCACTGCAGATTTCGCCGGCGGTCTCTTGCATAGCGCTGCATAGCTTTCGAAAGAAAATACTTTACTCAGAACTTCAGAACTTGTATTGCCTTTCGTTTTTCATCCCGAATTTTGTCAATTTTTAGGTCGTTGAAGTGAAAAGTGAAAAAGTAGCCATTTGCCATTTGTTCTCTCCGCTTAGGTTTGTAATTTTTTGCACAGTTTTTTATAGCACTTGGAAGACAATGTACTGTGCTACAAGAATATGTGTTGGTACTACTTTCTCACTTGTCCTTTATTGATTTTTATGCCATCAAATTGGGAATTCCGACTTTTCCGCCTGAATTTTTACCAAAACTCCGGTTCTGTGGTTGGACTTTTTTGCTTGGTGTTATATGTCGTTTGGAAGAGGATGTCTTGCTCAGTAAGAATTTGTGTCGCGTTTATTGGCTCCCGCTGATTGCTGTCGAATATCAACAACTGAAGAAGGAGGAGTTGTTGGTGAAGACGATTTTTCTCTTTTTGGCATTTTGTTGATATTCAACAGAAATCAATAAACGCGACACATATTCTTATAGAGCAAGACATTTTCTTGCGAATGACATATAGCACCAACCCAAAAAGTCCGACCACAGAGCAGGAGCTGTCGGCAAAAACAACCATCCTCCTTCGGACGTCCCAATGTGATGGCCTAAAAATCAATAAGGGTAAGTGAGAAAGTAGGACCAACACATATTCTTGTAGCACAGAACATTGTCTTCCAAATGCTATAAAAAACTGCGCAAAAAATTACAAACCCAAGCGGAGAGAACAAGTGCGCAAATGGCTACTTTTTCACTTTTTCACTTTTCACTTCAACGACCTAAAAATTGACAAGGTTCATGACGAAAAAAATGCAATACATGTTCTGACAGAGTAAAGCATTTTCTTTCAAAAGCTATGCAGCGCTATGCAAGAGACCGCCGGCGAAATCTGCAGTGACTTGCGATACTTGCGACCCGTTCCTCAGTAACGATTTGTCTTGCGCGGGTTCTAGCTTATTCGCCACCTTGTTCGATCTTGAGCCAAAGTTGACCAGTGGACGAGCACCTTAATCCAGTTGATGTTAGACGTACGGATGTTGTTCCGATGAGCGAGCGAATCTTGCCATCGTAGAGGAGGAGGACGACCGAGTGGTCGTTTCTTGCTGAGTGGTTCCCAATGCGCAGTGGCAGTACTCCAACGTCCGTCCTTTCGTCTCATCAAATGTCCAGCGAAATGATGTTTTGCTTCGTCGACATGAAGAATGACGTTCCGAACTCTGCACATTGCCCGGATCTGTTCATTGTGTAATCCGGAGAGTCGCTGGTGTAGAGAAATGCCGTCCATCTTCCTTTCCACTGCCGTTTGCACTCTTCGTAACTGATCTTCTGCTGCCTTTGTTACGGTCCATGTTTCGCGCGCGTAGCACAGCGCTGAAAGAACTGTGGAGTTAAAGATATTAGCTCTCAGTTCACAGTTATTGCAGCTCTCGACCACGCCTCTCACAGAATTGTACGCCGCCCATGCCGCTCTTTTCCTTCGTGATATTTCCGGTGAACGTAGCCCAAACCTAGCTAGGAATGCTTCCTCAGCCAGTGTCCGTCGCCGGCTTGGCCAGAGCCGTACGCTGGACATGCAGGCCACGCCAGCCTTCCGGTATGGCGGGCCACGCTGGAAACATAGCCCAAACCTAGCTAGGAATGCTTCCTCAGCCAGCGTCCGCTGCCGGCTTCGCCGGTGCCGTACGCTGGACGTGCTAATCACGCCAGGCTTGCCGGCTTCGGGTATAGCAGCACACATATAAAGCCGTAAGGTTTGTTAGGTAGCTTTTATCCTATTATGCTCAATAGTCAGCTCTGGGTTCCTGTTCAGCTTTTTTCAGCTCGGACAAGAAAAGGATACGGATAAAGGACGGCATTAGTCAATAAATTGGTGGAGGGGGCCAACTTGTAGTCTGTGGTTTTCCGTCTTCGTGAGAAGGCCCATGAATGTCGATTTACATCAAAAATGGAACAACACAATTTTATTGGACAACAAGGGATACGACAAGTAGTGTTGAATAACAGTTCCATTTTCGCGCAGCACAAAATGCGTTATGGGGGTGCTTTACAAGGTGATCGCTCCTCTTTCTAGCCCCTTTGCACAAAGTTCACAAAAAAGCGTGCTTCTACGTATAGTCACTATGCGCGGTTTGAAATTCGAGCATGGGTTATTTTTGAGAAGAATGACATGTTCATAGAGCGCGTTTTCCGACGGCGACAATTCGTCTGCAGTTTTAATACACTTTTAATGAAGAATTGCTCTGACCTGCATGTGGTAAAGGCAACATTTTCTAATGCACTACGACCGCGGCGGACGCGACGCTGGGCAACGATCTCGACCAGCTTCCGTATGTTCAGAGGCGCCCCGGCTTACACACACGCAGACGCTAACATACGCAATAACTACCGAAACAGACGTAGCAAAAGGATTGCTAGAATACGCAGGCACATAGACTCGTTGCAATTGAGACGCCGTGTTCCCATCGGAGCACGCAATAGGAAAGGGTCCTCAACGGTGTTAAAACTGCTTGAAATGGGCCACAGAAATACTTTAAGTTAGCATTTCACTGATATATGCATATATGTGTATTTTGTAATACATCATCACCTTTACAAAAAATTTTATTTATCACTTGAAGACGTTTATCAGTTGTTATAGTTGTATAGTAGTTGTTTACGCACAACTATAGTTGCGCACTCGCAAAATTTTCGAATACTGGAATGGTTTCAAATGCCCGAAATTTTCGAGTATTCGAATCCAAACATATCAAAAAGTGATTTTATGAAAATTATGATCCGAATACATGCGAAAAACGCGATTTTTTAAAATCCGAATTCAATATCCAGATTCGAATGAAAATCATTGGAATACCGGTTCGAACATTTTATTCGAACAAAACTACACACAACACTAGACGAGATAGTACCCAAAACCATAATATCGCCACCAGAATCGACTAGACACCTGTTTCGTGATGCTGTGCTTAATGCTCATGAGATTTTCGAGAATTCTCAGGGATTGTAATAACCTGGAAAAATTGGACTCTTACATCCTAGGTATGTTCAACAGCAACGAACAAAATATCGCATTACCTCTAGTTAACTGCCACCTCTAAGGGGCCACTTAGAGTGCACTCGACGCGCGACGCGATGCATGTGTAGTGGCCAAATTGATCGAGCGACGCGACGATTGATCAATTCGGCCATCGCGCCACACTAAACGACCCCTAATTCACTATGACGAATCCCTCGCTCTCAAGCATTGTTCGATTTCGAACTATGTTCGAACAAAACTTCGCGATTTTCAAATTCGAACCCTCCAAATGAAATCGCAGACAGAAAGCATTGTTCGAATGTTGTTTTGTTATCCCTAGCAAGACACCTGGATCTACCCGTAAACCGATTCAGCTGCACAAAATAAGGACGCCTTCGACATTCATGACCAAACTCCGACGACCAAATGTACACACACACTGTCACAAGCACAGATCCACGGAACGCTCGCAGTGCAGATAAGGGTGGACTGGAGAAAGCACGGTAGCTGCCAGTTTAACCTCTCTTAAAACCTCCACCTGATTTCCTGATTCACTGAGTTTAAATATGCTTCAATATGGTCGACATGGGCATGAAAGACATGGACGATAGGGCATGAAAGTCACGTGAAAAGTCACGTGAAAGTAGCCTACAAACCACGACAAGAACACGCTGTAGAGGAAATTTTCTTTGTTGGGGCAGAACTAGTATGAGTGGAGGTACATTGGGTGCACCTCTATCGATTCTGCTTGCTTTTGGTTATTAGCTCGGCTCCAGAAAAAGGAACCTTGAGAAGCACTAGGCTTAGCGTGTTGAGAAAGCAAGTGAGACTGCCAGCGCGTAATGAAGTGACCGCCGCCGAGCGCTACATAGCACTTGTTCTTGTTCGCCACATGCCCTTCGAACACAGATGTGCGCAAATTTTACGGAGAAAAGCAGAGAACGAAATACGGAACGGAAAAACTTAAAATCGCCCGAAACCGGCGTACGTGAAACGGAAACAGAAATAATGCAAAAATCATTACATCATTTAATTTCTCATAAATACAGTTCAAAAGATGCAACCACTAAATTGTCACTAATGAATTTCAGGACGCAGACAAGGCAGCGTGAAATTATTCCTCAACAAGATCCCACCGTATCACAATAAATAGTGCAACATATAGAAGTTTATCTAAAATCTTTTTCCAGTTCAGTAGTGTGACTTCAGTTCGGAATTTTCTTCAGGACTCATAAGGAGAGCCTCCGGAGTGGCGGTGAGCTTTTGCGATGCAATTTTACAGGATGTAGGGTGCCGTGTGTGGAGTCCAAAACCATAGTTACTTTTGCGGAATGCTCTTCTGTGGTCGAAAAAACCGTGCGTGCGCTTGCGCGCGAAGTTAATGGTCTCCTGCTGCCACCCACCCAAGTGTGGTCGGTTGGCGTAGTGTTAACAGGGTCGCCTCTTGAGCGCGGGTTTTATGTTTCGGCCCCCGGTGCCGCCAATGTTTTTGCACACATCGGATCGTTATTATTATGGCCTTGCGTGATCACAGGACTCAATTTGTACATTACATAATTAATGCTTTAAGTATTTAAACCTAGCCTTTTTGGGCTTCCTTTTGAGTTACCTCTCAATGGATCGTATCTCCCCTGTACCATATCAGCAACGATACCGTAAATCACACAAACACATAAATTCATCTTGAAAATAAGTAAATAGCATAGAACACCGTACGAACTGGATTCCACTCGCATGTATTTGTTCGATTGAAGATTATAAGCCAGATCTAGCAGTTCTGCGCTCCGGTATTCCGGTCATGTCTGGCATATGCTTGGGTGGCGGCTGGATAAGTTGATGATCACCCGGGGCCCTTCTCTACGCCTACCGATTATGCCTTCAACGAAGAAGAAGTAATGATGCCTTGTCAGGGAGAGGAAGATTGTTCGTTTCTAGCATTTGCAAGATGCTGCTGGTGTGATTAGCGATTATGTTTTAAATGTTTCATAGTCCATATCAATCATTGTTATCATTGTCAGCAATAAACACAGTTACTTCATGTGAGCAGGAATTTTTTTATTGTTAGCGACCCAGTAGAATGATACAGTTCAAATACGATCCATTGAGAGGTAACTCAAACGAAAGCCCAAAAAGGCTAGAAAATATTAAAAGAATTAATCGTGTACAATTTGACTCCTGTGATCGCGCAAGTCCATAATAATAACGGACCGATGTGTGCAAAGACATTGGCTACACCTTGGAAAGAATCATCAAACCCGCTCGGTGCGCCCGAGAGGGGCCCCTCTACCACTACGCCGACCGACCACATCGGGCTGGTTGCAGCGGGGCGCCATGAGCTTCGCGCTCACGCGTCCAGACAGTTTTTTGACCACAGAAAAGCATTCCGAAAAAAGTAACTATGGTTTTAGACTCAACACACGGGACCCTACATCCTCAGTAGAAAGCATCTGAACGCAACGAAGCTCGTTTTTAGGTGGTCGTAAACCCCAAACCCGCTTACCTACGGTTAACCAGCTGCTCCAACATAACACTGTATCCACAATTCAGTTCTAATGGCAGGATTGAAAGGGGATGATTCATAATTCGTGCGTTGACCACTCCATACTTCCTCATACGTTCATCTGAGAGACTTCTATTGATAGAGACGTGCAATTCCCATGTGTTTCTTCACCCTGCTTTTGTTCCTGAGTTTCACTACTTTTTCGGTGAGTAGAAAGCTCTACACCACAGGCAGGTGAACACCACAGTACACTGAATGAGTAAACGGAGCGACTTCTTGATTATCGGTGTGCTGTTTTTGTGCTGTCCACCAAGATTGTTAGCTTCTTTTACCAGGCTGGTGTTTCGGCGATTTTCGCCTTTTTCGGAGCCTAGAAAAGTCGTAAACATTCACAACACTATTCGCTCAAACATCATTTCATCCTTCAGAATACTGTTCTTACGGGAAAGTGAGAAGAGATCAGACATGGGAACTGCGAAGGACGACTAATCTTGCGGGTGGTTACCGTAAAGGACCACCGTTCACACTTAGCTGGCGATGACGTGGGTACGTGAGTTTCCGCCCCTGGACCGCCCGACTCAGGGTCAAGCGTGTGGTTCGATTTTTTCCTGAAAATTTGCGACCCCCTTCCAAGAGCCGATCTGGAACGACCCACCCCCCTTGTCTAGATACCCGTTCTATTTCTTATCTGTGTTGCATTTTTCAAATTTTTATGCGATTGTTGTACCCGTTAATAGGTTGTTTTTTTTCGGGTGCAGCATCAACAGTGTGGAAATTCGTTCGTAGAAGAAGTGATATTATTGAATAATTTCTTGGTGAGATGGCTTGTTAGAGAAAACGTTGATAAAAGTTTTGAGCATGTAATATTTTGGTAATAATATTTTGATTGTTCTACAGTTAAAAATAAAGAACTTTCACGAGCAGGAGTCTGAAAGAGCAGCATGTGCGTTGTAAATTGTACTCAATAAAATTCTGAGTGCTAATTGCTAATGTTGACTTAAGTGTTCTCGCTTCAAAAATTGTTGAGGCGTTCTTCTAATCGATGACGGAGATGCAACTGAAGGATGGACTTGCCACAAGAAAAATTTCTCTCCTGCAGGAAACAGCATCGACCCACAGTGATAAAAATATTTTTTTGAAATAATCTTCAGAATGATCAGGCGTCCCAATAGGCGGTCGGCATCATTTACCAAAAAAATATCGACCACTCTAATCACATGGAAGTTGCTATTATTAGAACTTGCCTTTTAAAGCATAGAATCCACATTTATTAAGGCTTTGTGCATTTTTCAGAGGCCCCAAAAATCTCCGAGTTATGGCAGTTTACGTGCGGCTGCTGCGTTCTCTGATACCATCGGTCGCAACGGAAGGATGGACTTCTCGCGGAAAAAATTTTCTACCTTCTGAAAGAAAGAACATCGAAGAGTGAAACTGTACCGTCTAAAATTTTAGGTTGTGGTTATTGTACGTTAAAAAACCAAGCTCCTTTGCAGCGATCTTCGGTATGGTTAGGGCGAATTGCGTCCAAATTTTTTTCCTAAAAAATCTATCTAAAACAAACTAGCTATGCAGTTAACATTTTGCCACTAGAACAGTTCCTGATTAGTGCCCAGTGAGAAAAATCATGATTTGCTGTATCGAACAGGTTGAATTGACCTCTGGGGCCGGATTCATCAACGACTTACGTAACTTTAACGGAGAATTGTAAGCTTATCAGCGGTATGGTGAGCGATAAGCAGCGTCAAAAGCTCAAATGACGCGGATAACGCGGCTTATCGCTCACCATATTGCTTGATAAGCTTAAAATTCTCCGTTAAAGTTACGTAAGTCATTAATGAATTCGGCACCTGGTCGACTTTGCACCAAGCTCATCGGAGCAATAAGAATGAACGTTCACAAAAAGGTTCCTAACTCGGTTAGTTTTTCGTGTTTTGGAAATCTCGGTAGCTTCTCGGGATCTAGAAGAAAAGCGCTTTCCCAAGGCCGATTTCCAAAAAAGGTGTCTTCACGCGCGGTGGACGGTTCAATTTTTGAGCAGAAGAAATTGGAGTGGTTTCACAAAAATGCTCATAACTCGGTAAGTTTTTCGAAGTTTCAAAGTATCGCTAACTTTTCTGAAAGTAGATTAAATGCGCTTTCTTAACGTGAAAAACTGATTTCCAAAAGAAGAGTCTTCATGCGCGGCGGGAGTGGTCCAATTTCTGGTCCATTTCGCGAAAATACGTACCGAAAATAGAACCACCCCGCCCCGGATGAAGACCCCTTTTTTGGAAATTCTTTCTTATATGGTAAAAGTGCATCTTTGGTCTATTTTTGATCGTTAAGCAAAACTTTCGATTTCCGGAAAATAAGCCGAGATATGATCAATTTTGTGATGTGAACTGAACCTCGGATCGACCATTCACCACCGTCATCGGAGTGATTTCAAAAAATGCTCAAAACTCAGCTAATTTTTCAAAATTCAAAAATCCCGCATGCCCTTCGAAAAACAAAGAAAATTTGTTTTCTTACCATATAAGAATCACTTTCCAAAACAGGCTCTTCATGCGTGGCGTTGGCGTTCGATTTCTGGTGGATTTTTGACAAAAATCGACCAGAAATCGAACCCTCCCCGCCGGGCATGAAGACCCATTTTTTATAAATAGCTTTTGTAACCGTGAAGAAGCGCTTTTCCTCTACTTTTTGATGAATGAGCGTGATTTTTCATTTTCGGAAAACTAGCTAGTTATGAAAATTTTTGTGAGATCACTCCTATGACGACGGTGAAGAGTCGATCCAAGATTTCACAAAATTGATCATAACTCGGCTTATTTTTCGATATTCAAAAATCTTTTTTGTTTGTCAAAAAACAGAGAAATATGCTTTTTTTTATCATATAAGAAAGGATTTCCAAAAAGGGGTCTTCATGTGCGGCGGGGGTTCGATTTTCGGTACGTATTTTCGCGAAATGGACCAGAAATTAGATCCCTCCCGCCGCGCATGAAGACCCCTTTTTTGAAAATGTTTTTTATATGGTGAAAAACCCGATGCTTATCTATTTCTCAAAAAGGTAGAGAAATTTTCAAAACTTGAAAAACTTACCGAGCTATGATCAATTTTAGAAAATCACTTCAATTTTTCGCTCAAAAATTGGACACTCCGCCTCGTATGAAAACCTCTCTTTTAGAAAACGGTTTTACGTGGCAATAAAGCGCTTCTCTTCTACTTTCAAAAAAGTTATTCCTTCGAAATCCGAAAAACTTACCTAGTTATGAACCTTTTTGTGAACGTTCAATGTTATTCCTCCGATGAGGTTGGTGCAAAGTCGACCAGAGGTCAATTCAACCTGTTCGAGCCAACAAATCATGTTTTTTTCCATTGTGCACTGATCAGGAATTGAAACTTCTTGTGGCAAAATATTAACTGCATAGGTAGTCTGTTTTAGGTAGAAAACAGGACGTTTAGAAAAAACAAAATTTTGAGCACAATTCTCCCTAATCATATCGAAGATCGCTGCAAAGAAGCTTGGCTTTTTTACCGTACAATAATCAAAACCTAAAATTGTATACGGTACAATTTCACTCTGGGATGTTTTTTTACTGCTTGTAATAAATGCTTAATAACTCCTTTTTTTAAAGCTATATGATTATGATCAAGTGAGTTTGGGAAAACAACATCTCATTAGTAAACGACCTCGGTTAGTGTGAGTAGTGAGAGGAGAGAAGCAGCGACTGCATGTCCAAAAGACATCCTTAGTGGGGCAAGTTAGGACACTGCAATTATAGCAACTCTCGGGCTCCAGTAGCGGATTTGTCTCAAGGATTAAATGTGATTGGCGTGGAGTGGGAAACTTTTCGAAGAAAAAACTTTTTGGCTTTTCTAAATGACAGAAACTCTACTGCGCGCTCTGAATAGAGGTCGATGTTGGGTCCCATGATCGGAGTAGAAGGAAGTGGCCTTTTTAAAGCAAGGGAGCTGCCAGTCCTAAGCAGCCACTCCATCATTTTTGGGCATCTCTCCATGTTGTAATATCACACATCCAGCTTTCATACTGATCCGTCGCGTGGAGGCACAGATCTGCACGCGTGAAGTAGCTCTTTCAGGCCATGTCTCCTTGGAACGTTTCACTTCCAAGAACGAAAGTGCTACGGTCATAATTATTTGGAGAAAATGGAAAAAATCGGCAGTTTAGGATGCATGGAATGCTGAACTTGGTCGCAAACTAGGCGAATTTGATATCAAAGAGATCGCCGTTGTGAGACAAAACCTAAAATTTGCATAAAACACACTTTCGACAGCGTTTAAAAATTTAAAAATTCCACAGAGCAAGTCGATCCATGGCAGGGGGCACAATTAGGCGAGGCTAAGGGGCGAACGTGGGTCAAGTCAGAACAATTACGGGCTCACTAATCTAGGTCATCTCGAACTCAAAAATTTTAAAATCTTGTTAGAAATTTTTGCGCCGTTGGGTATATCATGTTGTTCTGATTCCAACAACATGCATTTCATTGAATATAATCAATCTTGAAGGGAGTTATGGCAAAGTGGTGGAAACGACGGATTAATCCGCCGCCGGCCGCGTTTTGGCGAATTTTTACCGACGGTACTGTAATTAACAATTGAAATTTTATGCAATATAATTTTGGGCGCAGATGTCGCAGCCTTCAGGTAGAAAATGTTCTGTCCATGATATCCTAGAAGAATCTGAAAAAACTGAAAACCTCTCACTGACTCCAAGTATGCGGACAACATTTAAAAATTTAATATCCAGTTCCATTCCCCACATCGTCGTAACCACACCTGTAAAAAATAACTTTTAATAGATGCAAACATCATCTTAAAACCTTAATTTGGAGAGAATCCTCTGCCAAAATCGAGAGAGTACGACCCCCTCCAGACGAGGCGACGGTACGACCAACTTCGATTCCCGAACCTCAAGCTTGACCATGGCCCGACTTATGTGTCCCTGTAGATCAGATCGAGTAGAGTGGTAGATGAGAACCTGCACAGTTCTGAAGCGTGCTAGTTCATTTCTTTCGCTTTGAGAGATTTCACTCAAAGCGATTGCTTTCACGCGCTTTAGATTAATGTTTCCGATGCAACGTAAGGAGGGAGCGGACAGACTGCCTGAACTGACAGCAGAGATTTACTATTTACGATTTACGACGTAAGTCGACATAAGTCGTAAATCGTAAATTTTCGTAAATTTGATACTTGATCCATAAATGAGTGGTGTCTACAAGGCGTGATGCAGCCGGGTGTCTGCTCTCATAACGCATTGCGCTTTCTGCTTTCTTTAATTTTTCACGTTGTGTTTTGGCACCGTCACAAAAGGCCTCGTTCACTGTTGAGGCTTCTCGAATTAGACTTATCTCTTTGCTTATCTCACACAAGTGCTTCGACACGCCTAACGGCGTGTCTCGCACTTACGCGCTTCGCGCGACTTTGTAGCATCACTGACCTGTGGAAAGTAGCTTTTGTAAAACATAAGATTCGGTAACATTTAGGAGCTAGTACGTACTTTATCGGCATCAAGCCGTGCACCACTTCTGTACCTTCATCGTAGGCACTCTCCGGGCCGGCCAATAACGTCATTGGTTTGTGCTGCGCAGTACTTCTCTCCCTCAGGTTGCTCCTCCGCAATCGTTCTCATGCTTAACAGCTAGCGTTTACAGATATCGTTGACATGTCTTCCAAAGCCTGGTTCTCCCTCACTCGTTTTCTTACGGGATCTAATTGCTGGTCCTCCTTTACTGGTCTTCCCTCCCCCTCTTTAGTCCCCCACCTTCCTGGTCCCAACATCCGGCTCACTTCTTTGTTTCCACTGTTGACTCCACTGGTCTTTTCTTGCTGGTTTTAACGTCCTGGCCCCTCTTCCAGGTTGTTCCTTTCCTTCCCTGTCGCTCTCCTGATCTACCCTAGAAGTCCACCATACTGCTCTTCTCCACCACCTTCTTAGGGGTGCTCTTATGCTCACGACAGACGTCAGCGACACGTATTCATAATCAGGATGCTTGCTGCGCGACTTAGGTGGGCCCGTTTTCTGGATCAAGAAGCTCAGAAGCGGACGCTGTCGCCGCTGTGCCGAGCATGAAGAGGCTATGCATATTGCAGATTCCTTGTTCTTATGAATTCCCTTACGGTTTCCTCTTGTTGGTTCCCCGTCATGGTCCCGCCTCCAGGTCTCTTCTTCCAGGTAGATTTCTCCTCACCGCCCTCGGAATCCTCCCTACTACTCTACTCCAATTAAGTAGGCCTCCCACGTTCACGACACGACGACGGCGAGCCAACGCCCATTGTGTGACACCAGTGTCATCCTCTAAATCCGGTCCCTCTTAATGGTAATAGATCCCTTGCTGATCCTCCTTACTGTCCCCCTCCCCTAATTGGTAACTCCCTAATGACCCCTACATATTGCCTAACCTCTTCTTGGTGAGACCTCCTGGCCTGCTTCCTTGTTCCCCCATCGACCATCCCGATGCTACTCCTGGTCGCTGCTTCCTGATCGTTGTCGGTTCTCCACCCTCAAAGTCCCCCTTCTACCCTTATTCCTTTAGTAGTCTTCTCATGCTAATGGCATGAAGATGGCTTCTGAATCTGGACGCTCAGAAACGCGCGTAGGTGCTGTGGTGTTAAGCAGTAAGGGGTGCGTTTCCCCTGCTGCTGCAATATCCCACGTTCAATAGCGAATTTTGCCCGCGCTGTAGATGATGAGGCGTGCCTCATTCAGGTTAGACCACTCGACCGCTTTCGCTGTGGATGATGCGGCGTACCTCACTTAGGTTAGATCACTCGACGGACAAACTCTTTTATATATAGACGGTGATGGTGATAGGTGGTGATATCTCACATAGGTTAGATCATTCGACCGCCCTCGTTGTGGATGATGCGGCGTACCTCACTTAGGTTAGATCACTCGACGGGCAAACTTTTATATATACTCAGACACTGGGAGAGTTCACCTGCAGGTGGAAAATGGGTGAACTAACAATGTAATTGTAGGTGACCTCATTTCGACCTACAGGTGAGCGGTCGAAGACCTATAGATGACCGGTATCTAGGCGGGATTTGAAAGGGGGTTTTTGCCGAG
Source organism: Heligmosomoides polygyrus bakeri (assembly GCA_947359475.1). Classification (NCBI taxonomy): domain Eukaryota; kingdom Metazoa; phylum Nematoda; class Chromadorea; order Rhabditida; family Heligmosomidae; genus Heligmosomoides; species Heligmosomoides polygyrus. The sequence continues at coordinate 53,943,771 of OX375866.1, read as the reverse complement.
GACGTGAAACTCGCCACGCTTTCCACGCGCACTGTTTAGATAAGGTTTGGTAGCCTTAGTTTTGGTCTATCCCGACATCCAAAGAGGTGTGTGCTTTAATATTGCTATTAAGCTGTAAGAACTCATATATGACTCATAGATTTTATTACTGAAACAGTAGCGACAACAAATATGTAGTAAAAGTGACACATTTAAGAGAGAAAATAAGTATGTTAGAAGTGTATTCCAACTCTCTTGAGGTGCAGTAACCGGAACCATTAATGCCCCACTAAAGTTCGCATTTTGAGCTTTCTAAGACTCCTAAACAATAAAATCCAGCCTGTTGTCATACTCCATGTATTAACACCAGCGCAACATCAGAAATAAACTTACAGCGCTTTCTTTAAAGCATGCCACATTGATGTTTCGTAGAGCAGTTTTTCGATCACTCGCCAAGTCTGGTGGTGAATATCTTTTACATATAAATTGGATTATTTCACAATAGTATACTGGCGCTCGAATCCTTTTTTCTGAATTATCAGATTGATGTATATAAACAATATTGCTTCAATTAAAGTATACTTACATATTTATGTAAGGTTCATATACAGCCAATTAGGCTTTGCAAAGCAATATTTCGATATTCAAATACTTCTCCTGTGAACACAAGAGTCTAAAAATTGACTGGATAAATTTGAAAAATTGTGCATTCGAAAGCAACAAGCTGATAAACTTTAAAAAGTATAAGTTTCACTAACCCGGCACGAGATACCCACCGTTTTATAGGAGGGAACTTCGGTGGGTTCACCTAATAAGATATCCTGGTTTTGAGCATTTCAGAAAATATTTTACTATTCTCGAGGGCTTCATCTCCTTCGCATCTGAACATCATTTCAAAGTCTTGTTTTGTCCTAATGCTCTTCCTAAATGGAGTGGACAAGCTGTTCAAGTCAAAAAACTACAACAACCAACCGGACTATGCCTATGTACTTCGTCCTACCGACCGTGCAAATGAGACCTACCGCGCTACATAAGCTCTTCAGACCTACATTTGCATGCGCATCGTATTACGCGAGCGGTCTACCTCTCTGCTCAGTTCCCGATGTGGGAATGAATTCTACTTTACCTATAGTTCACCTACATACCGTGTTATGTATCGGGCGAGCGGTGAAACAACCGGTAGTAGACCGCTCACTGAAACTCCGCCCCAAAATAGCTCCTACAGGTCAACTCTGACGTCAAAATACGTCATTTTCACCTGCAGGTGAACTCTCCCAGTGTCTGAGTAGGTGGTGATGGTGATAGGGTGATATCTCACATAGGTTAGATCATTCGACCGCCCCCGTTGTGGATAATGCGGCGTATCTCACTTCGATTAGATCACTCGACCGCCCTCGTTGTGGATAATGCGGCGTACCTCACTTCGGTTAGATCACTCTACCGCTCTCGCCGTGGATGATGCGGCGTACCTCACTTAGGTTAGATCACTCGATCGCTCTCGCTGTGGATGATGCGGCGTACCTCACTTAATTTAGATCACCCGACGGACAAACTCTTTTATACATAGGTGGTGATTTTCATTCCTCTAAAGCCCACGCACACTTTTGCGGCAACGCGGCAGCCCTATCTTTAAGCACAGGGTAGAGACGCAAAATCGCTGCGCGAGGCAAAACTACCCCGGTCCGGACTGCCGCTCATGTGTCGCCTACGCGGCAGGCGCGGTGCCGCCAAAGCGGCAGTAGCAGTCGCAACCGAGGCAACGGCAGTAATACATCGAGGCACTATTGCCGTTGCAGCCGCTTTACGGCCGACAACTTCTGTCTGGGCTCTAGCTGATCATGGCGGCATCTAGAATGGAAACTTAGTGATAATGGTAATGAAACCGCGTTGGCCATCGAGTAGGGCTGCAAAGCTGAGGATGAGTGCCGCGTAAGCGGCAGTTTGGCCTCCTGCGAGGCTGTTTTGGCCCTTGCCGCGTAAGCGGCAGCCGCAAAAGGGTGCGTAGGGCTTAACACTGTAAAGGCTGCCGTTCGGTATCAAACTTGTTTTCGAGGAAGAGCAAGAACAACATAAAAATAAGCTTCTCGTTACGAGAAGTACCTCTTCCATATGTGGTAGAGTGCCAACGAGGCACCTTGCATTCCTACTGTTAGAGATCGATCCAGCCACCCGACATGAGGGACAGTTTGGCACGGAAAGAGAAACGACCATTCGCTGATTCACATCCTACCTGGTAACTAATACAGCCTAGTCGAATTGCTTATAAACGCCATCGGAAAGAGTTGGCGTAAGCAGCGGTAGAAATTATTCGAGAAGAGTTCTTAGTCTTATATCAATGGAATTAGCCACTAATGCTTCCCTCAGAGATTAACGTTCTACGTCATAGTAATGCGGAGTAAATGGTTATAGAAAATGCGCCTAAGCGAAAGTTGTGACATATTTTAAGAAAAGGTCGAAGTGGCTTGGTGTTCCTTTCCAGAGAAGAAATTGATATTCTGCCTTTATTTCGTTCACCCGATATAATTCGCTCGGAATTCTGTGGATTCGCGTAGCAAACGTTCGTTACAAAACAAGCAGAGATATTCACCGAGAGAGTAGGACAATTTTATATCATTTTCACATCGAACTCGGCATTTTTCAAATCAAATTGGACACTCCTTTAAGCTAGCCTAAGACTTTTGAAATCAAAGCGAATTCTTCTAAATTGAAATGAGCTCCTACATTAAACTAGAGACCCTCCAAAAAGGTTAAAATAATTGTTTGTTAAAGGAAACATCAGGATGATTTTCTTGGAACATTTGTTACACTTACAGGATATGTGAACACGCTGTTTAAAATTTGACAAAACTCTCATCTTTTGAGGAAAATAATGGTTTAAAACTTGTTCTAAGAGCAGGGAGGCGGCATTTTTCAGCGCCTAACAAAGAGACCTTCGTCCAAGACGTCGCGACTTTTATTCGATCGATGGTAAAGTTCCTGCTTGCACGGATGCATGGACCTTCACGACTGTAAGCGATACTTACTTACTTGCGACACTTGCGACCCGTTCCTCAGCAACGATTTGTCTTGCGCGGGTTCTAGCTTGTTCGCCACCTTGTTCGATCTTGAGCTAGCGTTGACCAATGGACGAGCCCCTTTATCGAGTTGATGTAAGAAGTACGGATGTTGGTCCGATGAGGGAGCGAATCTTGCCATCGAAGAGGAGGACGACCAACTGGTCGTTTCTTGCTGAATAGCTCCCCCAATGCACAGTGGCTGTAATCCACCGTCCGTCCTTTCTCTCATTAAAAGTCCAGCGAAGTGGTGTTTCGCTTCATCAATATGGAGAATGACGTCCCGGACCCTGGACATTGCTCGTATCTGTTCGTTGTGTAATCTGGAGAGTCGCTGCTCGTGTACAGAGATGCCGACCATCTTCCTTTCCAAGGCCGTTTGCACTCTTCGTAACTGATCTTCTGCTGCCTTTGTTACGGTCCATGTTTCGCGCGCGTAGCACAGCGCTGAAAGAACTGTTGAGTTGAAGATAGTAACTCTCAGTTCATAGTCACTGCGGCTCTCGACCATGCCTCTCACAGAATGGTACACCGCCCATGCCGCTCTCTTCCTTCGTGACATTTCCGGCCTGAGGTCGTTCTTCATGTTCAACAGTCGCCCGAGGTAGACGTAATCTTCGACTTCCTCTAAAGGAGCTCCTTCAAGCAGTACTGGGTCACTGCCCGCCAGTTCGTTCCTCATAAATTTCGTCTTCGACATTTTGACCGTTAGTCCAGCCTCAGCTCCTTCGATGTGAAGTTCGAGCAGCATTCTTGACGCCTGCTGCGTGGACTTTGTGATGAGGGCAATATCTTCGGCAAATCTCAGGTGGTTCAGCTGCCTCCCATCGACTTCGATGTCATAGTCGCTCCAATTACAGCGACGGATGTATAATCCAAACACGCTGAGAAGAGGTTGGGAGAGATGGGATCACCTTGACGTACGCCTCTTTCCACAGTCGCCTCTAAGTCGTGATGAAACGGTCGAAATACAGTGACACCTCTGGTGTAGCATTTGCTCAGAATGTTCGTGTAACGTGGTTCGATCCCCTGTTCGCTGAATGCTTCCCAAACTTTCTGCGGTTCCACAGAATCGAACGCTTTGTGGTAATCGATAAACCTCAACACCTGAGGACGTCACTTGCAAACTCGACTGCTCGCCAAAAACCTAAGAAGGTGCCACGCGGAGACTTGTAATTCGTTTAAGAGAACGTCTTCAAATAGTTAATAATAAATATTTATTCTAGAACCACTTAATAAAGATCAATAAAAAAATAGGAAAAAATAGGAGGACTCGATGGAAGGCGCAGAGGAACTTGGATGAGATAGCTGTAACCACCAAACGGTCTCGGTACGGCTCGATCGTCCTTCTTATGCTGATCGTCGTTGCCGTCCGTCTAATCTCCGGCTTCCATCAGCGCGCAGAAACGTGGGAACATGCCGCTTTCTACCATAACATTCTTGGCTATTCTAAAGATGAAAATAATGATACAAAGAAACTGTTTTAACAAAACAATAAAAAACCAGAAACTGGCTGTTGATTTCATCGATTTTATCGTCACTCCGCCTGCCAAATCTCCATCAGTTCTTCCCTCGTCCGTTTTGCGCCAGCTGCTCATCGAGGTGGTTTGTGTTGTTCCTTCCAGCGGTTGTGATTCGAGACAGCTCGCGAAACAGTTCACGTAATTCGTCTCTCGCATCGTTGAGCCATCCACGCGTAACGTGTCGCTTATTAGGAATGTTACAGAGAACTTTGTGGTGGCCATTGTCGTTTGGTATTAGAGACTCGAAGGCAGTTCCTTTGACACGTTAGCAGTAGAAGCATTCCTTTTTCTTGTATGGGCATTCTTTATCCGGATTGCATCTCTCCAAACAGTACTTGCACTTGTTCTCGTCCAACACTACGTTAAATCTCTCATCGCTATCAGTGACAGCAGTACAGGAGTCCGAATAATGCTCTCCAACCACTTTGCAAAACATGCATCTCACCAATCTGCCCATGTAAGGAGACAGATATTCCCGTTTTCGGTGAGGAAGATTCCTGATGTCGTTCTCCATACCGTCAACCAGAGACTGCAAAAACTCGATGCGTTGTCGAATACGTCCTTTCCTTGTCGATGGCTTGCTCCACCATGCTGCATTGATCCAAATTCTTCTCGATTGCTGAGTCCAGGCATCAACTCGACCACTCGTTCCAGCGACCTCTTATTTCCTTGGTCTCGGCGTACTCGATCTTGGTCCACGCGCTCGACAACTCGATCTTGGTGCCCTTTTGCAACAACTCGATCCCATGCCAATGTCGAGTGAGACTCCGTTACCTTCTCGGACATCTGTGCGGTTTTCCCTCAAACTCGTGGAAGTCTTGGCTCCCTCCATGGGCTCCTCGTCCTGTTGATGTGAGTCATTGCTCCATGCAGCTGATCGAATCTCCCACTTACCATCGAGGTCTGACATGTCTGATGCTAGCTCCGGCGAACCCACTCTTTCTTCTTTCAGGTTGCTCAGCTTCTGGAACCGCGCCACTCACTTCCTGTATCATGTTTGTCCAGTAGGCCTCGTCTCACATCTCTTCGTCGTCTTTCTTCACACAGCGCTCGTCTTTTCCCTCTAATATCTGCTTCAGATGCGATAACTCGACCAACTGGGCCTTTCTCTGAGCCTGGAGTTCGGCGAAGCATTTGTCAGCATCATCCTTATCCGACGCAGTCAAGTTCTGCAATGCTCGTAGAAATAGTGCGTTGATGTGTTCTGCATTTGTAGTGCACGGGCCGACTCTGAAATCCTTTTCTGCTTGTGCCAACTCATCTTCCATTTCTTTGATGACAGCGTCGAAGCGTTTTTTGTTCTTCTTCAGCAGTAGATTATGCTTCCTGCCTGACTGTCCCATTCCTTGACGGATACCATGATGTTTTCTTCCGTTAATACTTGCCACCTCCACGTAGAAGCGATTCATGTACACAAAGCGAGTCGCCATGCGCGATATTCTTTCTCTCGTTAGCATCAAGCTGGCTTTGTGCTCACAATCTTGGAGGCAGGAGATCCTAGCACGAATGTTTTATCGATAACATATGGCTCCATTGTAGCTGGGCAAGCGATGCGAAGCTGAACTGTTGATGGAACTCTTCTTGTATACTCTGCAGGTCGCCTTTTGTTTGACTCCAGAACGTGTGTCGATTCACCATTAGTGCTGACAGGTACCTCGTGTCGTCGTCCACATCGTTTGCTGCCATCTACAGTATTTTACATCTAATGGAATACGTTTCCGAGATAAATACTACGTCTAAACTAATGACTACTGCTAAAGAAACTCGATGTTTACAGCAGTTCTTTGTGCATTTGTGTGTTCTTTGTGCACGTTCGGCGCAGTAGATGAGAACTCGAAAGCATAATCGAAATAAATGCCACGCAATCCGTGCGCTAACTGTTCCAGCTACTCGAAGTCCACAGGTAGACAGAAATGTATAAGTAAGTGCGATCATTATGAGAAGGAAACCTATCGCTACTAGAAGAGTCTTGTACCATGCCAGAAGACCTTTGCGATGTGGAATATGTCTGGCCACTGTGGAGATTTTTTGTTTGGCCTTCAATCCATGAACTGATCATTTCGTGCGCCGAATGTGTGAACTTTAAAACCCCACCTATCTCAAATGTTGACTGGAAACTTCCGCAAGAAACTGACCATCAAACTCGAATACGTGTCCTAGAAAAGCTGAAGTGAAGGATCGATTTTGTTCCGTTTTTATCACAGTTTACTGTGAAAATCGAATCATCGCAGATGATCTCGGCTTGAACAGGCCTGTAAGATGTGCAAAGTAGAGGTTCGTGGCATTCTCGAGCAGCTTCAATTAGTCAACAGCAGGTGAATATGTGATCCAAGGTGCTGAACTTTCATCAGATGCTGCCTGCTGCACCGGCTGCGCTTCTTCCAGAGTACTCCTGGCGCGCGATAGGAGACACCTGGTAAGGACCTTTATAGGACCGGTAGGGGAGCTATTGGCCGATGGTTGGAAAGGTCCTCCCTGTCGCCCTTTTTAAACAGCAAAAGCGTCTTGGATCTCTTCCAAGCAGACGGTACATCACATTGCGTTACGTAGCAGGTAAAGCGCTTCGCGACGGCGCTGAACAGCTTATGACCACAAGCCTGCAGAATTTCAACCGTGATTCCGTCGGCGCCTGGGGATTTACTGTTCGACATCGTCTCGATTGCATGACGCCCTTCGGGGACGTTGGCACATTGTCGCCAAGATGTAGACGTGCGGCGGTGGGATGGCGTCTTGTCTTGAAAAGTTCGTGGAGAAGCCCGCTATTATAGACTCCATTTCTGGCCTAGATGAAGATCGCGTTCCGTCAGTAGCCTTTAAACACGGAATCACATGCCGATATTCTGCAGTATTACGTTTTGTCTTCTTCAGACTCCATTTGTTAGCTGCTGCGTCCGATGATCGCTGACGTGAGAAACTCCTGTGATCCTCCGTCAGCTTTTGTCTGCATAGCCTGCACAATATAGTGTACTCAACGTGAGTTCGCTGATCATCTATCAGTATTCATTGTGCAAAAAGACGCCGCGTGACATCGGAAATTCGGCGAGAGCTGTGATTTGGAGCCAAGGGATAGCACCGGTTAGCAATCGTCGTTACCGTTATCAGCCGAGTATAGTCTTTATCGTTGCTGCTCGGCATGTTAAGTGTTACACTTTCCACCATTGCGCGAATCCCCTCCGTCTTCAAAACCGTTGCCTTGCGATCCTCGATCGTATCCGTACCGAGCCTATGCGAGATCAATCCGCATGACGTCGAGCCCGCAAGAGATGGTGATCGCTTCCTTTATTGAAGGATGTAGCATCCAACCGTTTTGTTGCGCAAGATGTGGTCCAGCTCGCGGAGATGCTGTCCGTTCGAAGATGAGTGTGTCCATCTCTTTAATGATGGCTTAAAGGACTGACTGTGATACAGATGATGTACTTCGCAAAAGTTTGCCAGCTTCTCACCATATTCGTTGCGGGTCTCCGCACTATTAGGCCCGATAAAACGCTCACCAGCTCTACGAGGTCCGACACGTGCGTTGAAGTCTCCGGCTACAACTACATAGCTGCTCTTCTGTGCTCTAACCAGATCTCCTAGCTCTTCATATAAATCGTCATGAAGCTCCTCGTTGCTGTTGGTCGTCGGGGCGTATACTTGAATTACGGAGACATCGACGTTCTTCGCCTGAGTTGCAGTGAGTACGCCGAGTCGATGGCCATAGAAAGTGACTTCTTCGCAAAATCGGGTGCCACAATGAAGCCAATGTCTCCCGATGTTGTTTCTGCTTCACGCGCTACTACTGTAGTTTATACTGTAGTTCCATCGTTCCAGGTGCACGATAGAGGATATTTACGTTTCCTTTCGCCCAGTCCGATCAAGTGATACGAAATCCGTTGTTTCCTCGATTAAAGCCGATAGCTGAGCGGCCCTGTTGATGCTACGACAGTTGTGTGTGCAGACAATCAAATGGCTCGCTCTTGTCCGTTTCCGATGGTAGCCTCCGGCTCTGAGATTTCTTCGCCTTTGATCCAGCGCTACCGTGCTAGGCAGTGACAGCCTGCAGGAGACTAAAGCAGGAGAACGAAGTTGTTTTAGCATAATGCATTCTACAGGATAGCCTTGCTGGGCGCTTCTGTTGCTCAAGAAGAGTGCTGACCCACCATTCGCTTGGGCACTTTAGGTTTTTAAGTCACGGAACTGATCAAAGGCATGGCGGCCCTTATCCTTCCGGATATTCCTGCTTCCACTACGAGCTGTACACCAGGCAAGGTATACTAGAACCCAAGTACCAGGCCTGTAACAGATACAACAAAAAACATTTGTAAACAACACACATGTCCTCACTTTAATACTTAATGTAAGCAGCATTTACATTATCAATGAAATACAAAATTCCGACGAGCCTTTCGAGCACGTGGCACGATCTCTCCCAGTACTACATTAAATAATATCTGCTTCGCAGCGCTTTAAAATTAAATTTGATCGATCCTCGGAAAATAAAGTTTTATTACATTATTGCACTGACATGGGAAGGGTCTGAAGCGTATGTCTGAAAGGGGGGAGCAAGTCATATAGGAAGAATCTTTGCCCCTCAATTAGTATAAAAATGTGTTTATTTTTGCCAAGTCGTTAAATCCAAGGAGTAGTGGTTGCTTGAAGTCACAAGGGAACACGGCGCATCACGAGGTTGGGGGTCTTGTACACCCGCGAAGTCTCTGCCGGCAAGCGGCTCGAAGAGCAGTGGAAGTGGGGTTGCTTAATGCGAGGGACGTCGGAGGTTTTGCTCTTGTGCGCTACTGCATTTTTGCTCTTCAACTGACTGGTTGATATTTGGGGATTCTGACGTCTATACCATTTTAAGACTTTTTTATGCCTAATTTTCCAGCTGAATGCTGTGGTGCAACATGATGATGTAGAAACATCCAACATCAGTGATACAAGGTACAATATGCATGAAGCACCACTGGGCACAATACAGACAACGTATAACGGCTACAGGCTCCTCACAGTCTGTTTCCATACATGGACCAATGACCTCGGAAAAAGCCATCCTGCTCGGATTTTCAAAAGAGACAAGGATGTGACGTCGGAGGTGGTTAAAATGAGAAACGAGGTCTGCGGATCCCGCAAATTAACCTAAGCCATCGGTACACTCCTTCCCTCACCTTTGCCTGTCACCTGGAAATCAGGGGTCTGCTGAAGATTTTCTAAACTTAACACCAACAATGCGCTAAGTTTAGAAGACCTAAAAAAGGTGATCTGCTCACACTGAAGTGTGATCAACCTTTAAACAAGGAACCTTCGAGGAAAAAAAATCAAGCTGGCCGGATGGCCAGCATACTAAAGGACTTCGAAGCACGTCAAGTTAGAAGACTTCTTGTTTCGGAGGAAAGGGAACGTCTTCAGTTGGATTTCGTCTATGGAGCCGATGTCATTGGTCCATGAGTGGAAGCGAACTGTGAGGAGACTGAAGGTTGTATATGTTTCATGCACTTTGTGCCTGAGAATCAATGTTGTTGAACATTTATACATCATTATGCTGAATAGATTTTGTATTGTCTTCTGGTTAAAAAACCGGTCAGTAATAAACGAGTCGCAAGAAAATTACTCTCCACAGCAGACAGCTGGAAAATGCGCAGAAGCCGTCTGAAATAGTATAAACGTCAGATTCTCTCAAATCTCAACCAACCAGTTGGAATGCAAAAATGCAGAAGTGCAGAAGAATCGAACTTCCTACCTCTCTCGCACGAAGCAAGGTCACTATCCACTGCGCTCCGATCCGCATGCCGGCGGAGGCATCGCGGGCGTACAAGTCCCCCGAACTCGTGTGCGCTGATTCCATTGTAATTCAAGGACTCCTTAAGGATGAGAGTACGCGCGGATCACGCTGATCATTCCACCTGGTGCTGTCAGCCGGTTCCAGTCAGTCGATGCTGGATTCTTCAAATATTTCAAATTCCTTATCGCATGTTTCCATTCGCACATGGTCTATGGCGTCCCTTTCGATGTACAAAAAAGTATCACATTTGAAATGTGCATTTTTATGCAACTATTCTTGTAATGCCAAGTCCAGTGGGAGCCATAAGATTTAAGGTAGTCTCACTGGTTCACTTATTCCATGTCAGCATCAGGAATTTGGTGAAGAAGCTTGCTTGGGGCAAGGTCGACTACTTCAGTCATTCATATTGCTTTTTATAGTAGCACAAGTGCTCCGTCACGCCTGCCGGCGTGCCTCGCACTTGTGGTCTTCGCGCGATATTGCAGTATCACTAGGCTAAGGACGATCACTTCAAGCTAGCTGCTCTGGTTATGCAGCTTTCCTTCCTCCCTAGCAGTATGGAAGGCAATATTTGAGAACCTTATTATGTTCCAGCCTTGCTAGAGTTTCCTTAGGAACAGGTGAGTAGTTTTGCGGTTTGAAGCCGTCCAGACCCCTCCCTTACCACTGCGCTCAACATCGGCATCACCTCCAGACGTTTCGATGGTGCCATTGCTTGCGCTATCAGTGGCTTCGTCCCCTTGGTTCTTCACAACCTTCCTGATTCTCCACATCACGATCCCCCACTTCACTCTAGCGCCAAGTTGACTGCTGGCACCTTCACTCCTCATCCTCAAACGGCCAACCTCAGGCAAAAATCGACATTTCCCGTAGATACTGAGCGTCTGACCGATTTTGGTCACACAACGAAAACCCTTTTTGTCAGAACCGAGGATTCCCACCTCTTCTATTTATGTTGAACAGAATTTCTTCCCACGCTGTACCGCTACAGCAGTGACCCCTACTACTTGTCCATCCTTGCTGAAACCCATCCCCATTACTGTATTGGTCCAGCACTACTGGCACCCCTTGACTGGACCTGGTTACTCCCCATTACTAGTACTGGTTCTCCTGAATGATCCCTCTTAGTAGTCAGGGTGTTCGGCAGTTATTCGGAATTCCCAAGCACGTTGGGCGACGTGTTCGGCACGTCTTCTGAACACCAGGCAAGTTGAGCGATGTTTTCGACACTTATTCTGAATCTTCAGGCACGTTGGGTGACGTGTTCGGCACACTTCGAATCCCCAGCACGTTGGAGGACGTCTAGGTATTTTCCGCTATTTCTGCGCTCCCAAAATTTCTGCTCCGTGATCTCCCCTATTTTTGTCTGGTATCGATAGCCGGCTATGCGCCGTCCCCTGCCGAGCTCATTCCAAGCTTCCCACATCTCGTCGAGCGGCTGCGCGGGCGCGGCTATGGGGCGCCGCACTTGTGGCCCGCTTTCATCATCATTCCGAGGATCGCCTGAGCGGAGCCTTGCCGCTCCTCACGTCCCAATACAGCCGGCTGCAATACAGGTAGGATGGCGAGCCTGGATGGGGCTCGCCTAACCTCGGATAGCCACTACAGTCCTTCTAGCCGGAGCGGTCCCATCAATGCTGTATTCCATACTATCTAGCGTCCACCTCTGGTATTATATTGATGTGGCTGTGTGATGCTGATATATGGAATGAACCGTGGTTATAAATGTCTACTGCTCTCTACGCCGAGGAAGGTGGTGAGTCTCCTAGTAATGTCTTCCTGGTATTGCTGTTGGTATTGCTGTATATTTGGGGTTTGGTCATATCATGCTGGGGCTATTGCTATTGTGTTGAATAGGGTTCTTTGTAGTTATCGGGTAAAGCAGGGGGTCAGGTGTGCTCACTACAGTCCTGGGACACTACACCCCGCCCGTAGACACCAGCGACTGGAGCGTGGTGCGGGCGTGCGTCAATCCAGGCGCTGCCCAGCGCGGGGGTTAGAAGTCACCACGCGGGCCCCCGTCTGCCAGGGAAGGAGGCGTGGCTTATTCACACAATGGGTTCCCCCTAGTGTCCCCCTTTGGTCTTGGGTCTCTTTTAACTCGTAGCACCACGGGGCGAATGGGAGACCACGCTCAATAGGGGCATGCACCCTCGCGAGCGGGGCCACCGATTCGCAACAGTATCCAATATGACCTGGAAACTGTATAAATAATAATGCAGTACAACGACTGGTATTGTCGATCGATCGCGTTTCAGGAATTACGCGGCCCCTTCAAGTTAAGAAACCTCCCATGAACATCCTAAATGCCTTCTCATTTGAAAGGGTATGTCTTTATCGATGTTTGGAGGTTGCGAAGTTTATGTCATTCAAATGATATAAGCTTTTGTTAGCACCATGCATACCCAAAGGTAAAAATTAAAATCAGCAACTTTTTTTGACCTCGTTAAAACGCGTGATTTTTGATTTGAAAAGGGCTTGCCAATGAAGATAAACAAAAGAGAGAATTTTAAAACTGGTCTGAAAATAATACACTAGATATATAAACAAGTTTTGGCTAACTCCGGCAGAAAAAACTGTGTTTAGCCCTAAGTATAAGCGTGAAATCGCTAATAAGGCCTATGTTATACTTCGGCGACGCGTCGCCGACGCTGCGACCCGTCACCGACATCCCGTCACCGACGTCGCCGACGCTGACGTAACCACCGACGTCGCCGACGTCGCCACAGAGGTCGCCGACGTACGTCGCCACAGACGCGTGGTCGATGTCGGCGACGTCGTCAACAGATTCTGTGGCGGCGTCGGGGACGACGTTGACAGGAGAGCATCGGAGCACATTTTAGCATCGGAGCGTGTTTTCAATGCCATCATTTGGTAACCAGTCTGTCCATAGAAAGGCTAAGTGATCACATCTGCCTCGAATTTGCATACATTTCGAGCTTTTCTTAATCTTCAAAAAAAATTTAATTCTTTATTCTTTATAATGCCTTAATGCTTCAAGACTTGATGATGATTTTTTCTTCTGTATGTACGGTAATCTGCTCAACCATTGTTAATCTGCCGAATTTTCTCTTGCTAACCAAATTTGGCTTTTAGAAGGATGGATAAGTGTTCAAAGGTTTCACTAGCAGCAATGTTAGAACCGTTCAAAAGTATGTGTATTCTTAGGATACCCTGTATTTTTCGCAAGGCATAGTGTGTTTTTAGATTTTAAACTTTAAAAGAAGCACAAATCAATCGATACGGTCACTTTGTAAAGAGATTATAGGAAGTATTCAAGCGAAACACTATCAATAGATTGTAAAATGCAAAATAACAGACGAGTGCATGGCGCAGTCTATCCCGATCATACGTCAAAAAAGCGTCGGTTTAGCAAAGACCTTTTTCGTTAAATCGTATTTAAATTAAATTTACGCGGAATTCTCGAAGTTCAAAGGAAAATTTAACTCTTAATTAGTAAGAATTCTATCTCGAAAAAGCTCTTCGCAGAGGTTTGCATTACCATTTTAGAAAGCGAGGAAACACTACTTATTTTCTAGACAGTTCTATTTAGTATTACTTGCTCTACAAGGAAGCAAATAGGCCTAGAAAATGCGAACGGAAGGGCTGAGAAGGACACAAAAAGGAAGAAAGTGACAAATTGAAGGGGAGCTAAGGTTTAGGGTCCCAATCCCTCCCAAACACTCAGTGTTCTAATGAATTGTGCTTTTTGTGTTCGCAAGACGGTGTCTTTTGCACTTCTCGATTTCGTAATTCGAAATACGGTGGTGATGATGGCAGTTCCGGGAGCGAAGAACCAACCCACAATCATAACACTCCATCGGAGCGCATTTTCTGCCACCCTTGAATGACGTCGGCGACGCTGACGTCGTCGGCCCGTCTGCGACGTCGGCGGCGTCGGCGGCGGAAGTATAACACCCCCTGCGGAGCTGTCGGCGACGTCGCCGGCGATGCTGTGATGTGAGGGCTGCTACGCAGTGCGTAGCAGCCCCTAAGCATAGCGTCACCGGCGTCGCCGACGCTGCGACCCGTCACCGACAGCCCGTCGCCGACATCGCCGTCGCTGACGTCACCACCGACGTCGCCGACGTTGCCACAGACGCGCGGTCGACGTCGGCGACGTCGTCAACAGATTCTGTGGCGGCGTCGGGGACGTCGTTGACAGGAGAGCATCGGAGCGCATTTTTAGCATCGGAACGCGTTTTCAATGTCATCGTTTCATAAACAGTCTGCCCATAGAACGGCTACGTGATCACATCTGCCTCGAATTTGCATACATTTTTTGCTTTTCTTAATCTTCAAAAGAAATTTTAATTCTTAACATAAATCATAAATCTCGTTACCTGTGCTTTCATATGAGTGTCAAACGTATTCAAAGGTTTCAGTAGAAGCAATGTTAGAACCATTCAAACAGTACCTGTATTTTTAGAATACCCCGTATTTTTTGCAAAGCATAGTGTGTTTTTATTTATTTATTTATTTATAGATGCACCATAAGTGCGCTACAACAGGAACATGAACACGCAAATTCCGTATGAACTCAGACAAAAACAATGCAATAAACTTAACACTGAACACTGACGAGACAAATAAAGACATTAAATCAATATGCGCTGCAATTGATAAAGTTTAGTGTTTCGCATCGATTCAGAAGCTTAAATACAAGAAGGCTGCAGTAAGGAACCAAAACATCTAAAGGGACTCAAAATAAAATGTCCATTTGAATGAATAATAATTAGAACGCCGATAATTTACTACACTAAATTGTTGTAAACGTCTGCTTGGCGCTCAGTATAGCTATGGTGTGATTCCGATGGATAGAGAATCACTTTCGAGCAGCTTAGTCAAACGGAAGCACCTAGGAGTCCGGTCTTATTCCGGTCATACCTCGGCCTTCATTACGCTTCCATTCGATACTGCTTCCATAGGAACTGAGGTGGTCAAACCGAACTTGCAGACGTAAATTGTTTCAAGTAAAGCATGACTCTGCGCACTATATATGTGAATATATTATATAAAAAAACAACCATGAGGAAAAATCCATGGTGGTTCCTTCGCATTTATGCACTGAATAGCCTCTAACTTCAGTCATGAATCGAAGCAGGCATATTGATTCAATAAGTGTGACAAACGCAGCACACACTACTGTGTATCAACACGTAGTCCCTTAACATTGGTATCACTCTAAGTATGCAACTGGTATCGACGATCCGGGATCAACACAGTGACCGGCGGCATGCGGATGTGTTGGTCAGCGAACTCCATAAAGTTACATACTTCACACAGGCGACTTTGCTGGCAATACTCTTAGAAATCTGCAATACGAAGCGTAGACATTAGGTTATTTTTCTCAATCTAGCCCTGAATGATGAGGTGTTCTCTGCATCAATGACATTTGGTGGAAGCCTCTGAAGCCATCGAGAAGTTCTGAAGAATAAGGAGTTTATGGTTTTATCGCAGTCACGAGCGACATGAACATTCATCAGCGAAATCACTTTTGTCCTTCCATTTGTGGGTCCCAGTATACTTGCTAGGTTTGAGTTTTGATTCCCCTTTCAAAATTTTAAAGCAGAAGGTCAAGTCGCTGAATATCCGCCGGTACAGTAGGCTTCTCAATCCGAAGAGTTTCAAACGTTCGTGATAGTCAGGGATTTCGCTGTTGTCATTTGCAATGCACCTACTAAATAAAATTTTTGTGAAAACTCGCTGAACCTTTTCTAGTTTAGCTTGTAGTTTTTTGGTATGTGGACTCCAGACTTGAGATGCATACTCAAGTGTTGGTACTACGTATGCTTTATAAAGCTTTAGCAGAATGGATGCATCCGTACAAGTAATATTCCTGAGAATGACAAACAAAACTGAAAAGGCTTTCCGAACAATTAGGTCAATGTGTGTTTCAAACGTCAAGTCGGATTTCACAATAACTCCCAAATCACGAACTTCATCTACGGATTTCAAAGTTGTCCCATTTATTCTATACCCCATGATATCAAGGTTATCTAAGTGTAACACTGAGGTTTTAGCGAGATTCACTGGTATCCGCCAAATAGACGACCACTCCATCATCTTGGATATGGATTGAGAAAGAGCAAGGCGCACCTGTGTACAGTTCTCACTATTGTATACTCCAAAGACTTTAATGTCATCCGCAAACATCTGAACTTTTACACATGGATGAGCAGCCAACCTGGCTGGTAGATCGTGGGTGTAGACAAGAAATAAGAGAGGCGAAAGCACACCTCCCTGTGGCACGCCACTTGTACAGGGATACGATTTAGAAAATATGCTTTCAACCTTGACACGAAATTCCCTGTCCTTTAGATAAGCACTCAGCCACTTTAGAAGTGATGAATTAAGTCGTAGATAATACAGTTTTTCAAGTAATTTTCGATGGTCGACTTTATCAAAAGCTTTAGAAAGGTCAAAATACACAACATCAACAGACTTTCTGTTACATATAGCCACGCTCCATTCAAAAAGGCTGTCCGAAAGTTGTGTGGTAGTCGACGCGTAGGCTACGAATCCGTGCTGTTCATCGGGAATGATATTATTGCTTCTAAGCCAAAGACAAAGCTTATCACGGATTAGTTTTTTTTTAGGATTTTTATAGGTGTGGGAAGTATGCTGATTGGACGGAAGTTTGAGATTAGGGATGAGTTTGACTTTTTAGGTAGCTGTGACAATTGCCCTTTTCCAGGAACGCGGGACTTCACCAAACAACAGGGATTTAATCATTGCCAGAGGTTTATGTAACGAAACAGCGCACTTTTTGAAGATTATTTGAGGAATGGTATCAGAAGTCATGGAAGTAGAAGTCTTCAATGACTTTAGAGTTAGTAGAACATCACTTGGAACAAGAATTAGCTCTGCTGGGCTGTGCTCAACTGCGGGTTCATCTCCAAAGTACGAACATAAACTTGGAGAAGAGTCGGCAGAGGGCGTGAAAACCGATGAGAAAAATCCAGCTAGGGCTTCGGCTTTTGTGCTGTCATCAACATATTGATTTCCTTCCTCGTCATGAAGTACGGGTAATTTAGGTCGTTCCTTCAACTCGTACTTGATCAGCTTAAAAATTGAGTTTTTGCATGTAGGATTAGCAGCCCTTTTCTCACGATTCGCCAAAAATTTTTCTTAAATGGTGGTCCAATTCAGAGCAGACCTTTTTGTAACGAGAGCAAGAAAGGGGATTTTCTAGAGTTTTGAAAAAGCGCAGTTTTTGCGAGACTAAATTATGAATATGTTTCGGATAGCGTGGCAATGCAGTATTTTCGACCTGAATCGGTACGTATGTGGCTAATCCGGTGTAGATTACATGACAAAACCTTTGGTACATGTCGTCCACCGATGTATAACCTTGAAAAACTTTACACCAGTCTACTGTGGAGTAGTACTCAGAAAGCGCAGAATAGTTTGCTTCACTAAAATTTGGAGTAGGAGTTGTTATGGAATTGTGGAATTCATCAGTGTTAATGTTAAACGGCACGACACTGTGATCTGATGACACAAATGGAACAGACACAGCAACTTCACTAACCAATGGCACTGAAGTTAAAATGATGTCTAGAATAGAATAACCTCGAGTAGGTTCACTGACATTTTGGGTGAGGCCGCGGTAATGGAAAAAAATTTAGCAGTCTAACGGAACCCGAATCCATCGCTTCCCATGATACCCAATCAATTTTAAGATTGAAATCACCCAGCATTATCAAGGGTTTATTTGGAAGGCAAACGTCCAAAAGAGCATCAACAAGAGATTCGTCATCAACAGTTGTAGACAAAGGAGGCCGATAAACGAGTATGACTCTAAATTTCGAATTGTTATGAGCGTACAAACAATCTAGGATTATAACGTCGGACTTGAGGTTTGAGGGAGGAGAATTCTCGGTGACAATTATTGAATCTTTAACAATACAACAAACTCCACCACCTCTGCAGTCATCACGGTCAGAGCGAAAAATTTGGTATGGAAAATTTGCTAAAATTTCTGAATTGGGGATTTTCGCTGTTAGCCATGTTTCAGTTATAAATAGAAAATCAGGTTTATGAAAAGATAGAAAAAGGTGTAGATGGTGGATCTTGTTTTGAAGGCTTCGTGAGTTAAAAAGGAAACATTTGAGCCTGGATTTCCTACCTTGCAGAGCTAGGCGTTTCCCGAACTCCCAGCACGGCGCACGGGAAGGTCCTGGATCCGCCTAAGCTCGCCCCTAAAAACAACCCACTCCCGGTTTTTGGCTTGCTTGTTCCTCTCTGAGGCCTCATTCTTCAGGTCCTTCTCTTTCTCTCGCTCTGCTGCGGTCATGCTGCGGCGAATATACACGTCGGAGTAGACACTCTCTCGAAGTCTAAAGGAGTTTGCGAGGGCACGTCTCCAATGGGCTCTGGATGGAAGAACGATCTTAAACAGACGTGGCCAATCATTACCCATCTGTCCCATTCGGTAGACCTCCACAGGCCTGCATTCGACTCCGAGTACGTCTAGCACAGAGCTAACTTTATCCTCAAGATCCCGCTGTTTGGAAGATGGAGGCAGATCTACAGAGGCTTCCTCCAAGCTGTGTATGACGATGCTTCTGGCTCTCTTCTCAGCTTCCATCGTCTCACTGATTTCACTTGGTATCTTTGAAATCAGTGCTACCACCATTCTTTCTATCTCCGGGTCCTTATTACGCTCAAGAATGGCTCTCATGATTTCACAAGCTGGTAGCTGAGAGTAATCAACCTGAGCAACCTGAGCTGCTTTACTCCCGCTGTCCTGACTGCGGAGACCTGAGCGTTCGACCAGTTCATTTACCGAAGTAAAAACTGGCCGGGGAGGTTTCCTACTTCAGCGTCGAACTTGAGACATTGTTGGTCACTAGAGGCAGGTAAGTCAAGGCAATCAATAGAGGATTAAATTTAGCGAAATTAGCGGACGACACCGAAGAAAGAAACAATGGTTCACAACCAGAATCAACCAGCAGTAGGAAACAACGTAACCGAATGGATACTTATCTCCGGTATCAAAGAAGAAAGGAACACCGCCACTCAGGGCCGAGGGTCGATAATGAATGATTTATGTTTTGTTGTTGTCTTATGTTTTTTAAATGTTTTTAGGTTTTAAGCTTTAAAAAAAAGACAAATCAATCGATACGGTCACTTTGTAAAGGGATCATAACAAGTATTCAAGGAAACACTATCAATAGATTGTGAACCGCTCGTAGCCGGTATTTATGCCAGTTATGAGCAGGGGCATAGCCGTGGCATGGCTGCTATAATATCCTGAAGTCACCGTCCGCGATACGCCGCGGGGTATGTGCCATTGGCCAACAGCCTCAACCTGACTACTAATTGATTATGGACAAATTATATATTATAGACATAATAATAATAGAAGTACGGGATAGTGTTGGGCATTTAACGACTATTGATTTACCAATTTAACGATTTTACCAGCATTTTCGGTTTAGCAAAGACCTTTTTCGTTAAATCGTATTTAAATTAAGTTTACGCGGCATTCTCGAAGTTCAACGGAAAATTTAACTTTTAACTAGTAAGAATTCTATCTCAAAAAAGCTCTTCGCAGAGGTTTGCATTACCATTTCAGAAAGCGAAGAAAGACTACTTATTTTCTACACAGTTCTATTTAGTATTACTTGCTCTACAAGGAAGCAAATAGGCCTAGAAAATGCGAACAGAACGGTTGAGAGGGACACAAAAAGGAAGAAAAGCGACCAAGTGAAGGGGAGCTAAGGTTTAGGGTCCCACTCCCTCCCAAACACTCAGTGTTCTAGTGAATTGCACTTTTTGTGTTCGCAAGACGGCGTCTTTTGCACTTCTCGATTTCGTAATTCGAAGTACGGCGGTGATGATGGCAGTTCCGGGAACGAAGAACTAACCCACAATCATAACACTCCCTCGGAGCGCATTTTCTGCCACCCTTGGATGACGTCGGCGACGCTGACGTCGTCGGCACGTCTGTGGCGACGTCGGCGACGCCGGCGTCGGCGACGTCGGCGGCGGAAATATAACACCCCTGCGGAGCTCTCGGCGACGTCGCCGGCGACGCTGTGATGTGCGGGCTGCTACGCAGTGCGTACCAGGCACTACAGCACACCGTCGCCGACGTCGGCGACGCGTCGCCGAAGTATACATAGGCCTAACATAGGCCTAAGCTAGAGTCTGTGCAAAACAGTTTCACAAGAAAGCTCTGGATAAGAGTACACGGCTGTGATTACACCATCACTCCCCTGCCGCTGAAAGGAACAAGATCTTCAAGTTGCAGTCTCTTGCCTGCCGAAGAAAACGATACGATTTAATCACAATATATAAGTTGGTAAATGGTACTTTGGGCCTTCGCCTCCGAGATTTCTATACTGTATCACATTCCAGCACTAGAGGTGGTCAAAGTAAGATACAAATACCAAGAGCTGGAACTAATGTAAGATCGGCCTTTTTTACACATCGGGCTGGCTCTGAGTTCCTAAAGTTTTCTAAGAAAAACCGTTGTGCCAAATTCATTGAGGCAATACAAAAGACTTATTGACCAGTATCTCCAAGAAGCTTCTTAATTGCTTGCCGTGTTGTTAGTGCTTGTACTAGTTATCGCTATCTGTTTTTCCTGTTCATTAACACGATCTTTTCTGTTTGTTTGTTTTCGTTTTAGCGTGCGAAATTGTTCACGTACAAAATAAATAATTAAATAAATACTAAAAATTCAAAAAATTTTTTACTCCTATCTGAAGGCTGTTCTATCGACTGACTAAGGTTGAAGCATTAGCTTGATCAGTTGAGGCTTTCCCTCTTTTTTTGATCTAATGATTTCCTAATTGCGATAGAGTTTGTCCGCAATGTTTCATCCCTCGTGTTA
This sequence comes from Heligmosomoides polygyrus bakeri, assembly GCA_947359475.1. Lineage (NCBI taxonomy): Eukaryota > Metazoa > Nematoda > Chromadorea > Rhabditida > Heligmosomidae > Heligmosomoides > Heligmosomoides polygyrus. The sequence continues at coordinate 53,922,612 of OX375866.1, read as the reverse complement.
GTGCGCAATTTTGGTTTAAATAATAAAATAAAAACTACGCTTTCCTTGAATAAACAAATGTTCTCAGCGAGGTGTTGGAGATGTTCGTCTGGAAGGAGATCGCCTTGGTTTGTGACATGTTCAGTTTGACCTCAGTGCGTCCAGTTTCACACCAAGATGGCAATGGTATACCTAAGGCGCTTAATCCGTGTGCCACGTTGTGGGTCACGTAGAGGGAGTCAAAGCGTACCCAGCATGTGCCACTGCGGCGTATGCTAGACGATTGTGTCTCTGAACTAAACCAAGCGCAACTCTTGGTATTGGCAGCCGTCCACTGCATTTTTTGCGCAATGTGAAGGTGTGTGGCTGACCCTGGATCCTGATTCCTGGTATGCCGATCCTGCAACAAGTGAATTGGAAGGCGTGCCACAGGTGGTGGGCGTCCGGATTCAGAAGACATGCTACAACCGTCGTACGACGAGCGTCCGGATCTAAAAGAGACGCCACAGACGTCATTCGCTCTCCTATATAGTGAGTGGGAACGCGTATGTCTGTGCGTATATTTGTCGTAGAGAAGAGATTCACTGCTACAGGAAGCAGTCGAATGGATTACCACCGGACAATAAGCAGCATCGATCAGCCAACCAATGTTGATTGACCTTATCTAATTTTCTGCAGATTGAATTACTTCGGAGTGGGCATCGCGCGATCCCATTTCATAGTTGAGAAAGCGTACGTGTGCGCGTCTGTTGCTACTCGGTGATTGACCACACTTTGGAGTGCAAATTGTGCGAATCAGATGGAGGCTAGACAGACCTCATGGAACCTTTCACTCTTCCTTATCTCGCCATTCTATCCCAAATTATTGCTGGTCTCTTTTTCACCCTACTAAAGATCACAAGGAGATCACAAAGAAGGGATAAAGAACCGCTGCGGTCAAGGTGCTGTATTGTGGAGCCTTGAAGCGAAGCCTCCAATCAGACGTTTGGAAAGCCGCTGAACCTCGGATACTCCGGTAGGCAGCTGAACGTCTGATACTAGCATGAGTTGAGCATGAGTCTTCCTTCTACCACAAGACTGCTTTTCTTCTTTAGGCCTTCCATGTGTTGTTGTTTGTATACTGCTGTTGTTTGTATATTGTTGTTGCTTATAATTAATTTGTTATTAAGCGCATCGGCGAGTGTATGTGTGTAAACTAACCGAACTGAACTGAACAATACTGTGGGTCCAGTAAATGCCTTTTTCACTTTTTTCCACTCCCATCTCTGCCCAATACATAGATACACCAATACATCTGCTTCAGTGTGTTTTGGCACTGAATGCGCTACAGAATTTCCCTCTTCTGTCGACAGTTCGAAACATCCCAATTCCTCACGTACGCCGAATCCCAAGGAAAGTCGTACAAGGATAAGCTCCTGCACGCGAGATTTACAGCCGACTGTGCAACTTTAATTCTCACGTACAGAGAAGGTGGTTGCCCTTGACACTCGTTCCGCTGCATTCAAATTGACAAGCATTCTGTTTCGGCTCTCTTCTATATGAACTTTTACTTCCACACAGGGTTTCCCACATGAAAGGAAGAATTGAATTGTACACCATTGAGATGCGTTTCATGGGAAGCTTTACTAGTACATACATATAATGCGTGTGCATCGTTAAGATGTGATGCCGGTGTCAACGAACAGACTACATCTTATGGGCGTCTTTTTTCAAAGCTTCTCTGCGAAATTTGTGGTAAGTGCATACAGGACACGCTGCAGAATCTTCTAGAAGCTACGTTCCTGCGAAGAGCGTCGTGTGAGACTGTGCTTCCATTTTCCAAACTATTACAATTGGGGATGCCCTAGGCTGAAGAAGGCTTCAGAAACAACCAGTGACGGAGTTTCAGTCTTTGTCGCTCAGTATTCGATACACTTTCAGAATCTGTTTTTGTTGGACTACACATGATTAATATGCACTACCTTATGTGGAAGCAGTGACCACCAACCCGCTAACACTGGTTACTGGAAGCGTAAGTATTCTCCTGCTTCTCAACAATAATAACAAAACAACGCAACAATATGTAATAAAGTTAATTCTTCCAAACTGCTTGCAAACGAGTGAAAGAGCTTTATTTGCCGAAAATCTTCAATTCAACTAGAATGGGTTGCGCTGAAAATCGAACGCAGCTACAAAGACAAGCGAAGCGGATTCCAATAAATACCAGGCTGTCCAATAATTCTTGTCCGAAAATTTCACCATTTTAATTTTTTTCAACTTTATTGAAAAACAAGTCTAATCAACAATATAATCACCACAGTTATCCACAACAGTGGCCCGTCGATTGGGCAGGTCGCCGATGCCCTTCGCTCAAAACCCCGGAGGCTGCGACTCGAAGAAATCCGCGATGTCGGATTTGAGGTTGACGTAGTTGGTGAATTTTCTTCCGGCCAAATGGTGCTTCAGCGGGCGGAGCAAGAGGTAGTCGGAGGGGGCGAGGTCCGGTGGATACGGCGGATGTGCAACCGCCTCCCAGTCGAGCGTCGCCAACTTCTGCTGGGTCTCCTTCGCCACGTTGTCGGGGGCACGCGTTGTCGTGCAGCAGGTGGACCGAGGCCCGTCGGGGACGCTTTTCTCGGATGGCGGCGGCTAGTTTCTCGAGCTGATCAGTGTAGATGGAGGCGGTGACCGTCCTGCCTTGCGGGAGCAGCTCGAAGTACAGCATGCCCTTGGCGTCCCACCAGCAGCAGAGCATGATCTTCAGCGGGCGCAGGTCGGCTTTCGGCGTCGTCGGCGGCTCTTCTCCGCGCGGGATCCAGACGGCACGGCGGGCGACATTGTCGTAGAGGACCCAGCTCTCATCGCCAGTGACCAGGTCCTCGAGAAACTCCTTGCGATGTGAACTACACTCGTAGTACACGAACGTACGAATTCGACCTTAGTCCGTTTTAGCATGTACTGGTAGCTAGACGCGGCGACTGCGCCTTATATACCCCTAGCGTGGAACTCTGGAGAACCTTCTAGAAGGTTTTTACACTTGCCTGATATTATACCATTTTCAGCTCAAATTCAACGTTTTCGAAATCAAATTCAATGTTCTCGAAATCAAATTCAATGTTCTCGAAAACGAATTCAACGTTTTCGAAATCAAATTCATTGTTTTCGAAATCAAATTCAACGTCCTCTTTGCAAGCTGTACGTTTCAATGTTTACTTCTTCTCAAAAAATTCAAGCATTCAGAAAAGGCTATCCAACGAAAATTAGAAACAACTAGCAACTAAAGCAAGTCAGGCACTTCAGTAGTGATGCGATACAAGTACATAGTAGTGAGCAAACTAAGCAATGCAGCTACAGGCGTTACAACAAACGTTAAGCAATACAGCAGAACAACGTAAAGCAATACAGCGGAACAATAACTATTCACAATAGTTAAAGTTTTTGTCGCCATACTCTTACATGCTTAATCCTGCGGAAAACTTTTTTTTCAAAAGTGAAGGCCACGGCGAGGCGCCTCCTAAGTAATCCTGTCGCGGAGAGGACGCTGGCCGAAGTTATTGAAGAGGGTGTTCATTCTGTATCGCAGCAAGATTGTGCAAACTACGTCCTCCACATGATGGTAAACATGACAGCAGCTGTAGCAGGGCAAAGATTCAACAGTACATGACTTACTTTGACTTGCTCATTGTGCTATTTTGAATAGTTATTGTTGTATTGCTGTATTGTTACTGTATAGTTCCTGTTCTTACTGTATAGTTGTATCGCTTAGTTTGCTCACTACTATGTACTTGTGTCGCATCACTACTGAAGTGCCTGACTTGCTTTAGTTGCTAGTTGTTTCTAATTTTCGTTGGATAGCCTTTTCTGAATGTTTGAATTTTTTGAGAAGAAGTAAACACTGAAACGTACAGCTTGCAAAGAAGACGTTGAATTTGATTTCGAAAACATTGAATTCGTTTTCGAAAACATTGAATTTGAGCTGAAAATGGTATATAACACTTCTAAGGAAAATTATAGAATTTTGAAAATAATTTCCGGACAGGAATTATCGGACAGCCTGGTAGAAGGATCGAGCAGATCGTCTATAACCAGACTTGTTTGTAGTACTGCTAGGTAGTATTCCATAGAAGGGCCATGACAGCGTCCACGAGTCAATCAGCGTCCATCGTCGGTCTTTTGACGCCGGAGGTGAGATGAGATCACTCTCTCTCCCCCCGCATCCGAATCTCGCGCCCGACCGTCTCCTTTTGTTTCGAATATTCTCTCGAAATGGGGCCATCCTCCTTTGTTTCACTTCGCTCGAGCCGACCGCGGTGTTCAAGCGATAGAGATGCCTTTCACTATCATTAGCACCAATCTGTCCTATCACTCACTTACAGATCTCGGCTTCACCTGCATCCATGATCCCTCCTCGATCGTCCCATTGCTATTCCTTTCCACCGGCTATTGAACCTCAACATTTTGCAGGGATGCTGTTGCTTTTTGTTCTGGTGCTCGCCATAATTCCGAATGCGAGAGCAGCTAGCTGTGGTGGTTCTGCTATGCCGTTCAGATTCGAGGTTATAATGAGCCAGTTATTTCCTGCATTTCTGAATTTTTATGGTAACTGGCTACTTTAGGTGCTGCCTTCAGGAAACCCGGTGCTAGGATGTGGTTCCCCTTCCTGCTTTGGAGGTGGACCAGGAGGTTCTGGACCTCTTCGCGATTCGGTTTTCCAGGTCGGCGCACGAATGCGCACGTCCTTCAATGCAAAGTAAAAGCTTTATTTAAGCCCAACGAAGATGGCGAGGACGGCTTCATCCGTGATGGAGATCTCCAGCGATCGCGCTCCCGGATATCCTCCGCTCCAGCTCAGCAAGCTACCTGTCCATCTGGATTTGACGCGAGCTCCTGTAGCGATGAAAGAACCTGGGTTGGCGGGTTCCTAGCCAGTCCTGATGGAAGGTGAAGTGTCCCAAAAATCACGGACTACACTTACCAAAGATCTGAAACGGCTAATTTTTCCGAATGTCGTGAGTGTTATAGCCTTCGCCTCCAGTGCTGCAACTATGACGGTCTACGCTTCTCCGAAGAAGTTGGTCGCCCCGTTGTTCGCAGCGGAGAGGTTTACAGTGGAGGTAAATGCTCCTGCAAAATTTGCATCTTCACTGCATTCAACTTCGGTGAACTTGCCATAGCAATGTAGTAGTAGGAGAAAAGCAGCTGAGAGAAATGTGAAGGAGTTGAATACGGCATTTTACTTCGTTGACACTGTGCGGAAGAATTTGTTGCAGAACCTGGTCACTGTGCACAAACTCGCACATTCTTTGAGTCGCAATAGGAACTGAAATGTTTTGGAACGAGTTCTTCGTACCAGTGAAGCCGAATTCCCATTGGTTTCAGGTGAAGTACTTCGTGACGGTCGCCAAACAGGTTTCGACCTCATCTCCAACGTGAGAAGAACAACCGCTGCTGACGGCTCGTAAGCTTTATACTGCCCTCTACAAGCATCCCTCAGAGAGTGGTCTGATAACCCTGTTCTCTTACATGTGGGTAGTCTAGTCGAATGCAATTTCAGGACTGCCTACGAACTGACGGTCGTCCGGATGAACTGCCTACCAGATCCAGCTGAACCCAACAACGGCGGTGAGCAGACGTGTTGGAGGCATTTCTAGGCACCGTGAGGATGTGGTGCCCCAAAATGTCCACATTTTGAGGCACCACATCCTTTTTTTGGATACTCGAGGAATTGGCTTCCTAACCTCGTATAACGGACAGGGGGGGGGGGTAGACTGACCGGTGAAGACTAGCGAATTTCCGACGAATCACCTTACGAATCACGAATCATGCCACTGCATACCTTAAGCGGTACGGTTACCCTGTCAGTGTGGGAGTTCCTTGACTGGAGGTACAAGCGACAAGCCCTGTGCACGCTTTTCTGCACTTGGCTTCATTGGACCTGTAGTTGCAGCTCCGGTTCTGCGCAGCAACCAGTTGTATTACTAACAGTAGCAAAACTGGCGCTTCAGCCAATGCAACGCCGCGGACGGGAATTGTGCAACGAAATTAATTTCTGCCCGGTAAAGGGATCACGTGCACACGACTCAAATCTCCATGGCCAGTTTCGAAACGACGGCGATCTCAAAATGGAGGGCTTACATCTCGTGCATGGCAGTGTCGGATGCTCCATCCGCTTACGCCGATTGGGGGTGTCTTCAGTTTCTGTGTGTTGTGTACTTCAACACAAAACACCTCTTTTCCGATTGCCATCGGTATTCCTTGTCTCGTACTCCATTATCGAATGGAGCCAGGCCCGACGAGGCGGCTCGTTTTTGCAAGTGGTTTCTTCCAGACCGAAAGTAAGTCACGACGAAATCATTTTCACGACCAACACTATGAATGTGTTTGTTATAAACATTTGGAATGCGCACTTCAGTTGTGAGAGATCGAATGAGCGCTATTCGGTAGTTACTGAAGCCGTTTAAAACAAGGCTACTCTCAGCATTTTAGCGCGACAGTTAATGCGAACTGCTGAGCGGTTGAAATTCGAGATAGGGACATGCAACAGGTTCAGTTTTAGAGTAGATTATTGCATGTAAGGGGCAGTAAAAATTTCAGACGATGCAACACCATAGTTGAGTTTTTCAATCTCAGCACGTTCCTCCGGTTCTTGCGAGCGCTCTTTGAGGCGATACGTTTGGTGCGAACTATTTATCATACTTAGAGGCCTGAACTAGAGACATGCATAGTACATACTTACCGCTGACATGTCATGTGTGTATTATGACATGTAAGGCTTCCTAAGGTTTCCTGCTGCCTTTGCAGCAGGAAACAGTGGAGAACACCGGCCACAGCGCTGCCGAGCGTTCTATCTCCTCGTCCCCCTGGCCCGCCCACGCCCCAACCCCTGGACTTGCTCGAGAGTCCAGTGGCTGCCTTACGAGACAGTGGAGACGCAGACATTTGCCACGCCTCTTTTTAAAGGGCGGGGGGTAGAACGCCACGCCGCCGAATTCGCCTCTCATGATGTGCTGTAAAGCAGTTGGAGAAGAAACATTGAAAAGAACTCCGTCGCAGTAACTACACCACACAGTGAAACAAAAAGCGTTTGATACCTATTCTTTCAGTCGGCTTGGATCCCAATGATATTTCTCGAATTCTGGACAAAGTAGGAGACGTGCGTGCTCAGGAACCAACCGCCGGACAAGGGCAAGAGCTTGCTCAGAGGCCATCGGACTCCTATGAGGTGCCTCCCGCCGATACACAGGCTGAAGAGATCGTCCAGGTACCATAGGATGCCTTACTCTGTATGTCTACTGCACACCTCTCTCGATGTGCAGGTGGGAGAGCAAGTGGTACCTGTCACCTCGGCCGGATACTACTACCCTGTGGCGTCCGGAGTGCCTGCATGCTTCACCGGTGACACCATGGTTGAGACTCCTTCGGGAAGAAAGCGCATGGAAGAGCTCAAGATCGGCGACCTCGTGCTCACGGCTGAGCAGAACACTGTACGTTTCTTCACAATGGATTGCTCACGAAATGCTTTCTAAGTAAACAAAGCACGGTGATACTCTCTGCGTGCCGTTTAGTAACCGAACACCACCTTAATAAATTTCTGAGCAACTAGGGATAGAGGTTTGATCAAATTCATAGCAGTGGGCACGTTTGACAGGTGAAGTGGTCTGCATTGCACACGCTGAGGAGCTCGGCCAGAACTGTCCTTAATTGCATCCACCTTAACAAACTGGCAACCTCCCTTCAACTGCTTAATTAAGCTGATCCGTGCACGTTCAATACGTGCTTGGCCGTGAGAAATTTTTCCGAAAGGCAGAAATTTCTCGCTTCGATTCTTGGTAAGTTGTACATGAAGATCGTTACCGGCTTCATTCCGGCTGAGGTTTGGCAGATTTACCTTCTCCGGAGCCTGGAAAAGTCCAAAATATTCACAACGCCATTCGCCGAAACGTTTAATTCTGCAGGGCAGTTTTCTTAGAGAAAATAAAGACGCCATCAGTGATGGGGTCGCAAATGGGGTTGCGAAGGACGACTGACCTGACAAGTGGTTGCCGTAGGGGACCGCAGTTCACCCATAGATGGAAGTAATGTGGTTAGGTGAGTTTCAGCCCGGGTCTACCCGACTTGTAGGTCACTTGTAAGTCCTTGAAGGGAAGGCTTGTTCGAAACCGTATGAACAACAGAACCTGCTCAACTCTTTCCTAAGTAGTTTTCCATAACGGGAAAGGGGGATGGTATGACATTCTGTGTGGTTTACCCTTATGCAACGATTGTGGAGCTACCTAGGGGAGACGGGCAGATCCTCCGTAAAAGGATTGAGGGGTATTTAAATAGCCTTAGAAGAGGTAATGTCCTGATTCCTTAGGGAGAACAATGGGTAACTAACTGGCCATGCAGGTGCGATGTTGCAGGAGTCCGCGTAAATATTGTCAGGAGAAAACGACATCTTGGCGCGCAGGACACTCGGGCGCTCTTGATCGCAACTACGAACCCTGCGGTCAACCGAAAGGCGGAAAGAGGAGAGTGTAGCGGCAACCCAAGACCTAGCGCCCTTCTTAGATCTCTGCAGGATGCGATCTGCTTGATCTGACCTTTAGGGTATTTAAGTTGGGTGGTCCCGCACTGAAGCTCATTCACCCACGTTACTTCCCGCTGCGAGTGAACGGTGGTCCTTTACGGTAACCACCTTCCAGGTTGGTCGTCTTTCGCAACCCTCATGTCTGATCTCGTCTTACTTTTCCGTAAGAATATTACTTTGTGATTTGAAGTGATGTTTGGGCGAGTAGCGTTGTTAATATCTCCGACTTCGCCATGCTCCGAAGAGCGCGGAGTTGCCGAAACGCAGCAGCAATAAAGTCGTTAAAATCTGGATGAAACGATTTGTAGAAAGTCGAACCTGGGCAGTTTTCCTTTCTTCTAATATCGGGTACCAACTTACTTAGCAAGAAGGGAAGAAGTTTGCAAACCTGTGGCACCGAAGACTTGCAACGCCTGTTGGCGACTTTGTCCACCAACTGATCAGTCACTGCTTGTTTCCAGACTATGTTCACTCCTGTCACGTCGTTCCTTCATCGCTTACCGGACACCGCAGCTTCGTTTGTCAGACTTCAAACAAGCGACGGCGAGCTCAAGCTCACACCGCAACACTTTATCTACAAGGTCAGACTGTGCTCTTTTTGGAATATCAGCGCTATGCCACTAGCTACAGACGCACTGAGGTACGTGCCTGAGTGCCGACCCTAGTTACGTGCCAGAACTGCATGCCACCCCACTCCCAAGAAAAATGAACGTCGTTTAAGGTCGAGTGCGATAAAATCGATTTCAACTTTGAGATGGTGTACGCCGAAGATCTTACGGCAGGCGACTGTCTCTATCGGTCGAGGAACGACGGTTAGTTGCCTTAAATTGTTGCACAGTTGTACTCCCTTTAGTTGAACTTGTTGCACAACTGATGGCGAGCATAAGCGTGCATTGCTCAACCGTCCCATGTAAATCCAGCGAGAGTCAGTTAGCCCAAGTTTTAGAGATGCAGGTATAAACTAGGGATTAGATGGTGCCTTACCGGCGGTGTGAGTTGTTTCAGCATTCACAGGCACTGGCAAGATGGATCTAGCAAGCTGATTCAATAGCGTGGCTACTAGGCAGCACTGGCCATGCTTCCTTGAATAACGGAGGCCGCCCTTTATGTTGCTCCGCCAGTGTATCCCAAACTTTGTTTTGGCCCACTTTGTTTTAAAATAGCGGTCTCCCAAAATGCTGCTTCGCCTTGTCATAGCGCCTCTTTAATCAATGTATGCGCCGAGAATCGCCCACTATTTTGTGCGATCTTGCAGGTCTATACTACGAAGCGTAATAGAAGGGAGGAGCAGTGCGCTGCTGACCATTGCAACTATTCATGGTGGAAGCTTAGCTGCGGTTAGTGAGAGCAATGCGCAGCCTCTGACCGGCTTGGTTTCAGCACTCCACAAAGAAGTCATTCAAGCAGTGTCGGTGGTTCGCGAACGAGGAGTGTACGCGCCGATGACGAGCTCTGGAGATCTCCTTGCCAACGACATCTATGTCTCCTGCCATAACGTCGTCAAGACGAGCACTCTCTCCCAGACGTTCCTCGGTTTCATGTCTCGCGTGCAAAGAAAGGTAATCATCACAGATATCCTAAAGGACATTCTTATAGATCTTGCCCTTCAGATGAGGTCTATCTTCGGCGGTGCTGAGGACGGACACCTTCCCACAACTACAGAGTTTTTCCTCAACATCATCGATCACATCATCCCTACAGATTCTAAAGTAGAACTGTAGCAGTCCTCTGAAGCCGGCTTCTAGATGAACTCCTCCAGTTAGCGTACAACAGGTTGCTTAATAATAATGACATGATGAATGTACAATGGTTTTGATTACCTCGGCTCAATTTATGTTGATTCTGAACAAATAATAAATATTACCTAATATCTACCTTCTCAGTGGTGACAGGGTAAATAATGCTATCGGACCACCGCCTCCGTTGCGCGAGGTTCCGGTTTCCATGTCAAGGAGAGTGAGCGAAATTCGAGAAGGGGTCCCGGAACTGCCATCAACTGGGACTTTTACATCTCTCTTGCCGGCCTTTGGGAGGACACCATCGTGGATAACATCGACGAGCAACACGACTGCCTTGTGCACCATCTCTTTTGCGAAGCTATGCAGAGCGGCGATAAAGGAGTATGTTAAGGGGAGAAAAGTGGAAGTGTTGGCCGAAGCTGCAGATGCAGGGTTGAGCATCCGCAATGCCCGCCCGAAATTCGCCAACTTGAAGACCACGTCCATCTCTGCCCTATGTCATCTTTTGCAGGATGGATGCGTCGCCCCTTCTGCTCTCCCTTTCGAGATCCGACACGCCATCTCATCGGTGAAGAAACGTACAGCGCCCGCTCCCAACAGGATCAGATCCGAACACCTGAAGAACCTTCCACCAGCGCTTATCAACACCTAGGCGCGTCTCTTCCGCCATCTGTCAGAGTGGGTCCAACTCAGTGGAAGACCAGCAGGACCGTCTTGCTGTGCAGACGTGCACGATATTGGCAGTTATTGCTGGAGCCGTAGCTGTTCACTCGAGTCATCTTAAATAGGATCAGCAGAACGCTGGACGAAGGACAGCCATGCGAACAAGCAGGGTTTCGGAGAGGATTCAGCACGATCGACCACATACACACCTTTACGAAGCTCATCGAAGTATCGCGAGAATACAAGCTCCCGCTGTGCCCTAGGTTCTTCGACCTAAAGGAGGCACTCGACTCCGTCGAAACTCAAGCAGTCAACGAAGCCCTGCTCACTTCCTATCCAGTGCACCAAGACCTCACCATTCTACAACGACGTCGTCATCGACGTGAAGAGAAGGGTTCGGCAAGGGGATACCATATCCCCGAAGCTCTTCAGCACCACCCTCTAAAACGTCATGCGCGAACTAGAATGGGAAGACATGGGGTGAAGGTCGACGGCCGGCAACTGCACCATCTTCGCTTCGCGGACGACAGCGTGCTCATAACACCGAGCATCAGCCAGGCGGTGCGAATGCTGGCCGACTTCGATCGTGTATGTGGGAACGTTGGTCCGCAGCTGAAGCTCACGAAGACGATGTTCATGAGGAACGGACAAGTTTCCGATGCCCCATTCTCTCTCAACGGAACGAACATCTTCGAATGCTTCAGCTACGTGTATCTGGGTCGCACAGTCAATATGGCCAACGACCTAGCGCAGGAGCTGGGCAGGAGGAAACGATTAGCTTACAGAACATTCAACGGCGTCGAAGAATTCGTGAAGAAAACGAAGAACGTCCGACTTCGTGCCCACCTATTCGACTCCACTGTTCTTCTTGCCTAACATACGCCTCAGAGACCATGTCTAAACTAGTTGGTTTACATGTCTAGTTAAGATAGCGAAGCCCTTTGCTTCTGCGTAGAACAGCGACTTCCAACTTGACTTATCTCCTTAAACTTCCGGAAATGCAGAGACTCCAGAGAAAACTTTGACCACGGCTTCATTGGTCTTTGAGATGACATCCTTGGAATTTGGCTGGAGCTTGATTGATTGCCTACTTGATCGCATTGGGTTTCGAGTTTCGAAGGAGAACGCTTTCGCTCCTTTCCTGCCGCTTGTTCGAACGAGTGAGAAGCTCGGCTCCTCCTTCCAAAGACCTGGGGGATCAAAGATCAAAAGAGTACTGAAAGGGTCATCGTGCCTCGACACGGCAAGCAGAATAAACACGCGATCATCGTCGTGGGAGAGAAGGCCGAGTTTCTAGCTTCGTCCACTTTCGAAAGTCAGAGACACTGTCTCATAGGCCAAGTCGTCGAAAATTAGGTGGGCCGGCCACGTAATGCGTTTCGCAGACACCCGTGGACGAGAGCCGTCACCGACTGGATTCCTCGGGATGTCAAGAGAACACCAGGACGCCCTCCAACGCGCTGGTCGGACGAACTTCTTCGTGAAAGCCCTGAACGAGCGATGTAACGATAACGACTTCATGTCCCTTGAGTGAGGAGGATTCATTGGAGCACTCTGGCACGCGATAGGGACGAATAGAGACGCTGCTCGCGCTCGCTCGAGCTTCTCGATGATCAACGGGCCGACAGGTTTTACCCTCTCAGCAGGGATTGGATGTGTAAAAACCTTCCTGCAGCGGTCTATGTACTGTTTTCACTTGCTGCGCTTCAAATGGACTTCTGCAAACACAAACTGAACTTGTTTCAACTCAAACCGCGTTCTTCCCAACTCATCACTCAAATGAGATTACTTTTGAATCAAACTATACACCTTCTAAAACAAAATTTCGTCTGTGGAATCAAACTGAAAATGTTTCAGAAAAGCTATACATTTACCTTCCCGGTTTATTATTTTTTCTCTTAAAATAAAAAATTAAATAATAATAAATATAAATAATCACCTGTATCACCTGTCGTCCCGTTGATCATCGAATTGCTCGAGCGGGTGCCAGCAGCGTCTCCATTCGTCCCTGTCTCGTGCCAGAGTGGTCCAATGGATCCTCCTCGCTCGAGGGACACGAAGAGGTCATATCGGTCGTTCAGGGCTTTAACGAAGAAGTCCGACCAACGCGTTGGTGGGCGTCCTGGTGTTCTTTTGACATCCCGCGGAATCCAGTCGGTGACGGCTCTCGTCCACGGGTGTCTGCGAAACGCATTACGTGGCCGGCCCACCTAATTTTCGACGACTTGGCCTATGAGACAGTGTCTCTGACTTTCGAAAGTGGACGAAGCTCGGAACTCCGGAGGCCTTCTCTCACTTGCGTGAGTCGTGTCACTCCGAGCATCGTCCTCTCGATTCCACGCTGCGCGACGCTGTCTGTTAATATAAATAATAATAAATAAAAATAAAAACAAAATGATGGTATTATGGGAGGGGTAACCGACCGTAACTGTTGAGATGAACATTAGCATCATGTTTGTTATCCTAAATTTAACCTTAGACGAAGTTTGGGTCAGTGTATGTCGTGTCACATTTGTGCGTGTGCGTGCTTCGTCTCGACTTTGCCAAGGCGATGGTGCCCAAATGGCCCAGACAATCCTGATGGTGTAGTTTAGCAATGAAGAGACCTCCAAACGAAAAAGCCGTGAATTTTCTTACTGACCCAATATGTATGCAGATGTTAGCCGTCATGTGGTTTGACGTCTTGTTCGCCATCCCCCTTTGAAGAAGTGTTTTCGTACGCTGGGCGGCTGGCGCAAGTACTGAGTCTGCGCTGAGGACCGCAGCTTTACTCTTGCAGTTGACTCTTTTTGAAGCTCGAACTGTCTGCTAATCACCCCACCATTCTTCCTGTTCAACATGATTCGTCGAGGAGATGCTATTGGACGAATGTTGACCGTGCACCTCTAAAAAAGCCAATGTTCGCATGTCAAATAAGTGCCAGTGTGCAAAGGTTAAAAGCTTCGTGTATGCGTTAAGCCATCTCATCACGATCCCGCAGTGCATGTTTCTTTCTGATTTTCATTTCAAACCGTGAATTACTTCACAACATAAAGCCGAATATGAAACTAACTCGGTAAGCGCAGTGGGTTAGCACTCACAAAGGAGTGTATGTGTGTCGTTCGTGCCCTTCTACTCCATCTGTGAGCCCCTTAAGGCCGGCTGCGAACTTCTTGTCCTCTCTGTCGAATCGCTCGAACTGGACGTGCGCCGGTTTGTACCTTGGACGACAAGTTGCGGAGCGCGACCGGTGAGCGGCGACGCAATGGCCCAGATTCCCGGCCTTCGTCCGCCCGATACTGGGTCGAGCTCAAGGACGCCTCGGCCAGCAATCGGATCCCATCCCCACTCCTCGCGTGTCACGCCTGTTATGCCCTCGCCGTGGCACTTTGTCGCCGTTTCCGACCTGCTCTCGACTGAACACCGCCTTCACGGAATTCTGCAAGAAGACTGCTCCACTTTCAGATGCTTCGGCTGGCCGTAGCCGTTCTGCTCTGCGTTTTGTTCTGCGAAGCGAAGCGAGCAATCAATGGCACCCAATGTTTAAAGAATCAGGTGATCAACTAATTGACGTGATCTTTCCTCACGCTTTACCGCTTTACCCCTTGAAATGCTCATAGGGAGTGGTCTCCAGCACAACATTAAAGAAAATAACATTGTTAGTTGGGAACTGATTTTGTTTGCCTAAAGATTACAAGTCGAAGGCTTTATTAGGTACCAGTGAAAAACGAAGCTCAGCTTTGATAATTCGCTTATAGGGTGTCAAATATTTTATAACTTTTAGACCTTACGCAGTAGGTATAGCACCTTCGTAGTATAACGAAGACGACGAAGCATACTCTGAGGAGTGTGCTTTCACCAAGATTTTGTTCTTTCTTCTCCAAGCTGTCATATCCGAGTGTAACTGGACATTCGATATGAAATAAGAAATTTTGCAAACTGTTCGTTTGAAACATGCCTTCGTTTCAAGTCTGCCACAGCTTTCCTCTTTCAGTTCGGTATTACACACTCTCGTGTTATTCAATTTTTGTAGGCTGCCATATGAATAGGCTGAATTGGTCGTCCCCATAAGACACGGAATTCGATGAGGCATCCATTGACACTAACCTTATACAGTGTAGACTCAATCTTAGCTATAAGCCTGCTATCCCACCCATATCACTTCCAAACAACGAATCCGGATCAACCTTATCTTCCTGGTAGATACTGACCCCATGTGGTCGCTGTGACAGAAGAAGAGTACAAGATGTTTGTCTACACCAGCATTTTGTCTGTCAGTTGAGAAGAGGATGGCGTCTTTTCTTATAGATTTTCTTTATCGATTTCGCTGAGGCGATGCCACTTCAAAATGATAAAAACCAGATAACAGAAGGTCATCAAATCTTGAGGATAAGTCTTCCAGTAATCCCAGTTCTCTTTGCATCGCCAACGCTCATGTCCGCACCGGGGATTGGCAAAAACAAAATTTCCTCTGGCTCAATCCTCTAAATGACTTTTCCAATAACGAGAATAACTAGCAATTTGATCACACGGTGCAATGCTGGTGGATGGTTCGCACCTATGAGCGCTGCGTCACCGCTCTGAGCCACATATGTATCTCGAGGGCCGCTCCTCTCAACGAACTATTCAGGTGATTTCGCGAATTACCGTATTCGAGGATGGAACGCTAGAAGCCGAATGCGGACCAATTCCCTGCGGAGAAGTGGGGCGGCGGTGCATCGCAGATCAGACGAGCTGTCGAGCAGACACCGACGTCTTCTCTGGAATGCGCTGGGCCCCGAACGGGCAGAGGTGAGAGTTGCCCAACAGCCCACATCGGACTGCCTGAGAATCGATGATTTCAGCGTGCTGATGAGATGCTGCACAATCAAGATGCCGAACAAGATCTACGTCGGCACCGATCTTGTTACGGCTGGCTCGTATTATGAAGGCGGAGCGATCGCTAAGAAGGATATGTATTTCCCCAAGGGTAGAGAGTACGACTTCATTGCAAACATCCGCACTGAGCAGTAAGTGATTTTGCACTCTATTGTGATTCTTCATATAACCTAGCCAGAAACGATCTATGGTAGGCAGGTGTTGTATTCATAATTGATCTAGTACCAGCATAGCCCTCGTGAGGTAGATTCATCAGTAAACACGGATACTAGTCGTGGAAGCCTAGTTGGAACACCTTTGCTCAAAAAGCAATTCCAATAAGCCACGTTTCTCACTTGCTCCGCATTTGAACTGAATCCTGTTTCATGCTTTCTGGAACGCTTGTAAACGCTGTGCTTAAAGGATAAAAACATAAATGATGGCGCTAATAGGATAGGATAGGATATGTATCGGCGGGTATGCCTCTCATACATCCGCTCCTGAAGAGTCGACTTTCCTACTTGAACTGTGTATAATAAATTGCCCCTGTTCAGCATCAATTAAATTTACATACATTCGTATGGAAGCCGCTCTCTGGCGCTACTTGCCCATTTACGACTTTGCCTTCCTCAAAACTCTCGATCTTCCAAAGAATGGGTGGTACCAAAGCAGTTCTACGCGACTGCTGAGGTAACCCGTCCGGATGCTCTCACGACTCCCCATTGCCCCGACTTTTCTGCCGATTCTGAACTATTTACAATGGCGTGGCTAAAGTCTACACGTCGGAGGAAAAATCAGGAGACAAGCATTCTTTTTTATTGAATGTACTCTTGAACGACACCTCGCCTGAGCAAAATGTGCCATCAAAATGTAACGACGCCCTGTGTCTTCAGGACTTGAACATCTTCGTGCTATCGGTGGCTGGCAAAATGGCAAAAAGCTATTGTTCGGCATAATTGACACAGAATTACTAAGAGCAGCCTTGCGGGAAGTGACATGAGCTGTGGAAAAAAATGATGGTAGCACCTAACGAAACGGTCGTGCGTCTGTCTTGCAGTTTTACATCCTTCTTCCAGAGGCGGTGTACGTGTCTGGGTCTACCGCATAGCATGTGGAGAGAACGATAAGCGAGTAGAGTTCGAACCGATGGTAGTTTCTCATCCTGAGCCCGCACCTCAAGAGCGCCTGCAGAAGACGCCAAGGTGAGCAGGTTACAGTCAATTATTCCTTTGGCTAAATAGGACACCGAATCAGCCTTACGAAGACAATGCTTCACTTGTTGCTTGAATTCCATCTGTTACTCAATACTTCCTGAATAAAGTGTAATTCGCCTCTACAGCCCCGTGCACGTCGAGAGCCAAAATACCGTTAGCGAACAAGAAGGCAAAGGGGAAGACGAAACCGAAGACGACGAAGAAGAGGAGGAAGACGGTCAGCAACAAGAGGTCTGTTCTAAAACTGCTTATGCAAAATCTGCAGAGATACCGTACTACTCGTTCTAGGAGGTCACCCAACCTACACAGGAATTCAACCCTCTACGCTACCGCCCTCCCAACGTCCAGCGATCATCAACCGGAACTCGACACGTCTAGACCCCATCTGAACCTTCCGTTCAACGGACCAGAGAGCTTTCATGAATCACTTGCTTAACTCTTGCCCTGAACCTGCCCGTAGGCGTAGAAGGCAATAATGATTATGTGTGCTCCTCATCACAAAGCCTGAAATTGTAAGTACTTACCCAGAATTCATGACCTCCTTCATACATTCCATGAACACGTGTTTTTGTCGCAGGAATGCGGAAATGAATATTTGAATTTCTGCTCTCCGCTATCCTAAGCGTGCGTATAGACAAAGGTATAAGCCTGGACACGAGTGCTCTTTGCCCGTGAACTAAATGATGATTTCGTCAGAGCATTTTCCGTAAGAGGCTGTGCATAAACTCAAGAGTCTCACTCGACATTCATGTCAACGAGTGCGCCGAGGTGAAACAGAGGTTGCCTATATCTGTGGCTCGTTTCTTCTTGAAAACAAGAATAACGATAAGCAATTATAATTTTGATAACTGCTCTTGTATAAATGTTGAATAATTTCAAAGCAGAAAGAAAAATTTGGAGGCTTTCATGTGCGTGGCCGTCCCACAATACCGCCGATAAACAGCCAATCAATTTGCCTTTGCGACACAGAAGCACGTTTTTTATAATTTTTTGGTAACTCTTTAAAGTAAAGATCTTCTTAAAGACATTTGCATCATCCTTCATTATTATCCACTCTATCATGTGCCATTTCAGAGTAGGAGGAATCAGGAAAACTGGTTTTGAAGTTGGAGAACTGTTTAACTACTGCAACCTGACCTCTCCATTGCCATTGAGTCTCTGTTCTTCGTCAGAAATAGCTTTTGCTAGTTGATTTTTAAAGGCCCTAAAATAAAACGAAAAAGTATCTCACGAGGTTCCTCAGCTCTCCGCTTTATGAGGACCCATGCCAAAATGATACCAAATTTGCCCTACACATACAATATGCTGGGTTGGACTCACCTCCCTACCGTATCCATGTTGGAGCGGAGCGATGACCGGCGAAAAGAGCCATGACTCGTCCGCACGAGTCATGGTTCTTTTCTAGCCGACCATCTTCCACTCTTCCAAACATAGCCACGCCCTGGTCTACCGATGCACATAAGGGACGAATTCTAGCGACCGTCGCAACACGACTCCTCTACTGTTTGCCTCACAATTTTCGTGTTAGTTTGTTCGCACTATAAACTCCTCTCCATTTCGTTCGAACAGACATTGGAATCTCCCATAAAAATTGAGCATCAGTGGAACCACTGAACAGTCGCATGGGAGACAATCCTACCGAAGTCGAAACGACTAGCCAAGATATCCGCAGTGTTCTGACATGAGCTTAAGAAGCGGCAACATCGCTGCAGAACGAGGAGACAGTCCGGTACAAATGGCGGTGGATAATGACACGGAAGCCAGGATACATAGTCGATGAGCGAAAGCGATGCCCGCTTGGTTGCCGCATCAGGACATATTGTTTCACGGTTAGATGAGACAGTTGATCAAATCCGGAAATTCCTACTCAGAAGAGGCAGAACATTACGGATGCTGTCCGCGAAATTGCTACGCTGGTTCAAAACCAGGGTCTAAAAACTATTAGGTGGTCCGGAAAGGTCTCGGCGTTTTGTGTTGCTATTTTTCATTCCTGTATTATTAACTAAAAACTCATCTTGCATAGCGCATTTATGGTACTTTCTATACAGAATTTTTCGCTCTATTTGACTAAATAATTTACGTTTCAACGTTGTTTTATATTCCTATTGGAGGGCTTACTGAAGTATGTGGAAGAAGCAATCCCAAACGATATCTTATTTTAACCTGCTCTGGCACTCGCTGGCCCGGGTAGGATCCGTTTACTCAACTGGGGCCTCACAACCACCTGCCATTCGGGCCGTTAGCGTTGCTACTCGGGCTAAGGCCTCTGTTATACTCCCGCGGGAGCATCCGCGGAACGTCCGCGGACCTATGGTGCACGGCGGAGGCGGGCGTGGCGAGGCGCGGCGATTGGCCAGGTGAGGAGTCTCGGCGCGATTCCCGCCCTTCTGCGGATGCTCCCGCGGGAGTATAACTCAGGCCTTAGTCGGTTGACAGGGTGTCGTCCCGCGTTGCTAAGGCGTTGCAACGTAGCAACACGAGTTGCAAATGCATTGCAAAAATAGCAACTTGGGTTACAAATGCGTTGCAAATCGGCATATCCGCGCGTATATTCACGCATACCCACACGTATATCCACGCATATCCAGCTCGTACATACATAGCATATCCATAGTACATCCATAAATATATATGTGTATACACATGCGTATACACATATAAAAATATATACACACAATATACACATATATACAGGTATATACACACGTGCATACATATATACACGCGTATATACAGGTGTATATATATGTATCATGCGTATATATGTATATATACATGTATATACAGATGTACGTTGATATACACCGTATACATGCATGTATACACAGTATACACTACTGTATATACATGTATATACCGTATATACACGTGTATACATGCATATATACATGTACGTGATCATATATATGCACACATTATGCATACATATATATGAACACATACATGTATATATGCATGTATACACGTGTATATACGGTATATACATGTATATACAGTAGTGTATACTGTGTATACATGCATATATACGGTGTATATCGACATATATCTGTATATACATGTATATATACATATATACACATGATACATATGTTTATATAGCTGTATATACGCGTGTATGCACGTGTGTATGCGTGTATATACCTGTGTATATATTCATAAATACAAATTTTTCAATATATACATTTATTATCGCAAATCAGCAATTACATAACACACACATATATAATGCACGTAAAAATACAAATCTTCTGCGCCATCTATTAAAATGTGAGACACAAGGTATTAAAGACAAAAAAATGTAATAGCAAATTTAATTATTTTTGAATTATTTCGAGAGGAGAAAGAGAGAAGGAAAACGCACCGGCACGGGAACCAGCCGCGCGTTAGAGTCGAGGACATATTTTCTGATGTGCCTTCTAAATAGATAAATTTGATTAATCTCTCTCATTTAGAGATGAGAAGAAGCAAGTATCAGGCAACCTACAGCGCACGTCACAAGTCGTTTGCCGTTCTCTGCGCTTTTGCTCTGCTTGGAATATGCTTTCCTCTCGTGCCGAAGTGCAGGGTAAAGACCCGAAGATCTTCGAAGGACTCCTAAGGCGGAGATCGCCATGATATGTGGAGATGATGGTGGATCGGAAGGAAAGCAAGAAGTTGCGAGTGGCATGAGGAGAACGCACATTATCCAGTCACAGGGCGTAGTAGCAAGATCATACTGTGCGGTTTGACAGGGGCGATAACATGTGGACGCTCTGCTCAAGATAAGGACCGCCTTTTTCGAGTTTTAGTGAACTGCAATAAATATTGCGGTCAAAAAAACTATCAGAGAATCCGCAAGCTTGCAAACGTTCATAAGGCGGTACTAGTGTACTTTTTGTACCGCACTAAATCTTGTTCAAAATACGTCTACTAGGGATAATCTGCCATGGGATGAACAAATATCATGGTCGTTTTTTTTACGGAATTGCCTTGTAAGCCCTCCATATTTAGTTATCCTTTATCCTCGATAGGACTCGCTGGGCTTACGAGCAAAACGGTCGATTCCCCAAACTAGGATTCGAGTGCGGACTGTATTTCAAGAACTATAAGAGCAAAACGGTCGATTCTCCAAACTATGATTCGAGTGCGGACTATATTCCAAGAACTATAAGAGCAAAACGGTCGATTCTTCAAACTAGGATTCGAGTGCGGACTGCATTTCAAGGTCAACATCCATAAAACTCTCTGAGTAAAGTCTGACTGAACCTACTGAAGCGACATTGCGATTAATGCGGCAGAATCCCTCCTCCGTGTCTCCGACAGCGTAAGAGAACGTAAACCGGCAACCCCGCCGCTCCCGAGAACTCTTTGTCACAAGCACAGAATAGAAACAACGGACGGAGCACAGAATAGAAACAACGAACAAGGCTGTGTATTACACTGCTGCTCGCCGGCGCATTAAAGGGTGTCGGCATCGCGTGTGCCGTGTGACTACGGCATGCACACGCCGTCCCACGGCGCTAATGACTGCGCCCGGATAGCAACACTGCGTTGCTACTGCGTTACTAGCCTAAAATTTTTCCTTTCGGCGCTGGCGGCACATGCGGTCGCATCGGAGCACGCTAAACGCTTTCGCCCAGATAGCAACAGTGCGTTGCCAAGTTCCAACGGAGTAGCAACATGTGTTGCTGTTCCAACTGAATAGCAACATGCAGTTGGCATTTGCAACTGCAGTTGCTAAAACGTTGGAGGGGCGGAACCGGTTCGGTCCGGGGTGTCGCAGTGTCCGAGCGAAACTGGGACAATCCGGAGCCGAAACAGCTCGATGAGTCGATCAAGTGTGGGTGTCCAATAGTGTTGGAGAAAGCACTGCGCTCCAGTGGTTCAGTAAATTTCGGACTGGGGATTTCAGCCTCGAAGATGACAACGTAACCGTCGACCTACAGAGATTGTAGAGCAATCCCGGATGACGAGTTGAAGGAATTGGTGGAAGCTGGACCATCCCAGACAGTTCGCGAGATCGCGGAGAGCTAGACGTCAGCAAAACTGCCCTTGCGGATGCTTTGAAACACCTTGGGAAGGTGGAAAAGCTCGAAAAGTGAGTGCCCCACGAGTTGAGTGAGCGCAAAAATTGTCACGTTTCGAGATTTGTTCTTTTCTACTTTTAAGCAACAAAACCGACCCGTTTTTGGGTCGAGTCATCACTTGTGATGAAAAGGGATTCTGTATGATAAAAGGGAACGTTCCAGGTCCAAAGGTGGACCTCCACCAAAAAAGGAGAGGGCCACTGTGTGGTGGTCGGCAGCTGGTGTAGTCTACTACAACTTTTTGGTACCAGCCCAAACGATTACAGCAGAGACCTACTGTTAGGAAATCGACGAAATTTTGCGACGAAATTGCGTCAACTTCAGCCAGCAGGGATCGGCAGAAGAGGCCCGATTCTTTTGCAGGATAACGCCTGCCCACACGCTTCACAAGTCACTATTCGAAAATTGAACGAATTAGGGGTTGAAGTTCTGTCCTTTCAAATACTTTCAGAACTTTCTCGCTGGTCAAACCTTCACCAATCACGACCAAGCCAAAACAGCTTCCGTTCATCTTGTCGAATCTCGACCACCTAATTTTTTCGCTGATGAAATAATTCGACTGCTGGGTCGTTAGCAAAAGTGTGCTGATTTGAAAGGTGTTCATTTCTATTAAATCCAATAAGATATGAGAAAGGTATGGTAGTTCAAAGTGAAGCAGCACCCAGAACGCTGATAACTTTCCGGACAACCTAATAATGTGACACTAGAGGCACATTGTTGCTAACTGCGGCTCATAATAGTTCATTATGTAGTGTAGAGTTCCGCGGCAGAACTTGGCTGGGAAGTGTCACAGACAGCTGTGGTTGTGAGAGCAAAAGGTATGCAAGAAGATGAAATTAATTCGCAATTGCAAGAAAAAGAATCAACTTTGGAGAGTCTAAGCACCCTAAACAGCGAGTTGCCAAACCGACTAAGTGAGTGCACAGATAGGTTCGTTAGCGAACAGTGGACAACCACTTGAAGAACAGCCACAGGGCGAAGCGCCGTTTTACAGTTCTCGTGTTAGGGCAAAACTCCTAGTTGACTACTCATCTCTCGGAGAACACCTGTAAATACTGAGCAGAGTACAAACAGGCTGCTTCAGAGCACTCACATTGCTTCACAGCGTTAGGTGACACAGACGCGGTGACAGAAATCAATCAGCAGTGAGAGCTTGATGCGATCCTCTCCTTCAGCTTGACGACAGCAGCTTCAGTGGCTCCAGGACGTAACTCCAACGCGACGTCGCGTTGGAGTTACGTCCTGGAGCTACTGAAGCTGCTGTCGTCCAGCTGGAGGAGAGGATCGCATCAAGCTCTCACTGCTGATTGACCTCTGTTACCGTGTCTGTGTCACCTAAGGATGTAAAGCAATGTGAGTGCTCTGAAGCAGCCTCTGTGTACTCTGCTCCTCATTTACAGGTGTTCTTCGAGAGATGAGTAGTCAAATAGGAGTTTTTGCGTAGCACGAGAACTGTAAAACGGCGCTTCGTCCTATGGCTGTTCTTCAAGTGGTTGTCCACTGTTCGCCAACCAACCTATCTGTGTGCTCACTTATGGTTAGTCGGTTTGGCAACTCGATGTTTAGGTTTCTTTTAGGTTTAGTTTTAGTCTTAGGTACTGTAGAAGGAGGGCTGGTCGGTAGAGCATCTTCTTCTCGTCTATTGCGAAGACACCGCTGGAAACAAGATACGATATGTCGCACATGCTGCTGACAGTTACATATGCATGACATGAAACACAAAATTCCTAAATCCGGCCCGCTCACAACTTCAGCTGGCAAAGATACGTCATTTGAATCTTATCATGCAATTAGTCTAAAACTTTCCGGACAATCCAATAACAATACTGGGCGATGTTTGGGCAAAAAATTTTCGACCTTTCCTCGAATTTTCACGATACTACAACACTGCCGGCTAGTCTGTACCACTCCTTTACCTGCACGTACTCACCGTCACCTATTGTGGTTGACGTAACACCGAGAGCGTCAGCTGGATTCGTGATCTGCACCCCAGTTAATCCCCAAGACAAAGACTGGACAAAATCTTAATCTCTGCCTACGAAGTCGTGACACTTACTATATGTACATACGTTAGAAAAATAGAAAAAAAGACCGCAATAAAACCAATACTATAATACATAGTACCAGGCTGTCCAATAATTCCTTTCCGAAAATTGTCAAAATTCTAATTTAATTAATTAATTAATTTCCCTTAGTAGTGTAATAATATCATGCAAGTGTAAAAACCTTCTAGAAGGTTCTGCAGAGTTCCACACTAGGGGTATATAAGGCGCAGTCGCCGCGTCTAGCTACTAGTACAAGCTAAAATGGACCAGGTCGAATTCGTACGTTCGTGTACTACGAGTGGCTGCTGGGCAACGACACGGGCATCGCGGTCGCCAACATCTGCAGAGCGTGCAAGGAGGATGCAGTGTCCCAACACACAGTCAGACGCTGCTTCAATCGTTTCGAGAGCGGCGACACGAGCCTCGAGGACAGGAAGCACAGCAGGAGGCCTTCTACGGTGGACGATGACGAAATCCGTCGCTGTATCAAGGAGAAGCCGGAAGCCACCACCTGTGATCTGGCGACGACGCTCGGCTGCAGCAAGTCCACCATCCATAATCGACTCAACTTACTCGACTACCACAAAGTTCTGGCCCATTGGATCCCCCACCGTCAGACGGACGCCAACAAGCAAAGCCGCGTGGCCGTCTGCCAGTCCCTCCTCCTTCGTCCGCATCGCAAGGAGTTTCTCGAGGACCTGGTCACTGAGGATGAGAGCTGGGTCCTCTACGACAACGTCGCCCGCCGTGCCGTCTGGATCCCGCGCGGAGAAGAGCCGCCGACGACGCCGAAAGCCGACCTGCACCCGCTGAAGATCATGCTCTGCTGCTGGTGGCACGCCAAGGGCATGCTGTACTTCGAGCTGCTCCCGCAAGGCAGGACGGTCACCGCCTTCATCTACACCGATCAGCTCGAGAAACTAGCCGCCGCCATCCGAGAAAAGCGTCCCCGACGGGCCTCGGTCCACCTGCTGCACGACAACGCGTGCCCCAGACTTGTTTTTCAATAAAGTTGAAAAAAATTAAAAATGGTGGAATTTTCGGACAAGAATTTTTGGACAGCCTGGTAGATCAAAAACCACGCATTTTATATGAAGTGGTACAATTAGCAAAATTTACATTTAACGCTCTTTAAAGGAACCCGAAGACTGGTCAGCATATCCTACTAGAAATGGACGGAAGCAATACATCTCGATCATGTCCGTAAATGAGGTTAAGATTAGGAAACTTTCAAAACAAATAGATAACATTACAAAAGGAGCATTTAGGTGTAGCAACTAACAAGAGTTTTCCCAGAGAGACAAGGTCTTTTGATTTGAGAACACGTCGTAGCTCTATGCAGTGAAACCCTGATTTTTTCATATCTGACAAGAGGTTAAAAAAGAGAAAATTAAAACGGTGTCCGACAAAAATCAAACCGTATTCTACATTTACAAAAACGGAAGGAAATCCGTAAACCCCTGTCCAGGATTCGGACACTATACCCTTCTCCTGTATGTCTGCATCGCTATCCTCACATCCTCCCACTCGCTGCCCAGTCTGCAGTGAATGATTCACTTGAATGTACCCCCAGCTTACCTAAGGAAACCTAACAAATTGTCGGATTTCTAACATATTACTATAATTAAAGCTCCATAACTTTTGAATGTTAATTTCTCAGAATTACAAGGTCATTCAAGTTGTTGATACTATCGCGACTCCAAAATTCGAGGAGAGGTCGAAAAAAAAATTCTCGCCCAAACATCGTCCAGTACTGTCACTTTGGATGCTGAGCACAAATATGGTATCCGTTTTTGAAAATTCGGCCGACCACGGTAGGGTTACTGTGAGAGGTCGAAAAAAGTGAGAACAAATGGTATTGGTGTTCGTGAGTAAAGATAGTGGGGTGATTATCACTGATTTCACCCTTTCCTCCCCTACGGAAATTATTTAAGCTGCTAATCACGAATCTGTAATTCCTTTGTCTAAATTATCCATTTTTTGTTCCCTACTTTCCATCTCAAAGTAAAAGATTGGAAAGCAAGCTTGATCACATAGGTGAATAAAGCGATTCATGCACTGACTTTGATAACATTGCTCACTCATGAAAATGCGAAATCACGCAATCACGCAAAAATGTTTACCAGATTGTGATCAGCGCCTCAATTAGCCTCTAGACAAAGTTTGGGCCAAAATTGCTTTCGATCTTCAAAAGTCGTGGGAGTGCAAGTCTCTACAACTTCGTTAGCATAGAGTGGTGGGGGAAAATAGGTAGCACCGTTTTTAAATCGTATCATACGGGTTAAAATAAAGTTATAATGTCAGTATGGTACACTACAGTGTTCAAGATACCCTTTACATCGACGAAAGAGGAGTGAACAAGTCCAGCAATATAGAATTCCTATCTCCAAACCCCAACCCCTGATCCCTTTCCTGCAAGTCCGCTCCGTATCAACTCGGTGAGCGGCGCACCTCAATGTTCCACTTCCGTTACTGTACCGCTAACAAGCAAATCGTGAGTTCGCTGTAATTCCGCTATCGTTCCAACCGCAAATTTTTGCAGGTTAGATTCCAAGCAGGGTGTGCGTTAAATTTTTTCGGTACATTTTTAACGAAAATTTTTTTAATTAAAATTTTTGCGTTAAAATCGGTAAATTCGTTAAATTCCTTAAATAAAATTTCCCTTAGATGCCGTCAATTTGGCTGTATTTACTTACTTACTTTGATACTTTGATGGTCCTTTTGTCTGCTAGAGATCTTCTCAGCGGAGACCACAACTCTTCCAGACCGCTCGATCTCTGGCAGCTTGCATCCAGTGAGGTAGACTCTGCACTCTGAAAGATCTTGAGAATAAGCCTGTCTATCACGTTGGCGTTCGTGGTCGTTCCAGTGGTCTCTTATGGTCTCTTAGGAACCACTCTGTGATACAGAGAATCTATTTATCGTCCTTTCGTCGATATAGGTGTCTGACCCAGCGATATTTCCACTTCTTCAGCGGATTTGCTAATTGTGATTTCTCCCTTAGCTCCAAGCTTCGTAGGCCTTCTTGCCATTGCTGACGGAGGCTTGTCCTCAGAAGACATCTCTTCAGTGCACGATGCGTAGTTTGCATCGCTCTGGCGATTGTCTTGTTGTCGGTCCAGGTTTCCGTCGCGTAACACGTCGCAGACGGTACAGAGACGTTGAATATCGAGGCCCTGAGGCTGGCATCCTTGACCTGATCGGTGATTTCGCGAATCGAACTGAAGGCTGCCCATGCTGCGCCGTCTCCTGGGAGCTGTATTTTAATACACTCTATGACTCCATCTACATGGCCATTGTGGAGATGAAGGCATATGACTATGCCTTCATCTCCACAACAAATAACAACAATACATCTATCATCAACAAAATTGTGTAAACAAGAAAAATTATTAAGATTCTGAACTCAAGCAGTAACAACAAGATTTCTAAAATAAATTTCTTACTATGCCTAGTTCGTTTTGCTTATGGGAAGTGATCCAACTTCTTGGAAGATCCAAAATGCTATGCACCATAGCATGGCTGAACGTTTTTTAGTGTTTCATTTGTCCTGAGCTTTTTTTTTACAAAACCTGCGCTCGCTAAGTTGAATTTTATGGCCCACACTCTTCGATACTGCTATAATTGTTTTGGAAAACCATAGAATGATTTAGCAAAAAAATTCATGTAGTGCACTTACCAGCGAAACCAGTGAATCCTATGGTACAGTTCGTCTTAAGAAGATATTTACGATGTCAACAGATCTGCCTGTTTCACAGAACAATCCTTTTGTCCCAAAAAATCCTGTTTATACTGCAGACAACAGCATAGAATCAAATAAACAGCCGCAGACCATTGAGTAAATTTTAATCGAATCTAATTCTTCTGCATTAAGTAATTTTGCCATCCAAAAACATACACTTCATTTGTTAACACTTCAATTTCATGACATACACTTCAATTGTTAAACTTTTCTCCTATGTGTTCCAAAGGAAATGCATAAGGAATGCGGGTATTTATAATGTAGTTTCTCGTCCTATAGTAACAGTGGTCCATCTTTTATCTTTTCCTGCTACTCCGAATAGAATTCACCACTGCTTGTGTCACTCTTTTACGACTTTGATGCAATTGACCACTCTGATTTTCTTTTTGAAGCACCTGGTGCCATACGGTGCAGCACAATTGCTTTAGGTTCGACTGTGTTTTGGGTTTCGCAATTTCCTCCTATTTTTGTGGAGCCCATTTGGGATTGATGAACGGTATTATAGTAAATTCGCAAACTGGACGAAAGAAATCCACGGGCATAAAGGGAGTTTTCTGCTACAGCCAGACCTTCACCTTCAAAGGTATACCTTTTTCGTAGAACTATAAGACGTCTTCATGCAATGGACCCAGAGGCGGTTTTTATACTAACCTTATATATGATAACTGACGAAGAGTGGACATTCTTCTCTTTCTTACCTTTTTTGCTTGCATGGAGATATATTTCTTCAGCACTTACTTTGGCTCTTCCAAAGAAAAGTGCAAGAGTGTCCTAGAAGAAGACGAAACGGTTAAGTAAGATCGTTGACATGCGGGGCATGAAATTTAATAAGTCTGATCCTGCACGAGGAACCCGTCCTGCTTTCCGAAAAACTTGGGGGAAGAGGGCAAAAGCCTTTTTCTCTCCTTGTTCATTTTTAAGTCTCTTTTCTTGTTTGCTCGAACTATTTGTTTTGTAGTGTTTTCCTCGTGTTTTCTATGCCTTTTCTACCTTTTATTATGAAACAAATACCACAAAAGACTGAAAAAACTGACTTTGGTATGTATGAAAAATCAATATGCAGGAATAAACGCAGGAAATGGACTTAAGGCCCTCGCACACTTCTTCGGCAATGCCGCGGTCCTATTTTTAACCAAAGGGCATGGACGCAAAGTTCGCCGTCGGCGGCGTCCCTACCTTATCCTTAACCATAGCGGCGAGTGGCAACGGCGCAAAAGTGTGCGGGAGCCTCAGGAAGTCCGAGAACCGAAACTACGGCAGAAAAAATAAATAAATTAGTCAAGAAGGTCTGGTAATTCTCGAAATACGAGGACAGTATCGATTACTTATTTCTACTGATTCAAGTAAGCAGAGGGTTCCCCTGGTATCGCATCGGCACTCCGAAAGCTCATCCAAAAAATTCTTCCGAAATGCATTTACATAAAGAAGAAGCAAAATTTGTTTCGCAAGTTGCCTAGAATGTGGTTAATTCAAGTTAAAGGAAACTTTCGTCGTTAAATTTCGCTAAAAAATTTTAAAAATGATTTTTTGAAAAATGCCGGTAAAACTGGTAAATCGTTGAATCGTTAATCGTTAAACGCACACCCCTAATTCTAACCATGACAGTTCTAGGGACTTGTTTTGCTTGATCGGACCGCACTGCTTCCTTTGCTCGCCTGCTGGTCAGCCGGATTCCTACTGCGGAGGCCCTATGCGGATCCTTTATCGCTGCACTGCCCTGAGGGCTTTGGCTCCAACCACTCTGTACATTACGTGCAGTGTTAAGACTGTATTAATTAGGCTCAGACCCCACCAGTCGGAGCGACCCCCGATCGACCGGGTGTGGCTAGCGTACTACACTGGCCTGCCGTGTCAGGTATTGATAGACACGAATTTGGACTCGTACCTTTTCCCGTCAGCAAGCACTATATTGATTATATATTTTTTATGAACATAGTGTTCTACGGATAAAGGTGCAACAACACATTAAAGAACCAACGAGTTAAGACAGGTCGCCCTCTTTCTACTGAAGGAACCAAAATCAGAACCTGTGGAACTTGGCTCACTCTGCCTCCGTGTCGCGTGCCAAATTGGAGGTATCGAAGCGAGTCAGGGGTTCCACGTTACCTGTGGGGCCCACGGAGAAGACGGCGACGGCGACGACGACGATGTAGGCGCACCAGCGTACCACGACAGCGTACCACGACAGCGTACCAAAGACGATGGCATCAAATTCCGGAAGCGACGACCATGAAGCTCCGCTAAGACCGAGCAGAACTGACTCTGACGATGTGGAAGTCCATGCCGTCCCCAGGCCTGGAGGCCGCAGGTGCCCCCGGCTGTCCACACGACCGCTCAGGACGACAACACTGACGAAGACTAACTGCCTGCGGGCAGACACCTGTCGCCTGCGGCTCTGACACGTTCCAGAACCTTCCATGGCGCGTGAACGTGTATATTGTCGTGTCGATCCTGGCAATCCTCGTTGGTCAACGCGTTGGCCTCGGCGGCGGGGCGTACTGTCGTACGAAAGTCACGACACTGCGGTTGTTTTCACAGTTCGACTTCTTCTGTGATGGTTTAGTTAGAAAATGTTGGCTATTATTCCCAAAATTGAACATCTTCTGTGGGCTCTAGTTAGAAAATGACCTTATGCTAGGTTTTGCGCTCTTCGAGCGCGTTTAACACAATAACGGTTCATGTGATAGCCTCGGGCCAGGGTCAAGCGTGGGGTTCGATTTTTGCCGAAAATTAAAAAAAAAATTATTTACGACTCCGCCCCCCTCCAAGAGTGGATCTGGTACAACCCCCTGTGCAGATCACCGCTTTATTTCCTGTCCACAATGAATTTTCAAAACTTTATGCGATTTTCGTACCCTCTAATAGGTCCTTCATTCCAGGAGCAGCATCGACTGTGTCAGATTAGTTCAAGAAAGGGTGCTACTGAGTAACTGTTTAATTTAGTAATTTGTTAGAAAAAACGCTGATAAAGGTTTTGTGTATGTAATCTTTTGAAAAGCATATTTTGTTTGTTTACAGTTAAAAATAAAGCATTTTTGAAAGCAGGTGTCAAATTAATCAAGAGTTCAACTTTTCAGGCTTTCCGAGCAACTCGTGATGCGACACATTTTTGTACCTGAAGGAGCAGCATCTGCATTCGAAATTGTTTTTTAAAATGCCAAGTGTTAATTGTGTTAATTAAAAGCTAACTTAAGTGCTTTCTCCACAAAATTTTTGAGACACTCTTCGAATCGATGACGGAATGGCAATCGGATGAACTTGTCACGGAAGTGATTTTCTCTCTTCTGCAGGAGACAGCATCGGAAAGTGAAGTTGTACCTTATAAAATTTTAAGCCACAGTTTGACATACGGTAATAAAACCCGTTTTTCTAAAACGATCCTTTTGTATTAACAAACGCTCCGATTTGTATCGTTTGCCGAAAATTTTCGACGCCGTTAATCACATGGAAGCCGCTATTTTTACAATCTGCTTTTTAAAGCATAGGATCCACACTTCTTATAGTTTTAGAAGCTCTGTGAATTTTTCAGAGACGTCGAACAAGCTCCGAAATATAGTATGTTACGTGGAGCCATTGAGTTCTCCGACATCATCGATAGCCACTGAAGATGGTCGCCTCGCGGAAAAATTTTCTACCTTCTTAAGTAAAGAACACGCGAGAGTGAAATTGTGCTTCATGAAATTTTAAGTCATGAATACTACACAGTAAAAAGCTAAGCTTTTTCGCAGCACTCCGATATGACCAAGGCTGATCGTATTTAAATTTTTCGTTTTTCAAGAAAAATTAATTAATTTTTACCTGAAGCAGAGTCACGCACACAGTTCAAATCTGGCCACGAAAAATTTCAAGTGTTGTTCAATGCACTGTAAGTTTTTCAAAAATTGAAAAGCCTATAGCTTTTTAGAAACTAGTAAAGAAGAGCTTTTATAAAATATAAAAATCGGTTTTCACAAGCTAGGCCTTTATATGGGATGGACGTTCGATTTCTGGTCCACTGTTGCAGAAATACGTGAAAAAAATCGACCCCCCCCCCGCCCCGTGAAGACTCCTTTTTTGAAAACTGACTAGTTACCATATGGTTAGAAAGCATCTATTCTCTATTTTGTAAAATGCTATTACAATTTTTGGATTTCAAAAAATGAATCGAGTTGTGATCAATTTTGTGAAGAACGGCTCGTAAACTTTGCACCGTCAACATTGAAGGGATTTCATAAAAATGATTATAACTCGGTACGTTTTCTAAAATTCAAAAATCCTAATAGCTTTTTTAAAAATAAAAAATATGCTGACCGACCATATATGAATCCTTTTTCAATAATGAGGTCTTCATAGGGGCCGGAGAGGGTTCGATTTTTGATCGATTTTTGCCAGAAATCGACCAAAAATCGAACCCCCCACCGCCCCCTATGAAGACCTCCCTGATAAAAACTAATTCCTGTACTGTTCGAAAGTGTTTATTATCTAGTTTTTAAAAAACTATGAATTTTAAAAAATTCGAAAACCTTACTGAGTTATGATCAATTTTGTAAAATCACTCCAGTGTCGTCAAAGCAGAACCGATCAGAGTCTACTAGCAGTTCTTCACATAATTGATCATTACTCGATTCATCTTTTGAAATTCAAAAATCTCAACAGCTTTTTGAAAAAGCGAAAAGTGATGCTTTCTAACCATATGGAAACCAGTTTTCAAAAAAGGGGCCTTCATAAACGGGGCGGGGGTTCGATTTTTGGCACGTATTTCTGCAGTGCATTTTAAAATTCGAAAAACTTGCCGGGTTACGAAAATTTATACAGAATCAACTTCAATTTTTCACACAAAAATCGAAGGCCTCCGCCACGTATGAAGACCTAGCTTTTGAAAACCGATTTTTATACTTTGTGAAAGCGTTTTTTTCTAATTTCTAAAAAGCCAACGGCTTTTCAAATTTTGAAAAACTTACACTGTGAATTGAACAACACTCGAAACTTTTTGTGACCAGATTTCAACTTTGTGCGTGACTCTGCTTCAGGTAAAAATTAATTAATTTCTCTTGAAAAAATGCTTGATGCCACCAGCTGCAGCTGAGGTAGTACCTTCCATTCTGGAATCAGAAGTTGCTCATCAGAAGGATGAAGCCAGGCACTGCTCCCGGACAGGACGCATTTCCACTGATCTCCTTCGTGCGGGTGGCAGCTCCCTCTGCTCACTTCTTGCCAAGCACTTCAACCACTACCTTCCACTTGGTAGGATTCCGGACTCATGGAAGGAGTCGAAAACAGTTTTAATCTTCAAAAAAGGTCAGCAGGAGGATATCAACAACTATCGACCCATCAGTCTTCTCTCGGTTGTGTACAAGATCTTCACCAAGATACTGCTTAACCGCATGGAGCGTTGCTTGGATGAGTATCAGCCAGTGGGGTAAGCAGGGTTCCGCAAGGATTTCACCATATTCAGATTGTCTCACAACTCATCGAGAGGAGCCGCGAATACCACATCCCATTTGTCCGTGTCTTCTTGGATTATCGGAAAGCGTTCGACTCTGTGGAAATCAACGCCATTCTGAGCGCGCTTGTGCATGCTGGTATATCATCGCCCTACATACGACTTCTCGACGAATGCTTCTCGAACACATCGACTACCATCCAGTTGTTCGATTGAAAGCTTAAAATTCCTATCGGAAAAGTAGTACGGCAGGGAGACACGATTTCTCCCAAGCTGCTCACAGCGGCACTCCGGGATGCCATAAAAGACTTGAACTGGGACGATAAAAGCTAGCTTGTCGACGATAAACGGATCAGCAACCTTCGCTCTGCCGACGATATTGTTCTCATCTCTACCAGCACGGCAGAACTGGAGGAAATGCTAAACGAGCTCAATGTGGCAGGTATAAAGACTGGGTTGGACACGAATATGTCCAAAACACTATTTATGGTCAACCAGTGGTGTGACACGGAACTTGTAAGGTTAAATAGAGTCGCTTTACAACAGGTCGAATCCTACGTCCATCTGGGAAGAGAGCTGAACATGGCCAACGACTTCGCTCCTGAAATCGCCCGCAGGAGACGCGCAGCATGGGCAACCTTCAGTTCGATTCGCGAAGTCACCGATCAGGTCAAGAATGCCGGCCTCAGGGCCTCGATATTCAACGCCTCTGTACTGCCTGCGATGTGTTACGCGACGGAAACCTGGCCCGACAACAAGACAAACGCCAGAGCAATACAAACTACGTATTGTGCACTGGAGAAATGTCTTCTGAGGACAAGCCCTCGTCAGCTATGGCAAGAAGGCCTACGAAGCTTGGAGCTACGGGTGAAATCGCAATTAGCAGACCTGCTGCAGTACATGAAGAAGTCCAAATGTCGCTGGGCCAGACACCTGCTTCGACGAAAGGATGATAGATGGAATCTCCGTGTCACAGAATGGCTCCCGAGAGACCATTAGAGACCACTGGGACGACCGCCAACGCGATGGGCATACTCATTCTCAAGATCTTTCAGAGAGCGGAGTCTGCCTTACTGGATGCAAGCAGCCAGAGATCGAGCGGTCTGGAAGAGTTATGGTCCACGCTGAGAAGACCAAAAGGACCATCAAAATATCAAAGAATCTTGAAAAACGAATAATTTGAATACGATCCGACCTAATCATATCGGAGATCGCTGCAAAAAAGCTTAGCTTTTTACTGTGTAGTATTCATGACTTAAAATTCCATGAAGCACACTTTCACTCTCACGTGCTCCTTCCTTAAGACGTCTCTGAAAAATTCACAGAGCCTTTAAAACTATAAGCAGTGTGGATCCTATGCTTTAAAAAGCAGGTTGTAAAAATAGCGGCTTCCATGTGATTAACGGTGTCGAACATTTTCGGCAAATGATACAAATTGGAGCGTCTGTTCATACAAAGGATTGTTTTAGAAAAACAGGTTTTATTACCATGTGTCAAACTCTGGCTTAAAATTTTATGGGGTACTACTTCACTTTCTGATGGTGTTTCCTGCAGAAGAGAGAAATTAGTACCGTGACAGGTCCATCCTCCGATTGCCATTTCGTCATCGATTCGAAGAGCGCTTCAAAAAATCCTCTAGCGAATGTATTTAGGTCGTAATTAACACTTGAAGTTTCATAGACGGTAATTTAGGACGTAGATGTCGCTCGCTGAGAAAGCCACTCATTATAGTGATGTCAACGAAAAGCTCGCGTCGCGCGATGGTGAGCGGTATTTGTATCGACTTGCTAAGACCCGCCATCGCCAAACCGAGGATATTGAAAAGTTTGTTGGCATCAATGATGAGAGCGGCCATCTTCTGACAGACCGCAAAAAGGCGCTGAAGCGATGGCGTGATTACTTTGGGGAAATTTCCACCACGGAATTTCCTCATCCGGCCATCCCTTCTGTGGCTTCTGTTCACGGTCCCGTTCACAAGATCACCGTGGAGGAAACAGAAGCGGCTCTGAAGAAGATGAAGCCCGGTAAGGCGACAGGGCCGGATGATCTGGCAGCCGATGTTTGGAAGTCGAAGCTCTGGCATCCTGCTGAGTGGTTGGCTGAATTCTTCAACCAGGTAGTAATGGAGAAGAAAGTACCGGAGTGTTGGCACAACAGTACGACGATCCCGATTTGGAAGAAGAAAGGCAGTCCTGCAGACTGCTCCAATTATCGTCCGATTCGCTTGCTTTCGCACAGCATGAAGATCTTCGAGCGAATCCTCGATAGACGAATTCGTGAGATCGTCAAGCTCTCGGAAAACCAGTGCGGCTTCGTAGCTGGTTGTGGAACCATTGATGCTATACACGCCGCCCGCCTCCTGGTGGAGAAGCACCGCGAGAAACAGAAGCTGGTGCATATCGCCTTTCTCGACTTGGAGAAGGCCTTCGACCGCGTACCGCGTGAGGTTATATGGTACGCCTTGCGACAACACAACGTACCTGAGGAACTTATAGAGTGGATGCGGATACTCTACTCTTGCCCAAGGAGTAGAGTGCAAGCTGCAGCTGGAACCTCAATGGAGTTTTCCATCTCTGTTGGGGTGCACCAAGGTTCTGCGCTTTCTCCACTCCTCTTTGTTGTCGTCATGGATGCCATTACGCGAGATCTTCAGAAGCCTGTCCCATGGACATTGCTCTATGCTGATGACGTGATGCTCGCTTGCGAAGATAAAGATGATCTCGAGCGGCAGGTGCAAGCTTGGTGTGACCGCCTGGCGATGTTCGGACTCAAATTGAACGTCAAGAAGACCGAGTACCTAACGACTGACGTAAGCGAGTCCGGCTCCATTAAGATTAACGGTACTGAGCTTGCTCGCACTTCGGTGTTTAAATACCTGGGATCAGCAATAGCACCTGACGGGGGTCTGATGGTTGAAGTGAATTCACGCGTGAGTGCAGCTTGGTCCAAGTGGCGTTCGCTGACTGGTGTGCTCTGCGACAGGAAGATACCAGAGCACCTGAAGTCAAAGGTCTACAGAACAGTCGTACGGCCGGTAGCAATATACGGCGCTGAGTGTTGGCCTGCGACTAAAGAAGTTGAAACGCGCCTCAGCGTGATGGAAACCGAGATGCTGCGCTGGATGGCTGGAGTCACGCGCCTGGACCGCATTCGAAACGAAGCTATTCGGCAGAAGTTCGGTGTCGCGCCGATAGCGGACAAGATGCGCGAAGCTCGCTTACGATGGTACGGCCACGTTCTGCGTGAAAAGGAAGACAGCGTCCGCAAGATAGGCCTTGAGTTGGAAGTGTTAGGAAAGCGGCCTAGAGGACGCCCGAGGCAGCGTTGGTCGGATACGTTACACACGGACATGAAAGTAACTGGCGTCCACCCTGATCAAGCGCATGACCGGGAAAGGTGGCGTCATGACACCAGAAGAGCGGACCCCGCGGCGAAGCGGGACAAACGCTGAAGAAGAAGAAGAAGAAGATGTCGCTCGCTGAGGCAGAAAACTGTCGTGTTCATGACTTTCTGAAAAGAAAATCTGAAACAAATGAAAACCTCTCATTGACTCCTGCCGGCAAAAAATCTTTATTTTTAACAAGTAATATAAATCATTATTTAAAACTTTTTTTAAATTAATTTTTACAACTTCGGGGAACGAAGGAGAGGCTCCACGCCTTCGTAGACATTCCTGGAAAAAACAACTTATTAGAAACATCGCCTAAAAATCTGAAAAATAAGAGAGAATCCTCTGCCAAAACCGGAAGACTACGACCCCCCCTTCGATTCCTCAAGCTCAGGCTTGACCCTGCTTCGGACCTTTTACTAGAGCCACATTACAAAGCAGCAACAGGCTTGTTACCAAAATGTCAATGTGTCAATCAAATAAGTTCATTGGAAACAAATCGAGTAATTGCCATGTCCAATCGAACCCCACGGAAGAAGTCGAATTGTGGAAACAACTGCAGTAAAAGCTTCATCAGACAAGCTATGTTGGGCAAGTTGCGAAATCTAAGGAGGGGGGGGGGGGTGGATAAGCGAGCTAAGCGAGAAGAGCGCCCGAAAGTTTCCGCTCTCCATCGCTAATCGGTGTGTGGATTAGGGCCTAGAAAATGTTCATACTTCGAGCGACAAAAGCGACTGGAGAGACGGACGTAGTGTCGTGTACGTAATTGATTACGTACTCTACATTTGGTCAGCGACGAATGTAGTATAGAATACGTAATTACTTATGTACATCACACTACGTCCGTCGCTTCAGTCTGGCCTACGAACATCTTCATTATTAAACCTCACATTGTGCCATAATTTGTCCTGTTCCTTCATACTCCTTCTTTTTTCCGCTGCTGCTCGGTGCTCACTGCATATTCTAGCTTTATTAGATCAGCTAGTTGTTCTTTTTTTGTTATCCATGTCATTGCTACAATACCGGCCTTATCTTTTGGTCTTTGGGCGGAAAAAGCGAAAAAAAAACGCCTTTTCCGCCGCTTTTCTGTAGCGCTCTTCGAATTGAGCGCATTGTAAATTGAAACACATATTCGTGATCAGCATTGAGTCCTCTTTCCGATGAGCTGCAAAGCGCCTAGCGAGCGCCTGAAAAATAGATCAGTGACCTAATTTCTGCCTCGCGCGGCTGACCCCTTCCCTCGCGGGAGATAATTACACCCATAGCTCCCA
The DNA here is from genome assembly GCA_947359475.1 of Heligmosomoides polygyrus bakeri. Classification (NCBI taxonomy): domain Eukaryota; kingdom Metazoa; phylum Nematoda; class Chromadorea; order Rhabditida; family Heligmosomidae; genus Heligmosomoides; species Heligmosomoides polygyrus. The sequence goes on along the minus strand of OX375866.1, from coordinate 53,884,699 downwards.
AGTAGCTATGAAGGAAGAAATTAAGGCCTATTAAAGCCTGTTTTCTACCTTATATATAGTAAAACATAGTCATCTGGATTCACTAGCATTTCGCGATCACAATGATGTACTTTTTCAAAGGATCCGGTAATTTAATTGCTGATATTTTTAGAAAATGTCTCCTCTTTGGAGGACTCTAATTTTAAAATATCAAATTTTTGTGTGCCTATATTTGTTTGTGCCGTTAAGCGTGATGGTTAAAAACAAGCTGCAAAGGTGGTCCCTTCAGATTCGAATTCCTTAATAATTATACGCTAGCAAAGTTGCCCACACGACACTTCTTCGCAGCACTTTTCTCATGAATAATGTGGCCACAGAATCATTTCTTTGAAGAAAGAAGCACAGGGATTTGGAGGCCTATGCAAACTCCTTATAGTCTCTCATGGGTGAGATTTCGACTTGGCTAGGAGACATATTAGCCACTCAGTGACGCAGCAAACTCGCTCCAAATGTGAACTGAGCGTCCTTTGAAAAAACTTCAAAAATTGAAAGATTGCCTACGACTGCGTTCACCAATCAAATCTAACCCGAACGGTAGTTCAATTTCAATTTTACGTTCATTTGCACCGGCCTAGCACGTGCCAAATACCCAGCAGCCCTGGTCGGGACGCAGATTTGTTCCGGAGTCAGTCCTCTCGCCTGCTCTCGTGACCCCTCGCGCCATCTGAGGACGCCGTAAATCGCCTGACGGAGTCTTCACACTTTCGGTGTCGCGGAGTATTATTGATCCTTTCAAACACCGTAAAGGTGGTGTGCTCCACGATCGAATTTTGGCCAAATCTAGACGGTCCTTTCTGTCTTATTCATTTTAGTGCACATTTTTACCAATGCTTGTGCATTCTTGTTCTTTTATTTCTATTTTCAATTTAATTTCACATAGACTCTCTATTTTTAATTATTTTTATATCTATTTTTGGGCGCATGGGGGTAAGGAGCTGAATAACGCGGAAATAGAGTGCGTGGCGCATCCCAGAAAGCTTTGAGTTCTAACAGCGATCGTCGCCCTTCTCGTAAGCGCCGACTAGAATTCTATCCGCCTTGTTTTATTTTTTTCTGGAATACCCGTTGAAGTCTAATGGAATGCGTTGCGCATCCCGCCGAGTTATTTGGTAACGCTGACTTTCATTCTTTATTCTTTACCGAGCCGTTATCGTGGCTGTGTTGATGATCAGTGTCCTCTCGTTTCTCGTGAGCATTTTACTTCAAAGATTTTCAATGAGTCTAGCTGATGGCTTGAGAGTGACCTTATCAGTATTTCCCTACGACACAATGGGGAAGGCCTTCGGCCATGAGAGGAAAACTGTGCAGAACTGATGATGCAGGACTTCGGCGCAATTCCAGTCTCATTTAGTAAACCGGAATTCGAGTTATAATCTACAAGCCAAAACAATATAAAATATAAATATATATATAAATATATAAATATATATATATATATAAAGCAGCGTTAGTCAAGCAATCCCATTGTGTGATGCGCTACGCATTCTATTTCGGCAGGACGTCATGGAGTCAATTTGACTTTGAATTGCGGTCGCCGATGAAACGATGAGCAATTCAGTGATTTATTTTTCCGAAAGAAGCCTGGTAACAAGTTATCTATCACGACGGGTGTAAAAGTGGGTTAGCTTGGACGGGTAATTAGAAGCCAGAACATGGCATTGAGTGCATGCAACAGCAGGCACCTCTACCGACTGCGCTGGGCGCGCCCGCTCCCTGTAAAATAGAGCAGAATCTCATAATGAATCGCACAAAGGAGAGAAGGAATATCTATAGTTTTTATTTTTTTTATTATAGCTCTGGGTTAAGCGATGATTGGACGCTTTCCGTGATCATAACCTAAATATCGAGAAGTGCTGTAAGTCATAGTAATCTACGGTATCTGCCTACACTTGTAGAAACGGATCTCAGACTCGTGATTCGAATAAGACTGCGGGACCAAGTTGGTTAGCCTGGCACCATCCATCCACCGCCTTTACCCATCCTACAATAACCCACACTGCTCGGTCGAACTTTCGAAACTTGCTCTCACTATCACATTCGTGATCGGCATCCGAAATGCCTGCGCTAGGCAGCCTTTGAAGATTTTCTCGAGGATCCTGCTCCCAGCACCTATTCTTACTCACACCTACAGTAAGGTACCGTATTGGTCTATTTTACACAAAATGGACGCGTGGAAGCGCTACTGGAGGAGGCACCGGCTATCGCGTGCACCCGATTCAAAGTACTTTGTTAGGAATTTCCTCTCAAGCCAATCAAGCCTACCATCTCTCCGAAGTTGGTGAATTAGTGCTGCATTCGTCCGGGAAGGATAAAACACAGGAATGTTCACCGGCCGCTCACCGAAAACCATTGTGTGCGCCAAGCACGCTTTCAATTGCCTCCACAGAATACCATGGAAGTAGAATGTGTGGCGCACCCCCGCACACGCAAGCCTCACCTGCATATTCACTCCGCTGTTACTTCGTCTATTCGCAAGCTATATCACTATTCTTCAGCACACTGCTAGAACGTTTTACTGGATACTAAATCGACAAGTTGCAGTCAGATCGATTCAAGCTCGACAGAGTTACTGCGCTCCGAACACGCCCTTGCGTCCCATTTGGCACAACAACTCGCTCTTATTCGCCAAGATCACAGTTCGCGATACTCCTAGTAACCATTGAAATCAGCAGGAAAAGTTCTATCGAATGGTATCAAGCTTGACCAGTTTCGAAAACATCGATTTTCGATGACGTCATCGTCCGTCTGCGACGGCCAGAAGCGGTATCATCCTCGATGAGAAATTGTCAAAAAATCGATGTCTCCAAAATCGGCTAAAATTGACACCAGTCGATAGCGCTTTTCGTTATGAACAAAACGGTGCTATTGGGAGTGTCGAAGACTCAAATCTGGGCGAGTAGGAGTGCAAAAAACTCTAAACGCTAGCTTTCGCCGCTATAAATCGGCAGTTTCGACAATTAAGGAGCAATGAGCACGTCATCGCAAAATACCTCAAGCGCTCTGTTCGCATACACATTTTAAGGCCGTTAGCTCGCCGCGTCTTCTCGCAGTGGTCCACGGAAGTTGGAAAAAAATGCGTCGTGCGAGCCTTACCTGCATTTTCGCACCCCTATAACATTGCCCCTCCTAAGCTAAACTATTCTACTTTGGCGTACTAACAGATTGCTTGACTTCCTACAAAACCTACAAGCTGCAACCTGAACGGTTTCATCTTGACAGAGCTATTGCGCTCCGAACACGCCCGCACGTGCAATTTGCGAGCGGTCGCCCCCTCGATTGGAAGGTTCGATTCTGCATGCATTGTTCACGGCGCACTCCAGAGGCTCTCTGGACAGCCTTAGAGCAACTACTGACTAGGGCGGCTGCAAATTTCTGATAAAACTCCCCAAACGCTCAGCTTACACGCTGTCCCCCCCCCCCCCCCTCGATTGACAGGTTCGATTCTGCACGGCGCACTCCAAAGGCTGCTGAGTAGGGCGGCAAAAAACTTCTGATAAAACTTTCCAAACGCTCAGTGTACAAGCTGTCCCTCATCCTCGATTAAAAGGTTCGATTCTGTATGCATTGTTCACGGCACACTCCAAAGATTAGCTGGACAGCCTTAGAGCAACTCCTGACTAGGGCGGCTGCAAATTTCCCACAAAACTCCCCAAACGCTCAGTCTACAAGCTGTCCCCCCCCCTCGATCGAAAGGTTCGATTCTGAATGCATTGTGCGCACCGCACTCTCGGGGCATTCTTGGCATGACAGAGCACTGGCAACGTACGCTATTCTTGAGATACTCCGAAAGCACGCATCTCCTGGAAATGAGCTGCTCTAATCGCAAAAGCCCCCCAGTCAATTTTGGACCACCCACGGCGAAAATATGGGTGCTCCGGTAAAGTTGTATGCATGTTCATGTAGATCTCGAAGAGGCGAATCGAACCAACCTTTTTTCAAAAAAAAAACTAAAACTGAAGGAGTTATGAGCGTGCGACGCTTTCCGACGCTATTTTTGCGTTTTTTCGCCCCTTTTGACCGTGCGGCGCGAGCGGTATGTATGTATCTACCTACCCTTTGCAGTTTTTTAGGAAATGCTCTCACACCACCTTTACTTACCGTAATCTGCTGTAATCTGCCGATATTTCAATACTCGGACACGGATTCGTGGCTAGGGTTTGGAAGAATTTCCTAACACGATGCTTGAGAGCAAATCAAATATTTCAATGGCCCCTTGAGTCCAAAGAGTACTGTAGTGTTCGTTTTTGCGACAATTCTTACACTTTGGCGGACAACTTATCTACCGCTGGATGTTGAGCCGTTAGTGAGCCCTGACTTGTAATTGCGACGATTTGCGCACTTGAACAAGGGTTTGCCATAAAGAAGAAAAGATACTTGTCAGCTGCAATCAATCACTTTGTAGGGTGCGCCATGTATTCTGTAAGGGATTTGCTGGAAGCAATTTGACTTTGAATCGCAATGGCCAACCAATGGACAAGCCAGTGTTTTGCCCTTCCTAGACAATTGCGTTACCGACTTTGAAGGACTGTAAGGCCTGGTAGGCTTGACCAGGAATCTTGGCCCGAGAAGCATGAATCGGTGTGCACATAATTGCCGGCGCCTCCCCTGGTTGAGTTATCACGCTCCATTGTTTAGATTTAAGATACAAAAAATTTCCAAAGGAAGAAGTCTGCATAACAACAGGGCCAACTACTGAATGCGCCTCTAGCGAGGATATACAGATTGGGCGAATTCCGCTTTTTAACAACCTATGACTTTTGTACGCCCTAAAACAATTGATGCGTTTATTTATTGTTTCGCCAAGCAATGTCAAAGAGCAACAGACAAGGGTTGACGAAGTTGACGAAAAGAAACAAGTTTGGACTCAGCACTTGTTTCAGGGGCGTGATAGAACGCTTATGCGGACCAAGTCTTGACACAACACACTATAATGTTGCTTTTCACATCTGACTTAGTCTGTCAGTCCTCAAATGGAGATCTGGGTATGTATATCAACTACGTTTTGCCGTTTTAGACGATTTTCATGTTAAGTATAAGGCAGAATCTGCACCCATTCAGAGGAATAAAGCGAATAGTGAAAAAATTCAGGTAGAGCATTTAGTGCAGAACTTTGCTTTTCTTTGCTTCTTGCAATACATTGCTTGCAAATGCCTCGCAAGAGAAGTTTTTAGGAGGATACTTGTTTTGAAACTGAGATTTCAAGCGTATCGTGGTTTTAATAGGCTTGTGCATCAGTCGAACCGTTTGATTTGAAAACGAACGAAAACTCTCTTATCCACAGATAGTTATGAAATCAAAATGTAGCGTTACTAAAAATGACGTTACTAAATACCTTTGCGGGATGCGCCACGCATTCCATTACACTTCAACGAGCATTCCAAAAAATAATAACAAGACTGATAAAATTCTAGTCGGCGCTTACGAGAAGGGCGATGATCGGTATTAGAACTTAAAGCTTTCTGGGATGCGCCACGCACTCTATTTCCGCATTATTCAGCTCCTTACCCCCATGCGCCCAAAAATAGAAATAAAAATAATTAAAAATAGAAAGTCTATATGAAATTAAATTGAAAATAGAAATAAAACGAACAAGAATGCACAAGCATTGGTAAAAATGTGCACTAAAATGAATAAGACAGAAAGGACCGTCTAGATTTGGCCAAAATTCGATCGTGGAGCACACCACCTTTACGGTGTTTGAAAGGATCAATAATACTCCGCGACACCGAAAGTGTGAAGACTCCGTCAGGCGATTTACGGCGTCCTCAGATGGCGCGAGGGGTCACGAGAGCAGGCGAGAGGACTGACTCCGGAACAAATCTGCGTCCCGACCAGGGCTGCTGGGTATTTGGCACGTGCTAGGCCGGTGCAAATGAACGTAAAATTGAAATTGAACTACCGTTCGGGTTAGATTTGATTGGTGAACGCAGTCGTAGGCAATCTTTCAATTTTTGAAGTTTTTTCAAAGGACGCTCAGTTCACATTTGGAGCGAGTTTGCTGCGTCACTGAGTGGCTAATATGTCTCCTAGCCAAGTCGAAATCTCACCCATGAGAGACTATAAGGAGTTTGCATAGGCCTCCAAATCCCTGTGCTTCTTTCTTCAAAGAAATGATTCTGTGGCCACATTATTCATGAGAAAAGTGCTGCGAAGAAGTGTCGTGTGGGCAACTTTGCTAGCGTATAATTATTAAGGAATTCGAATCTGAAGGGACCACCTTTGCAGCTTGTTTTTAACCATCACGCTTAACGGCACAAACAAATATAGGCACACAAAAATTTGATATTTTAAAATTAGAGTCCTCCAAAGAGGAGACATTTTCTAAAAATATCAGCAATTAAATTACCGGATCCTTTGAAAAAGTACATCATTGTGATCGCGAAATGCTAGTGAATCCAGATGACTATGTTTTACTATATATAAGGTAGAAAACAGGCTTTAATAGGCCTTAATTTCTTCCTTCATAGCTACTTGGGAGCTATGGGTGTAATTATCTCCCGCGAGGGAAGGGGTCAGCCGCGCGAGGCAGAAATTAGGTCACTGATCTATTTTTCAGGCGCTCGCTAGGCGCTTTGCAGCTCATCGGAAAGAGGACTCAATGCTGATCACGAATATGTGTTTCAATTTACAATGCGCTCAATTCGAAGAGCGCTACAGAAAAGCGGCGGAAAAGGCGTTTTTTTTTTTCGCTTTTTCCGCCCAAAGACCAAAAGATAAGGCCGGTATTGTAGCAATGACATGGATAACAAAAAAAGAACAACTAGCTGATCTAATAAAGCTAGAATATGCAGTGAGCACCGAGCAGCAGCGGAAAAAAGAAGGAGTATGAAGGAACAGGACAAATTATGGCACAATGTGAGGTTAAAACGACTTCGCAAGACACAATACCGGCCTTATCAAAAGATAAGGCCGGTATTGTATCTTGCGAAGTCTCAATATTGCTTTCGTCCTATCCGGCCTCGCCTTATACATATGATTCAATTGTTGTTTGTGAGGTTTTTTTTGCGAGTCGTGTGCGACTGTTTTGTTTGTTTTGTTTTGTTTTGTTGTTTTCTGAGTTGTTCAAGCCAATAAACCATGAATATTGAAAAAAGTTTGCGGAATCATTACAAGTGCATATTGATAAGCTTATATGGGAAGCATCCGAGTGGGTCAACTACTCCGACTGGTACATGTAGGACCCTTCAGGCTAAATATGATCTACGGGTGAATGTTAGCTTAAAGGATCCTTAATCTAAGTTACATATATTGTTTGGTGCTAATATGTAAGTTGCATGTGAGTTTCGATCTAAACTAGCTTTATGCTAGCAGGAGGTTACCTATGACTTACAGGGGCCTTCGTGTAACTTACATGCGACATCTTGTGCTAGCTTGCAGCAGCTTACGAATGACTAGCAGGGGTCTTCGTGTAACCTACATGCGGCATTTGTGCTAGTTTGCAGCAGCTTACGAGTGACTAGTTTGACGCAATCTATTACCTGCACGTAGCTTGCAAGTAACTTGTTCAAAATTTTCTCCGTATTTAGCACCAGCGGCTGCCGCTCCACGACGTCGCGTGTGGCATGTTGCGCACTGCGCTGCGAACTCAGAGAAAGTTTCAGAGCAATGCCGCTTCAAGACCATAGAATCTGCCGTAGTGACAATAACACTCGGCTAAACAATAACACCCAGTTAATTCCAATTAGGCTACAATTTAACGATCATCCTAGTAAAGGACAACGGGTCGCCTGGAGGTTTTGAGATAAAATGCCTATCAGCGGATGCAGCTTCTGAACACTGGATGTCTATTCCCATCTGAAACGCAAATTGGGAAAAGGAATTACTAATTCTACTTTCGCGGACCATTGTGGAGCGATAGTTTATGGGTATTCAGCCTATGCATACATAGAGTTGCGATGGTCAAATACCAAGCAATCTGTGCTGTATTCTTCTTAGACAAATTTGGAGTAAATTCACCGCCCCCAGAGCGACAGACACTAGATTTCCCTGGATGGGACACGAATGTTGGACGAAACTGGATACATGTGACAGCCGGCGCTCCTTCCTTGCTGCATGCTCTTTTATTCCAGGAATATTTCATGTGTTCTAGCCTCTTTGGAAATTCGAGCTATACACCACGGGGCAAAATTATAGCTTCACCTCCCGATTTGTCCAATAGTACCTGAAGAACCCCATGCCGAGGCTCAATGATGTTACCATCGTATTTATCGCTATCGAAAACCTTTATGGAAATTTTACAAGCAGCTTACCTTATCAGTGGCTGATACCATGGACTTTTATTGAAGAAGTACCGAATAGAGGCCGGTGCAAAATATAGGTTCACCTGAGGAAATTTCCCACGCTCACCATTTTCCTGCGCGAAACTCGGTATAAATAGGCCAATAATGTAACGAAAAGCATCACTGCTACCAATCGCTGCGATGGCAAAGAACCCCAAGCTTTCTGCATGTGAGCGAACTCACGTCGATGCTCTTCATGCGGCCGGCCTTTCAAACAGGGAGATCGCTGCTCAACTAGGGAGGTCGTTGAACTGCATCAATCGCTATCTGAAGGACACGGAAGCCTACAAGCAAAAATCGAAGGGTGGCTGTCCAAGGAAACTGTCTGCAAGAGATGAGAGCCGCCTGCTCCAGACGGCTCCCAACAGCACCCAGTCCGCGGAGGACCTCCGACGTCATCTGGGCCTACCTATATCGAAATGGACAGCACTGCGAAGCTTGAATCGCAACACACAACATTGCTCAGCAAGTTATGAAGCGTGCCCCTGGTTCGACGGACTGCCGCAAAGCCGCCACGCTCAATTTCGCTCGTGCACACATGAGCACGAATTTTAAGAAGGTGAGATGAGACTGCATCTACATTGAAATGCAAGAAGAAGTGCGTTTCCAATTTGTAGGTGGTATTCTTCGATGGGAAGAAGTAGAATCTTATGGATGAATACAAACACTACTAGAGAGATCTGAGAAAACAGGAGCGAGTATTCTCCAGGCGAAACTTCGGCTGTGGAAGTCTGATGGTTTGGGCTGCGTTTTCTGGTTACGGACTTGTTACCTAGGAGTTCGTCTCGTGCAGGATGAACAGTGAAGACTACCAGAAATTGCTCGGAGATCACCTTCTGCCACATTTCAGAAGGTTTCGTAGGCACAACTTTATTTTCCAACAAGATAAACCATCCATACACGGTCAACTACAGATTGGCTTAACTCCAACAAAATTAAACTTTTGGAGGGGCCTAGTTGTTCTACAGATCACAACCCAACCGCAGTGGCAGTGTAAATGGTTCCATTCTTGTACACAAAGTGTACAAGAATGGAACCACTTACACGGCGGTTTCTTATCTGAAAACGCCATACTTGATGCATGGATCAATGTAGAGTAAACTGTTATTGATAACCTTGTCAGTCCTATGCCAAATAGTATTTTTGTTGTTGTTTGCAACAAGGTGAGATGACGAAATATTAGTCTTCCTTTGCCTGTAGGTACTTTTGTTATTAATCAGTTTTTTTATGAGGTGAACCTATATTTTGCATCGGTCTCTATTCGGTTCTTCTTCAATAAAAGTTCGTGATATCCAGCACTGATAAGATATGCTGTTTAGAATATTGCTATAAACAGTTATTTGGTTTTCGATAGTGAGGAATACGGTGGTAACATCAGTGAGCCTCGGCAGTGGGTTCTTCGGGTACTAGTGGAGAAATCGAGGGTTGAACCTATAATTTTGCACCGGGGTGTACACACTGCGTCCAAGTATCACTGCGACCTAGTGTATCCTTGTCTCATTACTGCGCACATAGGTGTTCGTTGTACCGATGATGTACGAGAGAGAAAGAGTGGGAGAGAAGGACGGGAGAAGAGAACGCTTAAGAGTTTAACCCTAGTTTTTGAGAAGATAAAAAAACACGTTAGACAGGATATATCAACCGCACGTCCTGATAGTTCAACTCTGCCTACGCAGGGCGCCCATCCAGCGCCTTCATGAGGGACGGGGCGAAGAGCTGACGATACATCGCCGACGATACATCCGCCGGCCCAATGGGTTAGGGCTCAAATCAGCTAGCAAAAAAATCATCAATGCATATGAGATCGCGACAATTAGGCCGGACGAGACGTGGTCTGGCGAGTAGTCGTCGGCGGCTTGGTACGGCTGAACGTTGGGGCTGGCGGCGGCTTGAGAGAGGCCGGGCGTTGGAGTCGACGGCTTCAGAGAGGTCAAGCTTTGGTGTCGGCTGCTTCGGAGAGGTCAGGCGATGGAGTCGGCAGCTTGTTGAGATCAAGCAATGGCGTTCACGGCGACTTGAGACTGGCCTACTATGACTTCAATTACGAGGTCTTTTCGCCAGGTTCCGGTTGTGGTTCTGCTGATAAGGCCTTCTGTTAAAGCACAGAAAGGAATTGTGGTCGAGACCACCATTCCCACACCGTACTCCACAGTCATCCGAGTGCTGGCACAGTAGGCATAAACGCCTCCGCGATGCCTGTGCGGTGCGAGCCGCCGAGTACCGCGGGCATCACCCCGTGAGGTGAGTACCACGGTTTTCCTCAACTGTGCAGAATGCACAGGAGGAGCACGGTGCGGTGCGCACCAGAATTACCTCTAATACAGCAGGAAGCGGCTTTATTTCGGCGCGAAGCGCCGACTGATCATCTCGCATCTCTACTTGCATCGCCGCTTGAGCCGTCTGCAAGTCCTCTAGTGTCGGGATGGGATACGCCGCAATTGTCGTGGCATCGCAGTTGTGTACATGGCAATATGACATGTCTTCAGCGAATTCTGGATCTACCTTAATCAGAGGGGGCAACTCCAAAGTGCCAATTCCCTAGGTCATCCCATGCCACACAACCATTTCCTCCGAAATTAAATGAAAGCCCTCGCATTATGGGACAGCAGCTAAAGCTCTATTAGAACCTTAATGTAGGGTATAGAGGCGCAAAAACAGCATATACCCTCTCCGATTAGGATAGATCTCATTTTTTGGCACACTTTATCTTTGAAAGATATTTACAAAGCCCATAGATCTGCTTGTTTTGTAGATCCCTTTCTCCCAAAAGCTCCTATATTACTGCAGTCGACAGCAGAGAATCAAAAAACGGCCGAGGATCGTTGACCAAATTTTAATCGAATCGAATTCTATTGCACTGAGTATTTCTGTCTTTACCACCCGAGTAACATTTTTCAATTGTTAGGCCTTTTCTCCCCTGCCTTCCAAAGGAAATGCAATGGAGCACGAATCTATAGCAGAGTTTCTCGCCCATATTGCCAGTGTTCTCTATTATCCTTTTCCCTCCTCCAAATAAAATTCGCCACTGTCTGCCACTCTTTTACGACTTTTCAGCAATTGACTGCTCTGATTTTCTTCTTGAAGCGCCTGGTGCCATACTGTACAGCACATTTGCTTGAGATTCGAATGTGTTTTGGCACTCTCAATTTCATCCTATTTTTGTAGAGCACATTTGGGTTTTATGGACGGTGTTATAGAGAATTTCGTGAATTAGGCGAAAGGGTCATCAGACATAAGGGACATAGTTTCTTGTTAGAGCCAAGCCTTCGCCTTCAAAGATATACGTTTTCGGAAAACTTTAAAAGAATCTTTATGCAATAGACTGCACGTAAAGTACCAGTTTCTATACAAACGTCTTATATAATAACTGACGAAGAGTGATCATGGGTTTCTTCTCTTTTGATTTCATTTTATTCCTTTGATGTAAATTTGCTCACTGTTTCATGTGTATACTGATTATGATTCTGCGAAAGAAAACTGCCAAGAGAGCTTTCAAAGAAGACGAAAAGGTTAGCAAAATCGTTGACATGCACGGCATGAATTTCAGTAAAAGCGGAGCAATGACAGTACCAGCAGCCACGCTTTATCTATTAGGCGGTGTGCAATCTTGCCTTGACGTAATCCTACAATCGCCATCTGATGCTGCATGAAGAATCCGTCCTATTTTCCGGAAAACTTGCGAGGGGGAGGACTTTTTTCTTCTATTGCTTCGCTTCTTATCCTTGTTATGACGCATTATTTGTGCTTCGCAGCGTTTTCTTCGCGTTTTCTATGCCCTTCCAAAAATACTTTGGAAGCATCACAAAAACTGAAAATTTGACTGGCTGCTAGGTATGCAGAACAAATAGTAGCAAACGAACGCGCAAAACGACCAAGGAAATCCAAAAACGCGAAACTACAGCAGAGGAAAGTGGGGGCGCTCGGAAAGGAAACTAGCGCAAATGAATTGATTAAGGAGCCAGAAAAATGCCAACAGTTCTCGAAATACGAGGACGATACGGATTGGCAATCTCTACTGATTCAAGTAGGTAGAGGGTTTCCTCGGTATCGCAACGATACTGCGAAAACTAGTCCAAAAAAATATCCAAAATGCATATGCATGAAGAAAATAAAATTTCAAAAATGGTGTTCAAAATGTCGTTAATGCAATTTAACGGAAATTTTCGTCGTTAAATTTCGTAAAAATGTTTTATCGAAAAATGCCGGTAAAGCGGTAAATCGTTAATCGTTGAACGCACACCCGTGGTTGGAAAATGCCGCTCAGCCTCCTGAGGGAACTGTGAGTAGCCCGCTCCCTCCGCGCGACTTTGGAGGGGGCGAGGGCGTCAAATAAAGGCATCTGGCATTCCTCCGAGTTGCTCCACCGATTCTCATGGGAGCGATTTGAGCGGAGCTGGAATCGCGCAATCCACAGCGATTGGAAAATCGCTCAACTCGGAGGTATGCCAGATGCCAAAGACACCAAGTGTCTACCGTGATGAACACAGAAGGCCCCATCGAGCCCCGCGAGCTTTACTCGGCTGGAGGGGCCACAAAGGGGCGGAGGCCGGGTTTGAACTCGCAAAACGATCTCGCGGGCCTCGCTCGCATTCTAGCCATGGGAGGCGCTCCCTTCCGCGTGCATCACGGGCATGTATCATAGAATCTTTATCTACAGTGACCGGCTCCATGGAAAGGTGAATTCGGTTTTAAAGATGGCAATGTTTTACATACGAAAGGTTATATAGTGCTGCAACGGTTTCCACTACAGTATTTAAGCCAAAGTATTCCTTTTCTGCTTGCAGTACTTTATGCATTTCCACATGTTTAGCAGTGCGGAACCAAACGACCCGATAGAGGATGGAATGGCTATAAGAGTGCATGGGCCCATTACGTAACTAGGGTCAGTAAGTAGCAGTGTGGAGCTCAAAGCTCCAAAAGCTGGTTTCCAGTGATTGCGGACAATCTGTACTAGTGAATCAATATTCGGTAGACTGATATCAGAAAATCACTGGTGTAGTAGGGTTACGCCATGTGAGCTTGCGTAAAAGGCAGTGTCTGGTGTACATATATTTATTTATTTATTTATTTATTTATACGTGGATATCCACGCAAAAAATAGAACAAAAACACATGCACATTAAGAGCCAGAACAAAGCGAGTAAAAATATACTGATAGGTACAAGCGACAGACAGCGGCAACAGTTGGAAGCAAACTATTAAGGAACAACCTGGAGATACCTGTCAATAAGTCTTTTGTATTGCCTTAGCGACTTTGGTAAAATGTATTTCTTCGAAAACTTTTGAAATTCGGTTCCAGCTCGGTCTGTGAAAAACGTAGACCTTATATTACTTCTAGCTTTTGGAATCTGGATCTTCATCTGACCACCTCTAGTATTAGAGCAAGATATTGAATAAAATTCCTGAAGAGGAAGATCCAACATGCCATTGATCAGCTTATATATGGTGATTAGATCATATCGTTTCCTACGAAAAGCAAGGGTGCGTAAATTGAAGAGTTTGTTTCTCTCAAGAGCCGATGGAATGTTAGCATAATTACACCCATGTACTCTTATCCAGAGCTTTCTTGTAAAGCTATTTTGTACAGATTCCAATCTAGAGATTTCACGTTTAGGACTAAATACTGTGGTACCATATTCAAGTACAGGTCTAACATATGTTTTGTATGCGAGCACCATGTGAACGGCCGAATTTGTTTTCAATGATTTAAAGATATTATGCACGATTCTGTCAGCTTTCTTAGCCGCATCTTCGCAATGTTGCCTGAAGGAAAGCTTTGTATCTAGAATGAAATCCCGAACAATAGTTGCACTATTGAGTGGCTGATGATCAAGATGATAGACCTTTCTATTGACGTGCTCTCCAATGTGAAATACTTTCGACTTTTGACCGGATAATGGAAGACTCCACTTAGCTGACCAAACAGCAATTGAATTTATTGCAGATTGAAGAGCATTGTGATCTTCCTCATTCACAATGTTTTTGTATATTTTGATGTCATCAGCAAACATTTTGCAAGTGACACCGTGTTGATCAATTAAGGAGGGAATCCCAGAGGTATATATAATAAAAAGAATTGGAGAAAGGACGCCACCCTGTGGGACACCACTAGTAACCGGGTATGATTCAAAAAGCGATTCGTTGACTCTAACTTGGAAGGTCCTGTTTGTTAAAAAGTTTTTAACCCAGTTAATTATTCTAGTATGGACACCTATTCTTACAAGGCTAAAGATCAATTTGCTGAATGGAACTTTGTCGAAAGTTTCATAAAATCAAGATAGATGACGTCTACATCAATCTTTTGATCAAGAGCCTGTGTCCAGTCATTCAGTGCCGTTATATGTTGATATAACGTAGCATTTAAAAGGAATGTCGTGGGTTTCGTTCAACAATGCGCCTCGTGGCGTTCAATTACTATTGAGTGGTCGAAATAAAGAATTATTAGATTCTTTTCACCTGGTGGCGATGTCCGTTCCTCCTGGTGGTGCCACTGGAAACTGCTCGCTTCTGCGAGCTAAGCCAAGCACGGACATTCGAATGCAGGCGACAGGCCCTGGTGACAGGCCGGCCTACGAACAACCCAATGTCACATCGTATGGGTGTATGTCAGTTCATGTTTTTCGAGATAATGCTACGGCGTCCGCGGGAACCGACGCGCACTCGCAAAGCCCGGCGAGTGTGAGAAGTATGCGAGGGTCCCTGGTGCGAGGACGGCATCGGGGGGCAACTGAGCTAGTCCGAAAGTCCCGTAACGTAAGCAGGACCCGCGTAGCAACGCTGAATGTAGGTACGTTGACGGGCCGCTCGTGCGAGTTGGTAGAAGCACTGGAGCGTAGAAGAGTTGATTTCTGTGCGGTGCAGGAGACGAGGTGGTCCTACCGCAAGTCGAGAGATATAGGACGTGGCTTCAAGGCCGTTCTATGTGGAAGTCCCAGGACCACCAGTGGTGTTGGTATAATCGTCTCCGAGCGTTTCCGAGACTCGATTGTAAGCGTCGAGCGCTTTGACGATCGATTGATGAAGATCGTTGTCGCCGCTAAGGAGCGACTCTTCCACTTCTTCTCTGCATATGCTCCGCAGACTGGCTGTTCCGATCAAGCCAAGGATGAGTTTTGGAGCCTGCTTGATGAGAAGACAGCAGAGGTACCGTCGAAGGACGTCATCATCGTCGCTGGTGACCTCAATGGGCACGTAGGCGCTACTAAAGACGGGTACAGCTGTCATGGTGGATTCGGCTATGGGTTGCGTAACACAGATGGTGAGCGTATCCTTGAATATGCGGATTCGCATAACCTCACCATAATGAACACCGTGTTTCGCAAACGCAACTCCCACCTTATCTCGTTCTATAGTGGGAACACCAAGACGCAGATAGACTTCGTCCTTGTGAGAGATCGTGACCGAAATCTCGTCACAGACGCAAAGATCGTGCCGTATGAAACGGTCGCCCCACAGCATCGTCCGCTGGTCTGTACTTTGAAGATCGCTCCTCCGAGGCTGCAGCAGGTTGAGCGATGCGGTGCTGCAAGAATCAAGTGGTGGCGAATGAAAGAGAAAGAAGCAGCTGTGATTTCTCGCGTACGGTTACCGACAGTCACGACGGTCGACGAAACTTGGAAGAAAGCGACCGACGCGATACTTCAAGCTGCGAGGTCAGAACTTGGCACTACGAAGCCTGGACGACGAAAGGTCGACATGCAGGCATGGCTGTGGACGAACGATGTGAAAGAAAAAGTTCGAGAGAAGAAAGCGCTTTATCATGTGTTTCTCGGCGACAAGACCGCCGATAACTGGCAAAAGTACCACGAAGCGAAAAAAAGCTGCCAAGAAGGCTGTGGCCGTAGCAAAAGCCACTCATTACAATGATGTCTACGAAAAGCTTGAGTCGCGCGATGGCGAGCGGTATTTGTACCGACTTGCGAAAAACCGTCATCGCCAATCCGAGGATATAGAGAAGTTCTTTGGCATCAATGATGAGAACGGCCATCTTCTGACAGAGCGCAAAAAGGCATTGAAGCGATGGTGCGATTATTTTGAGGGAATTTCGACTGAAGAGTTCCCTCATCCGGCCGTCCCTTCTGTGGCTCCTATCCACGGTCCCGTCCACAAAATCACTGTGGAGGAAACTGACGCGGCTCTGAGGAAGATGAGACCGGGCAAGGCGACTGGTCCAGATGACTTGCCAGCTGACTTATGGAAGTCGAAGTTCTGGTACTCTGCTGAGTGGTTGGCCAAGTTTTTCAACCAGGTTGTAGCGGAGAAGAAGGTGCCTGATGTTTGGCAGGAAAGTACGACGATTCCGATTTGGAAGAAGAAGGGCAGCCCTGCAGACTGCTCAAATTACCGTCCGATTCGGTTGCTCTCGCACAGCATGAAGATCTTCGAGCGAATCCTCGATAGCCGAATTCGCGAAATCGTCAAGCTTTCAAGCAATCAGTGCGGCTTCGTGGCTGGTTGTGGCACTATCGATGCCATACATGCCGCCCGTCTTCTGGTAGAGAAGCATCGCGAGAAACAGAGGCCGGTGCATCTTGCCTTTCTCGACTTGGAGAAGGCCTTCGATCGTCCAAAGAGTCGTGTGCAAGCGGCAGCAGGAACCTCGACGGAGTTTCCCATCTCTGTTGGGGTGCACCAAGGATCTGCGCTTTCCCCACTCCTCTTTGTTGTCGTAATGGATGCCATTACGCGAGATCTCCAGAAGCCCGTCCCTTGGACGTTGGTATATGCTGATGACGTGATGCTCGCCTGCGAAGACAAATGTGAGCTCGAACGAGAGGTGCAAGCTTGGTGCGACCGCCTGGCCATGTTCGGACTCAAATTGAACGTCAAGAAGACCGAGTATTTCACGACTGACGTAAATGAGTCCGGCTCCATTAAGATTAACGGTACTGAGCTTGCACGCACTTTGGTGTTTAAATACCTGGGATCAGCAATGGCCTCTGATGGCAGTCTGATGGTTGAAGTGAACTCACGCGTGAGTGCAGCTTGGTCGAAGTGGCGCTCGTTGACTGGAGTACTCTGCGACAAGAAGATGCCAGAGCGCTTAAAGTCGAAGATCTACAAAACCGTCGTCCGGCCGGTAGCGATGTACGGAGCTGAGTGTTGGCCTGCGACAAAGGAAACGGAAAGTCGCCTCAGCGTTATGGAAACGAAGATGCTGCGCTGGATGGCTGGAGTCACGCGCCTGGACCGCATCCGAAACGAGGCTATCCGGCAGAAGTTCGGTGTCGCGCCGATAGCGGACAAGATGCGTGAAGCTCGCTTACGATGGTACGGCCACGTTCTGCGTGGAAAGGAAGACAGCGTCCGTAAGATAGGCCTTAACTTCGTAGTGTCTGGAAAACGGCCTAGAGGGCGCCCGAAGCAGCGCTGGGCTGATACGTTACACAAGGACTTTAAAGTAGCTGGTGTCCACCCTGATCTAGCACGGGATCGGGAAAGATGGCGATATGGCACCAGAAAAGCGGACCCCGTCGTGAAGCGGGACAAACGCTGAAGAAGAAGAAGATATAGATTCTTTTCACCTGATGGGCCACATTTAATTGGAATTGTTGGGACTCGCAGATTACAGTGCCCGTCGCATATGTTTGCGCATTGCATGCGGCTGTAAACTGCGCTCCATGCTCGCTTTCGCAACAACCAATTAAGTCGGAATTTTCGAGGCTACAGTCCTTATTGTAGACAAATTCGGCAGAGGTTTGAATCACTTTGGATTCTATGCGTAAGACCATTTTCTCTTCGTTTGACGTCGAAATGATCTCATTTCCGATATTTAGGGGTCCCGTAAAGTGTCACTAAGGACATTCTATTTTCGCAGCGATGAAGCTTGGAAATAGTCCTTCGGACAGTCGCAAGTGTGCACTAATGTTCCGCGATTACATCTTATACGGTTAGAACAGGTGCTAAAACGATCGAGCGCTTGCACAGGATTATTACAAGTCACTGGAATTTCGTAGTGAGCTGGAAGCATGTACGATGTGTTCGCTATTATAGCGAATCGTGTGCCTTCCAGCGATGCTGCATGCTTTTGAATGGAAGCTACAGTTATGCCAGCTACAGCTAAAGTTGGCTATTTTCTCCGTTATGTATGGACGAAATATTTTCGCATAAGCCACTGTCTTTTGGCCGTGGTTATTTCTATTTCTAGGTTTATGAGTGGTGTCCAATGCA
Source organism: Heligmosomoides polygyrus bakeri (assembly GCA_947359475.1). Classification (NCBI taxonomy): domain Eukaryota; kingdom Metazoa; phylum Nematoda; class Chromadorea; order Rhabditida; family Heligmosomidae; genus Heligmosomoides; species Heligmosomoides polygyrus. The sequence continues at coordinate 53,866,211 of OX375866.1, read as the reverse complement.
AACACTAAACGACTTCAAAGATTCTTTTTGATAACGGTTTGTGAACGATTGTGTAGAACCAGCATGCCGGCCCAGGCAAAAAACATCCACATAAGACGCTTCCACAACTGATCAAGCAATCGGTATAATCAGGATGTTCCGTAGTATGGTTTAATTCAGCTATGGATTTATTGAACTAATAGTTTCACATTTATCTGCAATGCAAGACATTGCTTGAGCACATCGCTTCACGTGAAAGATTTGCATTTTAGAGGATCTAGTAAAGAGCCCAGTCACTTTCGAGCTTTTGAAATTCACGGTCTGCTTTCTGAATTCTGCAACTCCTATGGTCTCATCTACATGTATTATCTCGATGCATATTTCTGACTGCAGCCTGTTGAACAAGAGTTTTCGGCTGTATTCGAGATGGCAGTGATTGCCTTCATTACATAGGTAATAATACTGGGAGTGGTGCAAGCGTTAAGCTTGGGGCATTCACTTCAGAGGTTGCTCTTAGATGTTTGACTATCTTCAAACCCTTAGTGTTCTTGATTTTCTTCACTACGTTAGCTATGAGCCAAGCTGTACTTAACACGTTGACGACAATGTCGCGCAATGGTGCGCGACAGCCAGTCTGTCTCACGGGACCGTGTCGCGCAATGGTGCGCGGCAGTATTATTTCGATTAGAGTGACATTACCTTCGTCCAAACTTTGCCGAGGGAGGTTACGTAAGATGCTGATCACAGTGGCGATGTCCATTTAGTAAATTACGACGGGTTACCTCCCATATCGATAACTAGTGTTGTCACCACCTTTGTCCAAACTCCCTTAATGGGGTTATTTGAGGTGCAGGTCACGAATCTGATATCCCCTTCTCGAATTTCGCTCGATTACGGGATAACTTACGAGTGGCTTGGCTACGTGGGAATATATCAGAGGCTACCTATTATGGCATCGACCAGCTGTCCATTGAACTTCAGAGTTACTTTTGAGACTTCATTCAATAGAGGTAACAAACAGGCATGATTACAAACAACAACTACTTCGATGTTATCAAACGTCACTAAGGAGATCTACTTCACAAATAAAGTCCGGACAGAAAACATTTTTAATTGACAATCAACAGCTATGAGCTGTTTGGAAAAAACCTAAACAATAGAATTTGTTGCATTTACTGCATTTTGTCTTAATCCTCTCAGCTAGATTCCTTGCGTTCGGTTGCGATGCCTTATGGCAATTCTAGAATTTTCAGTCTAAGTTCCGCATATAAAACAATTATTTTCCAATTAGACCATCAAAATGGAGAAAGGAGGGAAGCTCATTGAGGACAAGAAAAGATTTAGGGAATATTGAGAAAGTAAAACCAAAATTTCGAGAGGAATATCAGATCCGTGGTATGCATTTTGAAAATTCAGTTTATAGTAAGCTAAGGTGACGAAATATCGCGTCACACGCGCGCAATACGCGCGATCCCACGGGCCCGACGCGCAAAAATTGCGCGGTCGTCAACGTGTTAATGCAACTATGATGGCCAAATAACTGAAGATGGCTATGGTTGCTACAGCTCCAACTGACCAGTGCGGGTTTCCCAGCTAGGTTTTTGATAAGATTTGTTGATGATCACAAAATTCTGCACGTTCACAGATTTTCGTTTCCCCTTGGATCGAACTATTGGATACTGAAAGAATGCGAACTGTACTGCCTCGATCAGTAGGAGAGATTGGGAAGAAATAATTGAGTGATTTTATCTACTAGGCAAGGCAGGCTTGACACTGCCGTCAATGCATAACTCGAATTGTCTACTTACTGGTGGAATGCTGACTATGCCTTTACTGCACCACATGATCGGGAAACTCTGGTTTGTAACCGTTGATGAAGCCAGTATGGATAATAAAGTGACAACTAGCAGAGGTGACCTCATTATTGATGGACGAGAATGGAATATGTTGGTGTGCATCTTTTGAAAAACTCAAAGGTTTTTGTTTTTGCGCATCGCGGAAGACTTTGCCGTCTTCCAATCACCGCTACCATAGGGGTTCCGATGAGGGAGGTTCGAGAGGTTCTCCATCATTCGATTCGATGTTGCTACGAATTTCTAGCGGGTGTATCTTGTTAAGACGCCGATGAATGGCCTTGTTGTTCGGCATTAGCACCTTTGCTGATCTTATGAGTCCACCGGCAAAAATAATGATGTCGATAATCTTGCCAGAGGGCTAATTTCCTCTAGGGATTAGCTCTTGCTCAATAATGACAATCTCACCCACTTTGGGACGCGTTCTATTCAAGTCCCTTGGCTGTTTGAGGGACTCAATGAGACTTCCTATGCCCGACATTGTGCATAGTTCCGTTGTGTGCCTTGATGAAGCTAATCGGTCTGCAAGCGCTCTTCAATGACAGTTTTCTGAGCACAGGAATCAAAGAAGAAGAGAATTTTCTCGTACCCCTTATTTTTGTAATTCCAGATTTTGCCCTCAGCAATCATGAGTACAAGCTACGATGATATGGCATTTTGAGCAGATAACGGTAGCGCTGTTTTAAAGCACTTATTTTATTTTCGAGAAGTATTTTCGAGAAAATATCCGCTATTTACTTGTCTCGGACGGTTTCGCTGTTCCCTTTGAAAATTTGGAGCTTTTTTTTTTAATTTCGCCCTGGTTTTTCGTTCGTATTCCAATTCGGCTGAGTATTCCCTGGATTTGTGTTACTTTTAATAATAGGCTTGTGTGATGCTTCTGATCGCATTGTATTCAGTCAGGCTTTCGCCAAAGCTGGAGTGATTGCTTGAGCAACACTTCCAACATCTTCAGCCATCTGTTAGGATTTTGCGGCGCTTTGCTTGATCGGTAACTGCTCTGCATGTCATCGAGCCATGATTGCCCTTCTGACAAAATAGACATCGCTGGTCGCCAGACTTCCGTTTCGGAGTAACATACTTTTCTCTTAAAGGGTCGGGCGGACTGCTCTGTTTATGACCCAGTCTGTTCTCCACGTATGCCTTCGCAGCAATCTCTTTCTTTAGATGACCTATGATGTCATCAATTGTTTGGCTATCCTGGGAATGATTCGATAGCAGAACTGGCTTGACCACATTCAGGGGAAATTGAGTCAAAATGGTTTCGCACCACATTGGATTGTCAGTTTTCCGTACATCGTCGCCTGCAGAAACCATCTTGTTGATCAGTATTTGGACTTGATCGAAAACAAACGAAGAGCTTTCTGGAGAACTGTTGGCTGCTGGCTTTAAAATGACCAACTTTTGTATTACATTCGACCTATTTGCAAGTTGATTGCAGTAGTTTTCTGCAGAGTCTGGATAGTGAAGCCATAGTTTTCAGGCACGAGTTCCATCCCTTCCCTTTTACTGCATCTTGTGTCTTTTCTCTCAGGCTTTCCTTGAGCAAGAGGATTTTCTTCATAACATCGAGCTTCCTACTCTTGTGGACAAGAGTTTCGAAAATTGCCCAGAATTCTGAGAAGTCTTCAACGTTTCCGTAGAATTTCGAAACGTCGCATAGGGAGGTTTTACTAAACGAAGTGGTCGTGATTCACTTTCAGTTACAGCCTTAGCAACCGAATCAAACTGTATTTGAAGGGAGATTATTGTCCTCAGTTTCAATCGGCTCTGTTTCGTTAGTCTTCCTAAGGAGCAGTACTGCGCGACGGCGCGTTTTGTAGTATTAGGGATCTGTGAGATATACCCTAATTTTAGGCTCATTGTGCCCCTTATGCACTTGGATTCTTCATTACATGCCGTGAGTTTGTAGAACAAATTATCCGCGCCAGCTAGCTCTTCATGCAGCTGTGAGTCATCCTCTATCTGCTCCATTTCTATCATAATGTCCTTTTATCAGACTTATTTTTACAAATTTTGTACTCCTCTCGAATCCTTTTATAGATCTTCTCGAGCTTGTCTTTTCCCTGTTTTACTTGCTAAATGCACTAGTAAACTCACATTTTTCGCGAGTATTTTATTCCGTTAGCGGATACTCTACTCTATATACTCTGTGTACGTTAGCACCAGGTCTTTCAGCGTTGACGCACTGCTCATGGTCGTGGCTCTGTGGAAGTGCAACGCCATTCTATGCGGGACTTCTCCTGGGTCTCTCTGAATTTAAGAGATACTGCTGCTAGGTCTTGGCCCCTCCGGGAATTTCTTTCGGTGATGAAAAGAAGGTTTCTAGTGCTATATGCACAGAAATTTGCTCCTCGTGAGGAGTACGGGAGTCTTGCAGTCTCTTAATTCTTCCTCCTCTTCTTCTTCAGCGTTTGTCCCGCTTCGCTGCGGGGTCCGTGATTCTGATGTCATGACACCACCTTTCCCGACCCAGCGCTAGATCAGGGTGGACACCAGCTACTTTCAAGCCCATATGTAACGTATCAGCCTAGCGCTGCTTCGGGCGCCCTCTAGGCCGCTTTCCTAATACCTCGAAGTTAAGGCCTATCTTGCGGACGCAGTCTTCCTTTCCACGCAGAGCTGGCCGCAGCATCGCAAGCGAGCTTCGCGCATCTTGTCAGTTATCGGCGCGACACCGAACTTCTGCCGAATAGCATCGTTTCGGATGCGGTCCATGCGCGTGACTCCTGCCGTCCAGCGCAGCATCTTCGTCTCCATGACGCTGAGGCGCGCTTCAACTTCCTTGGTCGCAGGCCAACACTCAGCGCCGTACATCGCTACTGGCCGGATGACTGCCCTGTAGATCTTTGACTTAAAGCGCTCCGGTATCTTCCTATCGCAGAGCACCCCAGTCAACGAGCGCCACTTGGACCAAGCTGCACTCACGCGTGAATTCACTTCGACCATCAGTTTGCCGTCAGACGCGACTGCTGATCCCAAGTACTTAAAAACCGAAGTGCTGGAAGCTCGATGCCGTTAACCTTGATGGAGCTGGACTCAGTAACGTGTCGTTAGATATTCGGTCTTCTTCACGTTCAGTTTGAGTCCAAACCGCTCCAAGCGATTACACCAAGCTTACGCCTCTCGCTCGAGTTCACCTTTATCTTCGCTGCATCACGTCAGGCATAAAGCAACGTCCAGGGGACGGGCTTCTGAAGATCTCTTGTGATGGCAACCATGACGACAACAAAGAGGAGTGGGGAAAGCGCAGAACCCTGGTGTACCCCGACAGAGATGGGAAACTCCACCGAGGTTCCAGCTGCAGCTTGAACATGATTCTTTGGACAAGTGTAGAGAATTCGCACCCACTCTATGAGCTCTTCAGGAACTCCATGTTGACGTAGGCCGTACCATATCATTTCACGCGGTACGCGGTCAAAGGCCTTCTCCAAGTCGAGAAAGGCGATATGCACTGGCTTCTGTTTCTCGCGATGCTTCTCTATCAGGAGGCGGGCGGCAAGTATGTATGGCATCAACGGTGCCACAGCCAGCCACGAAGCCGCCTGATTGCTGGAAAGCTGGACGATGTCCCGAATGCGCCCATCGACAGTTCGTTCAAAGATCTTCATGCTGTGCGAAAGCAAGCGAATCGGACGGTAATTGGAGCAGTCTGCAGGACTGCCCTTCTTCTTCCAAATCGGAGTCGTTATACCTTGGCGCCAACATTCAGGTACTTTCTTCTCTGCCATAACCTGATTAAAGAACTTCGCCAACCACTCAGCAGGGTACCAGTACTTGGACTTCCATAAGTCAGCCGCCACGTCATCGGGCCCAGTCGCTTTGCCCGGCCTCATCTTCTCCAAAGCCGCTTCAGTCTCCTCCACGGTGATCTTCTGAACGGGGCCGTGTGTTGGAGCCCTAGAAGCGATGGCTGGAAGAGGAAATTCTACTGTAGAGATTTCCTCAAAGTAGTCGCCCCATCGCTTCAATGCCTTCTTGCGGTCTGTAAGAAGATGGCCGTTTTCATCACTGATGCCGAAAAACTTCTCAATATCCTCAGTCTGCCGGTGGTGATTCTTTGCAAGTCGGTACAGACACCGCTCACCATCGCACGACTCGAGCTTCTATGCTGTTGTTGTTGCATAGCTTCGACTCGAGCATAGAACAAACAATTGGTAGAAAAATTTAATCGCACATCCTTCCAACAGACAACTCGTACGAATGACACTCAAACTACCAATCTACTGAGCATCTCGAGCCATTGGACGAATGAATGAATCTCAACATCAAACTCGCGCTTAGATTTCTTTTTCTTGCCTACTGTCTTCCGAATCCAGAATTCGAGGTTCAGTAGACGTGCAGAACACCTCGCCAAACGTGCATTTCGAGGTTCAGTAGACGTCCAGAACTTGCATTTCAAAACAAGGTAAAGTTGTTGGAAAGCTAGGAGTTTATGACCATTCAGACACTGACAACATTCTTTTAGGATGATTTGTATTGATGCACCAGTCTCATAGCACTAACTATCATAAAGTTTTCTTACGATCGAGACTGCTTCTTAACCTGAGGATTCAACAAATCCAATTTATTAGAGACGTGAAACCTTCTACGGAGGAACCGCGTGATAATAGCACTCACACCACTATGACATATATGTTATTACAAGTGCTCCGACACGCCGTTAGGCGGGTCTCGCACTTGCGCGCTTCGCGCGACTTTACAGCATCACTGACCTATGGAAAGTAGTTTTTGTGAAACATAAAATTCGCTAACATCTAGGACCTTGTGCGTATTTTATCAGCATCAAGCCGTTCACCACTTCGGTACCTTCATCATGGGCATTCTCTCAGGACCGACCACTAACGTCATTGATTTTGCGCAGTACTTCTGTCCCTCAGGTTGCTCCTCCGAAACCGTTCTCATGCTCAACAGCTAGCGTTTCCAGATATCGTTGACACGACTTCCGAAGCAGGTTTCCCCTCACTCGTTTCCTCTTACTGGATCTAATTGCTGGTCCACCCTTACTGGTCTTCCCTCTCCCTCTCTAGTCCTCCACCTTCCTGGTCCCAGCTCCTGACCCACTTCTTTTGTTTCCACTATTAACCCCTACTGGTCTTTTCCTGCTTGTTTCCCCGTCCTGCCCCCTTCTCCAGGTTGTTCCTTTCCTTCCTGGTCGCTCTCCTCCTCCACCCCAAGTCCCTCTTACTGCCCTTCTCCACCACCGCCATAGTGGTCCTTCCATGTTCACGGCAGACGTCGGTGACACGTATTCAGAATTAGGACGCTTGTTGCGAGACGTAAGAGGCCCGTCTTCTAGATCCAAAAGCCCAGAAGACCGGTCTTCCGAATCCAGGAGCTCAGAAGCGCGCGCAGTCGCCGCTGTGTCCAGCATGAAGAGGCAATGCATATGGAAGATTCCTTGTTCTCCGTATGAATTCCCTTACGGCTCCCTTCTTATAGGTTCCCCATCCTGGTCCCGCCTCCCTGTACCCTAATTAAATAGCCCTCCTACGCTCACGACACCACGACGGCGAGCGAACGCCCATTGCGCGACATCGGTGTCACATCTTCTAAATCCGGTCTCCCTTACTGGTAATGGATCCCCTTCCTGATCCTCCTTCCTGCCCCTCCGCCCCTGATTAGTAACTCCCTATTGGTCACTCCTTATTGCGTAAACTCTTCTTAGCCACCCCTTCTTGGTTCCACCTCCTAGCCTGCTTCATTGTTCCCCCTATCGACCCCCCCCCATCCCGATGTCTCCTCAGGTCGCTCCCTCCTGGGGCCGGATTCATCAAAGTTACTGCAGTAACTTTAACGGAGAACCGTAAACGAAAGCTCAGATAACGTGGCTTATCGCTCACCATATCGCGTGATAAGCCGCGTTATCTGAGCTATTTGCTTATAATTCTCCGTTAAAGTTACTGCAGTAACTTTGATGAATCCGGCCCCTGATCGCTGTAGGTTCTCCACCCTGGAGGTTCCCCTTCTACTCTTACCCCTTAACTGGTCTTCTCATGCTAATGGCACGAGGTCGGCTTCTGAATCTGTACGCTCAGAAACGCGCGTAGGTGCTCTCGGGTTAAGCAGTAAAGGGCTGCACTTCTCCTGCTGCAGTACATCCCAAGTTCAATAGCAAATTTTGCCCGCGCTGCAGATGATGAGGCGTATCTCACTTCGGTTAGATCATTCGACCGCCCCTGCTGTGGATGATGCGGCGTATCCCACTTAGGTTAGATCATTCGGTCGCCCCGCTGTGGATGATGCGGCGTATCTCACTTAAGTTAAACCACTCGACCGCCCCCGCTGTGGATGATGCGGCGTATCTCACTTAGGTTAGATCGTTCGGTCGCCCCGCTGTGGATGATGCGGCGTAACTCATCTAGGTTAGATCACTCAAACGTCATCGATCGCTAACTCATTATATAGTGGTAGATTAGATAATGATGTACACTTAATCTTCTCATGCCTTGCATGTATAGTCCACTGGATCCGAGAGATTACTGTCAGTGCTACTAATACATCATCTTGTGACGCCTAGTACGCGTATGTTCCAAACGGATGTGAAACAGCCAAAGCGGCTGAATATTAGCATAGTGCAGCGGTTGGCCGCGGGTTTCCACCGCTACACTGCGCACATTTTAGTCGACGCGCAATCTTACTGTAACAGCGCGGCTACATGGCACGCAAAACATTCTTGGGTGCAATCTTAGTTGGTGTTGGCCACTTTTAAATCATTTTTTTCATAACAAAATGCAATAAAGAGCTACTAACGCATATAAATACGTGTAATTAAATAAACTACACCAACCTGGCTGCCCAGTTAGTAGAGGTTTCCAAGATCCTAGTTGGGGGGGGGGGGGCTCCCAACTAATGTAGATCTAATAAAACATTGAAACGAGACGCAATAACGACTATTAACAATGAGTTCAAGGTTTGGATTTCAGTATGCACTTCAAGAAATCATCAATTCAAATAAATAAAATTAAATAAAATCAACTCTTTTACCGCTTGGCGCGAGCGCTGTGAAACGAACAGCTCGCACGCAGACGCGCACTTCTATGTTGCCGCCAAAATTTCTGTCAAGACCTGTCAAAACTTGTCAGTGAATCAATGGTTTGATTACTGCATCAGTCTGTGGCTACGGACACGACAATCAAGTTTACGTAACAATAATTTGTGAACCTCTTGATGTAGCTAAATTTTTAAACTAGTTTCTGTGTTTTGTGAGTTTTGCTTTGCTTTCTATGGTGTAGTTATCATCTATGGAGTGAGTGTTTTCAATATAGTGTAATATTGAACTCATTCAGTCCTTATGAAGTCGTTTAAAAATGGCCACCACCAACTAGGATTGCACCCATTCTTGTGCTCGTGACCCCTCCTGGGCGATGAGAGCAGTTTCCGCACCAGCAGCTTGGCTGCACCACATTCTCCCTTTCCTTGCCCCTTCTGCGTTCCTCGAGCGCAGAACCCAACTCCGAACTCCCAACCCCCTTGAGCGACGAGAGATTCGCGCGTGTAATGCTTGGAATGAAGGATTTCGCGCTCCATCGTCAACGCCCGTGTTCGACTGTTTGAGTTCTCACCTTTCCGGATTACATGAGAACTGGTTCATGACTCATTCCGCAACGCGCGTGCGGCGTGAGTCAGATAGGAAGAGTGAGTCTCTGCGTCTTGTCTCCTTACGAGTGCCCCGTCATCCGCCGTCTCCTCGAACAGAAGAATCACGTGTAAAGAACGTGAACACGATCGGAACCGTAGGGAGAGTTGGTAGTGTCGCATAGAATCGACAATTTAACGAGTATTGGTTGTGTTACAACTGTTTTATCGATATGCAAAAGTAAAAAGGGAAGTGAAGTGACTTAGTCCTAGGCATGCGTGCGGTATGCGCTTGGTTTTTCCTAATTTCAAGTATGCAGTGAACCGCTAACACATAAAGTATAGTTTCAACGTCACAATGGTAACACAAATAATGCCATGAGCAGGAAAATAAAAACAAAACAAATATTACCAATGTGCTAATCTAGCGGCAAGTACATCGAGGTAGTCCTTGCATTCTCTTGTAGTAGGCGGCCGCCCTACGGTTCTCAGAAATTGATGGAACCTCCAGAGCTCGGTGAGCACTTCCACTTGTCGTTGTTGCTCATTAGTCCTTATGTGGTGTGGTGCAACTTCATCTTGACGAAGTTTTATGCCTAATCCTAATACTATAAGATGGTGTGCGCTATGATTTAGCAATCAGCTGGACTTGACTGACCTCACACACAGCATTCGTCTCGTAGGGATGTGGTGAGATAGCAGGGTTGATTCCAAAACGCTGCTTGGATTAGCAATTTCACCCTGCTTGGTCGTTTTGTAGCATGTAACTGCAAGGTGTGAAGTGCCTGTCATACTTCCCTTGAGAGTGCAGAGACACTGTGTTGAAGCTGTGCATTAATTTCCATTCAATTAATTTCACTGCAACCTCAACAGAGGCGCAATGGGCTCTGAAGATCTGCAGCGACACTAGATGTCCTCAGTGTTTGTTACAGTTGTTCATGCTGATTTGATCAATCGATCAACTACTTATAAGATCTATTACTGGTCGCCCTGGTCTCCCAGCCGTTGTCGCTATTTGACTATGCTCATTCCGTCTTCGAATCATCTCTACTACTGGTATTCTCGCACCCAACTTGCACGCACGTGACCTCAACGGGAGAGTTGTAGATAGCGCGCTCATGAGTGAGAGGCCCGTCGATTAGCCAAGAGTCGAGGTACATGTTGGGTGTGAGAAGCGGCAGACGTTAAAGACACGAGCGGGATGCATGTGAGGCGCGAGAGGGTGAGAATTGGCCTGCAGGAAACCCGCGCGCCGCGTTGGCACCTTGCCCATCTCAGAAAATTTTGAACAAGTTACTTGCGCCGTATGGGCTCCAAAACAAGTTACCTGCGCCTTTAGATCTCGAAAACAAGTTACTTGCGACTTATCCCTCGCGGTTAACTAACTTGCAAGCTTGCACCCAGGAATTTTAAACTTGCACGTAACTAACTGTATTGCAAGCTTGCATGCGTCATCACGCGCGTCAGTTGCGTCATCACGCGCGCACGCGGTCATTCGGTAGCGTCCTCACAAGCGCACGCGGTCGTACGGTATATGTTTCGAAATCGGAGCTGCTCTACCGAGCCGGACAGTCTTGCCATTCTTTCTGTCATCTTCCTTGTTTCCTCCTTCATCTCTTTTGGCTGTTTGCATTTGTAAATCCATTTCCTAATTGGTAGAAATTTTTCCAAAAAGAAGGTGATCCAAGTCTAGGGAAGAAGTCCACCTCGTTTTTGTTTCACTTTGGCAGTTTTACGCGGCTAAAGTAGGTTTGTATTATATCCATCTGGAGTTTTTATCTACGTCGCACTATATATAGAGGAGTCTATGTATAATTTCTTACCGTTTTCTTTGTTGTTGAGTGAAATCGCCGGATTTTTCAGAGATGAATGTGTGGACCCATCTTTCAGGACTTCCCGAAAGGAGTGATGGGTGAAAATCGTTTCTGTCGTGACTTCCGTACGACAGTACGGTCGTCGCGGGGGTCAACAGGTCAAAACCCGTCGATCGACACGTCGAAGCCTGCGCCAACGTGTCTCCCGCGCAGGGAAGCTGCTGGAAGCGGCTAGAGACGCAGGGGGAGCGTGCCCCTGAGCGCTCTAGCCGCTCCACCGGTCAGTCGTCGTCCGTCGCTCCCGCTGAGCGGTCGTCTCCTGGTCGCCGCCGTCCGCCAACGCCGGCCGTCGTCGAGGTGGGCTACGCCTTAGCCCGGGGTCGCCGTCCAGCTTAGGATGTCGGGGAGCTGCCATCGTCTCGGAGTGTCCGCCAGTCATCGTGCTCGACGTCTCCAGCCCTCGACGTCTCGTCCGTCGTCCGGGACCCGCAGGTAACGCCGGTCCTCTAACCGGCCCCGTTGCCCCTGACTTGGCACACGCCACAGAGGCAGGGCCGGCCATGGCCGGCGGGTTGTCGGCTTTGCTTGGCCCCTGGTAGTCGTGGGTGCGGTCTTCCCCTAACTCGTAGGTCTTTTGTAATTGTTGTGTATCTTTAATCATATTAGCTTAGAGTATCATAAACATATAACCTTAATAGTTTGATTGCTTAACCAAACTGGTCTATCGGTTCCATGTCTGGTCGAAGTATGCAAGAGTATGAGCCAGTCTAATTCCAGGGGGACCGCCTGAGGTCGTGGCCACGACCGAGGGGGTACCCCTGGGGGCGAGTGTCGAGTCCAGTGCTCACTGCAGGGTGTTGCATGGAAGTGTTCTGGAATGGGTTCATGTCTTAACAACTGGCATCGTGGATCCGCACAGGGCCTGTGGGCAGTAATACCGCGTGGTCTTAGGGCGGGCACCCTTAGCGAGCGGCGGATCCGGAAGGGCTCCAAGCCGGGGCGTGGGTGGCGTCCCCCCTCTCCGCCGATGCTCCGACGGGGGTAGGCCACTCGCGTCACGACATGGTGCATCGGACCGAGGTTCGTCGTGGGGAAACCCACGGGGGGCCTTTGTGATCGAATCTTCCATCCGCTCGCAACCTACTAAGCTGGTCTTAAGCCGCGCACGGTGCAAGTGTAAAGCCAGATTGGCTGCTCAGGTGCCGCTGATGTGTGCGACGTACGCTATAACTGGGGTACTGCCTTCCTCACTTCTTGTAGCCGTGTCCTCTTACCTGTGCAACCTCGAGTGGCACGAGCCGGCACAGGGACAGCCGCTATGCGTCGAGGCACAAGAAGGAGTAGAAAGCAGCCAAAAGCTGCTAGGAAACCCCTCAAGGACCAAGTCGCAGTGTCAAAGAAGCTGTTAACGGCATCATCACCGGGGAGCTCCAGAGAAGCGGGTTTACAGTGGGCCAGTGGCATTAGAGCGATACAGTAGCTGGCAACTGTCTGGTACGTGACCCCATGCAGCCGCGCGGGCATTGGCTGCAAGGTGTGGCCCGAGCGTAGCTTCTCTTGGTTCCTTGGCCTTAGCTATAAGGCGTCGTGCCGTTGAGCTCACGCTGTTCAACAATCTTGTCTTTGCGCTTGCACACCCATTTCCTAAGCCCTCATAATCCATATCTAACATCATTCACCTTCCATGTTTATACACATGTCACAACTTGCAGTCGTGCATTTACGTATCATTCGCTTCGTATGACCGTGCTTTCGGCGGGGGAGGCTCCTGGCCAGAGTCCTCCCTCAGGGTAGTCCACTCTTAGTTTGTTTGTTTTAGACTCGGGTATCGACAGTACCACCTCCTGTCATTAACGCTCAATACACCCACGCTAGCAATGCCATCAATCACTACCTGCAAGTTCAACCTGACCAAGGCGTTTACGGCTCTAGAAGGTAAAATTCATGCATCTCTTATAACACCTGTAGATGCAAGCGACAGTAACCAGCCCCAAATTCTTGACGCACGCCGCCTTAACATCCAGGCGGCCATTGCGGACCTAACATCTGCTATCCGCACGGTGCAAGAGCGACGTCAAGTGTTCCTCGCTACGGTCGAAGGGTCTGCTAATCCAGAGGCAGACAATGCTGCATACGAAAACTACATGCAGGAAACGCCCGTGAACGACGCAGTGGTGGACGCAGAGTCAATTCTTAGCACGCTGAATCACAGCCTCGATGAAGTGCAGTTGCTGATCGAGCGTTGTCGCCTAGCGCAACTCTCTGAAGTGACGCAGAGTTCCAATACTAGCACAGAGGCTTCAGCTTCTCTCGAGACCACTGCCTCGCACATGAGCCAGCAGCAAATCGTTACCGCCCCTCAGTCGCCTATACAAGCGCAGCTTACGCTAAGTTCCAACGCTCCAGCGGCTACAACCATTCCAACGCCGCAGCTGCCATATTGTACTACCATTCAGATTAGTAAATATAAGCTTCAGTCATTTGACCGCGACATTACTAAGTTCCAACGGTGGCGATGTCCGTTCCTCCACGTGGTGCCACTGGAAACTGCCCGCTCTGCGAGCTAAGCCGAACACGGACATTCGATTGCAGGCGACAGGCCCTTGTGACAGGCCGGCCTACGAACACCCATGTCACATCACATGGTTCATTGCAAGTTTTTCGTGATAGTGCTACGGCGTCCGCGGGAGCCGACGCGCACTCGCAGAGCCCGGCGAGTGTGAGAAGTATGCGAGGGTCCCTGATGCGAGGACGGCATCGGGGGGCAACTGAGCTAGTCCGAAAGTCCCGTAACGTAAGCAGGGCCCGCGTGGCAACGCTGAATGTGGGTACGTTGACGGGCCGCTCGTGCGAGTTGGTTGAAGCACTGGAGCGTAGAAGAGTTTATTTCTGTGCGGTGCAGGAGACGAGGTGGTCCTGCCGCAAGTCAAGGGACATAGGACGTGGCTTCAAGGCCGTTCTGTGTGGAAGTCCCAGGACCACCTGTGGTGTCGGAATAATCGTCTCCGAACGATTTCGTGACTCGATTGTAAGCGTTGAGCGCTCTGACGATCGATTGATGAAGATCATTGTCGCCGCTAAGGAGCGACTCTACTACTTCTTCTCTGCGTATGCTCCGCAGACTGGCTGCTCCGATCAAGCCAAGGATGAGTTTTGGAACCTGCTGGATGAGAAGACAGCAGAGGTACCGTCGAATGATGTCATCATAGTCGCTGGTGACCTTAATGGGCACGTAGATGCTACGAAAGACGAGTACAGCTGTCATGGTGGTTTCGGATACGGATCACGTAACGCCGATGGTGAGCGCATTCTTGAGTATGCGGAATCGCATAGTCTCACCATTGTAAACACCGTCTTCCGAAAACGCGACTCCCACCTCATCTCATATTATAGTGGGAGCTCCAAGTCTCAGATAGACTTTGTGCTTGTGAAGGATCGTGACCGGAGTCTTGTCACAGACGCGAAGATCGTGCCGTATGAGACGGTCGCGCCACAGCACCGACCGCTGATCTGCACTTTGAAGATCGCCTCTCCGAGGCTGAAGCAGGTCGAGCGATGCGGTGCAGCAAGAATCAAGTGGTGGCGAATGAGAGAGAAGGAAGCACGCGAAGCTCGCTTGCGATGGTACGGCCACGTTCTGCGTGGAGAAGAAGACAGCGTCCGCAAGATAGGCCTTAACTTCGAGGTAATAGGAAAGCGGCCTAGAGGGCGACCGAAGCAGCGCTGGGCTGATACGTTACATACGGACTTGAAAGTAGCTGGTGTCCACCCCGATCTAGCGCTGGATCGGGAAAGGTGGCGTCATGACACCAGAATAGCGGACCCCGCCACGAAGCGGGACAAACGCTGAAGAAGAAGAAGAGGAAGAAGATTACTAAGTTCCAACGCTTCTGGGGCGCGTTTCAATTGGCCGTTCATAACAATCCCAACATTCCACCGTTGGAAAAGTACTTACAGCTGCAAAGCCTACTAACTGGCGACGCCATAATGGTGCTTGACGATGTGGATCCCGCTGACAACAACTACTTTGAGTTGGTGAGAGCTCTCAAAAGGCGGTACGATTGTCCTCATACGACGCGTGCAGCCCTACACGTGCAGCTCCAACAGCTTCGTCAAGCACGAAACACGGGTTCCGAGCTCCGTCGCACTTGGTCTCGCCTCACAGCTATACTTCACGGTCTTCGTAGGTTCGAAGACTTTCGTACGGTACTGCCGCTTCTTGACTTAGTCAAGAGCAAGTTCCCAGATACAATCCGCGCAAAGTTGCACGAACTCGAATATCAAAGCAACTCGCAGTTCGACTTAGATCAAATCATTATCATATCTCAGGAGAGGTATGAAAACTCAACAACATTGGGTCATCATTTTACGGTCAACATGTCACAGGCCACGCGCAGCGCCTCGCGATCTCCAACACCTAGCAATAAACGCACTAATCGCTGCTGCTTCTGTGGCTCTGACAATCATAATTCGACACGTTGCTATTCAGATGCCTCATATCGAGTTCGCCATAATATCGTGCGTATGCTCGATCTCTGCTGGAAGTGCTTTCATGCTGGTCATGCAGCTACCTCTTGTGCTTACCCTGCTTGCCACCTTTGCGGAGGAGACCACAATCGTCTCCTGTGCAGAGTAGCAAAGCAACGAAACAGATCTAACAGCGCTTCCGCCAGAGACCGACATCGTGTCAACTAGGAACGGCGCAGCCGTAACCGTTACCGACATCGATCACCAGCGAGGTACTCATCGCGAAGTTCATCACACGATTACCGTCATTCACGACGCTACCGCTCAAGCAGTAGTGAGTCAAGATCAACATCAAGTCGAAACAAATCCAACAGGCTGCCTCGTAGTCGCCAAGATAATAACTTCCGTCCGCGCTCTCCATCGCGCGTTTCGTTTCGTTCTCCCGTCAGGGAGCGCTCAAATTCGCCAAAACGTCGTAGCCCATCTCCTTATCCATCTCAGTATCATGCCTCCGAGTCTGAGGCTAAGGCGGAAAAGGTTCTACATTTTTACAACTCCAACAACATTTTTTCAATTAACAGATACAATCCAGCTTCCTTAATGCTTACTAAAGCCAAAACTATAACCATAACATCACCCGTTTCGAGGACGTTATCTTACTCCTTGATTCAGGCGCTCAAAACAGTTTTATTTCAGCTAGTTCAGCTTGGGCGCGTGTAGCGCAGTCGTAGGAGGCGCGACTGTCGCGTGCACCCGATACCAGGTTCCTGGTTCGGATTTCCCGCCCAGGCCAACCAAGCCTTCCATCCCTCCGGGGTCGGTGAATTGGTACCAGACTTGTCGGGGAAGGATAGAGCGCTGACTTGTTCATCGGCTGGCCACCGCAAGTCATTGTATGGCCAAATACGCATTCGTGTGGCCTCCACGACATCCCGTAGAAGTAGAATGCGCTGGCGCATCCCAGAAGGGATTGAGTAACGCCGTCCTTTATCCTTTATCCTTTTTAGTTCAGCTTGACGTTTAGGCCTCAAAATCACTGACACTAAACTTCGTACCTATGTCATCTTTGGTGGTGAAACCACCTCTGAAGTTTCAGGCGTTACAGAGATTACCCTTGTCGACTCGCTCGACAAGGAGCTTACAGTGGAACTAACGACCAAAGAAGTCATCACTCTGGCTCAACAACCGCCACGTCTTCCACAAGAAGACCTCGACTTCATATACGACCACGGATTTACTGCACCCCTGTGCCAAAACGACTCTGTCGTTCCTGATATCCTTATCGGGACAGACCATTACTGGGATGTCATCTCCCCAGAGGCTCCGATCTGTCTGCCGTCGGGCATGGTCTTAAGCCATACTCGCTTCGGCGCAATCGTTTCAGGCAATTCGGTTTTTTGGAAGAACCGGCGGAGCTCATCGACTCCGCATCAGCGCTCACAACATCAGAGCGAGACGAAGACGCTGTCCAGAGACTCTGGTCGCTTGATGCACTAGGCATCACAGACGACCATGACCCATCTGTCGACCATCAACTTGAAAAACGTATCCTAGACAACTTTAAAGTACTTCCAAATTCATAAAAGGTCATCTTTATGTTCAGTTTCCCTGGAAGGAGGATCATCCTCCCCTCAGAGACAACAAAAACTAGCTTATTGTAGACTCTTAAACCAATTTCAGCGTTTAAGCCAGACCAAAGCCTGGCAACAGTACATCAAGGTCATCGATGAACATATTTCAGCCGGGTTCGTTGAGGACGTCGATGAATTTACGTATGACGGTCCACACGTTTATTACATTTCACATCAGGCCGTCCACAAAGAGTCATCAGCCACGACCAAGTTACGAGTCGTGTTCGACGCTTCCTCCAAAACGAAGGGCGCAATCAGTCTTAATGACTGTATCTATCAGGGTCCTACTCTGTTACCAGAGCTGATCGGCATCCTGTTGCGTTCACGCCTGCATCGCTATCTTCTAATAGCGGATGTAGAGAAAGCCTTCCACCAAATCAGGCTGCAAACATCACAGCGTGACGCAACACGCTTCCTCTGGCTTAAAGACCCCTATTTACCGCCATCTACTTCAAATCTGCGCATCCTTCGGTTCACCCGCATACCTTTCGGTATTAACGCGTCACCGTTTCTTTTGGCGGCTTCCATCCAGTACTATCTTCGTAGGGAGTCTTCGCCCCTTGGGGACGAGATCCTCCGTAATACCTACGTGGATAACGTCGTCTTGGGTGCGTCCTCGCACGAAGAAGCCATCCAAAAGTACACCATGGCCAAAACCATCTTCAATAAGATGCACATGAACCTTAGAGAGTTCTTGTGTAATTCACCAACTGTCAACGCCGCTATAATATCCTTCGGATCCCCGCTTTATTTTGAGTGTAGCGGTTGGGGCATCCGAGATATCACATGTTTATGTGCAATTTAATTGACGGCTACATAAGATATATGAAGGATCTCTCATGACTTTATAGATATAGATACATAAATACACGACAAGAATATAAGGCTCGGAGACGGGAAAACAGTCACCGTCGTCCGAGCCGGACCAACTCTACTCCCTATCTCCCCTTTCGACCGAAGGCGGGGCCCCCTAAGCTAACAGCGAGATGTAGCCTCGGCTCGCTATCTCGCTGGCCGTTTGAATAGGCGAGGCGGCCGGCCAGCTGCTACAGAGGGTCAAAAGGTCAACAGGGCAACGCGGCACGGATAGCCGAAGCTCCAGCAGTTCTACGGCCACCTGTCTCCTAACCTAGAGTCTACAGTAACCCGGGTCGTCTTACATCCCTTACATCCCCGGCCGCGAAAGAGTCCCGGTCCCCGGGGCTACAACAATATGACGGAAATGAAAGGCGGCGGTTGAGGAGCGAGACGCTGACGACGTGTTCCGAGCAGTCGTCGTTGGGCATGTAGAAGAGGACATGCTGATGGTACGGTATAGCTGCAAGTAGAGAGTTGAGATCCTTCCGTGGCCGAAAAATACCTAAGATTTTATATACGATGGAGGAATTTTTTAATATGTGGAGTCATTATGGAGTATACATATAAGTAGATATATAAGCTGGAAAACAAATGGTGAAATAAGATAGTAATGCATGAAATATATATGTGCATAGGAGAAAATTTTCTGCTGTGTGTGCTAGGGTAAATGATTGGGTGGAGAAAGCGATTAAACGCGAATCTAAGGAAAAGCGGGTTTGTACGCTGCGATTATTCGATATGATAGTTGGTGGTCCACAATATGATCAGTGTGTGAAAATGTAGCATTGGACTCCACTAACAGTTATTCTACACGCAGGAATAGTCGATTATGAGGGAGAGCACAACACGTTAGTGATTGTTGTATAAGAGTAACGGTGTATCCTATTGTAAAACCAGGTTGAAAAACTTATGACAGAGAATTCGAAACACTAGTAGTATGTACGCAACTTTCCGTGTCCTCAAACAGCCAATCAGGTGGAATTTTGTTCTTCCCCTTGGTGTAGGGATCATAGAACTATGCGGGGACTAAGTGTTGTTATATTGTGAGACAACTTCCTGGTTGATGTAGAGCCGTTTTCAACTTTCAGTTGTTTTTTCATAGTGAGTTCGCGTTTCTCTGTGTACATAAAGTTTCTTTTAAAGTACCGACTGAGACACGTTTACTCTTACTTAACAAAGAAGAACGACGGTTGTCGTATTGGTGTTGTTTTCAACCGTGACAATTTTCTAATAACCTAGCGTGTAGCTTACTGAAGTGGTCCAAAATTTAGGTATAGGCGTCACATAGATGATACTGTGGTAAGGACACCTTGCAAGAACGATATGCTCAGTTAGTTATGAATCGCTGTGAACAAAGAGCCCATCTGTCTTCAGATGGCGGTTAACTACAGGGTTCTAGGTGAGCTACGCTGGATCGGGTACACTAACAGTACGAATTGTGTCAAATTGTGGCAATCGCGCCCTAATAGAACCTACTCTCACGCACAGAAGGTGCATGGGGCGCTCTGCGGTCGCGTCGCGGCTGACTTTCGAAAATAACGGGTGAGCGCGTGCGTTGTGTGGAGTGACTATCTCATTGTTTGCTTATTGTTCTCTTGTGTGCTAATGTTGCTTTCCATGTGTTTTGTTCGTTATGTGTGCGTGTGTGTGGGTGAGCGAGCGTGTGATTAAAAATTTGTTTAGTACGATGTCGTTCTCTATTGATCGTGCTTTCTGCGTCGAGAGATGTAATGAGTGCGGGGTGTGCTTCAATATGAGTGGCGTGCATGTGTGCTACTGCGATGATGGACGCATCGGGGGTGATTGTGGGATGATTACCGAGATCATCCCTGATACGGCATCATCGCTTTCTTTGATAGTGATAATTATTATCGGTAGGAAATATAACATCGGCTATTTTTTTAAATCATTGATGAATGCATAAATGAATAGTTATATTTCAGGTGCACTAGGCGTCCTTATAGTGGCGACGCCAGTGGTATATTTACTTGTAAAGAAGTGGAGGAAGCGAGGTAAGCGTAAATATTAATTTTATTGGTTAATAAATGGAATTTGGACGGTTTTTAGCCACGCCGGAGCCGTCTCCTGATGCGCCAGTATCATTGGCACTGGAGTGGGATGACGACGGCCTGAACAACGTTCCGTCGCATCAGTTCTAATTAATTTTTTTTTTTTGAAATGTACATATGTATGTAGACATTATTAGCTCTATTGGTAATATTTTCCTGTGACTATTTCCTGTGAATTCTGGTGAATATTGAGAGTGCTAAGCCTATTTCTGTACAAAATTGATCTTGTCTTTTTGTTTTGTTTTTGTTGAACTGATTTGTTAGGTTCTTTGTTACGTTTTACGTATAATGACGTACTTGATACGCACAATAAATGTGTTACGAAAGTGCTTATTGCAAGAGAAGAGTGAAAGACTCGAGAATACTTTAAAAAGTTTTAATCCGTTTCAGGATTATATAATTTAGCTCTATTCATATGAATAGTGCGTTCGCGTCGACCGTCCTGGATCACTATGTTTGGACGCTCGATGTCGATGATGGAAAACGGACCTTCGAAACGAGGTGCGATTTTGTTTCCCCCTTCTTTGTTAATTAGTACTTGTTGACCTATCTGGAAATGAGCCGCTTTTGAGCGCGTTCTCAGATCATAATGGTGTTTTTGTGATTGCTGGGCGCTTGCTAAATTTTCTTGCGTGGTTTTCCAGATTGATTGTAGGAGAGGTGTTAACTGGTTAGCGTAGTCCGTTTCATCGGCAAACGTACGAATCGGTAGTTCTAGAGAGTTGCGGAAAATATTAAAAGGTTCGTACCCGTGAAGTACGGTGTACGGTGAATGTTTCGTTGAAGAATTTTCCGCGCAGTTATAGGCGTGAATGGCTAGAAACATTATGTTGTCCCATTCATCGTTACGATGGGATATTGCAAGGGAAATTAACTCTTGAATTGTACGATTGGCGCGCTCGACTTGACCGTTGCTTTCGTGGTGGTAGGGTGAGCTGGTTTTGTGGGAAATTTTCAAACTTCTCAAAGTATCCCGAAAAGTGTCGCTCATGAAATTAGTTCCTTGGTCGGTGACCAAAAGTGCGGGTGGACCAAATCTAGATACGCAGCGGTTAATGAATGTGTTAGTGATGGTAAGGGCCTTTTGGTCGGGCATAGGTTCCGCGATGATATATTTAGAGAAAGCGTCCACGAAAACAAGTATGAACTTGTTACCGTTGAGGGTTTGGGGCAAGGGTCCAACGACGTCTGAATGGACTCTTTCCCATGGCCGCGCGGG
The DNA here is from genome assembly GCA_947359475.1 of Heligmosomoides polygyrus bakeri. NCBI lineage: Eukaryota > Metazoa > Nematoda > Chromadorea > Rhabditida > Heligmosomidae > Heligmosomoides > Heligmosomoides polygyrus. The sequence goes on along the minus strand of OX375866.1, from coordinate 53,844,743 downwards.
TAATTCGAAGTTGCATAAAGGTTCGTGGATTCTGTACGCTTCGGGGTTTTTGCGTATTTGACACTCCTTGCATTTAGGTACTTCCGCGGATACATCCTGTTTCATTTTGTTCCACACTGCAATTTTGGATACGGCGGCTAGGGTCTTATTAATACCTAGGTGTGCCATACCCATTTGAGAGGCGTGAACGTGGCGAATTAAATCTAACCTAAGTTTAGAGTTATCCGGCAGTACCAGAACGGGATCTTGGTTAATTCTAGCTGGTACATAGTACAAAATGTCGTTTTTGACAAAGTAGTTGGAATATGCCGGGTTATTTGGATTGTTCTGTATAGTAGTTTTAATCACGGAAGTAGTAGGGCATTTTTGTTGTTCGTCTCGTACATTGCTGAGAGTGAACCCTTGGGTGTGAACGTAATTTATTAAGGGGGTGGTAGGGTCAATGGGTAAGTGACGGGATAACGCATCACACACCACGTTTTTGTTGCCGGGACGATAGTTGATAGAGATATCAAATTCCTGAAGGGCAATTTGATATTTAGCTAATCGTCCCGTCAAGTCTCTTCTATGAAGAAGAGCTTTTAACGGTGCGTGATCGGTTATCACGAGAGTTTTTGCGCCATCAATGTATGGTCAGAATTTTAGGACGGCGAAGACGAGACCCAGCGCTTCTAATTCAATCGCGGCGTATTTAGCTTCATGTTTATTGAGTGTACGACTTGCGTACGCGATTACATGTAGCTGGTCATTTTGCTCTTGCTTAAGTACGCCAGCAATTCCTTGCGCTGAGCTGTCCGTTTAAATCACAAAAGGTTGTCCTAGTCTGGGAGCGACGAGGATTGGCGCTGATGTTAAAGCTTTCTTGAGGGAGTGCATTGCTTTATCACACGCGGATGACCACAAAAAAGGAGTATCCTTTTTGGTGAGAGCGAAAAGGGGTAAAGCGATTTGTGCGAAGTCGTGAACAAATCTGCGGAAAAAAGAACACATCCCTATGAACGCTTTAACTTCAGTTAGATTGGCCGGGGTAGGGTAGAGATCGATAGCTCTTGTTTTGTCCGGATTCGGTTTGATTCCGTCTTTGTTCAGGACGAAACCAAGAAACTTAATCTCTTCCCGAGCGAATTCGCATTTAGATGCCTTCAGCTTCATTCCTATGCCTTCAATTTTCCTTAGTACTTCGTCTATATCGGCGATATGCTGATCAGGCGTCTCTGATGTAATGATGAGATCGTCGATATAGATAAAGACTTGCGCGCGCATATGTTTCTTGAAGTTATCCATAATTCGCTGGAAAGTCGCAGGGGCTCCCTTCAATCCCATTGGCATACGAATGTATTCGAATGCTCCGAGGAAGCATGCAAATGCAGTTCGTTCGCAATGAGTTGGTTCTAATGGGATTTGATGGAATCCCTGCTGGAAATCCAGTGACGTGTAGAAACATTTGTTTGCGCAGAGATCGAGTATATCTTGGATATTAGGAAGAATCGACTGTTGCGGCTTTGTTATGGCATTTAGTCCTCGGAAGTCGATGGTGAAACGCCAGCTATTAGCGTCTTTCTTCTTCACTAATACTATGGGAGCACAAAAGGGTGAAGATGATTCGCGAATTATTTCATCTTCCATCATTTGTGCAATTTGTTTCTCGATCTCTTGTCTTTTTTCCAAAGGTACGCGGTAAACCTTACGACTAGGAATGGGCTGGTTTGGCATAAGATCTACGCGATGGCGGATATGACCGTTATAACAACCGAGGTGGTTGTCCGGTCCTACAAACGCGTTGGGGTGGTTACGGAGAACAGTTTGCAATTTGGCAAGCTGTGGTTTTGTAAGGCTTGATTTTGTAAAATCGATATCTGCCGTGATATCGTAGTTACTTTGGGGCATTGAGTGAAATTTTGGGAGGTTGTTTTCCCAGTCAGCCTCGGGCGGAGTGTAAGGAAGATTATATGTTTGCACGGTAGCAATTTGTGCACTAGGATTAGAAATGGGATGTGCGTTGGCAATGTTCATATTTTGGTACAGCTGTACAGCTGTCCATGATGGATTGGTGATTAAAATGAAGCATTTACCATTATATCTAGGTGTAACCAGTGATCGCGCAACTATGTAAATGGAGTCGGATGGGCGCTGGTTATCTTCAATGAAGAAGGTAAGATTATTCCCTTGTGAAACATTTTCTATGTTTGCTTCAACATAGTTTTTTGTGCGTTTTTCTAAGCGTGTGGACTTAGTTATGCGAACGTTGTGAACGGTGGGAGTGGGTTGGGTTACGTGGTTTATACTGACCGTAGGGTGTGTGTCCGTTCCTACCGTGACAGTTTGATGGTACATATCTAAGGAGACCTTCAGACCTTGTAGATTGAGACTTCTAATGAAGTCAGTGCCTAATAGGATAGGAGCGGGACACTCATTATCCTTGGGAATGTGAAGTAGGTGCAAAAGAGAGTATTGACCTATCTGTACGGGCAGTACCATGGTGCCTAATAGTGTTACCGCACTACCATTAGCTGCCTGTGCTTGAGATTCTGCACGGGTGTAGGTTTGAGATATGTGGCTGAATTGATTAGCGATGGATGCTTTCATGTAAGAAAGTTATTCCTTTGGTCTCTAGGCGCATACGGTGGGTTCCGGGGATTTTGCAAATTATTAATTTGAGCCTGGAGATTCTCCATTTTACTGCCCACTGCTAACGAATTTAAACTTTCCAGCACGCTATGCTGTTCCTGGCGTTCCTGTTGTTGTATCCTATCTTCTTCTTCAGCATAGGCGACAATAACCTGGAAGTCGTCGGATTCCGGAAGCCGTCGTATTGCGCTGCGGATGTCCGGTCGGAGCCCTTTTATGAAGAAGTCTATTGCCAATTTTGTGGGAATTTCCGGATTTACTCCTTGGAACGCTATTTTTGATTTGGATAAAACTTTTTTCGCAAAGTCTCCAATGGACTCTTTACCTTGCCGCATGTTGTGGAGTTCATCGCGAATATTGTTCATTATTGCTTGTGATTTGAAGCGTTTAGCGAGTGCGATGGTTAAATTTTGCCAGGTGCTTTTTTCTATGCCTGTGAGATTTTGATATTTGAGCTTAGCGCCACCCGTTAGATAAAGCGGAAGAAGGGTGCGAGCGTGCTCGTGTGGAATATGCAGGCTCTCAATTAGTTCGCTATAGTCCTCGAGGAACTCTTCGAAGGTTTTATCGTCATTCCCCGAAAACTTTTCTATGCGGTTATCGAGGAGTCTGCATGAGGTGTAGAGTCTATTGGGATCCATGATATTCACGAAATCAGCTCCACTATGTGCCATTTGATCAGTAAGAAAGTGATCGTACGTGGGTAGAGTGATTAGGGTGGTGAGTAGGTCTCTGTCGTTGGTGACGGGGGTTAAATTGTCCTGGTTTATGGGCTGCGCTCTCACTGGGGTGGTGATCTGCGGAGCGGGAGTGACAGAATCCTGGGTTATGGCTGTGAATTCCGAAGGGTTAGGGATCTGCGCTTTGCTAGATTTTTTGGGCCGCCTTTGCGTTAGTTTTTGCCAGATAGATAATTTTCTCTGCTTAGGCGGTGGTGGACTAGCAAGTGGAAGAACTTTCTCGTCCTTGGAAACCTTGCGGCGCTTAGTGGGAGGTGATGGGATCGGGTTTGGACTCGCTCTGAGCGAAGTCCTGTGCGAGGTGGAAGGGGTTCTACGGCGCGCTTGGTGAGTGCTACTACTCTTTTAGCAGAGGTAGAGGAAGAAGAGTTAATTTTGGCCGTAGTCTGCGGCTTGCGCAATCGTACTAATCCAGTTAATTCAATTTAGGGATGAGAAAGCCAGAAAAATTTTTCTCGAAACCGCTTTATAGCGTTCTACAGTACTTTAAATTAACGGTAGACGTTAGAGAAAACAATTGATTTTTCTTTTGTTTTGAAAAGGAGTAGTGAACTCCCGTTTTTTTTGTTATACAAGTGAAAAAAATTCAATTAAATATTCGTCACGTGTCGTCGTTTGTTGGTGGCGAGTTGGTCGTTGAAGAGTTAGCTGCAGACAAAGTTTGCAGGAGGTACTTCTGTACCTTCTAAAGTTGATTAGTGGCGCACGACGATTATTTCTTGGCCTAAGAAAGAAAAGCGAACGCAAGAAGAGACATGAGAGAGTTGGTGTCATGATTTTTTTGATCTACTACTTCGCCGTGTAAAAAAAATCATCGCCTAATATTTTCTTTTATTTTGCGGGCACGAATATTCCTCAATACCTGGCCAGGTTTTAGATGCGCTCAAACTTTTCCCAATCAGGGGTTTTCCCCCCACCACACAATGTAATAGCCGGTCTTCATATTCATAAAAACGATTCCAATACCATAAACTTCAAAGTGTTTGAGCGGTGTGGCGTCTGTACCTTATATGCAGTTCCCTCTACGGAAACACTCAAAAGTTCAAAATTCTGAGGTGGAATTTAATCAAAACTGGGAAGATATTCACTATTATTACCAGCGAAGTAGAGACATAGGAGAAGAGAAAAAATTGTTATAAACTTACGAGAGATCTCGCCGGCACCTCCATATAATATCCTTCGGATCCCCGCTTTATTTTGAGTGTAGCGGTTGGGGCATCCGAGATATCACATGTTTATGTGCAATTTAATTGACGGCTACATAAGATATATGAAGGATCTCTCATGACTTTATAGATATAGATACATAAATACACGACAAGAATATAAGGCTCGGAGACGGGAAAACAGTCACCGTCGTCCGAGCCGGACCAACTCTACTCCCTATCTCCCCTTTCGACCGAAGGCAGGCGGGGCCCCCTAAGCTAACAGCGAGATGTAGCCTCGGCTCGCTATCTCGCTGGCCGTTTGAATAGGCGAGGCGGCCGGCCAGCTGCTACAGAGGGTCAAAAGGTCAACAGGGCAACGCGGCACGGATAGCCGAAGCTCCAGCAGTTCTACGGCCACCTGTCTCCTAACCTAGAGTCTACAGTAACCCGGGTCATCTTACATCCCTTACACCGCTATTTCCAACGCTGATCGCGCTACCAACCCAGCTAATGCCACTCTGCTGGTTATCAATTGGCAACCTCTAAGGGACACCTTGGTTATTCCCATCAAAACCACACAAATCGCGGTAAACAGCAAACGCACTGCCTTGCGCGCCTTAGCGTCAACATACGATCCTTTAGGCGCCTTTTATACTTGCGCTGCCCCACGGCGCGGCGTGATGATCGGCATGGCTATCGATTTTTCGCGCCGCGAGGCGGCGCCGCATCGCTTTTATACTCCGCCGCCGCAAAACACCACACTTGACGGAATTTTGGGTTACGGTATTCGGCGACTCGCGCCGCTCAGGGGAAGGGCGCGGCGCGGCGCGATCAGCCGCGGCAGACTCGGTGTAGGGTGGGAGATTTCACCGTTTCGACCTAACTTCTGCTATTGGGAAGGAGGAGGGGTATTTAGGGTGCTGATCACGAGTCTGACATCGTTTTTTGAAGTTACAGACGATTACTAGGTTTGCATGATTAGGGAGTTTGGGCGAAATCGGTGACCATGACCTTAGCCCGTACCTTCTGTACTAGTAGGAGTTCTGTAGACATTCACGAAGCTTCATATACCACGCCAAAGATATGCTTAGTGCACAGTGACCCCAGAATGGTCATATGAGAAAGCATTTTGAGTGATTCTCCACGATGAGTACCTTCCAGCAGTTTTACTTTTGGACCCGCACATATCGCAAAATAAAGAGTGGTTTAAAGCCGTTTGCATTACAGGGGATTCGACTCAATACCACACTCACCAGTTTCAACCGTAGGTTGAGCGAACGACTTCGACTCTAGGCTTAAGAGAGGATTCGTCGCTCCCCATAGGAATCCCACGACAAACATTGACAAAATGCATTGCGCTGATCAGCCAGACGATTCCTTTCTGTTTTGCTCCCTCAATGACCCATGGACCGTTTCCGGAGCACGGGCCGCAGTGCGCAGAAGCTCGTGGCCGCGCGTCGCTGACGCTCCCCTTTCTAACTGCAATCGCGCAGCGGCGCGTCAAATTCGGGGCGCGGCGCGACTGGCCGCGCCGCTCCCCAAATTGACGCGCCGCGCCGCGGCGGGAGTACAAAAGGCGCCTTAGGGTTCCTAGCTCCTTTCCTGGCACCACTCAAAGTCTTTATCCAAGAATTGTGGGCCGAAGATCTTGGCTGGGACACGCCACTAACGCAGGCGCAACAGCAGCAGTGGTCACAACTTCTGGCAAACCTCCGCGTTCCTGTCCCTCCGTTGCCGCGACACATCATCCCAGCGCACAGCAACGCCAACACGTACGAGCTTTGCGTGTTCGGAGACGCCTCCAAACGCCTATACGCGTGCTGCGCATATCTACTCTGCCGCAGCTCAACATCCGCATTTTCCACATTGTTAATGGCAAAATCGTGCCTCAATACTATCAAACCGCTCACCGTTCCGCGCTGTTGGCCACGCTCATAAGCGTTAACCTAGCACAATATCTCGTTGGGCAGCTTGGTCTTCCAATATCCGCGGTTCACATCTTTTCATACTCGCTTATCGCGTTACACTGGGTACATGCCACCAAAGCCCTCAATGTGTTCGTACAAAATCGCGTAACAGCCATTCGTAACGCTGTGACTGCGCTAGCGGCTCAAAACATTCCGGTCCGCTTCCATTATGTTGCCTCCGAGGATAATCCGGCAGACTGCGCCACTCGCGGTCTTGCCACGAAGGAAGTCCACAACCACATGTGGTGGAGCGGTCCGTCCTTTTTAACTGCTCCTCCGGACCAGTGGCCGCACGCTAACATCGACTTCAAAGTCCTCCCGCAGGACAAGGTCGACGCGCAGTTGGAATATTCCAGCGTTAATTCAATCATCAAAGGCATTTTTCAATCGGCCTTACCATTCTCAAGGACCAACAACTACCTTAAGCTGGTCAGAATCACGGCGTACGTTCTCAAATTCATCCGCCGTCAGATCCTAGATCGGCTTCCTCCATATCTTCAATCAGTAATGCAAACAAAACTGCCCTCAGTAGTTTCAGTGTCCCCTTCGGGTACGGTACAGCCGTCGGACGTCAAAGCAGCGGAAAAACAGCTCATCTTAGCGCATTATCGCGAAGGTGAACAAGAGCTATACCGCTTACAGCTCGCGAATTTCAACGCCAGACGAGCACCCGACCATCTCATTCGCTGTCCGAACCGGATCGGGCCTCTAGAAACAGCTCCAATTCTAATACTGCCACAACATCGGATATCGCACCTCTTAGTGCTGTGTTACCATCTCAAAAATCATCATTCCGGCGTTTATCACACCATCGCTAACTTGTGTACCCGTTTCTATATTCCATCCATACGGGTGTGTGTCGCTAAGACCTTGCGTACCTGCGTTACATGCCGTAAAAACAATGGCAGACCTTACCGGTACCCTAACGTGCCTCCTCTCCCTCCGGAGAGGACCAAACGCTCAAGACCCTTTCAAAACATCGGACTCGATTATATCGGTCCTCACGCATGCACTGGTACCATCTCCGGCAAAGTCTGGATCTGCCTCATAACATGCATGTCAGCACGCGCAGTTCATCTTGAGGTCGTACTCGATCTCACTACGCAGGAATTTCTCTTAGCATTTCGCCGCTTCATAGCGCGAAGAGGTACACCAAGTATCGTCTACAGCGACTACAGCGACAATTCGACCACGTTTCGTAGCGCAGAGACCGCTATCGCATCGCTCATTTACTCTCCCACCTCATGGCACAGCATCTCCAGTTTCTGCTCCACGCAGAAGATCACCTGGAAGTTTATCACCCGTCGCCATGGAAAGGTGGCTTCTACGAGCGTTTAGTCGGTCTGTTCAAGTGCAGCCTACAAGAAGTCCATTGGTCGGGCTATTTTACCACTAAGACAACTTCAAACTGCCGTCACAGAAATCGAGGCCACTTTAAATTGCCGTCCCATAACACCCTACAGGGAACGGGAAACTTTTATCCGCATCTTAAGGCCTACAGACTTTCCAAGTCCTCAGGTAGACCTACAAATACCACCTTTACCGTCCCAAATAGACGACATCTATGATGCCTCCCATAACCTTTCCCAGTGGTACAAGGAGAGCTTATCTGTTTTAGATCACTTCTGGGAACTATGGCACTCCGACTATCTTGCAGCCTTGCGAGAACGACATCAAGCTCGCACGAAACAACCAAGATCGGCTGCACTCGCTCTACAGCTCGGAGATGTCGTACTGATTGCGGACGAAAAATCGCCACGAGGACAATGGAACTACGTTATGATTGTTTCACTCATTCCAGGCAAGGACGGAGCCATTCAGGCAGCAGAAGTCCGTACGGCAAGCGGCAAGTGCTTAACTCGATCCATTTCGCACTTGTATCCGCTGGAAATTCGCGCTGTCACTACCTATGCGCCGCCTCAGGACTCACTCAGAGCGCTGCCGCAGGACTCTCCTCTATCTCCGTCTCGACAGGACTCACCGACAACGCTATCGCCAGCGCAGCGCTAAGACTAAACACCTATTCATCAGGACCTGAGACGCTCAATCGTCGCTAAGGATCTTTCCTTAGCCATTAATCCATCTTAAAGGCGTCATTAACTAAGTTTACCACCTTCAACTAGACCTTTCAGGTGCCTAAATACCATCTTTAGGCTTAACTATCATTAGGCGCTATTAGCTAAGCAGTTCTATCCTAAGACGTGCTTATCACGTCTTAAGGCGCCGCTTCAAACGGTTCGCAGCAATTACGCGCACTTGCCCGCTCGCGCTAACAACATCGCGCCTGATTCGCACCAGCGGCGGCCTCACGCCCATTGCCGCGGTCCGCTCACACTATCTTAGCCACTAAGCGGCTCGGTCAGCAGGCTAAGATCGCTCAATGCATGTGTCGTTGACCCTTCACTCGTGTTCGCTTCGCGTCCCGCGCTCACCGCGCGGTCGGCGCACTCTTAGCGAGTCGTCCGATGGCGCATGCCATCGCCAGCTGACCCCTTCGGTCCGTTTCCGGCACCATGCCGGCTCAGCCGTTGCGCAAGGGCGCTAACACGCACCGCGCTTAGCGCAAGTCGCCGTAAGAGGCTGGTCCTAACACGAATTACCGTATAACGCCGCTTTGGACTGCCTGCGAATCACTTCTGGACTGTTCTTAGCCCAGACTGGGCATCGTTGACTGTTTTTTACCGTCATCCGACCGTTCGACTTCATTTTCGACATATTCTTATCACTTCGTCGCCGTAACCGCTCAAGACCATCCGTGGGAGACGCCATCGACTCAATACAAGAAAGTTCTTTCTTCCTATTAAGTTCAGACGTGTGATTGCGCTAGGTTTATTTAGGTTTTCTCCCAGATGCGCCCTTAAGGCGCAAGCGACTGTTTCGTCCAGATTTTTCGTATATTGCTTTTCAACTTTTTTCTTAATTCGTCTGTTTTTTCAGTCACGCTTTTCTTCTCTAGTTTCTCCTCCTTCACCTTTTTATACCCTTGCTCTCAGTCCCTATCATGTTCTTCTCGCGCGCTCTGATCTCACGCCCTCTTTTTCATCTTCATGCCTCTTAGGGACTCGCGATAAAAATAATCACACGTCGCCAAATTTCGTTCCCCCATTCTACCTTCACCTTTCTTATAACCTTACCATTTACTTTTTAATTAATTTCTTTTTAAACCAAATTCAGCAATGGTGCCTTAAGGCATCGCTACCATCCTTATATTCCTCCTTTTTAGCATATACCTTCTACAAACTTTATACTTTTAAGCCAATTTGCCCTTAAGGCATATTTTTTCTCTTTACTCTCCTTTTTTTTGTAAATCGCGATGTGCATCTCACTCCACACGGCCGAAATAGACCTCTTTCTCTCCTATAAGCCTATGCTTTTATTCAATCATATTTTTTACACTTACTATATTACATTATACTGTTTAGTCTCTTTATACTTTCGTTTTTTTTTCTTAAAACATTCGTTTTCTAAGGCGAAAACGAGCCATTTTGCGAACTCAGTTTTCTCTTAGAAAACGACCTCTTAACCTCTGTCTCTTTATTTACCTAAACACTATATAATCTAAACCAACTTAAAAAATACACATCTTTATACTTCCTTCGCCACTCCCTATCTCTATTTGTTTTCCATTCTTTTATATCTCTACTTTATTTTATATCTCTTCCATTCTATAACCTTTCTTTACCATTTCCACATCCTCTATGATCATTTCTATTTTATTTCTTCACATATTGCCATCACTCCCTTGGGATAGTCCGATCTTCTTTCGTCTCGCGCGCTGTTTCCTCCTCATTTCACTCTCCATCTCTTCTATTTTAGACACATTCTCGCAATGTCTTCTTCATGTCATCATTCGTGCTGCTGCTGTAGCTGCTCTGCCACGGTCGACCAACATCGTCCTCTTCCGACTCCCCTTAGCGGAGACGATGAACGCTGCGCGCGCTGCCAGCATACCCTTAGCCAGTCTAGTTGCCACCACCATCATTGCGCTTCTCATTATCATCAGCGCTCACCCCAACAGCCTGGCACTCGGGATCCTTGGCGCACACATCGCGCAACATCGCCGCTGCGTAGCGTCTCTCCACCGCGCCGTCGCCGCCTTAGCCCGTGGGTGTCACCTCCACGGGTACGAGAGTCGCGGTACGAGGCTTTTCTCAAGCCTCGTCAACGTGATCCATGGCACGTGGAGCCTTACACCTTTACAGCACCTCCTTCCTCTTCTGTCCCCCTTCTACCCAACCTTCATCTTCTACTCTCGACACTTCTCCTGCTCTACAACCTCATCCACTCTTTCCTAATCGCACTGGTCCTCCTCTCTATTTTGGTCGTCCTCGTACATTTCCTAAAAAGCCTTCTCATTTCTCACCTCGCGCTCGCTCTTCCCGTAGACCCACAACTTTTCATTCTCCTCCCCCTCTGGTAGACACACCAACTCACTCTCTCTCGTCCTCCTACTCCTACACCTACTCTTCCTCCATCTCAACCTTCTCTTTTTGCATACCGCCCATCTACAGCCACATCCGCGCTAACACAACGCCGCCGCCTTAGGGCGCGACGCCGCTTAAATGTGTCTGCTGCAGCATCGTCCTCGCTCGCGCACGCTCATCATACACAGCCTGCTCAGCCGCCCCTTAGCGCGTCCACTCCACGGCAGTCGCAGTCGTTCTCAGGCTTAACGTCTGAAGTTGTACGCGCGCTGTTTCGTGCACGTAGTCCGCTCATCAGGCGACCGGTCCCCATGGAGGCCGGGCCTGAGCTGTTCAACGAGCTTAGCACCTCGCCGTTTAGACCGCTTGATGGCATACCATTGGCAGAACAGCTGCAATTTCCGGACATACGTCTAGACCGTCCAAGGAGCCCACCAACACGTGTTCTGCCATGGTCGTCCAGCTACATCCGGAATCCATTGGCATCGCTAGACTGGGGCCCGCTGCGCCATCGGCACATCAGCACGCAGACCACACCACCTCCGTCTGCACATCCGCGCGAGCAGTATCAGCCACGCATCAACATGTGTCCGCCGTCACCGCCACTTCCGACCCTGCCCTTAGAGCAGCCATCCTCTACGGAGAATTCGGCTAGCAGGGAAGGATTCTGGTGGAACCCCAAAAGCCGACGTGAGACGCGACGCCAAGCGGCTTCTACAGCGCACGCTCCAGACCAGCAGGACTCCTTAGAGCCTGCTGAAAACCACGCTAGCAGGCCGGCACACCACGCAGCGCCATCGCCCTCGCCCTCACCACCAACGCCAAGGCCATCCACACCGGTCCCTCAGGCACGCGCACGCAGTCCAGCACCACCCGTTCGCCGGTCTATGTACGACCCAACACCCTTAGTCCAGTCCACGCCACCTCCGGTCTTAGAATGTTGGTTCTGTCGTGAGAACCACTTCTCGTCATCCTGCCGGAATGTGAAGCGGATCAGCGACCGCATCCATATCCACATGAGGAATGCGCGCTGTTTCCGCTGTGGAGGACATCACTTAGACCATGAGTGCGAACAGCCTCCTAAGAGATGTCTTCCAACGTGAATAGGATTCAGAAGACGTCCTGAAGACGTCTTCCAACGTGAATAGGGTTCAGAAGACGCCCTGAAGACGTCTTCCAACGTGAACAGGGTTCAGAAGACGTGCTGAAGACGTCTTCCAACGTGCATAGGGTTCAGAAGACGTGCTGAAGACGTCTTCCAACGTGAATAGGGTTCAGAAGACGTGCTGAAGACGTCTTCCAACGTGAATAGGGTTCAGAAGACGTCCTGAAGACGTCTTCCAACGTGAATAGGGTTCAGAAGACGTCCTGAAGACGTCTTCCAACGTGCGTCAGGGATTCAGAAGACGTCCTGAAGACGTCTTCCAACGTGAATAGGGTTCAGAAGACGTCCAGAAGACGTCTTCCAACGTGCGTCAGGGATTCAGAAGACGTCCTGAAGACGTCTTCCAACGTGAATACGGTTCAGAAGACGTCCTGAAGACGTCTTCCAACGTGAATAGGGTATAGAAGACGTCCTGAAGACGTCTTCCAACGTGAATAGGGTTCAGAAGACGTGCTGAAGACGTCTTCCAACGTGCGTCAGGGATTCAGAAGACGTCCTGAAGACGTCTTCCAACGTGAATAGGGTTCAGAAGACGTGCTGAAGACGTCTTCCAACGTGAATAGGGTTCAGAAGACGTCCTGAAGACGTCCTGAAGACGTCTTCCAACGTGAATAGGGTTCAGAAGACGTTCTGAAGACGTCTTCCAACGTGAATAGGGTTCAGAAGACGTCCAGAAGACGTCTTCCAACGTGCGTCAGGGATTCAGAAGACGTCCTGAAGACGTCTTCCAACGTGAATAGGGTTCAGAAGACGTCCTGAAGACGTCTTCCAACGTGAATAGGGTTCAGAAGACGTCCTGAAGACGTCTTCCAACGTGAATAGGGTTCAGAAGACGTCCTGAAGACGTCTTCCAACGTGAATACGGTTCAGAAGACGTCCTGAAGACGTCTTCCAACGTGAATACGGTTCAGAAGACGTCCAGAAGACGTCTTCCAACGTGAATAGGGTTCAGGAGACGTGCTGAAGACGTCTTCCAACGTGAATAGGGTTCAGAAGACGTGCTGAAGACGTCTTCCAACGTGAATAGGGTTCAGAAGACGTCCTGAACACGTCTTCCAACGTGAATAGGGTTCAGAAGACGTGCTGAGGACGTCTTCCAACGTGCGTCAGGGATTCAGAAGACGCCCTGAAGACGTCTTCCAACGTGCGTCAGGGATTCAGAAGACGTCCTGAAGACGTCTTCCAACGTGAATAGGGTTCAGAAGACGTGCTGAAGACGTCTTCTAACGTGAATAGGGTTCAGAAGACGTCCTGAAGACGTCCTGAAGACGTCTTCCAACGTGAATAGGGTTCAGAAGACGTTCTGAAGACGTCTTCCAACGTGAATAGGGTTCAGAAGACGTCCTGAAGACGTCTTCCAACGTGAATAGGGTTCAGAAGACGTCCTGAAGACGTCTTCCAACGTGAATAGGGTTCAGAAGACGTCCTGAAGACGTCTTCCAACGTGAATAGGGTTCAGAAGACGTCCTGAAGACGTCTTCCAACGTGAATACGGTTCAGAAGACGTCCTGAAGACGTCTTCCAACGTGAATACGGTTCAGAAGACGTCCAGAAGACGTCTTCCAACGTGAATAGGGTTCAGGAGACGTGCTGAAGACGTCTTCCAACGTGAATAGGGTTCAGAAGACGTGCTGAAGACGTCTTCCAACGTGAATAGGGTTCAGAAGACGTCCTGAACACGTCTTCCAACGTGAATAGGGTTCAGAAGACGTGCTGAGGACGTCTTCCAACGTGCGTCAGGGATTCAGAAGACGCCCTGAAGACGTCTTCCAACGTGAATAGGGTTCAGAAGACGTCCTGAAGACGTCTTCCAACGTGAATAGGGTTCAGAAGACGTCCTGAAGACGACTTCCAACGTGAATAGGGTTCAGAAGACGTCCTGAAGACGTCTTCCAACGTGAATAGGGTTCAGAAGACGTCCTGAAGACGTCTTCCAACGTGAATACGGTTCAGAAGACGTCCTGAAGACGTCTTCCAACGTGAATAGGGTTCAGGAGACGTGCTGAAGACGTCTTCCAACGTGAATAGGGTTCAGAAGACGTGCTGAAGACGTCTTCCAACGTGAATAGGGTTCAGAAGACGTCCTGAACACGTCTTCCAACGTGAATAGGGTTCAGAAGACGTGCTGAGGACGTCTTCCAACGTGCGTCAGGGATTCAGAAGACGCCCTGAAGACGTCTTCCAACGTGCGTCAGGGATTCAGAAGACGTCCTGAAGACGTCTTCCAACGTGAATAGGGTTCAGAAGACGTGCTGAAGACGTCTTATAACGTGAATAGGGTTCAGAAGACGTCCTGAAGACGTCCTGAAGACGTCTTCCAACGTGAATAGGGTTCAGAAGACGTTCTGAAGACGTCTTCCAACGTGAATAGGGTTCAGAAGACGTCCAGAAGACGTCTTCCAACGTGCGTCAGGGATTCAGAAGACGTCCTGAAGACGTCTTCCAACGTGAATAGGGTTCAGAAAACGTCCTGAAGACGTCTTCCAACGTGAATAGGGTTCAGAAGACGTCCTGAAGACGTCTTCCAACGTGAATAGGGTTCAGAAGACGTCCTGAAGACGTCTTCCAACGTGAATACGGTTCAGAAGACGTCCTGAAGACGTCTTCCAACGTGAATACGGTTCAGAAGACGTCCAGAAGACGTCTTCCAACGTGAATAGGGTTCAGGAGACGTGCTGAAGACGTCTTCCAACGTGAATAGGGTTCAGAAGACGTGCTGAAGACGTCTTCCAACGTGAATAGGGTTCAGAAGACGTCCTGAACACGTCTTCCAACGTGAATAGGGTTCAGAAGACGTGCTGAGGACGTCTTCCAACGTGCGTCAGGGATTCAGAAGACGCCCTGAAGACGTCTTCCAACGTGAATAGGGTTCAGAAGACGTCCTGAAGACGTCTTCCAACGTGAATAGGGTTCAGAAGACGTCCTGAAGACGACTTCCAACGTGAATACGGTTCAGAAGACGTCCTGAAGACGTCTTCCAACGTGAATACGGTTCAGAAGACGTTCTGAAGACGTCTTCCAACGTGAATACGGTTCAGAAGACGTCCTGAAGACGTCTTCCAACGTGAATACGGTTCAGAAGACGTCCTGAAGACGTCTTCCAACGTGAATAGGGTTCAGAAGACGTGCTGAGGACGTCTTCCAACGTGAATAGGGTTCAGAAGACGTCCTGAAGACGTCTTCCAACGTGAATAGGGTTCAGAAGACGTCCTGAAGACGTCTTCCAACGTGAATAGGGTTCAGAAGACGTGCTGAAGACGTCTTCCAACGTGAATAGGGTTCAGAAGACGTCCTGAAGACGTCCTGAAGACGTCTTCCAACGTGAATAGGGTTCAGAAGACGTTCTGAAGACGTCTTCCAACGTGCGTCAGGGATTCAGAAGACGCCCTGAAGACGTCTTCCAACGTGAATAGGGTTCAGAAGACGTGCTGAAGACGTCTTCCAACGTGAATAGGGTTCAGAAGACGTCCTGAAGACGTCTTCCAACGTGAATAGGGTTCAGAAGACGTCCTGAAGACGTCTTCCAACGTGAATACGGTTCAGAAGACGTCCTGAAGACGTCTTCCAACGTGAATACGGTTCAGAAGACGTCCAGAAGACGTCTTCCAACGTGAATAGGGTTCAGGAGACGTGCTGAAGACGTCTTCCAACGTGAATAGGGTTCAGAAGACGTGCTGAAGACGTCTTCCAACGTGAATAGGGTTCAGAAGACGTCTTGAACACGTCTTCCAACGTGAATAGGGTTCAGAAGACGTGCTGAGGACGTCTTCCAACGTGCGTCAGGGATTCAGAAGACGCCCTGAAGACGTCTTCCAACGTGCGTCAGGGATTCAGAAGACGTCCTGAAGACGTCTTCCAACGTGAATAGGGTTCAGAAGACGTGCTGAAGACGTCTTCCAACGTGAATAGGGTTCAGAAGACGTCCTGAAGACGTCCTGAAGACGTCTTCCAACGTGAATAGGGTTCAGAAGACGTTCTGAAGACGTCTTCCAACGTGAATAGGGTTCAGAAGACGTCCAGAAGACGTCTTCCAACGTGCGTCAGGGATTCAGAAGACGTCCTGAAGACGTCTTCCAACGTGAATAGGGTTCAGAAGACGTCCTGAAGACGTCTTCCAACGTGAATAGGGTTCAGAAGACGTCCTGAAGACGTCTTCCAACGTGAATAGGGTTCAGAAGACGTCCTGAGGACGTCTTCCAACGTGCGTCAGGGATTCAGAAGACGCCCTGAAGACGTCTTCCAACGTGAATAGGGTTCAGAAGACGTCCTGAAGACGTCTTCCAACGTGAATAGGGTTCAGAAGACGTCCTGAAGACGTCTTCCAACGTGAATACGGTTCAGAAGACGTCCTGAAGACGTCTTCCAACGTGAATACGGTTCAGAAGACGTCCTGAAGACGTCTTCCAACGTGAATACGGTTCAGAAGACGTCCTGAAGACGTCTTCCAACGTGAATACGGTTCAGAAGACGTCCTGAAGACGTCTTCCAACGTGCGTCAGGGATTCAGAAGACGTCCTGAAGACGTCTTCCAACGTGAATAGGGTTCAGAAGACGTCCAGAAGACGTCTTCCAACGTGCGTCAGGGATTCAGAAGACGTCCTGAAGACGTCTTCCAACGTGAATACGGTTCAGAAGACGTCCTGAAGACGTCTTCCAACGTGAATAGGGTATAGAAGACGTCCTGAAGACGTCTTCCAACGTGCGTCAGGGATTCAGAAGACGTCCTGAAGACGTCTTCCAACGTGAATAGGGTTCAGAAGACGTGCTGAAGACGTCTTCCAACGTGAATAGGGTTCAGAAGACGTCCTGAAGACGTCCTGAAGACGTCTTCCAACGTGAATAGGGTTCAGAAGACGTCCAGAAGACGTCTTCCAACGTGCGTCAGGGATTCAGAAGACGTCCTGAAGACGTCTTCCAACGTGAATACGGTTCAGAAGACGTCCTGAAGACGTCTTCCAACGTGAATAGGGTTCAGAAGACGTTCTGAAGACGTCTTCCAACGTGAATAGGGTTCAGAAGACGTCCAGAAGACGTCTTCCAACGTGCGTCAGGGATTCAGAAGACGTCCTGAAGACGTCTTCCAACGTGAATAGGGTTCAGAAGACGTCCTGAAGACGTCTTCCAACGTGAATAGGGTTCAGAAGACGTCCTGAAGACGTCTTCCAACGTGAATAGGGTTCAGAAGACGTACTGAAGACGTCTTCCAACGTGAATACGGTTCAGAAGACGTCCTGAAGACGTCTTCCAACGTGAATACGGTTCAGAAGACGTCCAGAAGACGTCTTCCAACGTGAATAGGGTTCAGGAGACGTGCTGAAGACGTCTTCCAACGTGAATAGGGTTCAGAAGACGTGCTGAAGACGTCTTCCAACGTGAATACGGTTCAGAAGACGTCCTGAAGACGTCTTCCAACGTGCGTCAGGGATTCAGAAGACGTCCTGAAGACGTCTTCCAACGTGAATAGGGTTCAGAAGACGTCCTGAAGACGTCTTCCAACGTGAATAGGGTTCAGAAGACGTCCTGAAGACGTCTTCCAACGTGAATACGGTTCAGAAGACGTCCTGAAGACGTCTTCCAACGTGAATACGGTTCAGAAGACGTCCAGAAGACGTCTTCCAACGTGAATAGGGTTCAGGAGACGTGCTGAAGACGTCTTCCAACGTGAATAGGGTTCAGAAGACGTGCTGAAGACGTCTTCTAACGTGAATAGGGTTCAGAAGACGTCCTGAAGACGTCCTGAAGACGTCTTCCAACGTGAATAGGGTTCAGAAGACGTTCTGAAGACGTCTTCCAACGTGAATAGGGTTCAGAAGACGTCCAGAAGACGTCTTCCAACGTGCGTCAGGGATTCAGAAGACGTCCTGAAGACGTCTTCCAACGTGAATAGGGTTCAGAAAACGTCCTGAAGACGTCTTCCAACGTGAATAGGGTTCAGAAGACGTCCAGAAGACGTCTTCCAACGTGAATAGGGTTCAGGAGACGTGCTGAAGACGTCTTCCAACGTGAATAGGGTTCAGAAGACGTGCTGAAGACGTCTTCTAACGTGAATAGGGTTCAGAAGACGTCCTGAAGACGTCCTGAAGACGTCTTCCAACGTGAATAGGGTTCAGAAGACGTTCTGAAGACGTCTTCCAACGTGAATAGGGTTCAGAAGACGTCCAGAAGACGTCTTCCAACGTGCGTCAGGGATTCAGAAGACGTCCTGAAGACGTCTTCCAACGTGAATAGGGTTCAGAAGACGTCCTGAAGACGTCTTCCAACGTGAATACGGTTCAGAAGACGTCCTGAAGACGTCTTCCAACGTGAATAGGGTATAGAAGACGTCCTGAAGACGTCTTCCAACGTGCGTCAGGGATTCAGAAGACGTCCTGAAGACGTCTTCCAACGTGAATACGGTTCAGAAGACGTCCAGAAGACGTCTTCCAACGTGAATAGGGTTCAGGAGACGTGCTGAAGACGTCTTCCAACGTGAATAGGGTTCAGAAGACGTGCTGAAGACGTCTTCTAACGTGAATAGGGTTCAGAAGACGTCCTGAAGACGTCCTGAAGACGTCTTCCAACGTGAATAGGGTTCAGAAGACGTCCAGAAGACGTCTTCCAACGTGCGTCAGGGATTCAGAAGACGTCCTGAAGACGTCTTCCAACGTGAATAGGGTTCAGAAAACGTCCTGAAGACGTCTTCCAACGTGAATAGGGTTCAGAAAACGTCCTGAAGACGTCTTCCAACGTGAATAGGGTTCAGAAGACGTCCAGAAGACGTCTTCCAACGTGCGTCAGGGATTCAGAAGACGTCCTGAAGACGTCTTCCAACGTGAATACGGTTCAGAAGACGTCCTGAAGACGTCTTCCAACGTGAATAGGGTATAGAAGACGTCCTGAAGACGTCTTCCAACGTGCGTCAGGGATTCAGAAGACGTCCTGAAGACGTCTTCCAACGTGAATAGGGTTCAGAAGACGTGCTGAAGACGTCTTCCAACGTGAATAGGGTTCAGAAGACGTCCTGAAGACGTCCTGAAGACGTCTTCCAACGTGAATAGGGTTCAGAAGACGTCCAGAAGACGTCTTCCAACGTGCGTCAGGGATTCAGAAGACGTCCTGAAGACGTCTTCCAACGTGAATACGGTTCAGAAGACGTCCTGAAGACGTCTTCCAACGTGAATAGGGTTCAGAAGACGTTCTGAAGACGTCTTCCAACGTGAATAGGGTTCAGAAGACGTCCAGAAGACGTCTTCCAACGTGCGTCAGGGATTCAGAAGACGTCCTGAAGACGTCTTCCAACGTGAATAGGGTTCAGAAGACGTCCTGAAGACGTCTTCCAACGTGAATAGGGTTCAGAAGACGTCCTGAAGACGTCTTCCAACGTGAATAGGGTTCAGAAGACGTACTGAAGACGTCTTCCAACGTGAATACGGTTCAGAAGACGTCCTGAAGACGTCTTCCAACGTGAATACGGTTCAGAAGACGTCCAGAAGACGTCTTCCAACGTGAATAGGGTTCAGGAGACGTGCTGAAGACGTCTTCCAACGTGAATAGGGTTCAGAAGACGTGCTGAAGACGTCTTCCAACGTGAATACGGTTCAGAAGACGTCCTGAAGACGTCTTCCAACGTGCGTCAGGGATTCAGAAGACGTCCTGAAGACGTCTTCCAACGTGAATAGGGTTCAGAAGACGTCCTGAAGACGTCTTCCAACGTGAATAGGGTTCAGAAGACGTCCTGAAGACGTCTTCCAACGTGAATACGGTTCAGAAGACGTCCTGAAGACGTCTTCCAACGTGAATACGGTTCAGAAGACGTCCAGAAGACGTCTTCCAACGTGAATAGGGTTCAGGAGACGTGCTGAAGACGTCTTCCAACGTGAATAGGGTTCAGAAGACGTGCTGAAGACGTCTTCCAACGTGAATAGGGTTCAGAAGACGTCTTGAACACGTCTTCCAACGTGAATAGGGTTCAGAAGACGTGCTGAGGACGTCTTCCAACGTGCGTCAGGGATTCAGAAGACGCCCTGAAGACGTCTTCCAACGTGCGTCAGGGATTCAGAAGACGTCCTGAAGACGTCTTCCAACGTGAATAGGGTTCAGAAGACGTGCTGAAGACGTCTTCCAACGTGAATAGGGTTCAGAAGACGTCCTGAAGACGTCCTGAAGACGTCTTCCAACGTGAATAGGGTTCAGAAGACGTTCTGAAGACGTCTTCCAACGTGAATAGGGTTCAGAAGACGTCCAGAAGACGTCTTCCAACGTGCGTCAGGGATTCAGAAGACGTCCTGAAGACGTCTTCCAACGTGAATAGGGTTCAGAAGACGTCCTGAAGACGTCTTCCAACGTGAATAGGGTTCAGAAGACGTCCTGAAGACGTCTTCCAACGTGAATAGGGTTCAGAAGACGTCCTGAAGACGTCTTCCAACGTGAATACGGTTCAGAAGACGTCCTGAAGACGTCTTCCAACGTGAATACGGTTCAGAAGACGTCCAGAAGACGTCTTCCAACGTGAATAGGGTTCAGGAGACGTCCTGAAGACGTCTTCCAACGTGAATACGGTTCAGAAGACGTTCTGAAGACGTCTTCCAACGTGAATACGGTTCAGAAGACGTCCTGAAGACGTCTTCCAACGTGAATACGGTTCAGAAGACGTCCTGAAGACGTCTTCCAACGTGAATAGGGTTCAGAAGACGTGCTGAGGACGTCTTCCAACGTGCGTCAGGGATTCAGAAGACGCCCTGAAGACGTCTTCCAACGTGAATAGGGTTCAGAAGACGTGCTGAAGACGTCTTCCAACGTGAATAGGGTTCAGAAGACGTCCTGAAGACGTCTTCCAACGTGAATAGGGTTCAGAAGACGTCCTGAAGACGTCTTCCAACGTGAATAGGGTTCAGAAGACGTGCTGAAGACGTCTTCCAACGTGAATAGGGTTCAGAAGACGTCCTGAAGACGTCCTGAAGACGTCTTCCAACGTGAATAGGGTTCAGAAGACGTTCTGAAGACGTCTTCCAACGTGCGTCTGGGATTCAGAAGACGCCCTGAAGACGTCTTCCAACGTGAATAGGGTTCAGAAGACGTGCTGAAGACGTCTTCCAACGTGAATAGGGTTCAGAAGACGTCCTGAAGACGTCTTCCAACGTGAATAGGGTTCAGAAGACGTCCTGAAGACGTCTTCCAACGTGAATACGGTTCAGAAGACGTCCTGAAGACGTCTTCCAACGTGAATACGGTTCAGAAGACGTCCAGAAGACGTCTTCCAACGTGAATAGGGTTCAGGAGACGTGCTGAAGACGTCTTCCAACGTGAATAGGGTTCAGAAGACGTGCTGAAGACGTCTTCCAACGTGAATAGGGTTCAGAAGACGTCTTGAACACGTCTTCCAACGTGAATAGGGTTCAGAAGACGTGCTGAAGACGTCTTCCAACGTGAATAGGGTTCAGAAGACGTGCTGAAGACGTCTTCCAACGTGAATAGGGTTCAGAAGACGTCCTGAAGACGTCTTCCAACGTGAATAGGGTTCAGAAGACGTCCTGAAGACGTCTTCCAACGTGAATAGGGTTCAGAAGACGTGCTGAAGACGTCTTCCAACGTGAATAGGGTTCAGAAGACGTCCTGAAGACGTCCTGAAGACGTCTTCCAACGTGAATAGGGTTCAGAAGACGTTCTGAAGACGTCTTCCAACGTGCGTCTGGGATTCAGAAGACGCCCTGAAGACGTCTTCCAACGTGAATAGGGTTCAGAAGACGTGCTGAAGACGTCTTCCAACGTGAATAGGGTTCAGAAGACGTCCTGAAGACGTCTTCCAACGTGAATAGGGTTCAGAAGACGTCCTGAAGACGTCTTCCAACGTGAATACGGTTCAGAAGACGTCCTGAAGACGTCTTCCAACGTGAATACGGTTCAGAAGACGTCCAGAAGACGTCTTCCAACGTGAATAGGGTTCAGGAGACGTGCTGAAGACGTCTTCCAACGTGAATAGGGTTCAGAAGACGTGCTGAAGACGTCTTCCAACGTGAATAGGGTTCAGAAGACGTCTTGAACACGTCTTCCAACGTGAATAGGGTTCAGAAGACGTGCTGAGGACGTCTTCCAACGTGCGTCAGGGATTCAGAAGACGCCCTGAAGACGTCTTCCAACGTGCGTCAGGGATTCAGAAGACGTCCTGAAGACGTCTTCCAACGTGAATAGGGTTCAGAAGACGTGCTGAAGACGTCTTCCAACGTGAATAGGGTTCAGAAGACGTCCTGAAGACGTCCTGAAGACGTCTTCCAACGTGAATAGGGTTCAGAAGACGTTCTGAAGACGTCTTCCAACGTGAATAGGGTTCAGAAGACGTCCAGAAGACGTCTTCCAACGTGCGTCAGGGATTCAGAAGACGTCCTGAAGACGTCTTCCAACGTGAATAGGGTTCAGAAGACGTCCTGAAGACGTCTTCCAACGTGAATAGGGTTCAGAAGACGTCCTGAAGACGTCTTCCAACGTGAATACGGTTCAGAAGACGTCCTGAAGACGTCTTCCAACGTGAATACGGTTCAGAAGACGTCCAGAAGACGTCTTCCAACGTGAATAGGGTTCAGGAGACGTGCTGAAGACGTCTTCCAACGTGAATAGGGTTCAGAAGACGTGCTGAAGACGTCTTCCAACGTGAATAGGGTTCAGAAGACGTCCTGAACACGTCTTCCAACGTGAATAGGGTTCAGAAGACGTGCTGAGGACGTCTTCCAACGTGCGTCAGGGATTCAGAAGACGCCCTGAAGACGTCTTCCAACGTGAATAGGGTTCAGAAGACGTCCTGAAGACGTCTTCCAACGTGAATAGGGTTCAGAAGACGTCCTGAAGACGTCTTCCAACGTGAATACGGTTCAGAAGACGTCCTGAAGACGTCTTCCAACGTGAATACGGTTCAGAAGACGTCCTGAAGACGTCTTCCAACGTGAATACGGTTCAGAAGACGTCCTGAAGACGTCTTCCAACGTGAATACGGTTCAGAAGACGTCCTGAAGACGTCTTCCAACGTGCGTCAGGGATTCAGAAGACGTCCTGAAGACGTCTTCCAACGTGAATAGGGTTCAGAAGACGTCCAGAAGACGTCTTCCAACGTGCGTCAGGGATTCAGAAGACGTCCTGAAGACGTCTTCCAACGTGAATACGGTTCAGAAGACGTCCTGAAGACGTCTTCCAACGTGAATAGGGTATAGAAGACGTCCTGAAGACGTCTTCCAACGTGCGTCAGGGATTCAGAAGACGTCCTGAACACGTCTTCCAACGTGAATAGGGTTCAGAAGACGTGCTGAGGACGTCTTCCAACGTGCGTCAGGGATTCAGAAGACGCCCTGAAGACGTCTTCCAACGTGCGTCAGGGATTCAGAAGACGTCCTGAAGACGTCTTCCAACGTGAATAGGGTTCAGAAGACGTGCTGAAGACGTCTTATAACGTGAATAGGGTTCAGAAGACGTCCTGAAGACGTCCTGAAGACGTCTTCCAACGTGAATAGGGTTCAGAAGACGTTCTGAAGACGTCTTCCAACGTGAATAGGGTTCAGAAGACGTCCAGAAGACGTCTTCCAACGTGCGTCAGGGATTCAGAAGACGTCCTGAAGACGTCTTCCAACGTGAATAGGGTTCAGAAAACGTCCTGAAGACGTCTTCCAACGTGAATAGGGTTCAGAAGACGTCCTGAAGACGTCTTCCAACGTGAATAGGGTTCAGAAGACGTCCTGAAGACGTCTTCCAACGTGAATACGGTTCAGAAGACGTCCTGAAGACGTCTTCCAACGTGAATACGGTTCAGAAGACGTCCAGAAGACGTCTTCCAACGTGAATAGGGTTCAGGAGACGTGCTGAAGACGTCTTCCAACGTGAATAGGGTTCAGAAGACGTGCTGAAGACGTCTTCCAACGTGAATAGGGTTCAGAAGACGTCCTGAACACGTCTTCCAACGTGAATAGGGTTCAGAAGACGTGCTGAGGACGTCTTCCAACGTGCGTCAGGGATTCAGAAGACGCCCTGAAGACGTCTTCCAACGTGAATAGGGTTCAGAAGACGTCCTGAAGACGTCTTCCAACGTGAATAGGGTTCAGAAGACGTCCTGAAGACGACTTCCAACGTGAATACGGTTCAGAAGACGTCCTGAAGACGTCTTCCAACGTGAATACGGTTCAGAAGACGTTCTGAAGACGTCTTCCAACGTGAATACGGTTCAGAAGACGTCCTGAAGACGTCTTCCAACGTGAATACGGTTCAGAAGACGTCCTGAAGACGTCTTCCAACGTGAATAGGGTTCAGAAGACGTGCTGAGGACGTCTTCCAACGTGAATAGGGTTCAGAAGACGTCCTGAAGACGTCTTCCAACGTGAATAGGGTTCAGAAGACGTCCTGAAGACGTCTTCCAACGTGAATAGGGTTCAGAAGACGTGCTGAAGACGTCTTCCAACGTGAATAGGGTTCAGAAGACGTCCTGAAGACGTCCTGAAGACGTCTTCCAACGTGAATAGGGTTCAGAAGACGTTCTGAAGACGTCTTCCAACGTGCGTCAGGGATTCAGAAGACGCCCTGAAGACGTCTTCCAACGTGAATAGGGTTCAGAAGACGTGCTGAAGACGTCTTCCAACGTGAATAGGGTTCAGAAGACGTCCTGAAGACGTCTTCCAACGTGAATAGGGTTCAGAAGACGTCCTGAAGACGTCTTCCAACGTGAATACGGTTCAGAAGACGTCCTGAAGACGTCTTCCAACGTGAATACGGTTCAGAAGACGTCCAGAAGACGTCTTCCAACGTGAATAGGGTTCAGGAGACGTGCTGAAGACGTCTTCCAACGTGAATAGGGTTCAGAAGACGTGCTGAAGACGTCTTCCAACGTGAATAGGGTTCAGAAGACGTCTTGAACACGTCTTCCAACGTGAATAGGGTTCAGAAGACGTGCTGAGGACGTCTTCCAACGTGCGTCAGGGATTCAGAAGACGCCCTGAAGACGTCTTCCAACGTGCGTCAGGGATTCAGAAGACGTCCTGAAGACGTCTTCCAACGTGAATAGGGTTCAGAAGACGTGCTGAAGACGTCTTCCAACGTGAATAGGGTTCAGAAGACGTCCTGAAGACGTCCTGAAGACGTCTTCCAACGTGAATAGGGTTCAGAAGACGTTCTGAAGACGTCTTCCAACGTGAATAGGGTTCAGAAGACGTCCAGAAGACGTCTTCCAACGTGCGTCAGGGATTCAGAAGACGTCCTGAAGACGTCTTCCAACGTGAATAGGGTTCAGAAGACGTCCTGAAGACGTCTTCCAACGTGAATAGGGTTCAGAAGACGTCCTGAAGACGTCTTCCAACGTGAATAGGGTTCAGAAGACGTCCTGAGGACGTCTTCCAACGTGCGTCAGGGATTCAGAAGACGCCCTGAAGACGTCTTCCAACGTGAATAGGGTTCAGAAGACGTCCTGAAGACGTCTTCCAACGTGAATAGGGTTCAGAAGACGTCCTGAAGACGTCTTCCAACGTGAATACGGTTCAGAAGACGTCCTGAAGACGTCTTCCAACGTGAATACGGTTCAGAAGACGTCCTGAAGACGTCTTCCAACGTGAATACGGTTCAGAAGACGTCCTGAAGACGTCTTCCAACGTGAATACGGTTCAGAAGACGTCCTGAAGACGTCTTCCAACGTGCGTCAGGGATTCAGAAGACGTCCTGAAGACGTCTTCCAACGTGAATAGGGTTCAGAAAACGTCCTGAAGACGTCTTCCAACGTGAATAGGGTTCAGAAGACGTCCTGAAGACGTCTTCCAACGTGAATACGGTTCAGAAGACGTTCTGAAGACGTCTTCCAACGTGAATAGGGTTCAGAAGACGTCCAGAAGACGTCTTCCAACGTGCGTCAGGGATTCAGAAGACGTCCTGAAGACGTCTTCCAACGTGAATAGGGTTCAGAAAACGTCCTGAAGACGTCTTCCAACGTGAATAGGGTTCAGAAGACGTCCTGAAGACGTCTTCCAACGTGAATAGGGTTCAGAAGACGTCCTGAAGACGTCTTCCAACGTGAATACGGTTCAGAAGACGTCCTGAAGACGTCTTCCAACGTGAATACGGTTCAGAAGACGTCCAGAAGACGTCTTCCAACGTGAATAGGGTTCAGGAGACGTGCTGAAGACGTCTTCCAACGTGAATAGGGTTCAGAAGACGTGCTGAAGACGTCTTCCAACGTGAATAGGGTTCAGAAGACGTCCTGAACACGTCTTCCAACGTGAATAGGGTTCAGAAGACGTGCTGAGGACGTCTTCCAACGTGCGTCAGGGATTCAGAAGACGCCCTGAAGACGTCTTCCAACGTGAATAGGGTTCAGAAGACGTCCTGAAGACGTCTTCCAACGTGAATAGGGTTCAGAAGACGTCCTGAAGACGACTTCCAACGTGAATACGGTTCAGAAGACGTCCTGAAGACGTCTTCCAACGTGAATACGGTTCAGAAGACGTTCTGAAGACGTCTTCCAACGTGAATACGGTTCAGAAGACGTCCTGAAGACGTCTTCCAACGTGAATACGGTTCAGAAGACGTCCTGAAGACGTCTTCCAACGTGAATAGGGTTCAGAAGACGTGCTGAGGACGTCTTCCAACGTGAATAGGGTTCAGAAGACGTCCTGAAGACGTCTTCCAACGTGAATACGGTTCAGAAGACGTCCTGAAGACGTCTTCCAACGTGAATAGGGTTCAGAAAACGTCCTGAAGACGTCTTCCAACGTGAATACGGTTCAGAAGACGTCCTGAAGACGTCTTCCAACGTGAATACGGTTCAGAAGACGTCCTGAAGACGTCTTCCAACGTGCGTCAGGGATTCAGAAGACGTCCTGAAGACGTCTTCCAACGTGAATAGGGTTCAGAAAACGTCCTGAAGACGTCTTCCAACGTGAATAGGGTTCAGAAGACGTCCTGAAGACGTCTTCCAACGTGAATACGGTTCAGAAGACGTTCTGAAGACGTCTTCCAACGTGAATAGGGTTCAGAAGACGTCCAGAAGACGTCTTCCAACGTGCGTCAGGGATTCAGAAGACGTCCTGAAGACGTCTTCCAACGTGAATAGGGTTCAGAAAACGTCCTGAAGACGTCTTCCAACGTGAATAGGGTTCAGAAGACGTCCTGAAGACGTCTTCCAACGTGAATAGGGTTCAGAAGACGTCCTGAAGACGTCTTCCAACGTGAATACGGTTCAGAAGACGTCCTGAAGACGTCTTCCAACGTGAATACGGTTCAGAAGACGTCCAGAAGACGTCTTCCAACGTGAATAGGGTTCAGGAGACGTGCTGAAGACGTCTTCCAACGTGAATAGGGTTCAGAAGACGTGCTGAAGACGTCTTCCAACGTGAATAGGGTTCAGAAGACGTCCTGAACACGTCTTCCAACGTGAATAGGGTTCAGAAGACGTGCTGAGGACGTCTTCCAACGTGCGTCAGGGATTCAGAAGACGCCCTGAAGACGTCTTCCAACGTGAATAGGGTTCAGAAGACGTCCTGAAGACGTCTTCCAACGTGAATAGGGTTCAGAAGACGTCCTGAAGACGACTTCCAACGTGAATACGGTTCAGAAGACGTCCTGAAGACGTCTTCCAACGTGAATACGGTTCAGAAGACGTTCTGAAGACGTCTTCCAACGTGAATACGGTTCAGAAGACGTCCTGAAGACGTCTTCCAACGTGAATACGGTTCAGAAGACGTCCTGAAGACGTCTTCCAACGTGAATAGGGTTCAGAAGACGTGCTGAGGACGTCTTCCAACGTGAATAGGGTTCAGAAGACGTCCTGAAGACGTCTTCCAACGTGAATAGGGTTCAGAAGACGTCCTGAAGACGTCTTCCAACGTGAATAGGGTTCAGAAGACGTGCTGAAGACGTCTTCCAACGTGAATAGGGTTCAGAAGACGTCCTGAAGACGTCCTGAAGACGTCTTCCAACGTGAATAGGGTTCAGAAGACGTTCTGAAGACGTCTTCCAACGTGCGTCAGGGATTCAGAAGACGCCCTGAAGACGTCTTCCAACGTGAATAGGGTTCAGAAGACGTGCTGAAGACGTCTTCCAACGTGAATAGGGTTCAGAAGACGTCCTGAAGACGTCTTCCAACGTGAATAGGGTTCAGAAGACGTCCTGAAGACGTCTTCCAACGTGAATACGGTTCAGAAGACGTCCTGAAGACGTCTTCCAACGTGAATACGGTTCAGAAGACGTCCAGAAGACGTCTTCCAACGTGAATAGGGTTCAGGAGACGTGCTGAAGACGTCTTCCAACGTGAATAGGGTTCAGAAGACGTGCTGAAGACGTCTTCCAACGTGAATAGGGTTCAGAAGACGTCTTGAACACGTCTTCCAACGTGAATAGGGTTCAGAAGACGTGCTGAGGACGTCTTCCAACGTGCGTCAGGGATTCAGAAGACGCCCTGAAGACGTCTTCCAACGTGCGTCAGGGATTCAGAAGACGTCCTGAAGACGTCTTCCAACGTGAATAGGGTTCAGAAGACGTGCTGAAGACGTCTTCCAACGTGAATAGGGTTCAGAAGACGTCCTGAAGACGTCCTGAAGACGTCTTCCAACGTGAATAGGGTTCAGAAGACGTTCTGAAGACGTCTTCCAACGTGAATAGGGTTCAGAAGACGTCCAGAAGACGTCTTCCAACGTGCGTCAGGGATTCAGAAGACGTCCTGAAGACGTCTTCCAACGTGAATAGGGTTCAGAAGACGTCCTGAAGACGTCTTCCAACGTGAATAGGGTTCAGAAGACGTCCTGAAGACGTCTTCCAACGTGAATAGGGTTCAGAAGACGTCCTGAGGACGTCTTCCAACGTGCGTCAGGGATTCAGAAGACGCCCTGAAGACGTCTTCCAACGTGAATAGGGTTCAGAAGACGTCCTGAAGACGTCTTCCAACGTGAATAGGGTTCAGAAGACGTCCTGAAGACGTCTTCCAACGTGAATACGGTTCAGAAGACGTCCTGAAGACGTCTTCCAACGTGAATACGGTTCAGAAGACGTCCTGAAGACGTCTTCCAACGTGAATACGGTTCAGAAGACGTCCTGAAGACGTCTTCCAACGTGAATACGGTTCAGAAGACGTCCTGAAGACGTCTTCCAACGTGCGTCAGGGATTCAGAAGACGTCCTGAAGACGTCTTCCAACGTGAATAGGGTTCAGAAGACGTCCAGAAGACGTCTTCCAACGTGCGTCAGGGATTCAGAAGACGTCCTGAAGACGTCTTCCAACGTGAATACGGTTCAGAAGACGTCCTGAAGACGTCTTCCAACGTGAATAGGGTATAGAAGACGTCCTGAAGACGTCTTCCAACGTGCGTCAGGGATTCAGAAGACGTCCTGAAGACGTCTTCCAACGTGAATAGGGTTCAGAAGACGTGCTGAAGACGTCTTCCAACGTGAATAGGGTTCAGAAGACGTCCTGAAGACGTCCTGAAGACGTCTTCCAACGTGAATAGGGTTCAGAAGACGTCCAGAAGACGTCTTCCAACGTGCGTCAGGGATTCAGAAGACGTCCTGAAGACGTCTTCCAACGTGAATACGGTTCAGAAGACGTCCTGAAGACGTCTTCCAACGTGAATAGGGTTCAGAAGACGTTCTGAAGACGTCTTCCAACGTGAATAGGGTTCAGAAGACGTCCAGAAGACGTCTTCCAACGTGCGTCAGGGATTCAGAAGACGTCCTGAAGACGTCTTCCAACGTGAATAGGGTTCAGAAGACGTCCTGAAGACGTCTTCCAACGTGAATAGGGTTCAGAAGACGTCCTGAAGACGTCTTCCAACGTGAATAGGGTTCAGAAGACGTACTGAAGACGTCTTCCAACGTGAATACGGTTCAGAAGACGTCCTGAAGACGTCTTCCAACGTGAATACGGTTCAGAAGACGTCCAGAAGACGTCTTCCAACGTGAATAGGGTTCAGGAGACGTGCTGAAGACGTCTTCCAACGTGAATAGGGTTCAGAAGACGTGCTGAAGACGTCTTCCAACGTGAATACGGTTCAGAAGACGTCCTGAAGACGTCTTCCAACGTGCGTCAGGGATTCAGAAGACGTCCTGAAGACGTCTTCCAACGTGAATAGGGTTCAGAAGACGTCCTGAAGACGTCTTCCAACGTGAATAGGGTTCAGAAGACGTCCTGAAGACGTCTTCCAACGTGAATACGGTTCAGAAGACGTCCTGAAGACGTCTTCCAACGTGAATACGGTTCAGAAGACGTCCAGAAGACGTCTTCCAACGTGAATAGGGTTCAGGAGACGTGCTGAAGACGTCTTCCAACGTGAATAGGGTTCAGAAGACGTGCTGAAGACGTCTTCTAACGTGAATAGGGTTCAGAAGACGTCCTGAAGACGTCCTGAAGACGTCTTCCAACGTGAATAGGGTTCAGAAGACGTTCTGAAGACGTCTTCCAACGTGAATAGGGTTCAGAAGACGTCCAGAAGACGTCTTCCAACGTGCGTCAGGGATTCAGAAGACGTCCTGAAGACGTCTTCCAACGTGAATAGGGTTCAGAAAACGTCCTGAAGACGTCTTCCAACGTGAATAGGGTTCAGAAGACGTCCAGAAGACGTCTTCCAACGTGAATAGGGTTCAGGAGACGTGCTGAAGACGTCTTCCAACGTGAATAGGGTTCAGAAGACGTGCTGAAGACGTCTTCTAACGTGAATAGGGTTCAGAAGACGTCCTGAAGACGTCCTGAAGACGTCTTCCAACGTGAATAGGGTTCAGAAGACGTTCTGAAGACGTCTTCCAACGTGAATAGGGTTCAGAAGACGTCCAGAAGACGTCTTCCAACGTGCGTCAGGGATTCAGAAGACGTCCTGAAGACGTCTTCCAACGTGAATAGGGTTCAGAAGACGTCCTGAAGACGTCTTCCAACGTGAATACGGTTCAGAAGACGTCCTGAAGACGTCTTCCAACGTGAATAGGGTATAGAAGACGTCCTGAAGACGTCTTCCAACGTGCGTCAGGGATTCAGAAGACGTCCTGAAGACGTCTTCCAACGTGAATACGGTTCAGAAGACGTCCAGAAGACGTCTTCCAACGTGAATAGGGTTCAGGAGACGTGCTGAAGACGTCTTCCAACGTGAATAGGGTTCAGAAGACGTGCTGAAGACGTCTTCTAACGTGAATAGGGTTCAGAAGACGTCCTGAAGACGTCCTGAAGACGTCTTCCAACGTGAATAGGGTTCAGAAGACGTCCAGAAGACGTCTTCCAACGTGCGTCAGGGATTCAGAAGACGTCCTGAAGACGTCTTCCAACGTGAATAGGGTTCAGAAAACGTCCTGAAGACGTCTTCCAACGTGAATAGGGTTCAGAAAACGTCCTGAAGACGTCTTCCAACGTGAATAGGGTTCAGAAGACGTCCTGAAGACGTCTTCCAACGTGAATAGGGTTCAGAAGACGTTCTGAAGACGTCTTCCAACGTGAATAGGGTTCAGAAGACGTCCAGAAGACGTCTTCCAACGTGCGTCAGGGATTCAGAAGACGTCCTGAAGACGTCTTCCAACGTGAATAGGGTTCAGAAGACGTCCTGAAGACGTCTTCCAACGTGAATAGGGTTCAGAAGACGTCCTGAAGACGTCTTCCAACGTGAATAGGGTTCAGAAGACGTACTGAAGACGTCTTCCAACGTGAATACGGTTCAGAAGACGTCCTGAAGACGTCTTCCAACGTGAATACGGTTCAGAAGACGTCCAGAAGACGTCTTCCAACGTGAATAGGGTTCAGGAGACGTGCTGAAGACGTCTTCCAACGTGAATAGGGTTCAGAAGACGTGCTGAAGACGTCTTCCAACGTGAATACGGTTCAGAAGACGTCCTGAAGACGTCTTCCAACGTGCGTCAGGGATTCAGAAGACGTCCTGAAGACGTCTTCCAACGTGAATAGGGTTCAGAAGACGTCCTGAAGACGTCTTCCAACGTGAATAGGGTTCAGAAGACGTCCTGAAGACGTCTTCCAACGTGAATACGGTTCAGAAGACGTCCTGAAGACGTCTTCCAACGTGAATACGGTTCAGAAGACGTCCAGAAGACGTCTTCCAACGTGAATAGGGTTCAGGAGACGTGCTGAAGACGTCTTCCAACGTGAATAGGGTTCAGAAGACGTGCTGAAGACGTCTTCTAACGTGAATAGGGTTCAGAAGACGTCCTGAAGACGTCCTGAAGACGTCTTCCAACGTGAATAGGGTTCAGAAGACGTTCTGAAGACGTCTTCCAACGTGAATAGGGTTCAGAAGACGTCCAGAAGACGTCTTCCAACGTGCGTCAGGGATTCAGAAGACGTCCTGAAGACGTCTTCCAACGTGAATAGGGTTCAGAAAACGTCCTGAAGACGTCTTCCAACGTGAATAGGGTTCAGAAGACGTCCAGAAGACGTCTTCCAACGTGAATAGGGTTCAGGAGACGTGCTGAAGACGTCTTCCAACGTGAATAGGGTTCAGAAGACGTGCTGAAGACGTCTTCTAACGTGAATAGGGTTCAGAAGACGTCCTGAAGACGTCCTGAAGACGTCTTCCAACGTGAATAGGGTTCAGAAGACGTTCTGAAGACGTCTTCCAACGTGAATAGGGTTCAGAAGACGTCCAGAAGACGTCTTCCAACGTGCGTCAGGGATTCAGAAGACGTCCTGAAGACGTCTTCCAACGTGAATAGGGTTCAGAAGACGTCCTGAAGACGTCTTCCAACGTGAATACGGTTCAGAAGACGTCCTGAAGACGTCTTCCAACGTGAATAGGGTATAGAAGACGTCCTGAAGACGTCTTCCAACGTGCGTCAGGGATTCAGAAGACGTCCTGAAGACGTCTTCCAACGTGAATACGGTTCAGAAGACGTCCAGAAGACGTCTTCCAACGTGAATAGGGTTCAGGAGACGTGCTGAAGACGTCTTCCAACGTGAATAGGGTTCAGAAGACGTGCTGAAGACGTCTTCTAACGTGAATAGGGTTCAGAAGACGTCCTGAAGACGTCCTGAAGACGTCTTCCAACGTGAATAGGGTTCAGAAGACGTCCAGAAGACGTCTTCCAACGTGCGTCAGGGATTCAGAAGACGTCCTGAAGACGTCTTCCAACGTGAATAGGGTTCAGAAAACGTCCTGAAGACGTCTTCCAACGTGAATAGGGTTCAGAAAACGTCCTGAAGACGTCTTCCAACGTGAATAGGGTTCAGAAGACGTCCAGAAGACGTCTTCCAACGTGCGTCAGGGATTCAGAAGACGTCCTGAAGACGTCTTCCAACGTGAATACGGTTCAGAAGACGTCCTGAAGACGTCTTCCAACGTGAATAGGGTATAGAAGACGTCCTGAAGACGTCTTCCAACGTGCGTCAGGGATTCAGAAGACGTCCTGAAGACGTCTTCCAACGTGAATAGGGTTCAGAAGACGTGCTGAAGACGTCTTCCAACGTGAATAGGGTTCAGAAGACGTCCTGAAGACGTCCTGAAGACGTCTTCCAACGTGAATAGGGTTCAGAAGACGTCCAGAAGACGTCTTCCAACGTGCGTCAGGGATTCAGAAGACGTCCTGAAGACGTCTTCCAACGTGAATACGGTTCAGAAGACGTCCTGAAGACGTCTTCCAACGTGAATAGGGTTCAGAAGACGTCCAGAAGACGTCTTCCAACGTGCGTCAGGGATTCAGAAGACGTCCTGAAGACGTCTTCCAACGTGAATAGGGTTCAGAAAACGTCCTGAAGACGTCTTCCAACGTGAATAGGGTTCAGAAGACGTCCAGAAGACGTCTTCCAACGTGAATAGGGTTCAGGAGACGTGCTGAAGACGTCTTCCAACGTGAATAGGGTTCAGAAGACGTGCTGAAGACGTCTTCTAACGTGAATAGGGTTCAGAAGACGTCCTGAAGACGTCCTGAAGACGTCTTCCAACGTGAATAGGGTTCAGAAGACGTTCTGAAGACGTCTTCCAACGTGAATAGGGTTCAGAAGACGTCCAGAAGACGTCTTCCAACGTGCGTCAGGGATTCAGAAGACGTCCTGAAGACGTCTTCCAACGTGAATAGGGTTCAGAAGACGTCCTGAAGACGTCTTCCAACGTGAATACGGTTCAGAAGACGTCCTGAAGACGTCTTCCAACGTGAATAGGGTATAGAAGACGTCCTGAAGACGTCTTCCAACGTGCGTCAGGGATTCAGAAGACGTCCTGAAGACGTCTTCCAACGTGAATACGGTTCAGAAGACGTCCAGAAGACGTCTTCCAACGTGAATAGGGTTCAGGAGACGTGCTGAAGACGTCTTCCAACGTGAATAGGGTTCAGAAGACGTGCTGAAGACGTCTTCTAACGTGAATAGGGTTCAGAAGACGTCCTGAAGACGTCCTGAAGACGTCTTCCAACGTGAATAGGGTTCAGAAGACGTCCAGAAGACGTCTTCCAACGTGCGTCAGGGATTCAGAAGACGTCCTGAAGACGTCTTCCAACGTGAATAGGGTTCAGAAAACGTCCTGAAGACGTCTTCCAACGTGAATAGGGTTCAGAAAACGTCCTGAAGACGTCTTCCAACGTGAATAGGGTTCAGAAGACGTCCTGAAGACGTCTTCCAACGTGAATAGGGTTCAGAAGACGTTCTGAAGACGTCTTCCAACGTGAATAGGGTTCAGAAGACGTCCAGAAGACGTCTTCCAACGTGCGTCAGGGATTCAGAAGACGTCCTGAAGACGTCTTCCAACGTGAATAGGGTTCAGAAGACGTCCTGAAGACGTCTTCCAACGTGAATAGGGTTCAGAAGACGTCCTGAAGACGTCTTCCAACGTGAATAGGGTTCAGAAGACGTACTGAAGACGTCTTCCAACGTGAATACGGTTCAGAAGACGTCCTGAAGACGTCTTCCAACGTGAATACGGTTCAGAAGACGTCCAGAAGACGTCTTCCAACGTGAATAGGGTTCAGGAGACGTGCTGAAGACGTCTTCCAACGTGAATAGGGTTCAGAAGACGTGCTGAAGACGTCTTCCAACGTGAATACGGTTCAGAAGACGTCCTGAAGACGTCTTCCAACGTGCGTCAGGGATTCAGAAGACGTCCTGAAGACGTCTTCCAACGTGAATAGGGTTCAGAAGACGTCCTGAAGACGTCTTCCAACGTGAATAGGGTTCAGAAGACGTCCTGAAGACGTCTTCCAACGTGAATACGGTTCAGAAGACGTCCTGAAGACGTCTTCCAACGTGAATACGGTTCAGAAGACGTCCAGAAGACGTCTTCCAACGTGAATAGGGTTCAGGAGACGTGCTGAAGACGTCTTCCAACGTGAATAGGGTTCAGAAGACGTGCTGAAGACGTCTTCTAACGTGAATAGGGTTCAGAAGACGTCCTGAAGACGTCCTGAAGACGTCTTCCAACGTGAATAGGGTTCAGAAGACGTTCTGAAGACGTCTTCCAACGTGAATAGGGTTCAGAAGACGTCCAGAAGACGTCTTCCAACGTGCGTCAGGGATTCAGAAGACGTCCTGAAGACGTCTTCCAACGTGAATAGGGTTCAGAAAACGTCCTGAAGACGTCTTCCAACGTGAATAGGGTTCAGAAGACGTCCAGAAGACGTCTTCCAACGTGAATAGGGTTCAGGAGACGTGCTGAAGACGTCTTCCAACGTGAATAGGG
Source organism: Heligmosomoides polygyrus bakeri (assembly GCA_947359475.1). Classification (NCBI taxonomy): domain Eukaryota; kingdom Metazoa; phylum Nematoda; class Chromadorea; order Rhabditida; family Heligmosomidae; genus Heligmosomoides; species Heligmosomoides polygyrus. The sequence goes on along the minus strand of OX375866.1, from coordinate 53,809,093 downwards.
TTCAGAAGACGTGCTGAAGACGTCTTCTAACGTGAATAGGGTTCAGAAGACGTCCTGAAGACGTCCTGAAGACGTCTTCCAACGTGAATAGGGTTCAGAAGACGTTCTGAAGACGTCTTCCAACGTGAATAGGGTTCAGAAGACGTCCAGAAGACGTCTTCCAACGTGCGTCAGGGATTCAGAAGACGTCCTGAAGACGTCTTCCAACGTGAATAGGGTTCAGAAGACGTCCTGAAGACGTCTTCCAACGTGAATACGGTTCAGAAGACGTCCTGAAGACGTCTTCCAACGTGAATAGGGTATAGAAGACGTCCTGAAGACGTCTTCCAACGTGCGTCAGGGATTCAGAAGACGTCCTGAAGACGTCTTCCAACGTGAATACGGTTCAGAAGACGTCCAGAAGACGTCTTCCAACGTGAATAGGGTTCAGGAGACGTGCTGAAGACGTCTTCCAACGTGAATAGGGTTCAGAAGACGTGCTGAAGACGTCTTCTAACGTGAATAGGGTTCAGAAGACGTCCTGAAGACGTCCTGAAGACGTCTTCCAACGTGAATAGGGTTCAGAAGACGTCCAGAAGACGTCTTCCAACGTGCGTCAGGGATTCAGAAGACGTCCTGAAGACGTCTTCCAACGTGAATAGGGTTCAGAAAACGTCCTGAAGACGTCTTCCAACGTGAATAGGGTTCAGAAAACGTCCTGAAGACGTCTTCCAACGTGAATAGGGTTCAGAAGACGTCCAGAAGACGTCTTCCAACGTGCGTCAGGGATTCAGAAGACGTCCTGAAGACGTCTTCCAACGTGAATACGGTTCAGAAGACGTCCTGAAGACGTCTTCCAACGTGAATAGGGTATAGAAGACGTCCTGAAGACGTCTTCCAACGTGCGTCAGGGATTCAGAAGACGTCCTGAAGACGTCTTCCAACGTGAATAGGGTTCAGAAGACGTGCTGAAGACGTCTTCCAACGTGAATAGGGTTCAGAAGACGTCCTGAAGACGTCCTGAAGACGTCTTCCAACGTGAATAGGGTTCAGAAGACGTCCAGAAGACGTCTTCCAACGTGCGTCAGGGATTCAGAAGACGTCCTGAAGACGTCTTCCAACGTGAATACGGTTCAGAAGACGTCCTGAAGACGTCTTCCAACGTGAATAGGGTTCAGAAGACGTTCTGAAGACGTCTTCCAACGTGAATAGGGTTCAGAAGACGTCCAGAAGACGTCTTCCAACGTGCGTCAGGGATTCAGAAGACGTCCTGAAGACGTCTTCCAACGTGAATAGGGTTCAGAAGACGTCCTGAAGACGTCTTCCAACGTGAATAGGGTTCAGAAGACGTCCTGAAGACGTCTTCCAACGTGAATAGGGTTCAGAAGACGTACTGAAGACGTCTTCCAACGTGAATACGGTTCAGAAGACGTCCTGAAGACGTCTTCCAACGTGAATACGGTTCAGAAGACGTCCAGAAGACGTCTTCCAACGTGAATAGGGTTCAGGAGACGTGCTGAAGACGTCTTCCAACGTGAATAGGGTTCAGAAGACGTGCTGAAGACGTCTTCCAACGTGAATACGGTTCAGAAGACGTCCTGAAGACGTCTTCCAACGTGCGTCAGGGATTCAGAAGACGTCCTGAAGACGTCTTCCAACGTGAATAGGGTTCAGAAGACGTCCTGAAGACGTCTTCCAACGTGAATAGGGTTCAGAAGACGTCCTGAAGACGTCTTCCAACGTGAATACGGTTCAGAAGACGTCCTGAAGACGTCTTCCAACGTGAATACGGTTCAGAAGACGTCCAGAAGACGTCTTCCAACGTGAATAGGGTTCAGGAGACGTGCTGAAGACGTCTTCCAACGTGAATAGGGTTCAGAAGACGTGCTGAAGACGTCTTCCAACGTGAATAGGGTTCAGAAGACGTCTTGAACACGTCTTCCAACGTGAATAGGGTTCAGAAGACGTGCTGAGGACGTCTTCCAACGTGCGTCAGGGATTCAGAAGACGCCCTGAAGACGTCTTCCAACGTGCGTCAGGGATTCAGAAGACGTCCTGAAGACGTCTTCCAACGTGAATAGGGTTCAGAAGACGTGCTGAAGACGTCTTCCAACGTGAATAGGGTTCAGAAGACGTCCTGAAGACGTCCTGAAGACGTCTTCCAACGTGAATAGGGTTCAGAAGACGTTCTGAAGACGTCTTCCAACGTGAATAGGGTTCAGAAGACGTCCAGAAGACGTCTTCCAACGTGCGTCAGGGATTCAGAAGACGTCCTGAAGACGTCTTCCAACGTGAATAGGGTTCAGAAGACGTCCTGAAGACGTCTTCCAACGTGAATAGGGTTCAGAAGACGTCCTGAAGACGTCTTCCAACGTGAATAGGGTTCAGAAGACGTCCTGAAGACGTCTTCCAACGTGAATACGGTTCAGAAGACGTCCTGAAGACGTCTTCCAACGTGAATACGGTTCAGAAGACGTCCAGAAGACGTCTTCCAACGTGAATAGGGTTCAGGAGACGTCCTGAAGACGTCTTCCAACGTGAATACGGTTCAGAAGACGTTCTGAAGACGTCTTCCAACGTGAATACGGTTCAGAAGACGTCCTGAAGACGTCTTCCAACGTGAATACGGTTCAGAAGACGTCCTGAAGACGTCTTCCAACGTGAATAGGGTTCAGAAGACGTGCTGAGGACGTCTTCCAACGTGCGTCAGGGATTCAGAAGACGCCCTGAAGACGTCTTCCAACGTGAATAGGGTTCAGAAGACGTGCTGAAGACGTCTTCCAACGTGAATAGGGTTCAGAAGACGTCCTGAAGACGTCTTCCAACGTGAATAGGGTTCAGAAGACGTCCTGAAGACGTCTTCCAACGTGAATAGGGTTCAGAAGACGTGCTGAAGACGTCTTCCAACGTGAATAGGGTTCAGAAGACGTCCTGAAGACGTCCTGAAGACGTCTTCCAACGTGAATAGGGTTCAGAAGACGTTCTGAAGACGTCTTCCAACGTGCGTCTGGGATTCAGAAGACGCCCTGAAGACGTCTTCCAACGTGAATAGGGTTCAGAAGACGTGCTGAAGACGTCTTCCAACGTGAATAGGGTTCAGAAGACGTCCTGAAGACGTCTTCCAACGTGAATAGGGTTCAGAAGACGTCCTGAAGACGTCTTCCAACGTGAATACGGTTCAGAAGACGTCCTGAAGACGTCTTCCAACGTGAATACGGTTCAGAAGACGTCCAGAAGACGTCTTCCAACGTGAATAGGGTTCAGGAGACGTGCTGAAGACGTCTTCCAACGTGAATAGGGTTCAGAAGACGTGCTGAAGACGTCTTCCAACGTGAATAGGGTTCAGAAGACGTCTTGAACACGTCTTCCAACGTGAATAGGGTTCAGAAGACGTGCTGAGGACGTCTTCCAACGTGCGTCAGGGATTCAGAAGACGCCCTGAAGACGTCTTCCAACGTGCGTCAGGGATTCAGAAGACGTCCTGAAGACGTCTTCCAACGTGAATAGGGTTCAGAAGACGTGCTGAAGACGTCTTCCAACGTGAATAGGGTTCAGAAGACGTCCTGAAGACGTCCTGAAGACGTCTTCCAACGTGAATAGGGTTCAGAAGACGTTCTGAAGACGTCTTCCAACGTGAATAGGGTTCAGAAGACGTCCAGAAGACGTCTTCCAACGTGCGTCAGGGATTCAGAAGACGTCCTGAAGACGTCTTCCAACGTGAATAGGGTTCAGAAGACGTCCTGAAGACGTCTTCCAACGTGAATAGGGTTCAGAAGACGTCCTGAAGACGTCTTCCAACGTGAATACGGTTCAGAAGACGTCCTGAAGACGTCTTCCAACGTGAATACGGTTCAGAAGACGTCCAGAAGACGTCTTCCAACGTGAATAGGGTTCAGGAGACGTGCTGAAGACGTCTTCCAACGTGAATAGGGTTCAGAAGACGTGCTGAAGACGTCTTCCAACGTGAATAGGGTTCAGAAGACGTCCTGAACACGTCTTCCAACGTGAATAGGGTTCAGAAGACGTGCTGAGGACGTCTTCCAACGTGCGTCAGGGATTCAGAAGACGCCCTGAAGACGTCTTCCAACGTGAATAGGGTTCAGAAGACGTCCTGAAGACGTCTTCCAACGTGAATAGGGTTCAGAAGACGTCCTGAAGACGTCTTCCAACGTGAATACGGTTCAGAAGACGTCCTGAAGACGTCTTCCAACGTGAATACGGTTCAGAAGACGTCCTGAAGACGTCTTCCAACGTGAATACGGTTCAGAAGACGTCCTGAAGACGTCTTCCAACGTGCGTCAGGGATTCAGAAGACGTCCTGAAGACGTCTTCCAACGTGAATAGGGTTCAGAAGACGTCCAGAAGACGTCTTCCAACGTGCGTCAGGGATTCAGAAGACGTCCTGAAGACGTCTTCCAACGTGAATACGGTTCAGAAGACGTCCTGAAGACGTCTTCCAACGTGAATAGGGTATAGAAGACGTCCTGAAGACGTCTTCCAACGTGCGTCAGGGATTCAGAAGACGTCCTGAAGACGTCTTCCAACGTGAATAGGGTTCAGAAGACGTGCTGAAGACGTCTTCCAACGTGAATAGGGTTCAGAAGACGTCCTGAAGACGTCCTGAAGACGTCTTCCAACGTGAATAGGGTTCAGAAGACGTTCTGAAGACGTCTTCCAACGTGAATAGGGTTCAGAAGACGTTCTGAAGACGTCTTCCAACGTGAATAGGGTTCAGAAGACGTCCAGAAGACGTCTTCCAACGTGCGTCAGGGATTCAGAAGACGTCCTGAAGACGTCTTCCAACGTGAATAGGGTTCAGAAGACGTCCTGAAGACGTCTTCCAACGTGAATAGGGTTCAGAAGACGTACTGAAGACGTCTTCCAACGTGAATACGGTTCAGAAGACGTCCTGAAGACGTCTTCCAACGTGAATACGGTTCAGAAGACGTCCAGAAGACGTCTTCCAACGTGAATAGGGTTCAGGAGACGTGCTGAAGACGTCTTCCAACGTGAATAGGGTTCAGAAGACGTGCTGAAGACGTCTTCCAACGTGAATAGGGTTCAGAAGACGTCTTGAACACGTCTTCCAACGTGAATAGGGTTCAGAAGACGTGCTGAGGACGTCTTCCAACGTGCGTCAGGGATTCAGAAGACGCCCTGAAGACGTCTTCCAACGTGCGTCAGGGATTCAGAAGACGTCCTGAAGACGTCTTCCAACGTGAATAGGGTTCAGAAGACGTGCTGAAGACGTCTTCCAACGTGAATAGGGTTCAGAAGACGTCCTGAAGACGTCCTGAAGACGTCTTCCAACGTGAATAGGGTTCAGAAGACGTTCTGAAGACGTCTTCCAACGTGAATAGGGTTCAGAAGACGTCCAGAAGACGTCTTCCAACGTGCGTCAGGGATTCAGAAGACGTCCTGAAGACGTCTTCCAACGTGAATAGGGTTCAGAAGACGTCCTGAAGACGTCTTCCAACGTGAATAGGGTTCAGAAGACGTCCTGAAGACGTCTTCCAACGTGAATACGGTTCAGAAGACGTCCTGAAGACGTCTTCCAACGTGAATACGGTTCAGAAGACGTCCAGAAGACGTCTTCCAACGTGAATAGGGTTCAGGAGACGTGCTGAAGACGTCTTCCAACGTGAATAGGGTTCAGAAGACGTGCTGAAGACGTCTTCCAACGTGAATAGGGTTCAGAAGACGTCCTGAACACGTCTTCCAACGTGAATAGGGTTCAGAAGACGTGCTGAGGACGTCTTCCAACGTGCGTCAGGGATTCAGAAGACGCCCTGAAGACGTCTTCCAACGTGAATAGGGTTCAGAAGACGTCCTGAAGACGTCTTCCAACGTGAATAGGGTTCAGAAGACGTCCTGAAGACGTCTTCCAACGTGAATACGGTTCAGAAGACGTCCTGAAGACGTCTTCCAACGTGAATACGGTTCAGAAGACGTCCTGAAGACGTCTTCCAACGTGAATACGGTTCAGAAGACGTCCTGAAGACGTCTTCCAACGTGAATACGGTTCAGAAGACGTCCTGAAGACGTCTTCCAACGTGCGTCAGGGATTCAGAAGACGTCCTGAAGACGTCTTCCAACGTGAATAGGGTTCAGAAGACGTCCAGAAGACGTCTTCCAACGTGCGTCAGGGATTCAGAAGACGTCCTGAAGACGTCTTCCAACGTGAATACGGTTCAGAAGACGTCCTGAAGACGTCTTCCAACGTGAATAGGGTATAGAAGACGTCCTGAAGACGTCTTCCAACGTGCGTCAGGGATTCAGAAGACGTCCTGAAGACGTCTTCCAACGTGAATAGGGTTCAGAAGACGTGCTGAAGACGTCTTCCAACGTGAATAGGGTTCAGAAGACGTCCTGAAGACGTCCTGAAGACGTCTTCCAACGTGAATAGGGTTCAGAAGACGTTCTGAAGACGTCTTCCAACGTGAATAGGGTTCAGAAGACGTTCTGAAGACGTCTTCCAACGTGAATAGGGTTCAGAAGACGTCCAGAAGACGTCTTCCAACGTGCGTCAGGGATTCAGAAGACGTCCTGAAGACGTCTTCCAACGTGAATAGGGTTCAGAAGACGTCCTGAAGACGTCTTCCAACGTGAATAGGGTTCAGAAGACGTACTGAAGACGTCTTCCAACGTGAATACGGTTCAGAAGACGTCCTGAAGACGTCTTCCAACGTGAATACGGTTCAGAAGACGTCCAGAAGACGTCTTCCAACGTGAATAGGGTTCAGGAGACGTGCTGAAGACGTCTTCCAACGTGAATAGGGTTCAGAAGACGTGCTGAAGACGTCTTCCAACGTGAATAGGGTTCAGAAGACGTCCTGAAGACGTCTTCCAACGTGAATACGGTTCAGAAGACGTTCTGAAGACGTCTTCCAACGTGAATACGGTTTAGAAGACGTCCTGAAGACGTCATCCAACGTGAATACGGTTCAGAAGACGTCCTGAAGACGTCTTCCAACGTGAATAGGGTTCAGGAGACGTGCTGAAGACGTCTTCCAACGTGAATAGGGTTCAGAAGACGTCCTGAAGACGTCTTCCAACGTGAATAGGGTTCAGAAGACGTGCTGAGGACGTCTTCCAACGTGCGTCAGGGATTCAGAAGACGCCCTGAAGACGTCTTCCAACGTGAATAGGGTTCAGAAGACGTCCTGAAGACGTCTTCCAACGTGAATAAGGTTCAGAAGACGTCCTGAAGACGACTTCCAACGTGAATACGGTTCAGAAGACGTCCTGAAGACGTCTTCCAACGTGAATACGGTTCAGAAGACGTTCTGAAGACGTCTTCCAACGTGAATACGGTTCAGAAGACGTCCTGAAGACGTCTTCCAACGTGAATACGGTTCAGAAGACGTCCTGAAGACGTCTTCCAACGTGAATAGGGTTCAGGAGACGTGCTGAAGACGTCTTCCAACGTGAATAGGGTTCAGAAGACGTCCTGAAGACGTCTTCCAACGTGAATAGGGTTCAGAAGACGTGCTGAGGACGTCTTCCAACGTGCGTCAGGGATTCAGAAGACGCCCTGAAGACGTCTTCCAACGTGAATAGGGTTCAGAAGACGTGCTGAAGACGTCTTCCAACGTGCATAGGGTTCAGAAGACGTGCTGAAGACGTCTTCCAACGTGAATAGGGTTCAGAAGACGTCCTGAAGACGTCTTCCAACGTGAATAGGGTTCAGAAGACGTCCTGAAGACGTCTTCCAACGTGAATAGGGTTCAGAAGACGTGCTGAAGACGTCTTCCAACGTGAATAGGGTTCAGAAGACGTCCTGAAGACGTCCTGAAGACGTCTTCCAACGTGAATAGGGTTCAGAAGACGTTCTGAAGACGTCTTCCAACGTGCGTCAGGGATTCAGAAGACGCCCTGAAGACGTCTTCCAACGTGAATAGGGTTCAGAAGACGTGCTGAAGACGTCTTCCAACGTGAATAGGGTTCAGAAGACGTCCTGAAGACGTCTTCCAACGTGAATAGGGTTCAGAAGACGTCCTGAAGACGTCTTCCAACGTGAATACGGTTCAGAAGACGTCCTGAAGACGTCTTCCAACGTGAATACGGTTCAGAAGACGTCCAGAAGACGTCTTCCAACGTGAATAGGGTTCAGGAGACGTGCTGAAGACGTCTTCCAACGTGAATAGGGTTCAGAAGACGTGCTGAAGACGTCTTCCAACGTGAATAGGGTTCAGAAGACGTCTTGAACACGTCTTCCAACGTGAATAGGGTTCAGAAGACGTGCTGAGGACGTCTTCCAACGTGCGTCAGGGATTCAGAAGACGCCCTGAAGACGTCTTCCAACGTGCGTCAGGGATTCAGAAGACGTCCTGAAGACGTCTTCCAACGTGAATAGGGTTCAGAAGACGTGCTGAAGACGTCTTCCAACGTGAATAGGGTTCAGAAGACGTCCTGAAGACGTCCTGAAGACGTCTTCCAACGTGAATAGGGTATAGAAGACGTCCTGAAGACGTCTTCCAACGTGCGTCAGGGATTCAGAAGACGTCCTGAAGACGTCTTCCAACGTGAATAGGGTTCAGAAGACGTGCTGAAGACGTCTTCCAACGTGAATAGGGTTCAGAAGACGTCCTGAAGACGTCCTGAAGACGTCTTCCAACGTGAATAGGGTTCAGAAGACGTCCAGAAGACGTCTTCCAACGTGCGTCAGGGATTCAGAAGACGTCCTGAAGACGTCCTGAAGACGTCTTCCAACGTGAATAGGGTTCAGAAGACGTTCTGAAGACGTCTTCCAACGTGAATAGGGTTCAGAAGACGTCCAGAAGACGTCTTCCAACGTGCGTCAGGGATTCAGAAGACGTCCTGAAGACGTCTTCCAACGTGAATAGGGTTCAGAAGACGTCCTGAAGACGTCTTCCAACGTGAATAGGGTTCAGAAGACGTCCTGAAGACGTCTTCCAACGTGAATAGGGTTCAGAAGACGTACTGAAGACGTCTTCCAACGTGAATACGGTTCAGAAGACGTCCTGAAGACGTCTTCCAACGTGAATACGGTTCAGAAGACGTCCAGAAGACGTCTTCCAACGTGAATAGGGTTCAGGAGACGTGCTGAAGACGTCTTCCAACGTGAATAGGGTTCAGAAGACGTGCTGAAGACGTCTTCCAACGTGAATAGGGTTCAGAAGACGTCCTGAAGACGTCTTCCAACGTGAATACGGTTCAGAAGACGTTCTGAAGACGTCTTCCAACGTGAATACGGTTCAGAAGACGTCCTGAAGACGTCATCCAACGTGAATACGGTTCAGAAGACGTCCTGAAGACGTCTTCCAACGTGAATAGGGTTCAGGAGACGTGCTGAAGACGTCTTCCAACGTGAATAGGGTTCAGAAGACGTCCTGAAGACGTCTTCCAACGTGAATAGGGTTCAGAAGACGTGCTGAGGACGTCTTCCAACGTGCGTCAGGGATTCAGAAGACGCCCTGAAGACGTCTTCCAACGTGAATAGGGTTCAGAAGACGTCCTGAAGACGTCTTCCAACGTGAATAAGGTTCAGAAGACGTCCTGAAGACGACTTCCAACGTGAATACGGTTCAGAAGACGTCCTGAAGACGTCTTCCAACGTGAATACGGTTCAGAAGACGTTCTGAAGACGTCTTCCAACGTGAATACGGTTCAGAAGACGTCCTGAAGACGTCTTCCAACGTGAATACGGTTCAGAAGACGTCCTGAAGACGTCTTCCAACGTGAATAGGGTTCAGGAGACGTGCTGAAGACGTCTTCCAACGTGAATAGGGTTCAGAAGACGTCCTGAAGACGTCTTCCAACGTGAATAGGGTTCAGAAGACGTGCTGAGGACGTCTTCCAACGTGCGTCAGGGATTCAGAAGACGCCCTGAAGACGTCTTCCAACGTGAATAGGGTTCAGAAGACGTGCTGAAGACGTCTTCCAACGTGAATACGGTTCAGAAGACGTCCTGAAGACGTCTTCCAACGTGAATACGGTTCAGAAGACGTCCTGAAGACGTCTTCCAACGTGAATAGGGTTCAGGAGACGTGCTGAAGACGTCTTCCAACGTGAATAGGGTTCAGAAGACGTCCTGAAGACGTCTTCCAACGTGAATAGGGTTCAGAAGACGTGCTGAGGACGTCTTCCAACGTGCGTCAGGGATTCAGAAGACGTGCTGAAGACGTCTTCCAACGTGCATAGGGTTCAGAAGACGTGCTGAAGACGTCTTCCAACGTGAATAGGGTTCAGAAGACGTCCTGAAGACGTCTTCCAACGTGAATAGGGTTCAGAAGACGTCCTGAAGACGTCTTCCAACGTGAATAGGGTTCAGAAGACGTGCTGAAGACGTCTTCCAACGTGAATAGGGTTCAGAAGACGTCCTGAAGACGTCCTGAAGACGTCTTCCAACGTGAATAGGGTTCAGAAGACGTTCTGAAGACGTCTTCCAACGTGCGTCAGGGATTCAGAAGACGCCCTGAAGACGTCTTCCAACGTGAATAGGGTTCAGAAGACGTGCTGAAGACGTCTTAAACGTGAATAGGGTTCAGAAGACGTCCTGAAGACGTCTTCCAACGTGAATAGGGTTCAGAAGACGTCCTGAAGACGTCTTCCAACGTGAATACGGTTCAGAAGACGTCCTGAAGACGTCTTCCAACGTGAATACGGTTCAGAAGACGTCCAGAAGACGTCTTCCAACGTGAATAGGGTTCAGGAGACGTGCTGAAGACGTCTTCCAACGTGAATAGGGTTCAGAAGACGTGCTGAAGACGTCTTCCAACGTGAATAGGGTTCAGAAGACGTCTTGAACACGTCTTCCAACGTGAATAGGGTTCAGAAGACGTGCTGAGGACGTCTTCCAACGTGCGTCAGGGATTCAGAAGACGCCCTGAAGACGTCTTCCAACGTGCGTCAGGGATTCAGAAGACGTCCTGAAGACGTCTTCCAACGTGAATAGGGTTCAGAAGACGTGCTGAAGACGTCTTCCAACGTGAATAGGGTTCAGAAGACGTCCTGAAGACGTCCTGAAGACGTCTTCCAACGTGAATAGGGTTCAGAAGACGTTCTGAAGACGTCTTCCAACGTGAATAGGGTTCAGAAGACGTCCAGAAGACGTCTTCCAACGTGCGTCAGGGATTCAGAAGACGTCCTGAAGACGTCTTCCAACGTGAATAGGGTTCAGAAGACGTCCTGAAGACGTCTTCCAACGTGAATAGGGTTCAGAAGACGTCCTGAAGACGTCTTCCAACGTGAATAGGGTTCAGAAGACGTGCTGAGGACGTCTTCCAACGTGCGTCAGGGATTCAGAAGACGCCCTGAAGACGTCTTCCAACGTGAATAGGGTTCAGAAGACGTCCTGAAGACGTCTTCCAACGTGAATACGGTTCAGAAGACGTCCTGAAGACGTCTTCCAACGTGAATACGGTTCAGAAGACGTCCTGAAGACCTCTTCCAACGTGAATACGGTTCAGAAGACGTCCTGAAGACGTCTTCCAACGTGAATACGGTTCAGAAGACGTCCTGAAGACGTCTTCCAACGTGCGTCAGGGATTCAGAAGACGTCCTGAAGACGTCTTCCAACGTGAATAGGGTTCAGAAGACGTCCAGAAGACGTCTTCCAACGTGCGTCAGGGATTCAGAAGACGTCCTGAAGACGTCTTCCAACGTGAATACGGTTCAGAAGACGTCCTGAAGACGTCTTCCAACGTGAATAGGGTATAGAAGACGTCCTGAAGACGTCTTCCAACGTGAATAGGGTTCAGAAGACGTGCTGAAGACGTCTTCCAACGTGCGTCAGGGATTCAGAAGACGTGCTGAAGACGTCTTCCAACGTGAATAGGGTTCAGAAGACGTCCTGAAGACGTCCTGAAGACGTCTTCCAACGTGCGTCAGGGATTCAGAAGACGTCCTGAAGACGTCCTGAAGACGTCTTCCAACGTGAATAGGGTTCAGAAGACGTCCTGAAGACGTCCTGAAGACGTCTTCCAACGTGAATAGGGTTCAGAAGACGTTCTGAAGACGTCTTCCAACGTGCGTCAGGGATTCAGAAGACGCCCTGAAGACGTCTTCCAACGTGAATAGGGTTCAGAAGACGTGCTGAAGACGTCTTCCAACGTGAATAGGGTTCAGGAGACGTGCTGAAGACGTCTTCCAACGTGAATAGGGTTCAGAAGACGTCCTGAAGACGTCTTCCAACGTGAATAGGGTTCAGAAGACGTGCTGAGGACGTCTTCCAACGTGCGTCAGGGATTCAGAAGACGTGCTGAAGACGTCTTCCAACGTGCATAGGGTTCAGAAGACGTGCTGAAGACGTCTTCCAACGTGAATAGGGTTCAGAAGACGTCCTGAAGACGTCTTCCAACGTGAATAGGGTTCAGAAGACGTCCTGAAGACGTCTTCCAACGTGAATAGGGTTCAGAAGACGTGCTGAAGACGTCTTCCAACGTGAATAGGGTTCAGAAGACGTCCTGAAGACGTCCTGAAGACGTCTTCCAACGTGAATAGGGTTCAGAAGACGTTCTGAAGACGTCTTCCAACGTGCGTCAGGGATTCAGAAGACGCCCTGAAGACGTCTTCCAACGTGAATAGGGTTCAGAAGACGTGCTGAAGACGTCTTAAACGTGAATAGGGTTCAGAAGACGTCCTGAAGACGTCTTCCAACGTGAATAGGGTTCAGAAGACGTCCTGAAGACGTCTTCCAACGTGAATACGGTTCAGAAGACGTCCTGAAGACGTCTTCCAACGTGAATGCGGTTCAGAAGACGTCCAGAAGACGTCTTCCAACGTGAATAGGGTTCAGGAGACGTGCTGAAGACGTCTTCCAACGTGAATAGGGTTCAGAAGACGTGCTGAAGACGTCTTCCAACGTGAATAGGGTTCAGAAGACGTCTTGAACACGTCTTCCAACGTGAATAGGGTTCAGAAGACGTGCTGAGGACGTCTTCCAACGTGCGTCAGGGATTCAGAAGACGCCCTGAAGACGTCTTCCAACGTGCGTCAGGGATTCAGAAGACGTCCTGAAGACGTCTTCCAACGTGAATAGGGTTCAGAAGACGTGCTGAAGACGTCTTCCAACGTGAATAGGGTTCAGAAGACGTCCTGAAGACGTCCTGAAGACGTCTTCCAACGTGAATAGGGTTCAGAAGACGTTCTGAAGACGTCTTCCAACGTGAATAGGGTTCAGAAGACGTCCAGAAGACGTCTTCCAACGTGCGTCAGGGATTCAGAAGACGTCCTGAAGACGTCTTCCAACGTGAATAGGGTTCAGAAGACGTCCTGAAGACGTCTTCCAACGTGAATAGGGTTCAGAAGACGTCCTGAAGACGTCTTCCAACGTGAATAGGGTTCAGAAGACGTGCTGAGGACGTCTTCCAACGTGCGTCAGGGATTCAGAAGACGCCCTGAAGACGTCTTCCAACGTGAATAGGGTTCAGAAGACGTCCTGAAGACGTCTTCCAACGTGAATACGGTTCAGAAGACGTCCTGAAGACGTCTTCCAACGTGAATACGGTTCAGAAGACGTCCTGAAGACCTCTTCCAACGTGAATACGGTTCAGAAGACGTCCTGAAGACGTCTTCCAACGTGAATACGGTTCAGAAGACGTCCTGAAGACGTCTTCCAACGTGCGTCAGGGATTCAGAAGACGTCCTGAAGACGTCTTCCAACGTGAATAGGGTTCAGAAGACGTCCAGAAGACGTCTTCCAACGTGCGTCAGGGATTCAGAAGACGTCCTGAAGACGTCTTCCAACGTGAATACGGTTCAGAAGACGTCCTGAAGACGTCTTCCAACGTGAATAGGGTATAGAAGACGTCCTGAAGACGTCTTCCAACGTGAATAGGGTTCAGAAGACGTGCTGAAGACGTCTTCCAACGTGCGTCAGGGATTCAGAAGACGTGCTGAAGACGTCTTCCAACGTGAATAGGGTTCAGAAGACGTCCTGAAGACGTCCTGAAGACGTCTTCCAACGTGCGTCAGGGATTCAGAAGACGTCCTGAAGACGTCCTGAAGACGTCTTCCAACGTGAATAGGGTTCAGAAGACGTCCTGAAGACGTCCTGAAGACGTCTTCCAACGTGAATAGGGTTCAGAAGACGTTCTGAAGACGTCTTCCAACGTGCGTCAGGGATTCAGAAGACGCCCTGAAGACGTCTTCCAACGTGAATAGGGTTCAGAAGACGTGCTGAAGACGTCTTCCAACGTGAATAGGGTTCAGAAGACGTCCTGAAGACGTCTTCCAACGTGAATAGGGTTCAGAAGACGTCCTGAAGACGTCTTCCAACGTGAATACGGTTCAGAAGACGTCCTGAAGACGTCTTCCAACGTGAATACGGTTCAGAAGACGTCCAGAAGACGTCTTCCAACGTGAATAGGGTTCAGGAGACGTGCTGAAGACGTCTTCCAACGTGAATAGGGTTCAGAAGACGTGCTGAAGACGTCTTCCAACGTGAATAGGGTTCAGAAGACGTCCTGAAGACGTCTTCCAACGTGAATAGGGTTCAGAAGACGTTCTGAAGACGTCTTCCAACGTGAATAGGGTTCAGAAGACGTCCAGAAGACGTCTTCCAACGTGCGTCAGGGATTCAGAAGACGTCCTGAAGACGTCTTCCAACGTGAATAGGGTTCAGAAGACGTCCTGAAGACGTCTTCCAACGTGAATAGGGTTCAGAAGACGTCCTGAAGACGTCTTCCAACGTGAATAGGGTTCAGAAGACGTCCTGAAGACGTCTTCCAACGTGAATACGGTTCAGAAGACGTCCAGAAGACGTCTTCCAACGTGAATAGGGTTCAGGAGACGTGCTGAAGACGTCTTCCAACGTGAATAGGGTTCAGAAGACGTGCTGAAGACGTCTTCCAACGTGAATAGGGTTCAGAAGACGTCCTGAACACGTCTTCCAACGTGAATAGGGTTCAGAAGACGTGCTGAGGACGTCTTCCAACGTGCGTCAGGGATTCAGAAGACGCCCTGAAGACGTCTTCCAACGTGAATAGGGTTCAGAAGACGTCCTGAAGACGTCTTCCAACGTGAATAGGGTTCAGAAGACGTCCTGAAGACGTCTTCCAACGTGAATACGGTTCAGAAGACGTCCTGAAGACGTCTTCCAACGTGAATACGGTTCAGAAGACGTCCTGAAGACCTCTTCCAACGTGAATACGGTTCAGAAGACGTCCTGAAGACGTCTTCCAACGTGAATACGGTTCAGAAGACGTCCTGAAGACGTCTTCCAACGTGCGTCAGGGATTCAGAAGACGTCCTGAAGACGTCTTCCAACGTGAATAGGGTTCAGAAGACGTCCAGAAGACGTCTTCCAACGTGCGTCAGGGATTCAGAAGACGTCCTGAAGACGTCTTCCAACGTGAATACGGTTCAGAAGACGTCCTGAAGACGTCTTCCAACGTGAATAGGGTATAGAAGACGTCCTGAAGACGTCTTCCAACGTGAATAGGGTTCAGAAGACGTGCTGAAGACGTCTTCCAACGTGCGTCAGGGATTCAGAAGACGTGCTGAAGACGTCTTCCAACGTGAATAGGGTTCAGAAGACGTCCTGAAGACGTCCTGAAGACGTCTTCCAACGTGCGTCAGGGATTCAGAAGACGTCCTGAAGACGTCCTGAAGACGTCTTCCAACGTGAATAGGGTTCAGAAGACGTCCTGAAGACGTCCTGAAGACGTCTTCCAACGTGAATAGGGTTCAGAAGACGTCCAGAAGACGTCTTCCAACGTGCGTCAGGGATTCAGAAGACGCCCTGAAGACGTCTTCCAACGTGAATAGGGTTCAGAAGACGTCCAGAAGACGTCTTCCAACGTGCGTCAGGGATTCAGAAGACGTCCTGAAGACGTCCTGAAGACGTCTTCCAACGTGAATAGGGTTCAGAAGACGTCCTGAAGACGTCCTGAAGACGTCTTCCAACGTGAATAGGGTTCAGAAGACGTTCTGAAGACGTCGTCCAACGTGCGTCAGGGATTCAGAAGACGCCCTGAAGACGTCTTCCAACGTGAATAGGGTTCAGAAGACGTGCTGAAGACGTCTTCCAACGTGAATAGGGTTCAGAAGACGTCCTGAAGACGTCTTCCAACGTGAATAGGGTTCAGAAGACGTCCTGAAGACGTCTTCCAACGTGAATACGGTTCAGAAGACGTCCTGAAGACGTCTTCCAACGTGAATACGGTTCAGAAGACGTCCAGAAGACGTCTTCCAACGTGAATAGGGTTCAGGAGACGTGCTGAAGACGTCTTCCAACGTGAATAGGGTTCAGAAGACGTCCTGAAGACGTCTTCCAACGTGAATAGGGTTCAGAAGACGTCCTGAAGACGTCTTCCAACGTGAATACGGTTCAGAAGACGTCCTGAAGACGTCTTCCAACGTGAATACGGTTCAGAAGACGTCCTGAAGACGTCTTCCAACGTGAATACGGTTCAGAAGACGTCCTGAAGACGTCTTCCAACGTGAATACGGTTCAGAAGACGTCCAGAAGACGTCTTCCAACGTGAATAGGGTTCAGGAGACGTGCTGAAGACGTCTTCCAACGTGAATAGGGTTCAGAAGACGTGCTGAAGACGTCTTCCAACGTGAATAGGGTTCAGAAGACGTCCTGAACACGTCTTCCAACGTGAATAGGGTTCAGAAGACGTGCTGAGGACGTCTTCCAACGTGCGTCAGGGATTCAGAAGACGCCCTGAAGACGTCTTCCAACGTGAATAGGGTTCAGAAGACGTCCTGAAGACGTCTTCCAACGTGAATAGGGTTCAGAAGACGTCCTGAAGACGTCTTCCAACGTGAATACGGTTCAGAAGACGTCCTGAAGACGTCTTCCAACGTGAATACGGTTCAGAAGACGTCCTGAAGACCTCTTCCAACGTGAATACGGTTCAGAAGACGTCCTGAAGACGTCTTCCAACGTGAATACGGTTCAGAAGACGTCCTGAAGACGTCTTCCAACGTGCGTCAGGGATTCAGAAGACGTCCTGAAGACGTCTTCCAACGTGAATAGGGTTCAGAAGACGTCCAGAAGACGTCTTCCAACGTGCGTCAGGGATTCAGAAGACGTCCTGAAGACGTCTTCCAACGTGAATACGGTTCAGAAGACGTCCTGAAGACGTCTTCCAACGTGAATAGGGTATAGAAGACGTCCTGAAGACGTCTTCCAACGTGAATAGGGTTCAGAAGACGTGCTGAAGACGTCTTCCAACGTGCGTCAGGGATTCAGAAGACGTGCTGAAGACGTCTTCCAACGTGAATAGGGTTCAGAAGACGTCCTGAAGACGTCCTGAAGACGTCTTCCAACGTGCGTCAGGGATTCAGAAGACGTCCTGAAGACGTCCTGAAGACGTCTTCCAACGTGAATAGGGTTCAGAAGACGTCCTGAAGACGTCCTGAAGACGTCTTCCAACGTGAATAGGGTTCAGAAGACGTCCAGAAGACGTCTTCCAACGTGCGTCAGGGATTCAGAAGACGCCCTGAAGACGTCTTCCAACGTGAATAGGGTTCAGAAGACGTCCAGAAGACGTCTTCCAACGTGCGTCAGGGATTCAGAAGACGTCCTGAAGACGTCCTGAAGACGTCTTCCAACGTGAATAGGGTTCAGAAGACGTCCTGAAGACGTCCTGAAGACGTCTTCCAACGTGAATAGGGTTCAGAAGACGTTCTGAAGACGTCGTCCAACGTGCGTCAGGGATTCAGAAGACGCCCTGAAGACGTCTTCCAACGTGAATAGGGTTCAGAAGACGTGCTGAAGACGTCTTCCAACGTGAATAGGGTTCAGAAGACGTCCTGAAGACGTCTTCCAACGTGAATAGGGTTCAGAAGACGTCCTGAAGACGTCTTCCAACGTGAATACGGTTCAGAAGACGTCCTGAAGACGTCTTCCAACGTGAATACGGTTCAGAAGACGTCCAGAAGACGTCTTCCAACGTGAATAGGGTTCAGGAGACGTGCTGAAGACGTCTTCCAACGTGAATAGGGTTCAGAAGACGTCCTGAAGACGTCTTCCAACGTGAATAGGGTTCAGAAGACGTCCTGAAGACGTCTTCCAACGTGAATACGGTTCAGAAGACGTCCTGAAGACGTCTTCCAACGTGAATACGGTTCAGAAGACGTCCTGAAGACGTCTTCCAACGTGAATACGGTTCAGAAGACGTCCTGAAGACGTCTTCCAACGTGAATACGGTTCAGAAGACGTCCTGAAGACGTCTTCCAACGTGCGTCAGGGATTCAGAAGACGTCCTGAAGACGTCTTCCAACGTGAATAGGGTTCAGAAGACGTCCAGAAGACGTCTTCCAACGTGCGTCAGGGATTCAGAAGACGTCCTGAAGACGTCTTCCAACGTGAATACGGTTCAGAAGACGTCCTGAAGACGTCTTCCAACGTGAATAGGGTATAGAAGACGTCCTGAAGACGTCTTCCAACGTGAATAGGGTTCAGAAGACGTGCTGAAGACGTCTTCCAACGTGCGTCAGGGATTCAGAAGACGTGCTGAAGACGTCTTCCAACGTGAATAGGGTTCAGAAGACGTCCTGAAGACGTCCTGAAGACGTCTTCCAACGTGAATAGGGTTCAGAAGACGTTCTGAAGACGTCTTCCAACGTGAATAGGGTTCAGAAGACGTCCAGAAGACGTCTTCCAACGTGCGTCAGGGATTCAGAAGACGTCCTGAAGACGTCCTGAAGACGTCTTCCAACGTGAATAGGGTTCAGAAGACGTCCTGAAGACGTCCTGAAGACGTCTTCCAACGTGAATAGGGTTCAGAAGACGTTCTGAAGACGTCTTCCAACGTGAATAGGGTTCAGAAGACGTCCAGAAGACGTCTTCCAACGTGCGTCAGGGATTCAGAAGACGTCCTGAAGACGTCTTCCAACGTGAATAGGGTTCAGAAGACGTCCTGAAGACGTCTTCCAACGTGAATAGGGTTCAGAAGACGTCCTGAAGACGTCTTCCAACGTGAATAGGGTTCAGAAGACGTCCTGAAGACGTCTTCCAACGTGAATACGGTTCAGAAGACGTCCTGAAGACGTCTTCCAACGTGAATACGGTTCAGAAGACGTCCAGAAGACGTCTTCCAACGTGAATAGGGTTCAGGAGACGTGCTGAAGACGTCTTCCAACGTGAATAGGGTTCAGAAGACGTGCTGAAGACGTCTTCCAACGTGAATAGGGTTCAGAAGACGTCCTGAACACGTCTTCCAACGTGAATAGGGTTCAGAAGACGTGCTGAGGACGTCTTCCAACGTGCGTCAGGGATTCAGAAGACGCCCTGAAGACGTCTTCCAACGTGAATAGGGTTCAGAAGACGTCCTGAAGACGTCTTCCAACGTGAATAGGGTTCAGAAGACGTCCTGAAGACGTCTTCCAACGTGAATACGGTTCAGAAGACGTCCTGAAGACGTCTTCCAACGTGAATAGGGTTCAGAAGACGTCCTGAAGACGTCTTCCAACGTGAATAGGGTTCAGAAGACGTCCTGAAGACGTCTTCCAACGTGAATAGGGTTCAGAAGACGTCCTGAAGACGTCTTCCAACGTGAATACGGTTCAGAAGACGTCCTGAAGACGTCTTCCAACGTGAATACGGTTCAGAAGACGTCCAGAAGACGTCTTCCAACGTGAATAGGGTTCAGGAGACGTGCTGAAGACGTCTTCCAACGTGAATAGGGTTCAGAAGACGTGCTGAAGACGTCTTCCAACGTGAATAGGGTTCAGAAGACGTCCTGAACACGTCTTCCAACGTGAATAGGGTTCAGAAGACGTGCTGAGGACGTCTTCCAACGTGCGTCAGGGATTCAGAAGACGCCCTGAAGACGTCTTCCAACGTGAATAGGGTTCAGAAGACGTCCTGAAGACGTCTTCCAACGTGAATAGGGTTCAGAAGACGTCCTGAAGACGTCTTCCAACGTGAATACGGTTCAGAAGACGTCCTGAAGACGTCTTCCAACGTGAATACGGTTCAGAAGACGTCCTGAAGACGTCTTCCAACGTGAATACGGTTCAGAAGACGTCCTGAAGACGTCTTCCAACGTGAATACGGTTCAGAAGACGTCCTGAAGACGTCTTCCAACGTGCGTCAGGGATTCAGAAGACGTCCTGAAGACGTCTTCCAACGTGAATAGGGTTCAGAAGACGTCCAGAAGACGTCTTCCAACGTGCGTCAGGGATTCAGAAGACGTCCTGAAGACGTCTTCCAACGTGAATACGGTTCAGAAGACGTCCTGAAGACGTCTTCCAACGTGAATAGGGTATAGAAGACGTCCTGAAGACGTCTTCCAACGTGAATAGGGTTCAGAAGACGTGCTGAAGACGTCTTCCAACGTGCGTCAGGGATTCAGAAGACGTGCTGAAGACGTCTTCCAACGTGAATAGGGTTCAGAAGACGTCCTGAAGACGTCCTGAAGACGTCTTCCAACGTGAATAGGGTTCAGAAGACGTTCTGAAGACGTCTTCCAACGTGAATAGGGTTCAGAAGACGTCCAGAAGACGTCTTCCAACGTGCGTCAGGGATTCAGAAGACGTCCTGAAGACGTCCTGAAGACGTCTTCCAACGTGAATAGGGTTCAGAAGACGTCCTGAAGACGTCCTGAAGACGTCTTCCAACGTGAATAGGGTTCAGAAGACGTTCTGAAGACGTCTTCCAACGTGCGTCAGGGATTCAGAAGACGCCCTGAAGACGTCTTCCAACGTGAATAGGGTTCAGAAGACGTGCTGAAGACGTCTTCCAACGTGAATAGGGTTCAGAAGACGTCCTGAAGACGTCTTCCAACGTGAATAGGGTTCAGAAGACGTCCTGAAGACGTCTTCCAACGTGAATACGGTTCAGAAGACGTCCTGAAGACGTCTTCCAACGTGAATACGGTTCAGAAGACGTCCAGAAGACGTCTTCCAACGTGAATAGGGTTCAGGAGACGTGCTGAAGACGTCTTCCAACGTGAATAGGGTTCAGAAGACGTGCTGAAGACGTCTTCCAACGTGAATAGGGTTCAGAAGACGTCTTGAACACGTCTTCCAACGTGAATAGGGTTCAGAAGACGTGCTGAGGACGTCTTCCAACGTGCGTCAGGGATTCAGAAGACGCCCTGAAGACGTCTTCCAACGTGCGTCAGGGATTTAGAAGACGTCCTGAAGACGTCTTCCAACGTGAATAGGGTTCAGAAGACGTGCTGAAGACGTCTTCCAACGTGAATAGGGTTCAGAAGACGTCCTGAAGACGTCCTGAAGACGTCTTCCAACGTGAATAGGGTTCAGAAGACGTTCTGAAGACGTCTTCCAACGTGAATAGGGTTCAGAAGACGTCCAGAAGACGTCTTCCAACGTGCGTCAGGGATTCAGAAGACGTCCTGAAGACGTCTTCCAACGTGAATAGGGTTCAGAAGACGTCCTGAAGACGTCTTCCAACGTGAATAGGGTTCAGAAGACGTCCTGAAGACGTCTTCCAACGTGAATAGGGTTCAGAAGACGTCCTGAAGACGTCTTCCAACGTGAATACGGTTCAGAAGACGTCCTGAAGACGTCTTCCAACGTGAATACGGTTCAGAAGACGTCCAGAAGACGTCTTCCAACGTGAATAGGGTTCAGGAGACGTGCTGAAGACGTCTTCCAACGTGAATAGGGTTCAGAAGACGTGCTGAAGACGTCTTCCAACGTGAATAGGGTTCAGAAGACGTCCTGAACACGTCTTCCAACGTGAATAGGGTTCAGAAGACGTGCTGAGGACGTCTTCCAACGTGCGCCAGGGATTCAGAAGACGCCCTGAAGACGTCTTCCAACGTGAATAGGGTTCAGAAGACGTCCTGAAGACGTCTTCCAACGTGAATAGGGTTCAGAAGACGTCCTGAAGACGTCTTCCAACGTGAATACGGTTCAGAAGACGTCCTGAAGACGTCTTCCAACGTGAATACGGTTCAGAAGACGTCCTGAAGACGTCTTCCAACGTGAATACGGTTCAGAAGACGTCCTGAAGACGTCTTCCAACGTGAATACGGTTCAGAAGACGTCCTGAAGACGTCTTCCAACGTGCGTCAGGGATTCAGAAGACGTCCTGAAGACGTCTTCCAACGTGAATAGGGTTCAGAAGACGTCCAGAAGACGTCTTCCAACGTGCGTCAGGGATTCAGAAGACGTCCTGAAGACGTCTTCCAACGTGAATACGGTTCAGAAGACGTCCTGAAGACGTCTTCCAACGTGAATAGGGTATAGAAGACGTCCTGAAGACGTCTTCCAACGTGAATAGGGTTCAGAAGACGTGCTGAAGACGTCTTCCAACGTGCGTCAGGGATTCAGAAGACGTGCTGAAGACGTCTTCCAACGTGAATAGGGTTCAGAAGACGTCCTGAAGACGTCCTGAAGACGTCTTCCAACGTGAATAGGGTTCAGAAGACGTTCTGAAGACGTCTTCCAACGTGAATAGGGTTCAGAAGACGTCCAGAAGACGTCTTCCAACGTGCGTCAGGGATTCAGAAGACGTCCTGAAGACGTCCTGAAGACGTCTTCCAACGTGAATAGGGTTCAGAAGACGTTCTGAAGACGTCTTCCAACGTGAATAGGGTTCAGAAGACGTCCAGAAGACGTCTTCCAACGTGCGTCAGGGATTCAGAAGACGTCCTGAAGACGTCTTCCAACGTGAATAGGGTTCAGAAGACGTCCTGAAGACGTCTTCCAACGTGAATAGGGTTCAGAAGACGTCCTGAAGACGTCTTCCAACGTGAATAGGGTTCAGAAGACGTCCTGAAGACGTCTTCCAACGTGAATACGGTTCAGAAACGTCCTGAAGACGTCTTCCAACGTGAATACGGTTCAGAAGACGTCCAGAAGACGTCTTCCAACGTGAATAGGGTTCAGGAGACGTGCTGAAGACGTCTTCCAACGTGAATAGGGTTCAGAAGACGTGCTGAAGACGTCTTCCAACGTGAATAGGGTTCAGAAGACGTCCTGAACACGTCTTCCAACGTGAATAGGGTTCAGAAGACGTGCTGAGGACGTCTTCCAACGTGCGTCAGGGATTCAGAAGACGCCCTGAAGACGTCTTCCAACGTGAATAGGGTTCAGAAGACGTCCTGAAGACGTCTTCCAACGTGAATAGGGTTCAGAAGACGTCCTGAAGACGTCTTCCAACGTGAATACGGTTCAGAAGACGTCCTGAAGACGTCTTCCAACGTGAATACGGTTCAGAAGACGTCCTGAAGACGTCTTCCAACGTGAATACGGTTCAGAAGACGTCCTGAAGACGTCTTCCAACGTGAATACGGTTCAGAAGACGTCCTGAAGACGTCTTCCAACGTGCGTCAGGGATTCAGAAGACGTCCTGAAGACGTCTTCCAACGTGAATAGGGTTCAGAAGACGTCCAGAAGACGTCTTCCAACGTGCGTCAGGGATTCAGAAGACGTCCTGAAGACGTCTTCCAACGTGAATACGGTTCAGAAGACGTCCTGAAGACGTCTTCCAACGTGAATAGGGTATAGAAGACGTCCTGAAGACGTCTTCCAACGTGAATAGGGTTCAGAAGACGTCCTGAAGACGTCTTCCAACGTGAATAGGGTTCAGAAGACGTCCTGAAGACGTCTTCCAACGTGAATACGGTTCAGAAGACGTCCTGAAGACGTCTTCCAACGTGAATACGGTTTAGAAGACGTCCTGAAGACGTCTTCCAACGTGAATACGGTTCAGAAGACGTCCTGAAGACGTCTTCCAACGTGAATACGGTTCAGAAGACGTCCTGAAGACGTCTTCCAACGTGCGTCAGGGATTCAGAAGACGTCCTGAAGACGTCTTCCAACGTGAATAGGGTTCAGAAGACGTCCAGAAGACGTCTTCCAACGTGCGTCAGGGATTCAGAAGACGTCCTGAAGACGTCTTCCAACGTGAATACGGTTCAGAAGACGTCCTGAAGACGTCTTCCAACGTGAATAGGGTATAGAAGACGTCCTGAAGACGTCTTCCAACGTGAATAGGGTTCAGAAGACGTGCTGAAGACGTCTTCCAACGTGCGTCAGGGATTCAGAAGACGTGCTGAAGACGTCTTCCAACGTGAATAGGGTTCAGAAGACGTCCTGAAGACGTCCTGAAGACGTCTTCCAACGTGAATACGGTTCAGAAGACGTCCTGAAGACGTCTTCCAACGTGAATACGGTTCAGAAGACGTCCTGAAGACGTCTTCCAACGTGAATACGGTTCAGAAGACGTCCTGAAGACGTCTTCCAACGTGAATACGGTTCAGAAGACGTCCTGAAGACGTCTTCCAACGTGCGTCAGGGATTCAGAAGACGTCCTGAAGACGTCTTCCAACGTGAATAGGGTTCAGAAGACGTCCAGAAGACGTCTTCCAACGTGCGTCAGGGATTCAGAAGACGTCCTGAAGACGTCTTCCAACGTGAATACGGTTCAGAAGACGTCCTGAAGACGTCTTCCAACGTGAATAGGGTATAGAAGACGTCCTGAAGACGTCTTCCAACGTGAATAGGGTTCAGAAGACGTGCTGAAGACGTCTTCCAACGTGCGTCAGGGATTCAGAAGACGTGCTGAAGACGTCTTCCAACGTGAATAGGGTTCAGAAGACGTCCTGAAGACGTCCTGAAGACGTCTTCCAACGTGAATAGGGTTCAGAAGACGTTCTGAAGACGTCTTCCAACGTGAATAGGGTTCAGAAGACGTCCAGAAGACGTCTTCCAACGTGCGTCAGGGATTCAGAAGACGTCCTGAAGACGTCCTGAAGACGTCTTCCAACGTGAATAGGGTTCAGAAGACGTTCTGAAGACGTCTTCCAACGTGAATAGGGTTCAGAAGACGTCCAGAAGACGTCTTCCAACGTGCGTCAGGGATTCAGAAGACGTCCTGAAGACGTCTTCCAACGTGAATAGGGTTCAGAAGACGTCCTGAAGACGTCTTCCAACGTAAATAGGGTTCAGAAGACGTCCTGAAGACGTCTTCCAACGTGAATAGGGTTCAGAAGACGTCCTGAAGACGTCTTCCAACGTGAATACGGTTCAGAAACGTCCTGAAGACGTCTTCCAACGTGAATACGGTTCAGAAGACGTCCAGAAGACGTCTTCCAACGTGAATAGGGTTCAGGAGACGTGCTGAAGACGTCTTCCAACGTGAATAGGGTTCAGAAGACGTGCTGAAGACGTCTTCCAACGTGAATAGGGTTCAGAAGACGTCCTGAACACGTCTTCCAACGTGAATAGGGTTCAGAAGACGTGCTGAGGACGTCTTCCAACGTGCGTCAGGGATTCAGAAGACGCCCTGAAGACGTCTTCCAACGTGAATAGGGTTCAGAAGACGTCCTGAAGACGTCTTCCAACGTGAATAGGGTTCAGAAGACGTCCTGAAGACGTCTTCCAACGTGAATACGGTTCAGAAGACGTCCTGAAGACGTCTTCCAACGTGAATACGGTTCAGAAGACGTCCTGAAGACGTCTTCCAACGTGAATACGGTTCAGAAGACGTCCTGAAGACGTCTTCCAACGTGAATACGGTTCAGAAGACGTCCTGAAGACGTCTTCCAACGTGCGTCAGGGATTCAGAAGACGTCCTGAAGACGTCTTCCAACGTGAATAGGGTTCAGAAGACGTCCAGAAGACGTCTTCCAACGTGCGTCAGGGATTCAGAAGACGTCCTGAAGACGTCTTCCAACGTGAATACGGTTCAGAAGACGTCCTGAAGACGTCTTCCAACGTGAATAGGGTATAGAAGACGTCCTGAAGACGTCTTCCAACGTGAATAGGGTTCAGAAGACGTCCTGAAGACGTCTTCCAACGTGAATAGGGTTCAGAAGACGTCCTGAAGACGTCTTCCAACGTGAATACGGTTCAGAAGACGTCCTGAAGACGTCTTCCAACGTGAATACGGTTCAGAAGACGTCCTGAAGACGTCTTCCAACGTGAATACGGTTCAGAAGACGTCCTGAAGACGTCTTCCAACGTGAATACGGTTCAGAAGACGTCCTGAAGACGTCTTCCAACGTGCGTCAGGGATTCAGAAGACGTCCTGAAGACGTCTTCCAACGTGAATAGGGTTCAGAAGACGTCCAGAAGACGTCTTCCAACGTGCGTCAGGGATTCAGAAGACGTCCTGAAGACGTCTTCCAACGTGAATACGGTTCAGAAGACGTCCTGAAGACGTCTTCCAACGTGAATAGGGTATAGAAGACGTCCTGAAGACGTCTTCCAACGTGAATAGGGTTCAGAAGACGTGCTGAAGACGTCTTCCAACGTGCGTCAGGGATTCAGAAGACGTGCTGAAGACGTCTTCCAACGTGAATAGGGTTCAGAAGACGTCCTGAAGACGTCCTGAAGACGTCTTCCAACGTGAATAGGGTTCAGAAGACGTTCTGAAGACGTCTTCCAACGTGAATAGGGTTCAGAAGACGTCCAGAAGACGTCTTCCAACGTGCGTCAGGGATTCAGAAGACGTCCTGAAGACGTCCTGAAGACGTCTTCCAACGTGAATAGGGTTCAGAAGACGTTCTGAAGACGTCTTCCAACGTGAATAGGGTTCAGAAGACGTCCAGAAGACGTCTTCCAACGTGCGTCAGGGATTCAGAAGACGTCCTGAAGACGTCTTCCAACGTGAATAGGGTTCAGAAGACGTCCTGAAGACGTCTTCCAACGTGAATAGGGTTCAGAAGACGTCCTGAAGACGTCTTCCAACGTGAATAGGGTTCAGAAGACGTCCTGAAGACGTCTTCCAACGTGAATACGGTTCAGAAACGTCCTGAAGACGTCTTCCAACGTGAATACGGTTCAGAAGACGTCCAGAAGACGTCTTCCAACGTGAATAGGGTTCAGGAGACGTGCTGAAGACGTCTTCCAACGTGAATAGGGTTCAGAAGACGTGCTGAAGACGTCTTCCAACGTGAATAGGGTTCAGAAGACGTCCTGAACACGTCTTCCAACGTGAATAGGGTTCAGAAGACGTGCTGAGGACGTCTTCCAACGTGCGTCAGGGATTCAGAAGACGCCCTGAAGACGTCTTCCAACGTGAATAGGGTTCAGAAGACGTCCTGAAGACGTCTTCCAACGTGAATAGGGTTCAGAAGACGTCCTGAAGACGTCTTCCAACGTGAATACGGTTCAGAAGACGTCCTGAAGACGTCTTCCAACGTGAATACGGTTCAGAAGACGTCCTGAAGACGTCTTCCAACGTGAATACGGTTCAGAAGACGTCCTGAAGACGTCTTCCAACGTGAATACGGTTCAGAAGACGTCCTGAAGACGTCTTCCAACGTGAATAGGGTATAGAAGACGTCCTGAAGACGTCTTCCAACGTGAATAGGGTTCAGAAGACGTGCTGAAGACGTCTTCCAACGTGCGTCAGGGATTCAGAAGACGTGCTGAAGACGTCTTCCAACGTGAATAGGGTTCAGAAGACGTCCTGAAGACGTCCTGAAGACGTCTTCCAACGTGAATAGGGTTCAGAAGACGTTCTGAAGACGTCTTCCAACGTGAATAGGGTTCAGAAGACGTCCAGAAGACGTCTTCCAACGTGCGTCAGGGATTCAGAAGACGTCCTGAAGACGTCCTGAAGACGTCTTCCAACGTGAATAGGGTTCAGAAGACGTTCTGAAGACGTCTTCCAACGTGAATAGGGTTCAGAAGACGTCCAGAAGACGTCTTCCAACGTGCGTCAGGGATTCAGAAGACGTCCTGAAGACGTCTTCCAACGTGAATAGGGTTCAGAAGACGTCCTGAAGACGTCTTCCAACGTGAATAGGGTTCAGAAGACGTCCTGAAGACGTCTTCCAACGTGAATAGGGTTCAGAAGACGTCCTGAAGACGTCTTCCAACGTGAATACGGTTCAGAAACGTCCTGAAGACGTCTTCCAACGTGAATACGGTTCAGAAGACGTCCAGAAGACGTCTTCCAACGTGAATAGGGTTCAGGAGACGTGCTGAAGACGTCTTCCAACGTGAATAGGGTTCAGAAGACGTGCTGAAGACGTCTTCCAACGTGAATAGGGTTCAGAAGACGTCCTGAACACGTCTTCCAACGTGAATAGGGTTCAGAAGACGTGCTGAGGACGTCTTCCAACGTGCGTCAGGGATTCAGAAGACGCCCTGAAGACGTCTTCCAACGTGAATAGGGTTCAGAAGACGTCCTGAAGACGTCTTCCAACGTGAATAGGGTTCAGAAGACGTCCTGAAGACGTCTTCCAACGTGAATACGGTTCAGAAGACGTCCTGAAGACGTCTTCCAACGTGAATACGGTTCAGAAGACGTCCTGAAGACGTCTTCCAACGTGAATACGGTTCAGAAGACGTCCTGAAGACGTCTTCCAACGTGAATACGGTTCAGAAGACGTCCTGAAGACGTCTTCCAACGTGCGTCAGGGATTCAGAAGACGTCCTGAAGACGTCTTCCAACGTGAATAGGGTTCAGAAGACGTCCAGAAGACGTCTTCCAACGTGCGTCAGGGATTCAGAAGACGTCCTGAAGACGTCTTCCAACGTGAATACGGTTCAGAAGACGTCCTGAAGACGTCTTCCAACGTGAATAGGGTATAGAAGACGTCCTGAAGACGTCTTCCAACGTGAATAGGGTTCAGAAGACGTCCTGAAGACGTCTTCCAACGTGAATAGGGTTCAGAAGACGTCCTGAAGACGTCTTCCAACGTGAATACGGTTCAGAAGACGTCCTGAAGACGTCTTCCAACGTGAATACGGTTCAGAAGACGTCCTGAAGACGTCTTCCAACGTGAATACGGTTCAGAAGACGTCCTGAAGACGTCTTCCAACGTGAATACGGTTCAGAAGACGTCCTGAAGACGTCTTCCAACGTGCGTCAGGGATTCAGAAGACGTCCTGAAGACGTCTTCCAACGTGAATAGGGTTCAGAAGACGTCCAGAAGACGTCTTCCAACGTGCGTCAGGGATTCAGAAGACGTCCTGAAGACGTCTTCCAACGTGAATACGGTTCAGAAGACGTCCTGAAGACGTCTTCCAACGTGAATAGGGTATAGAAGACGTCCTGAAGACGTCTTCCAACGTGAATAGGGTTCAGAAGACGTGCTGAAGACGTCTTCCAACGTGCGTCAGGGATTCAGAAGACGTGCTGAAGACGTCTTCCAACGTGAATAGGGTTCAGAAGACGTCCTGAAGACGTCCTGAAGACGTCTTCCAACGTGAATAGGGTTCAGAAGACGTTCTGAAGACGTCTTCCAACGTGAATAGGGTTCAGAAGACGTCCAGAAGACGTCTTCCAACGTGCGTCAGGGATTCAGAAGACGTCCTGAAGACGTCCTGAAGACGTCTTCCAACGTGAATAGGGTTCAGAAGACGTTCTGAAGACGTCTTCCAACGTGAATAGGGTTCAGAAGACGTCCAGAAGACGTCTTCCAACGTGCGTCAGGGATTCAGAAGACGTCCTGAAGACGTCTTCCAACGTGAATAGGGTTCAGAAGACGTCCTGAAGACGTCTTCCAACGTGAATAGGGTTCAGAAGACGTCCTGAAGACGTCTTCCAACGTGAATAGGGTTCAGAAGACGTCCTGAAGACGTCTTCCAACGTGAATACGGTTCAGAAACGTCCTGAAGACGTCTTCCAACGTGAATACGGTTCAGAAGACGTCCAGAAGACGTCTTCCAACGTGAATAGGGTTCAGGAGACGTGCTGAAGACGTCTTCCAACGTGAATAGGGTTCAGAAGACGTGCTGAAGACGTCTTCCAACGTGAATAGGGTTCAGAAGACGTCCTGAACACGTCTTCCAACGTGAATAGGGTTCAGAAGACGTGCTGAGGACGTCTTCCAACGTGCGTCAGGGATTCAGAAGACGCCCTGAAGACGTCTTCCAACGTGAATAGGGTTCAGAAGACGTCCTGAAGACGTCTTCCAACGTGAATAGGGTTCAGAAGACGTCCTGAAGACGTCTTCCAACGTGAATACGGTTCAGAAGACGTCCTGAAGACGTCTTCCAACGTGAATACGGTTCAGAAGACGTCCTGAAGACGTCTTCCAACGTGAATACGGTTCAGAAGACGTCCTGAAGACGTCTTCCAACGTGAATACGGTTCAGAAGACGTCCTGAAGACGTCTTCCAACGTGCGTCAGGGATTCAGAAGACGTCCTGAAGACGTCTTCCAACGTGAATAGGGTTCAGAAGACGTCCAGAAGACGTCTTCCAACGTGCGTCAGGGATTCAGAAGACGTCCTGAAGACGTCTTCCAACGTGAATACGGTTCAGAAGACGTCCTGAAGACGTCTTCCAACGTGAATAGGGTATAGAAGACGTCCTGAAGACGTCTTCCAACGTGAATAGGGTTCAGAAGACGTGCTGAAGACGTCTTCCAACGTGCGTCAGGGATTCAGAAGACGTCCTGAAGACGTCTTCCAACGTGAATAGGGTTCAGAGGACGTCCTGAAGACGTCCTGAAGACGTCTTCCAACGTGAATAGGGTTCAGAAGACGTTCTGAAGACGTCTTCCAACGTGAATAGGGTTCAGAAGACGTCCAGAAGACGTCTTCCAACGTGCGTCAGGGATTCAGAAGACGTCCTGAAGACGTCTTCCAACGTGAATAGGGTTCAGAAGACGTCCTGAAGACGTCTTCCAACGTGAATAGGGTTCAGAAGACGTCCTGAAGACGTCTTCCAACGTGAATAGGGTTCAGAAGACGTCCTGAAGACGTCTTCCAACGTGAATACGGTTCAGAAGACGTCCTGAAGACGTCTTCCAACGTGAATACGGTTCAGAAGACGTCCAGAAGACGTCTTCCAACGTGAATAGGGTTCAGGAGACGTGCTGAAGACGTCTTCCAACGTGAATAGGGTTCAGAAGACGTGCTGAAGACGTCTTCCAACGTGAATAGGGTTCAGAAGGCGTCCTGAACACGTCTTCCAACGTGAATAGGGTTCAGAAGACGTGCTGAGGACGTCTTCCAACGTGCGTCAGGGATTCAGAAGACGCCCTGAAGACGTCTTCCAACGTGCGTCAGGGATTCAGAAGACGTCCTGAAGACGTCTTCCAACGTGAATAGGGTTCAGAAGACGTGCTGAAGACGTCTTCCAACGTGAATAGGGTTCAGAAGACGTCCTGAAGACGTCCTGAAGACGTCTTCCAACGTGAATAGGGTTCAGAAGACGTTCTGAAGACGTCTTCCAACGTGAATAGGGTTCAGAAGACGTTCTGAAGACGTCTTCCAACGTGAATAGGGTTCAGAAGACGTCCAGAAGACGTCTTCCAACGTGCGTCAGGGATTCAGAAGACGTCCTGAAGACGTCTTCCAACGTGAATAGGGTTCAGAAGACGTCCTGAAGACGTCTTCCAACGTGAATAGGGTTCAGAAGACGTCCTGAAGACGTCTTCCAACGTGAATAGGGTTCAGAAGACGTCCTGAAGACGTCTTCCAACGTGAATACGGTTCAGAAGACGTCCTGAAGACGTCTTCCAACGTGAATACGGTTCAGAAGACGTCCAGAAGACGTCTTCCAACGTGAATAGGGTTCAGGAGACGTGCTGAAGACGTCTTCCAACGTGCGTCAGGGATTCAGAAGACGCCCTGAAGACGTCTTCCAACGTGAATAGGGTTCAGAAGACGTGCTGAAGACGTCTTCCAACGTGCATAGGGTTCAGAAGACGTGCTGAAGACGTCTTCCAACGTGAATAGGGTTCAGAAGACGTCCTGAAGACGTCTTCCAACGTGAATAGGGTTCAGAAGACGTCCTGAAGACGTCTTCCAACGTGAATACGGTTCAGAAGACGTCCTGAAGACGTCTTCCAACGTGAATACGGTTCAGAAGACGTCCTGAAGACGTCTTCCAACGTGAATACGGTTCAGAAGACGTCCTGAAGACGTCTTCCAACGTGAATACGGTTCAGAAGACGTCCTGAAGACGTCTTCCAACGTGCGTCAGGGATTCAGAAGACGTCCTGAAGACGTCTTCCAACGTGAATAGGGTTCAGAAGACGTCCAGAAGACGTCTTCCAACGTGCGTCAGGGATTCAGAAGACGCCCTGAAGACGTCTTCCAACGTGAATAGGGTTCAGAAGACGTCCAGAAGACGTCTTCCAACGTGCGTCAGGGATTCAGAAGACGTCCTGAAGACGTCTTCCAACGTGAATACGGTTCAGAAGACGTCCTGAAGACGTCTTCCAACGTGAATAGGGTATAGAAGACGTCCTGAAGACGTCTTCCAACGTGAATAGGGTTCAGAAGACGTCCTGAAGACGTCTTCCAACGTGAATAGGGTTCAGAAGACGTCCTGAAGACGTCTTCCAACGTGAATACGGTTCAGAAGACGTCCTGAAGACGTCTTCCAACGTGAATACGGTTTAGAAGACGTCCTGAAGACGTCTTCCAACGTGAATACGGTTCAGAAGACGTCCTGAAGACGTCTTCCAACGTGAATACGGTTCAGAAGACGTCCTGAAGACGTCTTCCAACGTGCGTCAGGGATTCAGAAGACGTCCTGAAGACGTCTTCCAACGTGAATAGGGTTCAGAAGACGTCCAGAAGACGTCTTCCAACGTGCGTCAGGGATTCAGAAGACGTCCTGAAGACGTCTTCCAACGTGAATACGGTTCAGAAGACGTCCTGAAGACGTCTTCCAACGTGAATAGGGTATAGAAGACGTCCTGAAGACGTCTTCCAACGTGAATAGGGTTCAGAAGACGTGCTGAAGACGTCTTCCAACGTGCGTCAGGGATTCAGAAGACGTGCTGAAGACGTCTTCCAACGTGAATAGGGTTCAGAAGACGTCCAGAAGACGTCTTCCAACGTGCGTCAGGGATTCAGAAGACGTCCTGAAGACGTCTTCCAACGTGAATACGGTTCAGAAGACGTCCTGAAGACGTCTTCCAACGTGAATAGGGTATAGAAGACGTCCTGAAGACGTCTTCCAACGTGAATAGGGTTCAGAAGACGTCCTGAAGACGTCTTCCAACGTGAATAGGGTTCAGAAGACGTCCTGAAGACGTCTTCCAACGTGAATACGGTTCAGAAGACGTCCTGAAGACGTCTTCCAACGTGAATACGGTTTAGAAGACGTCCTGAAGACGTCTTCCAACGTGAATACGGTTCAGAAGACGTCCTGAAGACGTCTTCCAACGTGAATACGGTTCAGAAGACGTCCTGAAGACGTCTTCCAACGTGCGTCAGGGATTCAGAAGACGTCCTGAAGACGTCTTCCAACGTGAATAGGGTTCAGAAGACGTCCAGAAGACGTCTTCCAACGTGCGTCAGGGATTCAGAAGACGTCCTGAAGACGTCTTCCAACGTGAATACGGTTCAGAAGACGTCCTGAAGACGTCTTCCAACGTGAATAGGGTATAGAAGACGTCCTGAAGACGTCTTCCAACGTGAATAGGGTTCAGAAGACGTGCTGAAGACGTCTTCCAACGTGCGTCAGGGATTCAGAAGACGTGCTGAAGACGTCTTCCAACGTGAATAGGGTTCAGAAGACGTCCTGAAGACGTCCTGAAGACGTCTTCCAACGTGAATACGGTTCAGAAGACGTCCTGAAGACGTCTTCCAACGTGAATACGGTTCAGAAGACGTCCTGAAGACGTCTTCCAACGTGAATACGGTTCAGAAGACGTCCTGAAGACGTCTTCCAACGTGAATACGGTTCAGAAGACGTCCTGAAGACGTCTTCCAACGTGCGTCAGGGATTCAGAAGACGTCCTGAAGACGTCTTCCAACGTGAATAGGGTTCAGAAGACGTCCAGAAGACGTCTTCCAACGTGCGTCAGGGATTCAGAAGACGTCCTGAAGACGTCTTCCAACGTGAATACGGTTCAGAAGACGTCCTGAAGACGTCTTCCAACGTGAATAGGGTATAGAAGACGTCCTGAAGACGTCTTCCAACGTGAATAGGGTTCAGAAGACGTGCTGAAGACGTCTTCCAACGTGCGTCAGGGATTCAGAAGACGTGCTGAAGACGTCTTCCAACGTGAATAGGGTTCAGAAGACGTCCTGAAGACGTCCTGAAGACGTCTTCCAACGTGAATAGGGTTCAGAAGACGTTCTGAAGACGTCTTCCAACGTGAATAGGGTTCAGAAGACGTCCAGAAGACGTCTTCCAACGTGCGTCAGGGATTCAGAAGACGTCCTGAAGACGTCCTGAAGACGTCTTCCAACGTGAATAGGGTTCAGAAGACGTTCTGAAGACGTCTTCCAACGTGAATAGGGTTCAGAAGACGTCCAGAAGACGTCTTCCAACGTGCGTCAGGGATTCAGAAGACGTCCTGAAGACGTCTTCCAACGTGAATAGGGTTCAGAAGACGTCCTGAAGACGTCTTCCAACGTGAATAGGGTTCAGAAGACGTCCTGAAGACGTCTTCCAACGTGAATAGGGTTCAGAAGACGTCCTGAAGACGTCTTCCAACGTGAATACGGTTCAGAAACGTCCTGAAGACGTCTTCCAACGTGAATACGGTTCAGAAGACGTCCAGAAGACGTCTTCCAACGTGAATAGGGTTCAGAAGACGTCCTGAAGACGTCTTCCAACGTGAATAGGGTTCAGAAGACGTCCTGAAGACGTCTTCCAACGTGAATAGGGTTCAGAAGACGTCCTGAAGACGTCTTCCAACGTGAATACGGTTCAGAAGACGTCCTGAAGACGTCTTCCAACGTGAATACGGTTCAGAAGACGTCCAGAAGACGTCTTCCAACGTGAATAGGGTTCAGGAGACGTGCTGAAGACGTCTTCCAACGTGCGTCAGGGATTCAGAAGACGCCCTGAAGACGTCTTCCAACGTGAATAGGGTTCAGAAGACGTGCTGAAGACGTCTTCCAACGTGCATAGGGTTCAGAAGACGTGCTGAAGACGTCTTCCAACGTGAATAGGGTTCAGAAGACGTCCTGAAGACGTCTTCCAACGTGAATAGGGTTCAGAAGACGTCCTGAAGACGTCTTCCAACGTGAATACGGTTCAGAAGACGTCCTGAAGACGTCTTCCAACGTGAATACGGTTCAGAAGACGTCCTGAAGACGTCTTCCAACGTGAATACGGTTCAGAAGACGTCCTGAAGACGTCTTCCAACGTGAATACGGTTCAGAAGACGTCCTGAAGACGTCTTCCAACGTGCGTCAGGGATTCAGAAGACGTCCTGAAGACGTCTTCCAACGTGAATAGGGTTCAGAAGACGTCCAGAAGACGTCTTCCAACGTGCGTCAGGGATTCAGAAGACGCCCTGAAGACGTCTTCCAACGTGAATAGGGTTCAGAAGACGTCCAGAAGACGTCTTCCAACGTGCGTCAGGGATTCAGAAGACGTCCTGAAGACGTCTTCCAACGTGAATACGGTTCAGAAGACGTCCTGAAGACGTCTTCCAACGTGAATAGGGTATAGAAGACGTCCTGAAGACGTCTTCCAACGTGAATAGGGTTCAGAAGACGTCCTGAAGACGTCTTCCAACGTGAATAGGGTTCAGAAGACGTCCTGAAGACGTCTTCCAACGTGAATACGGTTCAGAAGACGTCCTGAAGACGTCTTCCAACGTGAATACGGTTTAGAAGACGTCCTGAAGACGTCTTCCAACGTGAATACGGTTCAGAAGACGTCCTGAAGACGTCTTCCAACGTGAATACGGTTCAGAAGACGTCCTGAAGACGTCTTCCAAC
Organism: Heligmosomoides polygyrus bakeri; assembly: GCA_947359475.1. Lineage (NCBI taxonomy): Eukaryota > Metazoa > Nematoda > Chromadorea > Rhabditida > Heligmosomidae > Heligmosomoides > Heligmosomoides polygyrus. The sequence continues at coordinate 53,773,616 of OX375866.1, read as the reverse complement.
GTGCGTCAGGGATTCAGAAGACGTCCTGAAGACGTCTTCCAACGTGAATAGGGTTCAGAAGACGTCCAGAAGACGTCTTCCAACGTGCGTCAGGGATTCAGAAGACGTCCTGAAGACGTCTTCCAACGTGAATACGGTTCAGAAGACGTCCTGAAGACGTCTTCCAACGTGAATAGGGTATAGAAGACGTCCTGAAGACGTCTTCCAACGTGAATAGGGTTCAGAAGACGTGCTGAAGACGTCTTCCAACGTGCGTCAGGGATTCAGAAGACGTGCTGAAGACGTCTTCCAACGTGAATAGGGTTCAGAAGACGTCCAGAAGACGTCTTCCAACGTGCGTCAGGGATTCAGAAGACGTCCTGAAGACGTCTTCCAACGTGAATACGGTTCAGAAGACGTCCTGAAGACGTCTTCCAACGTGAATAGGGTATAGAAGACGTCCTGAAGACGTCTTCCAACGTGAATAGGGTTCAGAAGACGTCCTGAAGACGTCTTCCAACGTGAATAGGGTTCAGAAGACGTCCTGAAGACGTCTTCCAACGTGAATACGGTTCAGAAGACGTCCTGAAGACGTCTTCCAACGTGAATACGGTTTAGAAGACGTCCTGAAGACGTCTTCCAACGTGAATACGGTTCAGAAGACGTCCTGAAGACGTCTTCCAACGTGAATACGGTTCAGAAGACGTCCTGAAGACGTCTTCCAACGTGCGTCAGGGATTCAGAAGACGTCCTGAAGACGTCTTCCAACGTGAATAGGGTTCAGAAGACGTCCAGAAGACGTCTTCCAACGTGCGTCAGGGATTCAGAAGACGTCCTGAAGACGTCTTCCAACGTGAATACGGTTCAGAAGACGTCCTGAAGACGTCTTCCAACGTGAATAGGGTATAGAAGACGTCCTGAAGACGTCTTCCAACGTGAATAGGGTTCAGAAGACGTGCTGAAGACGTCTTCCAACGTGCGTCAGGGATTCAGAAGACGTGCTGAAGACGTCTTCCAACGTGAATAGGGTTCAGAAGACGTCCTGAAGACGTCCTGAAGACGTCTTCCAACGTGAATACGGTTCAGAAGACGTCCTGAAGACGTCTTCCAACGTGAATACGGTTCAGAAGACGTCCTGAAGACGTCTTCCAACGTGAATACGGTTCAGAAGACGTCCTGAAGACGTCTTCCAACGTGCGTCAGGGATTCAGAAGACGTCCTGAAGACGTCTTCCAACGTGAATAGGGTTCAGAAGACGTCCAGAAGACGTCTTCCAACGTGCGTCAGGGATTCAGAAGACGTCCTGAAGACGTCTTCCAACGTGAATACGGTTCAGAAGACGTCCTGAAGACGTCTTCCAACGTGAATAGGGTATAGAAGACGTCCTGAAGACGTCTTCCAACGTGAATAGGGTTCAGAAGACGTGCTGAAGACGTCTTCCAACGTGCGTCAGGGATTCAGAAGACGTGCTGAAGACGTCTTCCAACGTGAATAGGGTTCAGAAGACGTCCTGAAGACGTCCTGAAGACGTCTTCCAACGTGAATAGGGTTCAGAAGACGTTCTGAAGACGTCTTCCAACGTGAATAGGGTTCAGAAGACGTCCAGAAGACGTCTTCCAACGTGCGTCAGGGATTCAGAAGACGTCCTGAAGACGTCCTGAAGACGTCTTCCAACGTGAATAGGGTTCAGAAGACGTTCTGAAGACGTCTTCCAACGTGAATAGGGTTCAGAAGACGTCCAGAAGACGTCTTCCAACGTGCGTCAGGGATTCAGAAGACGTCCTGAAGACGTCTTCCAACGTGAATAGGGTTCAGAAGACGTCCTGAAGACGTCTTCCAACGTGAATAGGGTTCAGAAGACGTCCTGAAGACGTCTTCCAACGTGAATAGGGTTCAGAAGACGTCCTGAAGACGTCTTCCAACGTGAATACGGTTCAGAAACGTCCTGAAGACGTCTTCCAACGTGAATACGGTTCAGAAGACGTCCAGAAGACGTCTTCCAACGTGAATAGGGTTCAGGAGACGTGCTGAAGACGTCTTCCAACGTGAATAGGGTTCAGAAGACGTGCTGAAGACGTCTTCCAACGTGAATAGGGTTCAGAAGACGTCCTGAACACGTCTTCCAACGTGAATAGGGTTCAGAAGACGTGCTGAGGACGTCTTCCAACGTGCGTCAGGGATTCAGAAGACGCCCTGAAGACGTCTTCCAACGTGAATAGGGTTCAGAAGACGTCCTGAAGACGTCTTCCAACGTGAATAGGGTTCAGAAGACGTCCTGAAGACGTCTTCCAACGTGAATACGGTTCAGAAGACGTCCTGAAGACGTCTTCCAACGTGAATACGGTTCAGAAGACGTCCTGAAGACGTCTTCCAACGTGAATACGGTTCAGAAGACGTCCTGAAGACGTCTTCCAACGTGAATACGGTTCAGAAGACGTCCTGAAGACGTCTTCCAACGTGCGTCAGGGATTCAGAAGACGTCCTGAAGACGTCTTCCAACGTGAATAGGGTTCAGAAGACGTCCAGAAGACGTCTTCCAACGTGCGTCAGGGATTCAGAAGACGTCCTGAAGACGTCTTCCAACGTGAATACGGTTCAGAAGACGTCCTGAAGACGTCTTCCAACGTGAATAGGGTATAGAAGACGTCCTGAAGACGTCTTCCAACGTGAATAGGGTTCAGAAGACGTCCTGAAGACGTCTTCCAACGTGAATAGGGTTCAGAAGACGTCCTGAAGACGTCTTCCAACGTGAATACGGTTCAGAAGACGTCCTGAAGACGTCTTCCAACGTGAATACGGTTCAGAAGACGTCCTGAAGACGTCTTCCAACGTGAATACGGTTCAGAAGACGTCCTGAAGACGTCTTCCAACGTGAATACGGTTCAGAAGACGTCCTGAAGACGTCTTCCAACGTGCGTCAGGGATTCAGAAGACGTCCTGAAGACGTCTTCCAACGTGAATAGGGTTCAGAAGACGTCCAGAAGACGTCTTCCAACGTGCGTCAGGGATTCAGAAGACGTCCTGAAGACGTCTTCCAACGTGAATACGGTTCAGAAGACGTCCTGAAGACGTCTTCCAACGTGAATAGGGTATAGAAGACGTCCTGAAGACGTCTTCCAACGTGAATAGGGTTCAGAAGACGTGCTGAAGACGTCTTCCAACGTGCGTCAGGGATTCAGAAGACGTGCTGAAGACGTCTTCCAACGTGAATAGGGTTCAGAAGACGTCCTGAAGACGTCCTGAAGACGTCTTCCAACGTGAATAGGGTTCAGAAGACGTTCTGAAGACGTCTTCCAACGTGAATAGGGTTCAGAAGACGTCCAGAAGACGTCTTCCAACGTGCGTCAGGGATTCAGAAGACGTCCTGAAGACGTCCTGAAGACGTCTTCCAACGTGAATAGGGTTCAGAAGACGTTCTGAAGACGTCTTCCAACGTGAATAGGGTTCAGAAGACGTCCAGAAGACGTCTTCCAACGTGCGTCAGGGATTCAGAAGACGTCCTGAAGACGTCTTCCAACGTGAATAGGGTTCAGAAGACGTCCTGAAGACGTCTTCCAACGTGAATAGGGTTCAGAAGACGTCCTGAAGACGTCTTCCAACGTGAATAGGGTTCAGAAGACGTCCTGAAGACGTCTTCCAACGTGAATACGGTTCAGAAACGTCCTGAAGACGTCTTCCAACGTGAATACGGTTCAGAAGACGTCCAGAAGACGTCTTCCAACGTGAATAGGGTTCAGGAGACGTGCTGAAGACGTCTTCCAACGTGAATAGGGTTCAGAAGACGTGCTGAAGACGTCTTCCAACGTGAATAGGGTTCAGAAGACGTCCTGAACACGTCTTCCAACGTGAATAGGGTTCAGAAGACGTGCTGAGGACGTCTTCCAACGTGCGTCAGGGATTCAGAAGACGCCCTGAAGACGTCTTCCAACGTGAATAGGGTTCAGAAGACGTCCTGAAGACGTCTTCCAACGTGAATTGGGTTCAGAAGACGTCCTGAAGACGTCTTCCAACGTGAATACGGTTCAGAAGACGTCCTGAAGACGTCTTCCAACGTGAATACGGTTCAGAAGACGTCCTGAAGACGTCTTCCAACGTGAATACGGTTCAGAAGACGTCCTGAAGACGTCTTCCAACGTGAATACGGTTCAGAAGACGTCCTGAAGACGTCTTCCAACGTGCGTCAGGGATTCAGAAGACGTCCTGAAGACGTCTTCCAACGTGAATAGGGTTCAGAAGACGTCCAGAAGACGTCTTCCAACGTGCGTCAGGGATTCAGAAGACGTCCTGAAGACGTCTTCCAACGTGAATACGGTTCAGAAGACGTCCTGAAGACGTCTTCCAACGTGAATAGGGTATAGAAGACGTCCTGAAGACGTCTTCCAACGTGAATAGGGTTCAGAAGACGTGCTGAAGACGTCTTCCAACGTGCGTCAGGGATTCAGAAGACGTCCTGAAGACGTCTTCCAACGTGAATAGGGTTCAGAGGACGTCCTGAAGACGTCCTGAAGACGTCTTCCAACGTGAATAGGGTTCAGAAGACGTTCTGAAGACGTCTTCCAACGTGAATAGGGTTCAGAAGACGTCCAGAAGACGTCTTCCAACGTGCGTCAGGGATTCAGAAGACGTCCTGAAGACGTCTTCCAACGTGAATAGGGTTCAGAAGACGTCCTGAAGACGTCTTCCAACGTGAATAGGGTTCAGAAGACGTCCTGAAGACGTCTTCCAACGTGAATAGGGTTCAGAAGACGTCCTGAAGACGTCTTCCAACGTGAATACGGTTCAGAAGACGTCCTGAAGACGTCTTCCAACGTGAATACGGTTCAGAAGACGTCCAGAAGACGTCTTCCAACGTGAATAGGGTTCAGGAGACGTGCTGAAGACGTCTTCCAACGTGAATAGGGTTCAGAAGACGTGCTGAAGACGTCTTCCAACGTGAATAGGGTTCAGAAGGCGTCCTGAACACGTCTTCCAACGTGAATAGGGTTCAGAAGACGTGCTGAGGACGTCTTCCAACGTGCGTCAGGGATTCAGAAGACGCCCTGAAGACGTCTTCCAACGTGCGTCAGGGATTCAGAAGACGTCCTGAAGACGTCTTCCAACGTGAATAGGGTTCAGAAGACGTGCTGAAGACGTCTTCCAACGTGAATAGGGTTCAGAAGACGTCCTGAAGACGTCCTGAAGACGTCTTCCAACGTGAATAGGGTTCAGAAGACGTTCTGAAGACGTCTTCCAACGTGAATAGGGTTCAGAAGACGTTCTGAAGACGTCTTCCAACGTGAATAGGGTTCAGAAGACGTCCAGAAGACGTCTTCCAACGTGCGTCAGGGATTCAGAAGACGTCCTGAAGACGTCTTCCAACGTGAATAGGGTTCAGAAGACGTCCTGAAGACGTCTTCCAACGTGAATAGGGTTCAGAAGACGTCCTGAAGACGTCTTCCAACGTGAATAGGGTTCAGAAGACGTCCTGAAGACGTCTTCCAACGTGAATACGGTTCAGAAGACGTCCTGAAGACGTCTTCCAACGTGAATACGGTTCAGAAGACGTCCAGAAGACGTCTTCCAACGTGAATAGGGTTCAGGAGACGTGCTGAAGACGTCTTCCAACGTGCGTCAGGGATTCAGAAGACGCCCTGAAGACGTCTTCCAACGTGAATAGGGTTCAGAAGACGTGCTGAAGACGTCTTCCAACGTGCATAGGGTTCAGAAGACGTGCTGAAGACGTCTTCCAACGTGAATAGGGTTCAGAAGACGTCCTGAAGACGTCTTCCAACGTGAATAGGGTTCAGAAGACGTCCTGAAGACGTCTTCCAACGTGAATACGGTTCAGAAGACGTCCTGAAGACGTCTTCCAACGTGAATACGGTTCAGAAGACGTCCTGAAGACGTCTTCCAACGTGAATACGGTTCAGAAGACGTCCTGAAGACGTCTTCCAACGTGAATACGGTTCAGAAGACGTCCTGAAGACGTCTTCCAACGTGCGTCAGGGATTCAGAAGACGTCCTGAAGACGTCTTCCAACGTGAATAGGGTTCAGAAGACGTCCAGAAGACGTCTTCCAACGTGCGTCAGGGATTCAGAAGACGCCCTGAAGACGTCTTCCAACGTGAATAGGGTTCAGAAGACGTCCTGAAGACGTCTTCCAACGTGAATAGGGTTCAGAAGACGTCCTGAAGACGTCTTCCAACGTGAATACGGTTCAGAAGACGTCCTGAAGACGTCTTCCAACGTGAATACGGTTCAGAAGACGTCCTGAAGACGTCTTCCAACGTGAATACGGTTCAGAAGACGTCCTGAAGACGTCTTCCAACGTGAATACGGTTCAGAAGACGTCCTGAAGACGTCTTCCAACGTGAATACGGTTCAGAAGACGTCCTGAAGACGTCTTCCAACGTGCGTCAGGGATTCAGAAGACGTCCTGAAGACGTCTTCCAACGTGCGTCAGGGATTCAGAAGACGCCCTGAAGACGTCTTCCAACGTGCGTCAGGGATTCAGAAGACGTCCTGAAGACGTCTTCCAACGTGAATAGGGTTCAGAAGACGTGCTGAAGACGTCTTCCAACGTGAATAGGGTTCAGAAGACGTCCTGAAGACGTCCTGAAGACGTCTTCCAACGTGAATAGGGTTCAGAAGACGTTCTGAAGACGTCTTCCAACGTGAATAGGGTTCAGAAGACGTTCTGAAGACGTCTTCCAACGTGAATAGGGTTCAGAAGACGTCCAGAAGACGTCTTCCAACGTGCGTCAGGGATTCAGAAGACGTCCTGAAGACGTCTTCCAACGTGAATAGGGTTCAGAAGACGTCCTGAAGACGTCTTCCAACGTGCGTCAGGGATTCAGAAGACGTCCTGAAGACGTCTTCCAACGTGAATAGGGTTCAGAAGACGTCCTGAAGACGTCTTCCAACGTGAATACGGTTCAGAAGACGTCCTGAAGACGTCTTCCAACGTGAATACGGTTCAGAAGACGTCCAGAAGACGTCTTCCAACGTGAATAGGGTTCAGGAGACGTGCTGAAGACGTCTTCCAACGTGCGTCAGGGATTCAGAAGACGCCCTGAAGACGTCTTCCAACGTGAATAGGGTTCAGAAGACGTGCTGAAGACGTCTTCCAACGTGCATAGGGTTCAGAAGACGTGCTGAAGACGTCTTCCAACGTGAATAGGGTTCAGAAGACGTCCTGAAGACGTCTTCCAACGTGAATAGGGTTCAGAAGACGTCCTGAAGACGTCTTCCAACGTGAATACGGTTCAGAAGACGTCCTGAAGACGTCTTCCAACGTGAATACGGTTCAGAAGACGTCCTGAAGACGTCTTCCAACGTGAATACGGTTCAGAAGACGTCCTGAAGACGTCTTCCAACGTGAATACGGTTCAGAAGACGTCCTGAAGACGTCTTCCAACGTGCGTCAGGGATTCAGAAGACGTCCTGAAGACGTCTTCCAACGTGAATAGGGTTCAGAAGACGTCCAGAAGACGTCTTCCAACGTGCGTCAGGGATTCAGAAGACGCCCTGAAGACGTCTTCCAACGTGAATAGGGTTCAGAAGACGTCCTGAAGACGTCTTCCAACGTGAATAGGGTTCAGAAGACGTCCTGAAGACGTCTTCCAACGTGAATACGGTTCAGAAGACGTCCTGAAGACGTCTTCCAACGTGAATACGGTTCAGAAGACGTCCTGAAGACGTCTTCCAACGTGAATACGGTTCAGAAGACGTCCTGAAGACGTCTTCCAACGTGAATACGGTTCAGAAGACGTCCTGAAGACGTCTTCCAACGTGCGTCAGGGATTCAGAAGACGTCCTGAAGACGTCTTCCAACGTGAATAGGGTTCAGAAGACGTCCAGAAGACGTCTTCCAACGTGCGTCAGGGATTCAGAAGACGTCCTGAAGACGTCTTCCAACGTGAATACGGTTCAGAAGACGTCCTGAAGACGTCTTCCAACGTGAATAGGGTATAGAAGACGTCCTGAAGACGTCTTCCAACGTGAATAGGGTTCAGAAGACGTGCTGAAGACGTCTTCCAACGTGCGTCAGGGATTCAGAAGACGTCCTGAAGACGTCTTCCAACGTGAATAGGGTTCAGAAGACGTGCTGAAGACGTCTTCCAACGTGAATAGGGTTCAGAGGACGTCCTGAAGACGTCCTGAAGACGTCTTCCAACGTGAATAGGGTTCAGAAGACGTTCTGAAGACGTCTTCCAACGTGAATAGGGTTCAGAAGACGTCCAGAAGACGTCTTCCAACGTGCGTCAGGGATTCAGAAGACGTCCTGAAGACGTATTCCAACGTGAATACGGTTCAGAAGACGTCCTGAAGACGTCTTCCAACGTGAATACGGTTCAGAAGACGTCCAGAAGACGTCTTCCAACGTGAATAGGGTTCAGGAGACGTGCTGAAGACGTCTTCCAACGTGAATAGGGTTCAGAAGACGTCCTGAACACGTCTTCCAACGTGAATAGGGTTCAGAAGACGTGCTGAGGACGTCTTCCAACGTGCGTCAGGGATTCAGAAGACGCCCTGAAGACGTCTTCCAACGTGCGTCAGGGATTCAGAAGACGTCCTGAAGACGTCTTCCAACGTGAATAGGGTTCAGAAGACGTGCTGAAGACGTCTTCCAACGTGAATAGGGTTCAGAAGACGTCCTGAAGACGTCCTGAAGACGTCTTCCAACGTGAATAGGGTTCAGAAGACGTTCTGAAGACGTCTTCCAACGTGAATAGGGTTCAGAAGACGTTCTGAAGACGTCTTCCAACGTGAATAGGGTTCAGAAGACGTCCAGAAGACGTCTTCCAACGTGCGTCAGGGATTCAGAAGACGTCCTGAAGACGTCTTCCAACGTGAATAGGGTTCAGAAGACGTCCCGAAGACGTCTTCCAACGTGAATAGGGTTCAGAAGACGTCCTGAAGACGTCTTCCAACGTGAATAGGGCTCAGAAGACGTCCTGAAGACGTCTTCCAACGTGAATACGGTTCAGAAGACGTCCTGAAGACGTCTTCCAACGTGAATACGGTTCAGAAGACGTCCAGAAGACGTCTTCCAACGTGAATAGGGTTCAGGAGACGTGCTGAGGACGTCTTCCAACGTGTGTCAGGGATTCAGAAGACGCCCTGAAGACGTCTTCCAACGTGAATAGGGTTCAGAAGACGTGCTGAAGACGTCTTCCAACGTGCATAGGGTTCAGAAGACGTGCTGAAGACGTCTTCCAACGTGAATAGGGTTCAGAAGACGTCCTGAAGACGTCTTCCAACGTGAATAGGGTTCAGAAGACGTCCTGAAGACGTCTTCCAACGTGAATACGGTTCAGAAGACGTCCTGAAGACGTCTTCCAACGTGAATACGGTTCAGAAGACGTCCTGAAGACGTCTTCCAACGTGAATACGGTTCAGAAGACGTCCTGAAGACGTCTTCCAACGTGAATACGGTTCAGAAGACGTCCTGAAGACGTCTTCCAACGTGCGTCAGGGATTCAGAAGACGTCCTGAAGACGTCTTCCAACGTGAATAGGGTTCAGAAGACGTCCAGAAGACGTCTTCCAACGTGCGTCAGGGATTCAGAAGACGTCCTGAAGACGTCTTCCAACGTGAATACGGTTCAGAAGACGTCCTGAAGACGTCTTCCAACGTGAATAGGGTATAGAAGACGTCCTGAAGACGTCTTCCAACGTGAATAGGGTTCAGAAGACGTGCTGAAGACGTCTTCCAACGTGCGTCAGGGATTCAGAAGACGTCCTGAAGACGTCTTCCAACGTGAATAGGGTTCAGAAGACGTGCTGAAGACGTCTTCCAACGTGAATAGGGTTCAGAGGACGTCCTGAAGACGTCCTGAAGACGTCTTCCAACGTGAATAGGGTTCAGAAGACGTTCTGAAGACGTCTTCCAACGTGAATAGGGTTCAGAAGACGTCCAGAAGACGTCTTCCAACGTGCGTCAGGGATTCAGAAGACGTCCTCAAGACGTCTTCCAACGTGAATAGGGTTCAGAAGACGTCCTGAAGACGTCTTCCAACGTGAATAGGGTTCAGAAGACGTCCTGAAGACGTCTTCCAACGTGAATAGGGTTCAGAAGACGTCCTGAAGACGTCTTCCAACGTGAATACGGTTCAGAAGACGTCCTGAAGACGTCTTCCAACGTGAATACGGTTCAGAAGACGTCCAGAAGACGTCTTCCAACGTGAATAGGGTTCAGGAGACGTGCTGAAGACGTCTTCCAACGTGAATAGGGTTCAGAAGACGTGCTGAAGACGTCTTCCAACGTGAATAGGGTTCAGAAGACGTCCTGAACACGTCTTCCAACGTGAATAGGGTTCAGAAGACGTGCTGAGGACGTCTTCCAACGTGCGTCAGGGATTCAGAAGACGCCCTGAAGACGTCTTCCAACGTGCGTCAGGGATTCAGAAGACGTCCTGAAGACGTCTTCCAACGTGAATAGGGTTCAGAAGACGTGCTGAAGACGTCTTCCAACGTGAATAGGGTTCAGAAGACGTCCTGAAGACGTCTTCCAACGTGCGTCAGGGATTCAGAAGACGTCCTGAAGACGTCTTCCAACGTGAATAGGGTTCAGAAGACGTCCCGAAGACGTCTTCCAACGTGAATAGGGTTCAGAAGACGTCCTGAAGACGTCTTCCAACGTGAATAGGGTTCAGAAGACGTCCTGAAGACGTCTTCCAACGTGAATACGGTTCAGAAGACGTCCTGAAGACGTCTTCCAACGTGAATACGGTTCAGAAGACGTCCAGAAGACGTCTTCCAACGTGAATAGGGTTCAGGAGACGTGCTGAGGACGTCTTCCAACGTGCGTCAGGGATTCAGAAGACGCCCTGAAGACGTCTTCCAACGTGAATAGGGTTCAGAAGACGTGCTGAAGACGTCTTCCAACGTGCATAGGGTTCAGAAGACGTGCTGAAGACGTCTTCCAACGTGAATAGGGTTCAGAAGACGTCCTGAAGACGTCTTCCAACGTGAATAGGGTTCAGAAGACGTCCTGAAGACGTCTTCCAACGTGAATACGGTTCAGAAGACGTCCTGAAGACGTCTTCCAACGTGAATACGGTTCAGAAGACGTCCTGAAGACGTCTTCCAACGTGAATACGGTTCAGAAGACGTCCTGAAGACGTCTTCCAACGTGCGTCAGGGATTCAGAAGACGTCCTGAAGACGTCTTCCAACGTGAATAGGGTTCAGAAGACGTCCAGAAGACGTCTTCCAACGTGCGTCAGGGATTCAGAAGACGTCCTGAAGACGTCTTCCAACGTGAATACGGTTCAGAAGACGTCCTGAAGACGTCTTCCAACGTGAATAGGGTATAGAAGACGTCCTGAAGACGTCTTCCAACGTGAATAGGGTTCAGAAGACGTGCTGAAGACGTCTTCCAACGTGCGTCAGGGATTCAGAAGACGTCCTGAAGACGTCTTCCAACGTGAATAGGGTTCAGAAGACGTGCTGAAGACGTCTTCCAACGTGAATAGGGTTCAGAAGACGTGCTGAGGACGTCTTCCAACGTGCGTCAGGGATTCAGAAGACGCCCTGAAGACGTCTTCCAACGTGCGTCAGGGATTCAGAAGACGTCCTGAAGACGTCTTCCAACGTGAATAGGGTTCAGAAGACGTCCTGAAGACGTCTTCCAACGTGAATAGGGTTCAGAAGACGTGCTGAAGACGTCTTCCAACGTGAATAGGGTTCAGAAGACGTGCTGAAGACGTCTTCCAACGTGAATAGGGTTCAGAAGACGTCCTGAAGACGTCCTGAAGACGTCTTCCAACGTGAATAGGGTTCAGAAGACGTGCTGAAGACGTCTTCCAACGTGAATAGGGTTCAGAAGACGTCCTGAAGACGTCCTGAAGACGTCTTCCAACGTGAATAGGGTTCAGAAGACGTTCTGAAGACGTCTTCCAACGTGCGTCAGGGATTCAGAAGACGCCCTGAAGACGTCTTCCAACGTGAATAGGGTTCAGAAGACGTGCTGAAGACGTCTTCCAACGTGAATAGGGTTCAGAAGACGTCCTGAAGACGTCTTCCAACGTGAATAGGGTTCAGAAGACGTCCTGAAGACGTCTTCCAACGTGAATACGGTTCAGAAGACGTCCTGAAGACGTCTTCCAACGTGAATACGGTTCAGAAGACGTCCAGAAGACGTCTTCCAACGTGAATAGGGTTCAGGAGACGTGCTGAAGACGTCTTCCAACGTGAATAGGGTTCAGAAGACGTGCTGAAGACGTCTTCCAACGTGAATAGGGTTCAGAAGACGTCTTGAACACGTCTTCCAACGTGAATAGGGTTCAGAAGACGTGCTGAGGACGTCTTCCAACGTGCGTCAGGGATTCAGAAGACGCCCTGAAGACGTCTTCCAACGTGCGTCAGGGATTCAGAAGACGTCCTGAAGACGTCTTCCAACGTGAATAGGGTTCAGAAGACGTGCTGAAGACGTCTTCCAACGTGAATAGGGTTCAGAAGACGTCCTGAAGACGTCCTGAAGACGTCTTCCAACGTGAATAGGGTTCAGAAGACGTTCTGAAGACGTCTTCCAACGTGAATAGGGTTCAGAAGACGTCCAGAAGACGTCTTCCAACGTGCGTCAGGGATTCAGAAGACGTCCTGAAGACGTCTTCCAACGTGAATAGGGTTCAGAAGACGTCCTGAAGACGTCTTCCAACGTGAATAGGGTTCAGAAGACGTCCTGAAGACGTCTTCCAACGTGAATAGGGTTCAGAAGACGTCCTGAAGACGTCTTCCAACGTGAATACGGTTCAGAAGACGTCCTGAAGACGTCTTCCAACGTGAATACGGTTCAGAAGACGTCCAGAAGACGTCTTCCAACGTGAATACGGTTCAGAAGACGTCCTGAAGACGTCTTCCAACGTGAATACGGTTCAGAAGACGTCCTGAAGACGTCTTCCAACGTGAATAGGGTTCAGGAGACGTGCTGAAGACGTCTTCCAACGTGAATAGGGTTCAGAAGACGTGCTGAAGACGTCTTCCAACGTGAATAGGGTTCAGAAGACGTCCTGAACACGTCTTCCAACGTGAATAGGGTTCAGAAGACGTGCTGAGGACGTCTTCCAACGTGCGTCAGGGATTCAGAAGACGCCCTGAAGACGTCTTCCAACGTGAATAGGGTTCAGAAGACGTCCTGAAGACGTCTTCCAACGTGAATAGGGTTCAGAAGACGTCCTGAAGACGTCTTCCAACGTGAATAGGGTTCAGAAGACGTCCTGAAGACGTCCTGAAGACGTCTTCCAACGTGAATAGGGTTCAGAAGACGTCCTGAAGACGTGCTGAAGACGTCTTCCAACGTGAATAGGGTTCAGAAGACGTCTTGAACACGTCTTCCAACGTGAATAGGGTTCAGAAGACGTGCTGAGGACGTCTTCCAACGTGCGTCAGGGATTCAGAAGACGCCCTGAAGACGTCTTCCAACGTGCGTCAGGGATTCAGAAGACGTCCTGAAGACGTCTTCCAACGTGAATAGGGTTCAGAAGACGTGCTGAAGACGTCTTCCAACGTGAATAGGGTTCAGAAGACGTCCTGAAGACGTCCTGAAGACGTCTTCCAACGTGAATAGGGTTCAGAAGACGTTCTGAAGACGTCTTCCAACGTGAATAGGGTTCAGAAGACGTCCAGAAGACGTCTTCCAACGTGCGTCAGGGATTCAGAAGACGTCCTGAAGACGTCTTCCAACGTGAATAGGGTTCAGAAGACGTCCTGAAGACGTCTTCCAACGTGAATAGGGTTCAGAAGACGTCCTGAAGACGTCTTCCAACGTGAATAGGGTTCAGAAGACGTCCTGAAGACGTCTTCCAACGTGAATACGGTTCAGAAGACGTCCTGAAGACGTCTTCCAACGTGAATACGGTTCAGAAGACGTCCAGAAGACGTCTTCCAACGTGAATACGGTTCAGAAGACGTCCTGAAGACGTCTTCCAACGTGAATACGGTTCAGAAGACGTCCTGAAGACGTCTTCCAACGTGAATAGGGTTCAGGAGACGTGCTGAAGACGTCTTCCAACGTGAATAGGGTTCAGAAGACGTGCTGAAGACGTCTTCCAACGTGAATAGGGTTCAGAAGACGTCCTGAACACGTCTTCCAACGTGAATAGGGTTCAGAAGACGTGCTGAGGACGTCTTCCAACGTGCGTCAGGGATTCAGAAGACGCCCTGAAGACGTCTTCCAACGTGAATAGGGTTCAGAAGACGTCCTGAAGACGTCTTCCAACGTGAATAGGGTTCAGAAGACGTCCTGAAGACGTCTTCCAACGTGAATAGGGTTCAGAAGACGTGCTGAAGACGTCTTCCAACGTGAATAGGGTTCAGAAGACGTGCTGAGGACGTCTTCCAACGTGCGTCAGGGATTCAGAAGACGCCCTGAAGACGTCTTCCAACGTGCGTCAGGGATTCAGAAGACGTCCTGAAGACGTCTTCCAACGTGAATAGGGTTCAGAAGACGTCCTGAAGACGTCTTCCAACGTGAATAGGGTTCAGAAGACGTGCTGAAGACGTCTTCCAACGTGAATAGGGTTCAGAAGACGTGCTGAAGACGTCTTCCAACGTGAATAGGGTTCAGAAGACGTCCTGAAGACGTCCTGAAGACGTCTTCCAACGTGAATAGGGTTCAGAAGACGTGCTGAAGACGTCTTCCAACGTGAATAGGGTTCAGAAGACGTCCTGAAGACGTCCTGAAGACGTCTTCCAACGTGAATAGGGTTCAGAAGACGTTCTGAAGACGTCTTCCAACGTGCGTCAGGGATTCAGAAGACGCCCTGAAGACGTCTTCCAACGTGAATAGGGTTCAGAAGACGTGCTGAAGACGTCTTCCAACGTGAATAGGGTTCAGAAGACGTCCTGAAGACGTCTTCCAACGTGAATAGGGTTCAGAAGACGTCCTGAAGACGTCTTCCAACGTGAATACGGTTCAGAAGACGTCCTGAAGACGTCTTCCAACGTGAATACGGTTCAGAAGACGTCCAGAAGACGTCTTCCAACGTGAATAGGGTTCAGGAGACGTGCTGAAGACGTCTTCCAACGTGAATAGGGTTCAGAAGACGTGCTGAAGACGTCTTCCAACGTGAATAGGGTTCAGAAGACGTCTTGAACACGTCTTCCAACGTGAATAGGGTTCAGAAGACGTGCTGAGGACGTCTTCCAACGTGCGTCAGGGATTCAGAAGACGCCCTGAAGACGTCTTCCAACGTGCGTCAGGGATTCAGAAGACGTCCTGAAGACGTCTTCCAACGTGAATAGGGTTCAGAAGACGTGCTGAAGACGTCTTCCAACGTGAATAGGGTTCAGAAGACGTCCTGAAGACGTCCTGAAGACGTCTTCCAAAGTGAATAGGGTTCAGAAGACGTTCTGAAGACGTCTTCCAACGTGAATAGGGTTCAGAAGACGTCCAGAAGACGTCTTCCAACGTGCGTCAGGGATTCAGAAGACGTCCTGAAGACGTCTTCCAACGTGAATAGGGTTCAGAAGACGTCCTGAAGACGTCTTCCAACGTGAATAGGGTTCAGAAGACGTCCTGAAGACGTCTTCCAACGTGAATAGGGTTCAGAAGACGTCCTGAAGACGTCTTCCAACGTGAATACGGTTCAGAAGACGTCCTGAAGACGTCTTCCAACGTGAATACGGTTCAGAAGACGTCCAGAAGACGTCTTCCAACGTGAATACGGTTCAGAAGACGTCCTGAAGACGTCTTCCAACGTGAATACGGTTCAGAAGACGTCCTGAAGACGTCTTCCAACGTGAATAGGGTTCAGGAGACGTGCTGAAGACGTCTTCCAACGTGAATAGGGTTCAGAAGACGTGCTGAAGACGTCTTCCAACGTGAATAGGGTTCAGAAGACGTCCTGAACACGTCTTCCAACGTGAATAGGGTTCAGAAGACGTGCTGAGGACGTCTTCCAACGTGCGTCAGGGATTCAGAAGACGCCCTGAAGACGTCTTCCAACGTGAATAGGGTTCAGAAGACGTCCTGAAGACGTCTTCCAACGTGAATAGGGTTCAGAAGACGTCCTGAAGACGTCTTCCAACGTGAATAGGGTTCAGAAGACGTCCTGAAGACGTCCTGAAGACGTCTTCCAACGTGAATAGGGTTCAGAAGACGTCCTGAAGACGTGCTGAAGACGTCTTCCAACGTGAATAGGGTTCAGAAGACGTCCTGAAGACGTCCTGAAGACGTCTTCCAACGTGAATACGGTTCAGAAGACGTCCTGAAGACGTCTTCCAACGTGAATAGGTTCAGAAGACGTTCTGAAGACGTCTTCCAACGTGAATAGGGTTCAGAAGACGTCCAGAAGACGTCTTCCAACGTGCGTCAGGGATTCAGAAGACGTCCTGAAGACGTCTTCCAACGTGAATAGGGTTCAGAAGACGTCCTGAAGACGTCTTCCAACGTGAATAGGGTTCAGAAGACGTCCTGAAGACGTCTTCCAACGTGAATAGGGTTCAGAAGACGTCCTGAAGACGTCTTCCAACGTGAATACGGTTCAGAAGACGTCCTGAAGACGTCTTAGAACGTGAATACGGTTCAGAAGACGTCCAGAAGACGTCTTCCAACGTGAATAGGGTTCAGGAGACGTGCTGAAGACGTCTTCCAACGTGAATAGGGTTCAGAAGACGTGCTGAAGACGTCTTCCAACGTGAATAGGGTTCAGAAGACGTCCTGAACACGTCTTCCAACGTGAATAGGGTTCAGAAGACGTGCTGAGGACGTCTTCCAACGTGCGTCAGGGATTCAGAAGACGCCCTGAAGACGTCTTCCAACGTGAATAGGGTTCAGAAGACGTCCTGAAGACGTCTTCCAACGTGAATAGGGTTCAGAAGACGTCCTGAAGACGTCTTCCAACGTGAATACGGTTCAGAAGACGTCCTGAAGACGTCTTCCAACGTGAATACGGTTCAGAAGACGTGCTGAAGACGTCTTCCAACGTGAATAGGGTTCAGAAGACGTCCTGAAGACGTCCTGAAGACGTCTTCCAACGTGAATACGGTTCAGAAGACGTCCTGAAGACGTCTTCCAACGTGAATAGGGTTCAGAAGACGTTCTGAAGACGTCTTCCAACGTGAATAGGGTTCAGAAGACGTCCAGAAGACGTCTTCCAACGTGCGTCAGGGATTCAGAAGACGTCCTGAAGACGTCTTCCAACGTGAATAGGGTTCAGAAGACGTCCTGAAGACGTCTTCCAACGTGAATAGGGTTCAGAAGACGTCCTGAAGACGTCTTCCAACGTGAATAGGGTTCAGAAGACGTCCTGAAGACGTCTTCCAACGTGAATACGGTTCAGAAGACGTCCTGAAGACGTCTTCCAACGTGAATACGGTTCAGAAGACGTCCAGAAGACGTCTTCCAACGTGAATAGGGTTCAGGAGACGTGCTGAAGACGTCTTCCAACGTGAATAGGGTTCAGAAGACGTGCTGAAGACGTCTTCCAACGTGAATAGGGTTCAGAAGACGTCCTGAACACGTCTTCCAACGTGAATAGGGTTCAGAAGACGTGCTGAGGACGTCTTCCAACGTGCGTCAGGGATTCAGAAGACGCCCTGAAGACGTCTTCCAACGTGAATAGGGTTCAGAAGACGTCCTGAAGACGTCTTCCAACGTGAATAGGGTTCAGAAGACGTCCTGAAGACGTCTTCCAACGTGAATACGGTTCAGAAGACGTCCTGAAGACGTCTTCCAACGTGAATACGGTTCAGAAGACGTCCTGAAGACGTCTTCCAACGTGAATACGGTTCAGAAGACGTCCTGAAGACGTCTTCCAACGTGAATACGGTTCAGAAGACGTCCTGAAGACGTCTTCCAACGTGCGTCAGGGATTCAGAAGACGTCCTGAAGACGTCTTCCAACGTGAATAGGGTTCAGAAGACGTCCAGAAGACGTCTTCCAACGTGCGTCAGGGATTCAGAAGACGTCCTGAAGACGTCTTCCAACGTGAATACGGTTCAGAAGACGTCCTGAAGACGTCTTCCAACGTGAATACGGTTCAGAAGACGTCCTGAAGACGTCTTCCAACGTGAATACGGTTCAGAAGACGTCCTGAAGACGTCTTCCAACGTGCGTCAGGGATTCAGAAGACGTCCTGAAGACGTCTTCCAACGTGAATAGGGTTCAGAAGACGTCCAGAAGACGTCTTCCAACGTGCGTCAGGGATTCAGAAGACGTCCTGAAGACGTCTTCCAACGTGAATACGGTTCAGAAGACGTCCTGAAGACGTCTTCCAACGTGAATAGGGTATAGAAGACGTCCTGAAGACGTCTTCCAACGTGAATAGGGTTCAGAAGACGTGCTGAAGACGTCTTCCAACGTGCGTCAGGGATTCAGAAGACGTCCTGAAGACGTCTTCCAACGTGAATAGGGTTCAGAAGACGTGCTGAAGACGTCTTCCAACGTGAATAGGGTTCAGAAGACGTCCTGAAGACGTCCTGAAGACGTCTTCCAACGTGAATAGGGTTCAGAAGACGTTCTGAAGACGTCTTCCAACGTGAATAGGGTTCAGAAGACGTCCAGAAGACGTCTTCCAACGTGCGTCAGGGATTCAGAAGACGTCCTGAAGACGTCCTGAAGACGTCTTCCAACGTGAATAGGGTTCAGAAGACGTTCTGAAGACGTCTTCCAACGTGAATAGGGTTCAGAAGACGTCCAGAAGACGTCTTCCAACGTGCGTCAGGGATTCAGAAGACGTCCTGAAGACGTCTTCCAACGTGAATAGGGTTCAGAAGACGTCCTGAAGACGTCTTCCAACGTGAATAGGGTTCAGAAGACGTCCTGAAGACGTCTTCCAACGTGAATAGGGTTCAGAAGACGTCCTGAAGACGTCTTCCAACGTGAATACGGTTCAGAAGACGTCCTGAAGACGTCTTCCAACGTGAATACGGTTCAGAAGACGTCCAGAAGACGTCTTCCAACGTGAATAGGGTTCAGGAGACGTGCTCAAGACGTCTTCCAACGTGAATAGGGTTCAGAAGACGTGCTGAAGACGTCTTCCAACGTGAATAGGGTTCAGAAGACGTCCTGAACACGTCTTCCAACGTGAATAGGGTTCAGAAGACGTGCTGAGGACGTCTTCCAACGTGCGTCAGGGATTCAGAAGACGCCCTGAAGACGTCTTCCAACGTGAATAGGGTTCAGAAGACGTCCTGAAGACGTCTTCCAACGTGAATAGGGTTCAGAAGACGTCCTGAAGACGTCTTCCAACGTGAATACGGTTCAGAAGACGTCCTGAAGACGTCTTCCAACGTGAATACGGTTCAGAAGACGTCCTGAAGACGTCTTCCAACGTGAATACGGTTCAGAAGACGTCCTGAAGACGTCTTCCAACGTGCGTCAGGGATTCAGAAGACGTCCTGAGGACGTCTTCCAACGTGAATAGGGTTCAGAAGACGTCCAGAAGACGTCTTCCAACGTGCGTCAGGGATTCAGAAGACGTCCTGAAGACGTCTTCCAACGTGAATACGGTTCAGAAGACGTCCTGAAGACGTCTTCCAACGTGAATAGGGTATAGAAGACGTCCTGAAGACGTCTTCCAACGTGAATAGGGTTCAGAAGACGTGCTGAAGACGTCTTCCAACGTGCGTCAGGGATTCAGAAGACGTCCTGAAGACGTCTTCCAACGTGAATAGGGTTCAGAAGACGTGCTGAAGACGTCTTCCAACGTGAATAGGGTTCAGAAGACGTCCTGAAGACGTCCTGAAGACGTCTTCCAACGTGAATAGGGTTCAGAAGACGTTCTGAAGACGTCTTCCAACGTGAATAGGGTTCAGAAGACGTCCAGAAGACGTCTTCCAACGTGCGTCAGGGATTCAGAAGACGTCCTGAAGACGTCTTCCAACGTGAATAGGGTTCAGAAGACGTCCTGAAGACGTCTTCCGACGTGAATAGGGTTCAGAAGACGTCCTGAAGACGTCTTCCAACGTGAATAGGGTTCAGAAGACGTCCTGAAGACGTCTTCCAACGTGAATACGGTTCAGAAGACGTCCTGAAGACGTCTTCCAACGTGAATACGGTTCAGAAGACGTCCAGAAGACGTCTTCCAACGTGAATAGGGTTCAGGAGACGTGCTGAAGACGTCTTCCAACGTGAATAGGGTTCAGAAGACGTGCTGAAGACGTCTTCCAACGTGAATAGGGTTCAGAAGACGTCCTGAACACGTCTTCCAACGTGAATAGGGTTCAGAAGACGTGCTGAGGACGTCTTCCAACGTGCGTCAGGGATTCAGAAGACGCCCTGAAGACGTCTTCCAACGTGCGTCAGGGATTCAGAAGACGTCCTGAAGACGTCTTCCAACGTGAATAGGGTTCAGAAGACGTGCTGGAGACGTCTTCCAACGTGAATAGGGTTCAGAAGACGTCCTGAAGACGTCCTGAAGACGTCTTCCAACGTGAATAGGGTTCAGAAGACGTTCTGAAGACGTCTTCCAACGTGAATAGGGTTCAGAAGACGTCCAGAAGACGTCTTCCAACGTGCGTCAGGGATTCAGAAGACGTCCTGAAGACGTCTTCCAACGTGAATAGGGTTCAGAAGACGTTCTGAAGACGTCTTCCAACGTGAATAGGGTTCAGAAGACGTCCAGAAGACGTCTTCCAACGTGCGTCAGGGATTCAGAAGACGTCCTGAAGACGTCTTCCAACGTGAATAGGGTTCAGAAGACGTCCTGAAGACGTCTTCCAACGTGAATACGGTTCAGAAGACGTCCTGAAGACGTCTTCCAACGTGAATACGGTTCAGAAGACGTCCTGAAGACGTCTTCCAACGTGAATACGGTTCAGAAGACGTCCTGAAAACGTCTTCCAACGTGCGCCAGGGATTCAGAAGACGTCCTGAAGACGTCTTCCAACGTGAATAGGGTTCAGAAGACGTCCAGAAGACGTCTTCCAACGTGCGTCAGGGATTCAGAAGACGTCCTGAAGACGTCTTCCAACGTGAATACGGTTCAGAAGACGTCCTGAAGATGTCTTCCAACGTGAATAGGGTATAGAAGACGTCCTGAAGACGTCTTCCAACGTGCGTCAGGGATTCAGAAGACGCCCTGAAGACATCTTCCAACGTGCGTCAGGGATTCAGAAGACGTCCTGAAGACGTCTTCCAACGTGAATAGGGTTCAGAAGACGTGCTGAAGACGTCTTCCAACGTGAATAGGGTTCAGAAGACGTCCTGAAGACGTCCTGAAGACGTCTTCCAACGTGAATAGGGTTCA
Source organism: Heligmosomoides polygyrus bakeri (assembly GCA_947359475.1). Lineage (NCBI taxonomy): Eukaryota > Metazoa > Nematoda > Chromadorea > Rhabditida > Heligmosomidae > Heligmosomoides > Heligmosomoides polygyrus. The sequence continues at coordinate 53,752,463 of OX375866.1, read as the reverse complement.
GAAGACGTTCTGAAGACGTCTTCCAACGTGAATAGGGTTCAGAAGACGTCCAGAAGACGTCTTCCAACGTGCGTCAGGGATTCAGAAGACGTCCTGAAGACGTCTTCCAACGTGAATAGGGTTCAGAAGACGTTCTGAAGACGTCTTCCAACGTGAATAGGGTTCAGAAGACGTCCAGAAGACGTCTTCCAACGTGCGTCAGGGATTCAGAAGACGTCCTGAAGACGTCTTCCAACGTGAATAGGGTTCAGAAGACGTCCTGAAGACGTCTTCCAACGTGAATAGGGTTCAGAAGACGTCCTGAAGACGTCTTCCAACGTGAATAGGGTTCAGAAGACGTCCTGAAGACGTCTTCCAACGTGAATACGGTTCAGAAGACGTCCTGAAGACGTCTTCCAACGTGAATACGGTTCAGAAGACGTCCAGAAGACGTCTTCCAATGTGAATAGGGTTCAGGAGACGTGCTGAAGACGTCTTCCAACGTGAATAGGGTTCAGAAGACGTGCTGAAGACGTCTTCCAACGTGAATAGGGTTCAGAAGACGTCCTGAACACGTCTTCCAACGTGAATAGGGTTCAGAAGACGTGCTGAGGACGTCTTCCAACGTGCGTCAGGGATTCAGAAGACGCCCTGAAGACGTCTTCCAACGTGAATAGGGTTCAGAAGACGTCCTGAAGACGTCTTCCAACGTGAATAGGGTTCAGAAGACGTCCTGAAGACGTCTTCCAACGTGAATACGGTTCAGAAGACGTCCTGAAGACGTCTTCCAACGTGAATAGGGTATAGAAGACGTCCTGAAGACGTCTTCCAACGTGAATAGGGTTCAGAAGACGTGCTGAAGACGTCTTCCAACGTGCGTCAGGGATTCAGAAGACGTCCTGAAGACGTCTTCCAACGTGAATAGGGTTCAGAAGACGTGCTGAAGACGTCTTCCAACGTGAATAGGGTTCAGAAGACGTCCTGAAGACGTCCTGAAGACGTCTTCCAACGTGAATAGGGTTCAGAAGACGTTCTGAAGACGTCTTCCAACGTGAATAGGGTTCAGAAGACGTCCAGAAGACGTCTTCCAACGTGAATAGGGTTCAGAAGACGTGCTGAGGACGTCTTCCAACGTGCGTCAGGGATTCAGAAGACGCCCTGAAGACGTCTTCCAACGTGAATAGGGTTCAGAAGACGTCCTGAAGACGTCTTCCAACGTGAATAGGGTTCAGAAGACGTCCTGAAGACGTCTTCCAACGTGCGTCAGGGATTCAGAAGACGTCCTGAAGACGTCTTCCAACGTGAATAGGGTTTAGAAGACGTCCAGAAGACGTCTTCCAACGTGCGTCAGGGATTCAGAAGACGTCCTGAAGACGTCTTCCAACGTGAATACGGTTCAGAAGACGTCCTGAAGACGTCTTCCAACGTGAATACGGTTCAGAAGACGTCCAGAAGACGTCTTCCAACGTGCGTCAGGGATTCAGAAGACGTCCTGAAGACGTCTTCCAACGTGAATAGGGTTCAGAAGACGTCCTGAAGACGTCTTCCAACGTGGATAGGGTTCAGAAGACGTCCTGAAGACGTCTTCCAACGTGCGTCAGGGATTCAGAAGACGTCCTGAAGACGTCTTCCAACGTGAATAGGGTTCAGAAGACGTCCTGAAGACGTCTTCCAACGTGCGTCAGGGATTCAGAAGACGTCCTGAAGACGTCTTCCAACGTGAATACGGTTCAGAAGACGTCCTGAAGACGTCTTCCAACGTGAATAGGGTTCAGAAGACGTCCAGAAGACGTCTTCCAACGTGCGTCAGGGATTCAGAAGACGTCCTGAAGACGTCTTCCAACGTGAATAGGGTTCAGAAGACGTCCAGAAGACGTCTTCCAACGTGCGTCAGGGATTCAGAAGACGTCCTGAAGACGTCTTCCAACGTGCGTCAGGGATTCAGAAGACGTCCTGAAGACGTCTTCCAACGTGAATAGGGTTCAGAAGACGTCCTGAAGACGTCTTCCAACGTGAATAGGGTTCAGAAGACGTCCTGAAGACGTCTTCCAACGTGCGTCAGGGATTCAGAAGACGTCCTGAAGACGTCTTCCAACGTGAATAGGGTTCAGAAGACGTCCAGAAGACGTCTTCCAACGTGCGTCAGGGATTCAGAAGACGTCCTGAAGACGTCTTCCAACGTGAATACGGTTCAGAAGACGTCCTGAAGACGTCTTCCAACGTGAATAGGGTTCAGAAGACGTCCAGAAGACGTCTTCCAACGTGCGTCAGGGATTCAGAAGACGTCCTGAAGACGTCTTCCAACGTGAATAGGGTTCAGAAGACGTCCTGAAGACGTCTTCCAACGTGCGTCAGGGATTCAGAAGACGTCCTGAAGACGTCTTCCAACGTGCGTCAGGGATTCAGAAAACGTCCTGAAGACGTCTTCCAACGTGAATAGGGTTCAGAAGACGTGCTGAAGACGTCTTCCAACGTGAATAGGGTTCAGAAGACGTCCAGAAGACGTCTTCCAACGTGCGTCAGGGATTCAGAAGACGTCCTGAAGACGTCTTCCAACGTGCGTCAGGGATTCAGAAGACGTCCTGAAGACGTCTTCCAACGTGAATAGGGTTCAGAAGACGTCCTGAAGACGTCTTCCAACGTGAATAGGGTTCAGAAGACGTCCTGAAGACGTCTTCCAACGTGCGTCAGGGATTCAGAAGACGTCCTGAAGACGTCTTCCAACGTGAATAGGGTTCAGAAGACGTCCAGAAGACGTCTTCCAACGTGCGTCAGGGATTCAGAAGACGTCCTGAAGACGTCTTCCAACGTGAATACGGTTCAGAAGACGTCCTGAAGACGTCTTCCAACGTGAATAGGGTTCAGAAGACGTCCAGAAGACGTCTTCCAACGTGCGTCAGGGATTCAGAAGACGTCCTGAAGACGTCTTCCAACGTGAATAGGGTTCAGAAGACGTCCTGAAGACGTCTTCCAACGTGCGTCAGGGATTCAGAAGACGTCCTGAAGACGTCTTCCAACGTGCGTCAGGGATTCAGAAGACGTCCTGAAGACGTCTTCCAACGTGAATAGGGTTCAGAAGACGTGCTGAAGACGTCTTCCAACGTGCGTCAGGGATTCAGAAGACGTCCTGAAGACGTCTTCCAACGTGAATAGGGTTCAGAAGACGTGCTGAAGACGTCTTCCAACGTGAATACGGTTCAGAAGACGTCCTGAAGACGTCTTCCAACGTGCGTCAGGGATTCAGAAGACGTCCTGAAGACGTCTTCCAACGTGAATAGGGTTCAGAAGACGTCCAGAAGACGTCTTCCAACGTGCGTCAGGGATTCAGAAGACGTCCTGAAGACGTCTTCCAACGTGCGTCAGGGATTCAGAAAACGTCCTGAAGACGTCTTCCAACGTGAATAGGGTTCAGAAGACGTGCTGAAGACGTCTTCCAACGTGAATACGGTTCAGAAGACGTCCTGAAGACGTCTTCCAACGTGAATAGGGTTCAGAAGACGTCCAGAAGACGTCTTCCAACGTGCGTCAGGGATTCAGAAGACGTCCTGAAGACGTCTTCCAACGTGAATAGGGTTCAGAAGACGTCCTGAAGACGTCTTCCAACGTGCGTCAGGGATTCAGAAGACGTCCTGAAGACGTCTTCCAACGTGCGTCAGGGATTCAGAAGACGTCCTGAAGACGTCTTCCAACGTGAATAGGGTTCAGAAGACGTGCTGAAGACGTCTTCCAACGTGCGTCAGGGATTCAGAAGACGTCCTGAAGACGTCTTCCAACGTGAATAGGGTTCAGAAGACGTGCTGAAGACGTCTTCCAACGTGAATACGGTTCAGAAGACGTCCTGAAGACGTCTTCCAACGTGCGTCAGGGATTCAGAAGACGTCCTGAAGACGTCTTCCAACGTGAATAGGGTTCAGAAGACGTCCAGAAGACGTCTTCCAACGTGCGTCAGGGATTCAGAAGACGTCCTGAAGACGTCTTCCAACGTGAATACGGTTCAGAAGACGTCCTGAAGACGTCTTCCAACGTGAATAGGGTTCAGAAGACGTCCAGAAGACGTCTTCCAACGTGCGTCAGGGATTCAGAAGACGTCCTGAAGACGTCTTCCAACGTGAATAGGGTTCAGAAGACGTCCTGAAGACGTCTTCCAACGTGCGTCAGGGATTCAGAAGACGTCCTGAAGACGTCTTCCAACGTGCGTCAGGGATTCAGAAGACGTCCTGAAGACGTCTTCCAACGTGCGTCAGGGATTCAGAAAACGTCCTGAAGACGTCTTCCAACGTGAATAGGGTTCAGAAGACGTGCTGAAGACGTCTTCCAACGTGAATAGGGTTCAGAAGACGTCCAGAAGACGTCTTCCAACGTGCGTCAGGGATTCAGAAGACGTCCTGAAGACGTCTTCCAACGTGCGTCAGGGATTCAGAAGACGTCCTGAAGACGTCTTCCAACGTGAATAGGGTTCAGAAGACGTCCTGAAGACGTCTTCCAACGTGAATAGGGTTCAGAAGACGTCCTGAAGACGTCTTCCAACGTGCGTCAGGGATTCAGAAGACGTCCTGAAGACGTCTTCCAACGTGAATAGGGTTCAGAAGACGTCCAGAAGACGTCTTCCAACGTGCGTCAGGGATTCAGAAGACGTCCTGAAGACGTCTTCCAACGTGAATACGGTTCAGAAGACGTCCTGAAGACGTCTTCCAACGTGAATAGGGTTCAGAAGACGTCCAGAAGACGTCTTCCAACGTGCGTCAGGGATTCAGAAGACGTCCTGAAGACGTCTTCCAACGTGAATAGGGTTCAGAAGACGTCCTGAAGACGTCTTCCAACGTGCGTCAGGGATTCAGAAGACGTCCTGAAGACGTCTTCCAACGTGCGTCAGGGATTCAGAAGACGTCCTGAAGACGTCTTCCAACGTGAATAGGGTTCAGAAGACGTGCTGAAGACGTCTTCCAACGTGAATAGGGTTCAGAAGACGTCCTGAAGACGTCTTCCAACGTGAATAGGGTTCAGAAGACGTGCTGAAGACGTCTTCCAACGTGCGTCAGGGATTCAGAAGACGTCCTGAAGACGTCTTCCAACGTGAATAGGGTTCAGAAGACGTGCTGAAGACGTCTTCCAACGTGAATACGGTTCAGAAGACGTCCTGAAGACGTCTTCCAACGTGAATAGGGTTCAGAAGACGTCCAGAAGACGTCTTCCAACGTGCGTCAGGGATTCAGAAGACGTCCTGAAGACGTCTTCCAACGTGAATAGGGTTCAGAAGACGTCCTGAAGACGTCTTCCAACGTGCGTCAGGGATTCAGAAGACGTCCTGAAGACGTCTTCCAACGTGCGTCAGGGATTCAGAAAACGTCCTGAAGACGTCTTCCAACGTGAATAGGGTTCAGAAGACGTGCTGAAGACGTCTTCCAACGTGAATAGGGTTCAGAAGACGTCCTGAAGACGTCTTCCAACGTGAATAGGGTTCAGAAGACGTCCTGAAGACGTCTTCCAACGTGCGTCAGGGATTCAGAAGACGTCCTGAAGACGTCTTCCAACGTGCGTCAGGGATTCAGAAGACGTCCTGAAGACGTCTTCCAACGTGAATAGGGTTCAGAAGACGTCCTGAAGACGTCTTCCAACGTGAATAGGGTTCAGAAGACGTCCTGAAGACGTCTTCCAACGTGCGTCAGGGATTCAGAAGACGTCCTGAAGACGTATTCCAACGTGAATAGGGTTCAGAAGACGTCCAGAAGACGTCTTCCAACGTGCGTCAGGGATTCAGAAGACGTCCTGAAGACGTCTTCCAACGTGAATACGGTTCAGAAGACGTCCTGAAGACGTCTTCCAACGTGAATAGGGTTCAGAAGACGTCCAGAAGACGTCTTCCAACGTGCGTCAGGGATTCAGAAGACGTCCTGAAGACGTCTTCCAACGTGAATAGGGTTCAGAAGACGTCCTGAAGACGTCTTCCAACGTGAATAGGGTTCAGAAGACGTCCTGAAGACGTCTTCCAACGTGAATAGGGTTCAGAAGACGTCCTGAAGACGTCTTCCAACGTGAATACGGTTCAGAAGACGTCCTGAAGACGTCTTCCAACGTGAATACGGTTCAGAAGACGTCCAGAAGACGTCTTCCAACGTGAATAGGGTTCAGGAGACGTGCTGAAGACGTCTTCCAACGTGAATAGGGTTCAGAAGACGTGCTGAAGACGTCTTCCAACGTGAATACGGTTCAGAAGACGTCCTGAAGACGTCTTCCAACGTGAATAGGGTTCAGAAGACGTCCAGAAGACGTCTTCCAACGTGCGTCAGGGATTCAGAAGACGTCCTGAAGACGTCTTCCAACGTGAATAGGGTTCAGAAGACGTCCTGAAGACGTCTTCCAACGTGCGTCAGGGATTCAGAAGACGTCCTGAAGACGTCTTCCAACGTGCGTCAGGGATTCAGAAGACGTCCTGAAGACGTCTTCCAACGTGCGTCAGGGATTCAGAAAACGTCCTGAAGACGTCTTCCAACGTGAATAGGGTTCAGAAGACGTCCTGAAGACGTCTTCCAACGTGCGTCAGGGATTCAGAAGACGTCCTGAAGACGTCTTCCAACGTGAATAGGGTTCAGAAGACGTCCAGAAGACGTCTTCCAACGTGCGTCAGGGATTCAGAAGACGTCCTGAAGACGTCTTCCAACGTGAATACGGTTCAGAAGACGTCCTGAAGACGTCTTCCAACGTGAATAGGGTTCAGAAGACGTCCAGAAGACGTCTTCCAACGTGCGTCAGGGATTCAGAAGACGTCCTGAAGACGTCTTCCAACGTGAATAGGGTTCAGAAGACGTCCTGAAGACGTCTTCCAACGTGCGTCAGGGATTCAGAAGACGTCCTGAAGACGTCTTCCAACGTGCGTCAGGGATTCAGAAAACGTCCTGAAGACGTCTTCCAACGTGAATAGGGTTCAGAAGACGTGCTGAAGACGTCTTCCAACGTGAATAGGGTTCAGAAGACGTCCAGAAGACGTCTTCCAACGTGCGTCAGGGATTCAGAAGACGTCCTGAAGACGTCTTCCAACGTGCGTCAGGGATTCAGAAGACGTCCTGAAGACGTCTTCCAACGTGAATAGGGTTCAGAAGACGTCCTGAAGACGTCTTCCAACGTGAATAGGGTTCAGAAGACGTCCTGAAGACGTCTTCCAACGTGCGTCAGGGATTCAGAAGACGTCCTGAAGACGTCTTCCAACGTGAATAGGGTTCAGAAGACGTCCAGAAGACGTCTTCCAACGTGCGTCAGGGATTCAGAAGACGTCCTGAAGACGTCTTCCAACGTGAATACGGTTCAGAAGACGTCCTGAAGACGTCTTCCAACGTGAATAGGGTTCAGAAGACGTCCAGAAGACGTCTTCCAACGTGCGTCAGGGATTCAGAAGACGTCCTGAAGACGTCTTCCAACGTGAATAGGGTTCAGAAGACGTCCTGAAGACGTCTTCCAACGTGCGTCAGGGATTCAGAAGACGTCCTGAAGACGTCTTCCAACGTGCGTCAGGGATTCAGAAGACGTCCTGAAGACGTCTTCCAACGTGAATAGGGTTCAGAAGACGTGCTGAAGACGTCTTCCAACGTGCGTCAGGGATTCAGAAGACGTCCTGAAGACGTCTTCCAACGTGAATAGGGTTCAGAAGACGTGCTGAAGACGTCTTCCAACGTGAATACGGTTCAGAAGACGTCCTGAAGACGTCTTCCAACGTGCGTCAGGGATTCAGAAGACGTCCTGAAGACGTCTTCCAACGTGAATAGGGTTCAGAAGACGTCCAGAAGACGTCTTCCAACGTGCGTCAGGGATTCAGAAGACGTCCTGAAGACGTCTTCCAACGTGCGTCAGGGATTCAGAAAACGTCCTGAAGACGTCTTCCAACGTGAATAGGGTTCAGAAGACGTGCTGAAGACGTCTTCCAACGTGAATACGGTTCAGAAGACGTCCTGAAGACGTCTTCCAACGTGAATAGGGTTCAGAAGACGTCCAGAAGACGTCTTCCAACGTGCGTCAGGGATTCAGAAGACGTCCTGAAGACGTCTTCCAACGTGAATAGGGTTCAGAAGACGTCCTGAAGACGTCTTCCAACGTGCGTCAGGGATTCAGAAGACGTCCTGAAGACGTCTTCCAACGTGCGTCAGGGATTCAGAAGACGTCCTGAAGACGTCTTCCAACGTGAATAGGGTTCAGAAGACGTGCTGAAGACGTCTTCCAACGTGCGTCAGGGATTCAGAAGACGTCCTGAAGACGTCTTCCAACGTGAATAGGGTTCAGAAGACGTGCTGAAGACGTCTTCCAACGTGAATACGGTTCAGAAGACGTCCTGAAGACGTCTTCCAACGTGCGTCAGGGATTCAGAAGACGTCCTGAAGACGTCTTCCAACGTGAATAGGGTTCAGAAGACGTCCAGAAGACGTCTTCCAACGTGCGTCAGGGATTCAGAAGACGTCCTGAAGACGTCTTCCAACGTGAATACGGTTCAGAAGACGTCCTGAAGACGTCTTCCAACGTGAATAGGGTTCAGAAGACGTCCAGAAGACGTCTTCCAACGTGCGTCAGGGATTCAGAAGACGTCCTGAAGACGTCTTCCAACGTGAATACGGTTCAGAAGACGTCCTGAAGACGTCTTCCAACGTGAATAGGGTTCAGAAGACGTCCAGAAGACGTCTTCCAACGTGCGTCAGGGATTCAGAAGACGTCCTGAAGACGTCTTCCAACGTGAATAGGGTTCAGAAGACGTCCTGAAGACGTCTTCCAACGTGCGTCAGGGATTCAGAAGACGTCCTGAAGACGTCTTCCAACGTGCGTCAGGGATTCAGAAGACGTCCTGAAGACGTCTTCCAACGTGAATAGGGTTCAGAAGACGTGCTGAAGACGTCTTCCAACGTGCGTCAGGGATTCAGAAGACGTCCTGAAGACGTCTTCCAACGTGAATAGGGTTCAGAAGACGTGCTGAAGACGTCTTCCAACGTGAATACGGTTCAGAAGACGTCCTGAAGACGTCTTCCAACGTGCGTCAGGGATTCAGAAGACGTCCTGAAGACGTCTTCCAACGTGAATAGGGTTCAGAAGACGTCCAGAAGACGTCTTCCAACGTGCGTCAGGGATTCAGAAGACGTCCTGAAGACGTCTTCCAACGTGCGTCAGGGATTCAGAAAACGTCCTGAAGACGTCTTCCAACGTGAATAGGGTTCAGAAGACGTGCTGAAGACGTCTTCCAACGTGAATACGGTTCAGAAGACGTCCTGAAGACGTCTTCCAACGTGAATAGGGTTCAGAAGACGTCCAGAAGACGTCTTCCAACGTGCGTCAGGGATTCAGAAGACGTCCTGAAGACGTCTTCCAACGTGAATAGGGTTCAGAAGACGTCCTGAAGACGTCTTCCAACGTGCGTCAGGGATTCAGAAGACGTCCTGAAGACGTCTTCCAACGTGCGTCAGGGATTCAGAAGACGTCCTGAAGACGTCTTCCAACGTGAATAGGGTTCAGAAGACGTGCTGAAGACGTCTTCCAACGTGCGTCAGGGATTCAGAAGACGTCCTGAAGACGTCTTCCAACGTGAATAGGGTTCAGAAGACGTGCTGAAGACGTCTTCCAACGTGAATACGGTTCAGAAGACGTCCTGAAGACGTCTTCCAACGTGCGTCAGGGATTCAGAAGACGTCCTGAAGACGTCTTCCAACGTGAATAGGGTTCAGAAGACGTCCAGAAGACGTCTTCCAACGTGCGTCAGGGATTCAGAAGACGTCCTGAAGACGTCTTCCAACGTGAATACGGTTCAGAAGACGTCCTGAAGACGTCTTCCAACGTGAATAGGGTTCAGAAGACGTCCAGAAGACGTCTTCCAACGTGCGTCAGGGATTCAGAAGACGTCCTGAAGACGTCTTCCAACGTGAATAGGGTTCAGAAGACGTCCTGAAGACGTCTTCCAACGTGCGTCAGGGATTCAGAAGACGTCCTGAAGACGTCTTCCAACGTGCGTCAGGGATTCAGAAGACGTCCTGAAGACGTCTTCCAACGTGCGTCAGGGATTCAGAAAACGTCCTGAAGACGTCTTCCAACGTGAATAGGGTTCAGAAGACGTGCTGAAGACGTCTTCCAACGTGAATAGGGTTCAGAAGACGTCCAGAAGACGTCTTCCAACGTGCGTCAGGGATTCAGAAGACGTCCTGAAGACGTCTTCCAACGTGCGTCAGGGATTCAGAAGACGTCCTGAAGACGTCTTCCAACGTGAATAGGGTTCAGAAGACGTCCTGAAGACGTCTTCCAACGTGAATAGGGTTCAGAAGACGTCCTGAAGACGTCTTCCAACGTGCGTCAGGGATTCAGAAGACGTCCTGAAGACGTCTTCCAACGTGAATAGGGTTCAGAAGACGTCCAGAAGACGTCTTCCAACGTGCGTCAGGGATTCAGAAGACGTCCTGAAGACGTCTTCCAACGTGAATACGGTTCAGAAGACGTCCTGAAGACGTCTTCCAACGTGAATAGGGTTCAGAAGACGTCCAGAAGACGTCTTCCAACGTGCGTCAGGGATTCAGAAGACGTCCTGAAGACGTCTTCCAACGTGAATAGGGTTCAGAAGACGTCCTGAAGACGTCTTCCAACGTGCGTCAGGGATTCAGAAGACGTCCTGAAGACGTCTTCCAACGTGCGTCAGGGATTCAGAAGACGTCCTGAAGACGTCTTCCAACGTGAATACGGTTCAGAAGACGTCCTGAAGACGTCTTCCAACGTGAATAGGGTTCAGAAGACGTCCAGAAGACGTCTTCCAACGTGCGTCAGGGATTCAGAAGACGTCCTGAAGACGTCTTCCAACGTGAATAGGGTTCAGAAGACGTCCTGAAGACGTCTTCCAACGTGCGTCAGGGATTCAGAAGACGTCCTGAAGACGTCTTCCAACGTGCGTCAGGGATTCAGAAGACGTCCTGAAGACGTCTTCCAACGTGCGTCAGGGATTCAGAAAACGTCCTGAAGACGTCTTCCAACGTGAATAGGGTTCAGAAGACGTCCTGAAGACGTCTTCCAACGTGCGTCAGGGATTCAGAAGACGTCCTGAAGACGTCTTCCAACGTGCGTCAGGGATTCAGAAGACGTCCTGAAGACGTCTTCCAACGTGCGTCAGGGATTCAGAAAACGTCCTGAAGACGTCTTCCAACGTGAATAGGGTTCAGAAGACGTCCTGAAGACGTCTTCCAACGTGCGTCAGGGATTCAGAAGACGTCCTGAAGACGTCTTCCAACGTGAATAGGGTTCAGAAGACGTCCAGAAGACGTCTTCCAACGTGCGTCAGGGATTCAGAAGACGTCCTGAAGACGTCTTCCAACGTGAATACGGTTCAGAAGACGTCCTGAAGACGTCTTCCAACGTGAATAGGGTTCAGAAGACGTCCAGAAGACGTCTTCCAACGTGCGTCAGGGATTCAGAAGACGTCCTGAAGACGTCTTCCAACGTGAATAGGGTTCAGAAGACGTCCTGAAGACGTCTTCCAACGTGCGTCAGGGATTCAGAAGACGTCCTGAAGACGTCTTCCAACGTGCGTCAGGGATTCAGAAAACGTCCTGAAGACGTCTTCCAACGTGAATAGGGTTCAGAAGACGTGCTGAAGACGTCTTCCAACGTGAATAGGGTTCAGAAGACGTCCAGAAGACGTCTTCCAACGTGCGTCAGGGATTCAGAAGACGTCCTGAAGACGTCTTCCAACGTGCGTCAGGGATTCAGAAGACGTCCTGAAGACGTCTTCCAACGTGAATAGGGTTCAGAAGACGTCCTGAAGACGTCTTCCAACGTGAATAGGGTTCAGAAGACGTCCTGAAGACGTCTTCCAACGTGCGTCAGGGATTCAGAAGACGTCCTGAAGACGTCTTCCAACGTGAATAGGGTTCAGAAGACGTCCAGAAGACGTCTTCCAACGTGCGTCAGGGATTCAGAAGACGTCCTGAAGACGTCTTCCAACGTGAATACGGTTCAGAAGACGTCCTGAAGACGTCTTCCAACGTGAATAGGGTTCAGAAGACGTCCAGAAGACGTCTTCCAACGTGCGTCAGGGATTCAGAAGACGTCCTGAAGACGTCTTCCAACGTGAATAGGGTTCAGAAGACGTCCTGAAGACGTCTTCCAACGTGCGTCAGGGATTCAGAAGACGTGCTGAAGACGTCTTCCAACGTGCGTCAGGGATTCAGAAGACGTCCTGAAGACGTCTTCCAACGTGAATAGGGTTCAGAAGACGTGCTGAAGACGTCTTCCAACGTGAATAGGGTTCAGAAGACGTCCAGAAGACGTCTTCCAACGTGCGTCAGGGATTCAGAAGACGTCCTGAAGACGTCTTCCAACGTGAATAGGGTTCAGAAGACGTCCTGAAGACGTCTTCCAACGTGCGTCAGGGATTCAGAAGACGTCCTGAAGACGTCTTCCAACGTGCGTCAGGGATTCAGAAAACGTCCTGAAGACGTCTTCCAACGTGAATAGGGTTCAGAAGACGTGCTGAAGACGTCTTCCAACGTGAATAGGGTTCAGAAGACGTCCAGAAGACGTCTTCCAACGTGCGTCAGGGATTCAGAAGACGTCCTGAAGACGTCTTCCAACGTGCGTCAGGGATTCAGAAGACGTCCTGAAGACGTCTTCCAACGTGAATAGGGTTCAGAAGACGTCCTGAAGACGTCTTCCAACGTGAATAGGGTTCAGAAGACGTCCTGAAGACGTCTTCCAACGTGCGTCAGGGATTCAGAAGACGTCCTGAAGACGTCTTCCAACGTGAATAGGGTTCAGAAGACGTCCAGAAGACGTCTTCCAACGTGCGTCAGGGATTCAGAAGACGTCCTGAAGACGTCTTCCAACGTGAATACGGTTCAGAAGACGTCCTGAAGACGTCTTCCAACGTGAATAGGGTTCAGAAGACGTCCAGAAGACGTCTTCCAACGTGCGTCAGGGATTCAGAAGACGTCCTGAAGACGTCTTCCAACGTGAATAGGGTTCAGAAGACGTCCTGAAGACGTCTTCCAACGTGCGTCAGGGATTCAGAAGACGTGCTGAAGACGTCTTCCAACGTGCGTCAGGGATTCAGAAGACGTCCTGAAGACGTCTTCCAACGTGAATAGGGTTCAGAAGACGTGCTGAAGACGTCTTCCAACGTGAATACGGTTCAGAAGACGTCCTGAAGACGTCTTCCAACGTGCGTCAGGGATTCAGAAGACGTCCTGAAGACGTCTTCCAACGTGAATAGGGTTCAGAAGACGTCCAGAAGACGTCTTCCAACGTGCGTCAGGGATTCAGAAGACGTCCTGAAGACGTCTTCCAACGTGCGTCAGGGATTCAGAAAACGTCCTGAAGACGTCTTCCAACGTGAATAGGGTTCAGAAGACGTGCTGAAGACGTCTTCCAACGTGAATACGGTTCAGAAGACGTCCTGAAGACGTCTTCCAACGTGAATAGGGTTCAGAAGACGTCCAGAAGACGTCTTCCAACGTGCGTCAGGGATTCAGAAGACGTCCTGAAGACGTCTTCCAACGTGAATAGGGTTCAGAAGACGTCCTGAAGACGTCTTCCAACGTGCGTCAGGGATTCAGAAGACGTCCTGAAGACGTCTTCCAACGTGCGTCAGGGATTCAGAAGACGTCCTGAAGACGTCTTCCAACGTGAATAGGGTTCAGAAGACGTGCTGAAGACGTCTTCCAACGTGCGTCAGGGATTCAGAAGACGTCCTGAAGACGTCTTCCAACGTGAATAGGGTTCAGAAGACGTGCTGAAGACGTCTTCCAACGTGAATACGGTTCAGAAGACGTCCTGAAGACGTCTTCCAACGTGCGTCAGGGATTCAGAAGACGTCCTGAAGACGTCTTCCAACGTGAATAGGGTTCAGAAGACGTCCAGAAGACGTCTTCCAACGTGCGTCAGGGATTCAGAAGACGTCCTGAAGACGTCTTCCAACGTGAATACGGTTCAGAAGACGTCCTGAAGACGTCTTCCAACGTGAATAGGGTTCAGAAGACGTCCAGAAGACGTCTTCCAACGTGCGTCAGGGATTCAGAAGACGTCCTGAAGACGTCTTCCAACGTGAATAGGGTTCAGAAGACGTCCTGAAGACGTCTTCCAACGTGCGTCAGGGATTCAGAAGACGTCCTGAAGACGTCTTCCAACGTGCGTCAGGGATTCAGAAGACGTCCTGAAGACGTCTTCCAACGTGAATAGGGTTCAGAAGACGTCCTGAAGACGTCTTCCAACGTGAATAGGGTTCAGAAGACGTCCTGAAGACGTCTTCCAACGTGCGTCAGGGATTCAGAAGACGTCCTGAAGACGTATTCCAACGTGAATAGGGTTCAGAAGACGTCCAGAAGACGTCTTCCAACGTGCGTCAGGGATTCAGAAGACGTCCTGAAGACGTCTTCCAACGTGAATACGGTTCAGAAGACGTCCTGAAGACGTCTTCCAACGTGAATAGGGTTCAGAAGACGTCCAGAAGACGTCTTCCAACGTGCGTCAGGGATTCAGAAGACGTCCTGAAGACGTCTTCCAACGTGAATAGGGTTCAGAAGACGTCCTGAAGACGTCTTCCAACGTGAATAGGGTTCAGAAGACGTCCTGAAGACGTCTTCCAACGTGAATAGGGTTCAGAAGACGTCCTGAAGACGTCTTCCAACGTGAATACGGTTCAGAAGACGTCCTGAAGACGTCTTCCAACGTGAATAGGGTTCAGAAGACGTCCAGAAGACGTCTTCCAACGTGCGTCAGGGATTCAGAAGACGTCCTGAAGACGTCTTCCAACGTGAATAGGGTTCAGAAGACGTCCTGAAGACGTCTTCCAACGTGCGTCAGGGATTCAGAAGACGTCCTGAAGACGTCTTCCAACGTGCGTCAGGGATTCAGAAAACGTCCTGAAGACGTCTTCCAACGTGAATAGGGTTCAGAAGACGTGCTGAAGACGTCTTCCAACGTGAATAGGGTTCAGAAGACGTCCAGAAGACGTCTTCCAACGTGCGTCAGGGATTCAGAAGACGTCCTGAAGACGTCTTCCAACGTGCGTCAGGGATTCAGAAGACGTCCTGAAGACGTCTTCCAACGTGAATAGGGTTCAGAAGACGTCCTGAAGACGTCTTCCAACGTGAATAGGGTTCAGAAGACGTCCTGAAGACGTCTTCCAACGTGCGTCAGGGATTCAGAAGACGTCCTGAAGACGTCTTCCAACGTGAATAGGGTTCAGAAGACGTCCAGAAGACGTCTTCCAACGTGCGTCAGGGATTCAGAAGACGTCCTGAAGACGTCTTCCAACGTGAATACGGTTCAGAAGACGTCCTGAAGACGTCTTCCAACGTGCGTCAGGGATTCAGAAGACGTCCTGAAGACGTCTTCCAACGTGCGTCAGGGATTCAGAAGACGTCCTGAAGACGTCTTCCAACGTGAATACGGTTCAGAAGACGTCCTGAAGACGTCTTCCAACGTGAATAGGGTTCAGAAGACGTCCAGAAGACGTCTTCCAACGTGCGTCAGGGATTCAGAAGACGTCCTGAAGACGTCTTCCAACGTGAATAGGGTTCAGAAGACGTCCTGAAGACGTCTTCCAACGTGCGTCAGGGATTCAGAAGACGTCCTGAAGACGTCTTCCAACGTGCGTCAGGGATTCAGAAGACGTCCTGAAGACGTCTTCCAACGTGCGTCAGGGATTCAGAAAACGTCCTGAAGACGTCTTCCAACGTGAATAGGGTTCAGAAGACGTCCTGAAGACGTCTTCCAACGTGCGTCAGGGATTCAGAAGACGTCCTGAAGACGTCTTCCAACGTGAATACGGTTCAGAAGACGTCCTGAAGACGTCTTCCAACGTGAATAGGGTTCAGAAGACGTCCAGAAGACGTCTTCCAACGTGCGTCAGGGATTCAGAAGACGTCCTGAAGACGTCTTCCAACGTGAATAGGGTTCAGAAGACGTCCTGAAGACGTCTTCCAACGTGCGTCAGGGATTCAGAAGACGTGCTGAAGACGTCTTCCAACGTGCGTCAGGGATTCAGAAGACGTGCTGAAGACGTCTTCCAACGTGAATACGGTTCAGAAGACGTCCTGAAGACGTCTTCCAACGTGAATAGGGTTCAGAAGACGTCCAGAAGACGTCTTCCAACGTGCGTCAGGGATTCAGAAGACGTCCTGAAGACGTCTTCCAACGTGAATAGGGTTCAGAAGACGTCCTGAAGACGTCTTCCAACGTGCGTCAGGGATTCAGAAGACGTCCTGAAGACGTCTTCCAACGTGCGTCAGGGATTCAGAAGACGTCCTGAAGACGTCTTCCAACGTGAATAGGGTTCAGAAGACGTGCTGAAGACGTCTTCCAACGTGCGTCAGGGATTCAGAAGACGTCCTGAAGACGTCTTCCAACGTGAATAGGGTTCAGAAGACGTGCTGAAGACGTCTTCCAACGTGAATACGGTTCAGAAGACGTCCTGAAGACGTCTTCCAACGTGCGTCAGGGATTCAGAAGACGTCCTGAAGACGTCTTCCAACGTGAATAGGGTTCAGAAGACGTCCAGAAGACGTCTTCCAACGTGCGTCAGGGATTCAGAAGACGTCCTGAAGACGTCTTCCAACGTGAATACGGTTCAGAAGACGTCCTGAAGACGTCTTCCAACGTGAATAGGGTTCAGAAGACGTCCAGAAGACGTCTTCCAACGTGCGTCAGGGATTCAGAAGACGTCCTGAAGACGTCTTCCAACGTGAATAGGGTTCAGAAGACGTCCTGAAGACGTCTTCCAACGTGCGTCAGGGATTCAGAAGACGTCCTGAAGACGTCTTCCAACGTGCGTCAGGGATTCAGAAGACGTCCTGAAGACGTCTTCCAACGTGAATAGGGTTCAGAAGACGTCCTGAAGACGTCTTCCAACGTGAATAGGGTTCAGAAGACGTCCTGAAGACGTCTTCCAACGTGCGTCAGGGATTCAGAAGACGTCCTGAAGACGTATTCCAACGTGAATAGGGTTCAGAAGACGTCCAGAAGACGTCTTCCAACGTGCGACAGGGATTCAGAAGACGTCCTGAAGACGTCTTCCAACGTGAATACGGTTCAGAAGACGTCCTGAAGACGTCTTCCAACGTGAATAGGGTTCAGAAGACGTCCAGAAGACGTCTTCCAACGTGCGTCAGGGATTCAGAAGACGTCCTGAAGACGTCTTCCAACGTGAATAGGGTTCAGAAGACGTCCTGAAGACGTCTTCCAACGTGAATAGGGTTCAGAAGACGTCCTGAAGACGTCTTCCAACGTGAATAGGGTTCAGAAGACGTCCTGAAGACGTCTTCCAACGTGAATACGGTTCAGAAGACGTCCTGAAGACGTCTTCCAACGTGAATAGGGTTCAGAAGACGTCCAGAAGACGTCTTCCAACGTGCGTCAGGGATTCAGAAGACGTCCTGAAGACGTCTTCCAACGTGAATAGGGTTCAGAAGACGTCCTGAAGACGTCTTCCAACGTGCGTCAGGGATTCAGAAGACGTCCTGAAGACGTCTTCCAACGTGCGTCAGGGATTCAGAAAACGTCCTGAAGACGTCTTCCAACGTGAATAGGGTTCAGAAGACGTGCTGAAGACGTCTTCCAACGTGAATAGGGTTCAGAAGACGTCCAGAAGACGTCTTCCAACGTGCGTCAGGGATTCAGAAGACGTCCTGAAGACGTCTTCCAACGTGCGTCAGGGATTCAGAAGACGTCCTGAAGACGTCTTCCAACGTGAATAGGGTTCAGAAGACGTCCTGAAGACGTCTTCCAACGTGAATAGGGTTCAGAAGACGTCCTGAAGACGTCTTCCAACGTGCGTCAGGGATTCAGAAGACGTCCTGAAGACGTCTTCCAACGTGAATAGGGTTCAGAAGACGTCCAGAAGACGTCTTCCAACGTGCGTCAGGGATTCAGAAGACGTCCTGAAGACGTCTTCCAACGTGAATACGGTTCAGAAGACGTCCTGAAGACGTCTTCCAACGTGAATAGGGTTCAGAAGACGTCCAGAAGACGTCTTCCAACGTGCGTCAGGGATTCAGAAGACGTCCTGAAGACGTCTTCCAACGTGAATAGGGTTCAGAAGACGTCCTGAAGACGTCTTCCAACGTGCGTCAGGGATTCAGAAGACGTCCTGAAGACGTCTTCCAACGTGCGTCAGGGATTCAGAAGACGTCCTGAAGACGTCTTCCAACGTGAATAGGGTTCAGAAGACGTGCTGAAGACGTCTTCCAACGTGCGTCAGGGATTCAGAAGACGTCCTGAAGACGTCTTCCAACGTGAATAGGGTTCAGAAGACGTGCTGAAGACGTCTTCCAACGTGAATACGGTTCAGAAGACGTCCTGAAGACGTCTTCCAACGTGCGTCAGGGATTCAGAAGACGTCCTGAAGACGTCTTCCAACGTGAATAGGGTTCAGAAGACGTCCAGAAGACGTCTTCCAACGTGCGTCAGGGATTCAGAAGACGTCCTGAAGACGTCTTCCAACGTGCGTCAGGGATTCAGAAAACGTCCTGAAGACGTCTTCCAACGTGAATAGGGTTCAGAAGACGTGCTGAAGACGTCTTCCAACGTGAATACGGTTCAGAAGACGTCCTGAAGACGTCTTCCAACGTGAATAGGGTTCAGAAGACGTCCAGAAGACGTCTTCCAACGTGCGTCAGGGATTCAGAAGACGTCCTGAAGACGTCTTCCAACGTGAATAGGGTTCAGAAGACGTCCTGAAGACGTCTTCCAACGTGAATAGGGTTCAGAAGACGTCCTGAAGACGTCTTCCAACGTGCGTCAGGGATTCAGAAGACGTCCTGAAGACGTCTTCCAACGTGCGTCAGGGATTCAGAAGACGTCCTGAAGACGTCTTCCAACGTGAATAGGGTTCAGAAGACGTGCTGAAGACGTCTTCCAACGTGCGTCAGGGATTCAGAAGACGTCCTGAAGACGTCTTCCAACGTGAATAGGGTTCAGAAGACGTGCTGAAGACGTCTTCCAACGTGAATACGGTTCAGAAGACGTCCTGAAGACGTCTTCCAACGTGCGTCAGGGATTCAGAAGACGTCCTGAAGACGTCTTCCAACGTGAATAGGGTTCAGAAGACGTCCAGAAGACGTCTTCCAACGTGCGTCAGGGATTCAGAAGACGTCCTGAAGACGTCTTCCAACGTGAATACGGTTCAGAAGACGTCCTGAAGACGTCTTCCAACGTGAATAGGGTTCAGAAGACGTCCAGAAGACGTCTTCCAACGTGCGTCAGGGATTCAGAAGACGTCCTGAAGACGTCTTCCAACGTGAATAGGGTTCAGAAGACGTCCTGAAGACGTCTTCCAACGTGCGTCAGGGATTCAGAAGACGTCCTGAAGACGTCTTCCAACGTGCGTCAGGGATTCAGAAGACGTCCTGAAGACGTCTTCCAACGTGCGTCAGGGATTCAGAAAACGTCCTGAAGACGTCTTCCAACGTGAATAGGGTTCAGAAGACGTGCTGAAGACGTCTTCCAACGTGAATAGGGTTCAGAAGACGTCCAGAAGACGTCTTCCAACGTGCGTCAGGGATTCAGAAGACGTCCTGAAGACGTCTTCCAACGTGCGTCAGGGATTCAGAAGACGTCCTGAAGACGTCTTCCAACGTGAATAGGGTTCAGAAGACGTCCTGAAGACGTCTTCCAACGTGAATAGGGTTCAGAAGACGTCCTGAAGACGTCTTCCAACGTGCGTCAGGGATTCAGAAGACGTCCTGAAGACGTCTTCCAACGTGAATAGGGTTCAGAAGACGTCCAGAAGACGTCTTCCAACGTGCGTCAGGGATTCAGAAGACGTCCTGAAGACGTCTTCCAACGTGAATACGGTTCAGAAGACGTCCTGAAGACGTCTTCCAACGTGAATAGGGTTCAGAAGACGTCCAGAAGACGTCTTCCAACGTGCGTCAGGGATTCAGAAGACGTCCTGAAGACGTCTTCCAACGTGAATAGGGTTCAGAAGACGTCCTGAAGACGTCTTCCAACGTGCGTCAGGGATTCAGAAGACGTCCTGAAGACGTCTTCCAACGTGCGTCAGGGATTCAGAAGACGTCCTGAAGACGTCTTCCAACGTGAATAGGGTTCAGAAGACGTGCTGAAGACGTCTTCCAACGTGAATAGGGTTCAGAAGACGTCCTGAAGACGTCTTCCAACGTGAATAGGGTTCAGAAGACGTGCTGAAGACGTCTTCCAACGTGCGTCAGGGATTCAGAAGACGTCCTGAAGACGTCTTCCAACGTGAATAGGGTTCAGAAGACGTGCTGAAGACGTCTTCCAACGTGAATACGGTTCAGAAGACGTCCTGAAGACGTCTTCCAACGTGAATAGGGTTCAGAAGACGTCCAGAAGACGTCTTCCAACGTGCGTCAGGGATTCAGAAGACGTCCTGAAGACGTCTTCCAACGTGAATAGGGTTCAGAAGACGTCCTGAAGACGTCTTCCAACGTGCGTCAGGGATTCAGAAGACGTCCTGAAGACGTCTTCCAACGTGCGTCAGGGATTCAGAAAACGTCCTGAAGACGTCTTCCAACGTGAATAGGGTTCAGAAGACGTGCTGAAGACGTCTTCCAACGTGAATAGGGTTCAGAAGACGTCCTGAAGACGTCTTCCAACGTGAATAGGGTTCAGAAGACGTCCTGAAGACGTCTTCCAACGTGCGTCAGGGATTCAGAAGACGTCCTGAAGACGTCTTCCAACGTGCGTCAGGGATTCAGAAGACGTCCTGAAGACGTCTTCCAACGTGAATAGGGTTCAGAAGACGTCCTGAAGACGTCTTCCAACGTGAATAGGGTTCAGAAGACGTCCAGAAGACGTCTTCCAACGTGCGTCAGGGATTCAGAAGACGTCCTGAAGACGTCTTCCAACGTGAATAGGGTTCAGAAGACGTCCTGAAGACGTCTTCCAACGTGAATAGGGTTCAGAAGACGTCCTGAAGACGTCTTCCAACGTGAATAGGGTTCAGAAGACGTCCTGAAGACGTCTTCCAACGTGAATACGGTTCAGAAGACGTCCTGAAGACGTCTTCCAACGTGAATAGGGTTCAGAAGACGTCCAGAAGACGTCTTCCAACGTGCGTCAGGGATTCAGAAGACGTCCTGAAGACGTCTTCCAACGTGAATAGGGTTCAGAAGACGTCCTGAAGACGTCTTCCAACGTGCGTCAGGGATTCAGAAGACGTCCTGAAGACGTCTTCCAACGTGCGTCAGGGATTCAGAAAACGTCCTGAAGACGTCTTCCAACGTGAATAGGGTTCAGAAGACGTGCTGAAGACGTCTTCCAACGTGAATAGGGTTCAGAAGACGTCCAGAAGACGTCTTCCAACGTGCGTCAGGGATTCAGAAGACGTCCTGAAGACGTCTTCCAACGTGCGTCAGGGATTCAGAAGACGTCCTGAAGACGTCTTCCAACGTGAATAGGGTTCAGAAGACGTCCTGAAGACGTCTTCCAACGTGAATAGGGTTCAGAAGACGTCCTGAAGACGTCTTCCAACGTGCGTCAGGGATTCAGAAGACGTCCTGAAGACGTCTTCCAACGTGAATAGGGTTCAGAAGACGTCCAGAAGACGTCTTCCAACGTGCGTCAGGGATTCAGAAGACGTCCTGAAGACGTCTTCCAACGTGAATACGGTTCAGAAGACGTCCTGAAGACGTCTTCCAACGTGAATAGGGTTCAGAAGACGTCCAGAAGACGTCTTCCAACGTGCGTCAGGGATTCAGAAGACGTCCTGAAGACGTCTTCCAACGTGAATAGGGTTCAGAAGACGTCCTGAAGACGTCTTCCAACGTGCGTCAGGGATTCAGAAGACGTCCTGAAGACGTCTTCCAACGTGCGTCAGGGATTCAGAAGACGTCCTGAAGACGTCTTCCAACGTGAATAGGGTTCAGAAGACGTGCTGAAGACGTCTTCCAACGTGCGTCAGGGATTCAGAAGACGTCCTGAAGACGTCTTCCAACGTGAATAGGGTTCAGAAGACGTGCTGAAGACGTCTTCCAACGTGAATACGGTTCAGAAGACGTCCTGAAGACGTCTTCCAACGTGCGTCAGGGATTCAGAAGACGTCCTGAAGACGTCTTCCAACGTGAATAGGGTTCAGAAGACGTCCAGAAGACGTCTTCCAACGTGCGTCAGGGATTCAGAAGACGTCCTGAAGACGTCTTCCAACGTGCGTCAGGGATTCAGAAAACGTCCTGAAGACGTCTTCCAACGTGAATAGGGTTCAGAAGACGTGCTGAAGACGTCTTCCAACGTGAATACGGTTCAGAAGACGTCCTGAAGACGTCTTCCAACGTGAATAGGGTTCAGAAGACGTCCAGAAGACGTCTTCCAACGTGCGTCAGGGATTCAGAAGACGTCCTGAAGACGTCTTCCAACGTGAATAGGGTTCAGAAGACGTCCTGAAGACGTCTTCCAACGTGAATAGGGTTCAGAAGACGTCCTGAAGACGTCTTCCAACGTGCGTCAGGGATTCAGAAGACGTCCTGAAGACGTCTTCCAACGTGCGTCAGGGATTCAGAAGACGTCCTGAAGACGTCTTCCAACGTGAATAGGGTTCAGAAGACGTGCTGAAGACGTCTTCCAACGTGCGTCAGGGATTCAGAAGACGTCCTGAAGACGTCTTCCAACGTGAATAGGGTTCAGAAGACGTGCTGAAGACGTCTTCCAACGTGAATACGGTTCAGAAGACGTCCTGAAGACGTCTTCCAACGTGCGTCAGGGATTCAGAAGACGTCCTGAAGACGTCTTCCAACGTGAATAGGGTTCAGAAGACGTCCAGAAGACGTCTTCCAACGTGCGTCAGGGATTCAGAAGACGTCCTGAAGACGTCTTCCAACGTGAATACGGTTCAGAAGACGTCCTGAAGACGTCTTCCAACGTGAATAGGGTTCAGAAGACGTCCAGAAGACGTCTTCCAACGTGCGTCAGGGATTCAGAAGACGTCCTGAAGACGTCTTCCAACGTGAATAGGGTTCAGAAGACGTCCTGAAGACGTCTTCCAACGTGCGTCAGGGATTCAGAAGACGTCCTGAAGACGTCTTCCAACGTGCGTCAGGGATTCAGAAGACGTCCTGAAGACGTCTTCCAACGTGCGTCAGGGATTCAGAAAACGTCCTGAAGACGTCTTCCAACGTGAATAGGGTTCAGAAGACGTGCTGAAGACGTCTTCCAACGTGAATAGGGTTCAGAAGACGTCCAGAAGACGTCTTCCAACGTGCGTCAGGGATTCAGAAGACGTCCTGAAGACGTCTTCCAACGTGCGTCAGGGATTCAGAAGACGTCCTGAAGACGTCTTCCAACGTGAATAGGGTTCAGAAGACGTCCTGAAGACGTCTTCCAACGTGAATAGGGTTCAGAAGACGTCCTGAAGACGTCTTCCAACGTGCGTCAGGGATTCAGAAGACGTCCTGAAGACGTCTTCCAACGTGAATAGGGTTCAGAAGACGTCCAGAAGACGTCTTCCAACGTGCGTCAGGGATTCAGAAGACGTCCTGAAGACGTCTTCCAACGTGAATACGGTTCAGAAGACGTCCTGAAGACGTCTTCCAACGTGAATAGGGTTCAGAAGACGTCCAGAAGACGTCTTCCAACGTGCGTCAGGGATTCAGAAGACGTCCTGAAGACGTCTTCCAACGTGAATAGGGTTCAGAAGACGTCCTGAAGACGTCTTCCAACGTGCGTCAGGGATTCAGAAGACGTCCTGAAGACGTCTTCCAACGTGCGTCAGGGATTCAGAAGACGTCCTGAAGACGTCTTCCAACGTGAATAGGGTTCAGAAGACGTGCTGAAGACGTCTTCCAACGTGAATAGGGTTCAGAAGACGTCCTGAAGACGTCTTCCAACGTGAATAGGGTTCAGAAGACGTGCTGAAGACGTCTTCCAACGTGCGTCAGGGATTCAGAAGACGTCCTGAAGACGTCTTCCAACGTGAATAGGGTTCAGAAGACGTGCTGAAGACGTCTTCCAACGTGAATACGGTTCAGAAGACGTCCTGAAGACGTCTTCCAACGTGAATAGGGTTCAGAAGACGTCCAGAAGACGTCTTCCAACGTGCGTCAGGGATTCAGAAGACGTCCTGAAGACGTCTTCCAACGTGAATAGGGTTCAGAAGACGTCCTGAAGACGTCTTCCAACGTGCGTCAGGGATTCAGAAGACGTCCTGAAGACGTCTTCCAACGTGCGTCAGGGATTCAGAAAACGTCCTGAAGACGTCTTCCAACGTGAATAGGGTTCAGAAGACGTGCTGAAGACGTCTTCCAACGTGAATAGGGTTCAGAAGACGTCCTGAAGACGTCTTCCAACGTGAATAGGGTTCAGAAGACGTCCTGAAGACGTCTTCCAACGTGCGTCAGGGATTCAGAAGACGTCCTGAAGACGTCTTCCAACGTGCGTCAGGGATTCAGAAGACGTCCTGAAGACGTCTTCCAACGTGAATAGGGTTCAGAAGACGTCCTGAAGACGTCTTCCAACGTGAATAGGGTTCAGAAGACGTCCTGAAGACGTCCTCCAACGTGCGTCAGGGATTCAGAAGACGTCCTGAAGACGTATTCCAACGTGAATAGGGTTCAGAAGACGTCCAGAAGACGTCTTCCAACGTGCGTCAGGGATTCAGAAGACGTCCTGAAGACGTCTTCCAACGTGAATACGGTTCAGAAGACGTCCTGAAGACGTCTTCCAACGTGAATAGGGTTCAGAAGACGTCCAGAAGACGTCTTCCAACGTGCGTCAGGGATTCAGAAGACGTCCTGAAGACGTCTTCCAACGTGAATAGGGTTCAGAAGACGTCCTGAAGACGTCTTCCAACGTGCGTCAGGGATTCAGAAGACGTCCTGAAGACGTCTTCCAACGTGCGTCAGGGATTCAGAAAACGTCCTGAAGACGTCTTCCAACGTGAATAGGGTTCAGAAGACGTGCTGAAGACGTCTTCCAACGTGAATAGGGTTCAGAAGACGTCCTGAAGACGTCTTCCAACGTGCGTCAGGGATTCAGAAAACGTCCTGAAGACGTCTTCCAACGTGAATAGGGTTCAGAAGACGTGCTGAAGACGTCTTCCAACGTGAATAGGGTTCAGAAGACGTCCTGAAGACGTCTTCCAACGTGAATAGGGTTCATAAGACGTCCTGAAGACGTCTTCCAACGTGAATAGGGTTCAGAAGACGTCCAGAAGACGTCTTCCAACGTGCGTCAGGGATTCAGAAGACGTCCTGAAGACGTCTTCCAACGTGAATAGGGTTCAGAAGACGTCCAGAAGACGTCTTCCAACGTGCGTCAGGGATTCAGAAGACGTCCTGAAGACGTCTTCCAACGTGAATAGGGTTCAGAAGACGTCCTGAAGACGTCTTCCAACGTGCGTCAGGGATTCAGAAGACGTCCTGAAGACGTCTTCCAACGTGCGTCAGGGATTCAGAAGACGTCCTGAAGACGTCTTCCAACGTGAATAGGGTTCAGAAGACGTGCTGAAGACGTCTTCCAACGTGCGTCAGGGATTCAGAAGACGTCCTGAAGAAGTCTTCCAACGTGAATAGGGTTCAGAAGACGTGCTGAAGACGTCTTCCAACGTGAATACGGTTCAGAAGACGTCCTGAAGACGTCTTCCAACGTGCGTCAGGGATTCAGAAGACGTCCTGAAGACGTCTTCCAACGTGAATAGGGTTCAGAAGACGTCCAGAAGACGTCTTCCAACGTGCGTCAGGGATTCAGAAGACGTCCTGAAGACGTCTTCCAACGTGAATAGGGTTCAGAAGACGTCCTGAAGACGTCTTCCAACGTGCGTCAGGGATTCAGAAGACGTCCTGAAGACGTCTTCCAACGTGCGTCAGGGATTCAGAAGACGTCCTGAAGACGTCTTCCAACGTGAATAGGGTTCAGAAGACGTGCTGAAGACGTCTTCCAACGTGCGTCAGGGATTCAGAAGACGTCCTGAAGAAGTCTTCCAACGTGAATAGGGTTCAGAAGACGTGCTGAAGACGTCTTCCAACGTGAATACGGTTCAGAAGACGTCCTGAAGACGTCTTCCAACGTGCGTCAGGGATTCAGAAGACGTCCTGAAGACGTCTTCCAACGTGAATAGGGTTCAGAAGACGTCCAGAAGACGTCTTCCAACGTGCGTCAGGGATTCAGAAGACGTCCTGAAGACGTCTTCCAACGTGAATACGGTTCAGAAGACGTCCTGAAGACGTCTTCCAACGTGAATAGGGTTCAGAAGACGTCCAGAAGACGTCTTCCAACGTGCGTCAGGGATTCAGAAGACGTCCTGAAGACGTCTTCCAACGTGAATAGGGTTCAGAAGACGTCCTGAAGACGTCTTCCAACGTGCGTCAGGGATTCAGAAGACGTCCTGAAGACGTCTTCCAACGTGCGTCAGGGATTCAGAAAACGTCCTGAAGACGTCTTCCAACGTGAATAGGGTTCAGAAGACGTGCTGAAGACGTCTTCCAACGTGAATACGGTTCAGAAGACGTCCTGAAGACGTCTTCCAACGTGCGTCAGGGATTCAGAAGACGTCCTGAAGACGTCTTCCAACGTGAATAGGGTTCAGAAGACGTCCTGAAGACGTCTTCCAACGTGCGTCAGGGATTCAGAAGACGTCCTGAAGACGTCTTCCAACGTGCGTCAGGGATTCAGAAGACGTCCTGAAGACGTCTTCCAACGTGAATAGGGTTCAGAAGACGTGCTGAAGACGTCTTCCAACGTGCGTCAGGGATTCAGAAGACGTCCTGAAGACGTCTTCCAACGTGAATAGGGTTCAGAAGACGTGCTGAAGACGTCTTCCAACGTGCGTCAGGGATTCAGAAGACGTCCTGAAGACGTCTTCCAACGTGAATAGGGTTCAGAAGACGTCCAGAAGACGTCTTCCAACGTGCGTCAGGGATTCAGAAGACGTCCTGAAGACGTCTTCCAACGTGAATACGGTTCAGAAGACGTCCTGAAGACGTCTTCCAACGTGAATAGGGTTCAGAAGACGTCCTGAAGACGTCTTCCAACGTGCGTCAGGGATTCAGAAAACGTCCTGAAGACGTCTTCCAACGTGAATAGGGTTCAGAAGACGTGCTGAAGACGTCTTCCAACGTGAATAGGGTTCAGAAGACGTCCTGAAGACGTCTTCCAACGTGAATAGGGTTCATAAGACGTCCTGAAGACGTCTTCCGACGTGAATAGGGTTCAGAAGACGTCCAGAAGACGTCTTCCAACGTGCGTCAGGGATTCAGAAGACGTCCTGAAGACGTCTTCCAACGTGAATAGGGTTCATAAGACGTCCTGAAGACGTCTTCCAACGTGAATAGGGTTCAGAAGACGTCCAGAAGACGTCTTCCAACGTGCGTCAGGGATTCAGAAGACGTCCTGAAGACGTCTTCCAACGCGAATAGGGTTCAGAAGACGTCCAGAAGACGTCTTCCAACGTGCGTCAGGGATTCAGAAGACGTCCTGAAGACGTCTTCCAACGTGAATAGGGTTCAGAAGACGTCCTGAAGACGTCTTCCAACGTGCGTCAGGGATTCAGAAGACGTCCTGAAGACGTCTTCCAACGTGCGTCAGGGATTCAGAAGACGTCCTGAAGACGTCTTCCAACGTGAATAGGGTTCAGAAGACGTGCTGAAGACGTCTTCCAACGTGCGTCAGGGATTCAGAAGACGTCCTGAAGACGTCTTCCAACGTGAATAGGGTTCAGAAGACGTGCTGAAGACGTCTTCCAACGTGAATACGGTTCAGAAGACGTCCTGAAGACGTCTTCCAACGTGCGTCAGGGATTCAGAAGACGTCCTGAAGACGTCTTCCAACGTGAATAGGGTTCAGAAGACGTCCAGAAGACGTCTTCCAACGTGCGTCAGGGATTCAGAAGACGTCCTGAAGACGTCTTCCAACGTGAATACGGTTCAGAAGACGTCCTGAAGACGTCTTCCAACGTGAATAGGGTTCAGAAGACGTCCAGAAGACGTCTTCCAACGTGCGTCAGGGATTCAGAAGACGTCCTGAAGACGTCTTCCAACGTGAATAGGGTTCAGAAGACGTCCTGAAGACGTCTTCCAACGTGCGTCAGGGATTCAGAAGACGTCCTGAAGACGTCTTCCAACGTGCGTCAGGGATTCAGAAAACGTCCTGAAGACGTCTTCCAACGTGAATAGGGTTCAGAAGACGTGCTGAAGACGTCTTCCAACGTGAATACGGTTCAGAAGACGTCCTGAAGACGTCTTCCAACGTGCGTCAGGGATTCAGAAGACGTCCTGAAGACGTCTTCCAACGTGAATAGGGTTCAGAAGACGTCCTGAAGACGTCTTCCAACGTGCGTCAGGGATTCAGAAGACGTCCTGAAGACGTCTTCCAACGTGCGTCAGGGATTCAGAAGACGTCCTGAAGACGTCTTCCAACGTGAATAGGGTTCAGAAGACGTGCTGAAGACGTCTTCCAACGTGCGTCAGGGATTCAGAAGACGTCCTGAAGACGTCTTCCAACGTGAATAGGGTTCAGAAGACGTGCTGAAGACGTCTTCCAACGTGAATACGGTTCAGAAGACGTCCTGAAGACGTCTTCCAACGTGCGTCAGGGATTCAGAAGACGTCCTGAAGACGTCTTCCAACGTGAATAGGGTTCAGAAGACGTCCAGAAGACGTCTTCCAACGTGCGTCAGGGATTCAGAAGACGTCCTGAAGACGTCTTCCAACGTGAATACGGTTCAGAAGACGTCCTGAAGACGTCTTCCAACGTGAATAGGGTTCAGAAGACGTCCAGAAGACGTCTTCCAACGTGCGTCAGGGATTCAGAAGACGTCCTGAAGACGTCTTCCAACGTGAATAGGGTTCAGAAGACGTCCTGAAGACGTCTTCCAACGTGCGTCAGGGATTCAGAAGACGTCCTGAAGACGTCTTCCAACGTGCGTCAGGGATTCAGAAGACGTCCTGAAGACGTCTTCCAACGTGCGTCAGGGATTCAGAAAACGTCCTGAAGACGTCTTCCAACGTGAATAGGGTTCAGAAGACGTGCTGAAGACGTCTTCCAACGTGAATAGGGTTCAGAAGACGTCCAGAAGACGTCTTCCAACGTGCGTCAGGGATTCAGAAGACGTCCTGAAGACGTCTTCCAACGTGCGTCAGGGATTCAGAAGACGTCCTGAAGACGTCTTCCAACGTGAATAGGGTTCAGAAGACGTCCTGAAGACGTCCTCCAACGTGAATAGGGTTCAGAAGACGTCCTGAAGACGTCTTCCAACGTGCGTCAGGGATTCAGAAGACGTCCTGAAGACGTCTTCCAACGTGAATAGGGTTCAGAAGACGTCCAGAAGACGTCTTCCAACGTGCGTCAGGGATTCAGAAGACGTCCTGAAGACGTCTTCCAACGTGAATACGGTTCAGAAGACGTCCTGAAGACGTCTTCCAACGTGAATAGGGTTCAGAAGACGTCCAGAAGACGTCTTCCAACGTGCGTCAGGGATTCAGAAGACGTCCTGAAGACGTCTTCCAACGTGAATAGGGTTCAGAAGACGTCCTGAAGACGTCTTCCAACGTGCGTCAGGGATTCAGAAGACGTCCTGAAGACGTCTTCCAACGTGCGTCAGGGATTCAGAAGACGTCCTGAAGACGTCTTCCAACGTGAATAGGGTTCAGAAGACGTGCTGAAGACGTCTTCCAACGTGAATAGGGTTCAGAAGACGTCCAGAAGACGTCTTCCAACGTGCGTCAGGGATTCAGAAGACGTCCTGAAGACGTCTTCCAACGTGCGTCAGGGATTCAGAAGACGTCCTGAAGACGTCTTCCAACGTGAATAGGGTTCATAAGACGTCCTGAAGACGTCTTCCAACGTGAATAGGGTTCAGAAGACGTCCAGAAGACGTCTTCCAACGTGCGTCAGGGATTCAGAAGACGTCCTGAAGACGTCTTCCAACGCGAATAGGGTTCAGAAGACGTCCAGAAGACGTCTTCCAACGTGCGTCAGGGATTCAGAAGACGTCCTGAAGACGTCTTCCAACGTGAATACGGTTCAGAAGACGTCCTGAAGACGTCTTCCAACGTGAATAGGGTTCAGAAGACGTCCAGAAGACGTCTTCCAACGTGCGTCAGGGATTCAGAAGACGTCCTGAAGACGTCTTCCAACGTGAATAGGGTTCAGAAGACGTCCTGAAGACGTCTTCCAACGTGCGTCAGGGATTCAGAAGACGTCCTGAAGACGTCTTCCAACGTGCGTCAGGGATTCAGAAGACGTCCTGAAGACGTCTTCCAACGTGAATAGGGTTCAGAAGACGTGCTGAAGACGTCTTCCAACGTGAATAGGGTTCAGAAGACGTCCTGAAGACGTCTTCCAACGTGAATAGGGTTCAGAAGACGTGCTGAAGACGTCTTCCAACGTGCGTCAGGGATTCAGAAGACGTCCTGAAGACGTCTTCCAACGTGAATAGGGTTCAGAAGACGTGCTGAAGACGTCTTCCAACGTGAATACGGTTCAGAAGACGTCCTGAAGACGTCTTCCAACGTGAATAGGGTTCAGAAGACGTCCAGAAGACGTCTTCCAACGTGCGTCAGGGATTCAGAAGACGTCCTGAAGACGTCTTCCAACGTGAATAGGGTTCAGAAGACGTCCTGAAGACGTCTTCCAACGTGCGTCAGGGATTCAGAAGACGTCCTGAAGACGTCTTCCAACGTGCGTCAGGGATTCAGAAAACGTCCTGAAGACGTCTTCCAACGTGAATAGGGTTCAGAAGACGTGCTGAAGACGTCTTCCAACGTGAATAGGGTTCAGAAGACGTCCTGAAGACGTCTTCCAACGTGCGTCAGGGATTCAGAAGACGTCCTGAAGACGTCTTCCAACGTGAATAGGGTTCAGAAGACGTCCTGAAGACGTCTTCCAACGTGCGTCAGGGATTCAGAAGACGTCCTGAAGACGTCTTCCAACGTGAATACGGTTCAGAAGACGTCCTGAAGACGTCTTCCAACGTGAATAGGGTTCAGAAGACGTCCAGAAGACGTCTTCCAACGTGCGTCAGGGATTCAGAAAACGTCCTGAAGACGTCTTCCAACGTGAATAGGGTTCAGAAGACGTGCTGAAGACGTCTTCCAACGTGAATAGGGTTCAGAAGACGTCCAGAAGACGTCTTCCAACGTGCGTCAGGGATTCAGAAGACGTCCTGAAGACGTCTTCCAACGTGCGTCAGGGATTCAGAAGACGTCCTGAAGACGTCTTCCAACGTGAATAGGGTTCATAAGACGTCCTGAAGACGTCTTCCAACGTGAATAGGGTTCAGAAGACGTCCAGAAGACGTCTTCCAACGTGCGTCAGGGATTCAGAAGACGTCCTGAAGACGTCTTCCAACGCGAATAGGGTTCAGAAGACGTCCAGAAGACGTCTTCCAACGTGCGTCAGGGATTCAGAAGACGTCCTGAAGACGTCTTCCAACGTGAATAGGGTTCAGAAGACGTCCTGAAGACGTCTTCCAACGTGCGTCAGGGATTCAGAAGACGTCCTGAAGACGTCTTCCAACGTGCGTCAGGGATTCAGAAGACGTCCTGAAGACGTCTTCCAACGTGAATAGGGTTCAGAAGACGTGCTGAAGACGTCTTCCAACGTGCGTCAGGGATTCAGAAGACGTCCTGAAGACGTCTTCCAACGTGAATAGGGTTCAGAAGACGTGCTGAAGACGTCTTCCAACGTGAATACGGTTCAGAAGACGTCCTTAAGACGTCTTCCAACGTGCGTCAGGGATTCAGAAGACGTCCTGAAGACGTCTTCCAACGTGAATAGGGTTCAGAAGACGTCCAGAAGACGTCTTCCAACGTGCGTCAGGGATTCAGAAGACGTCCTGAAGACGTCTTCCAACGTGAATAGGGTTCAGAAGACGTCCTGAAGACGTCTTCCAACGTGCGTCAGGGATTCAGAAGACGTCCTGAAGACGTCTTCCAACGTGCGTCAGGGATTCAGAAAACGTCCTGAAGACGTCTTCCAACGTGAATAGGGTTCAGAAGACGTGCTGAAGACGTCTTCCAACGTGAATAGGGTTCAGAAGACGTCCTGAAGACGTCTTCCAACGTGCGTCAGGGATTCAGAAAACGTCCTGAAGACGTCTTCCAACGTGAATAGGGTTCAGAAGACGTGCTGAAGACGTCTTCCAACGTGAATAGGGTTCAGAAGACGTCCAGAAGACGTCTTCCAACGTGCGTCAGGGATTCAGAGGACGTCCTGAAGACGTCTTTCAACGTGCGTCAGGGATTCAGAAGACGTCCTGAAGACGTCTTCCAACGTGAATAGGGTTCAGAAGACGTCCTGAAGACGTCTTCCAACGTGCGTCAGGGATTCAGAAGACGTCCTGAAGACGTCTTCCAACGTGCGTCAGGGATTCAGAAAACGTCCTGAAGACGTCTTCCAACGTGAATAGGGTTCAGAAGACGTGCTGAAGACGTCTTCCAACGTGAATACGGTTCAGAAGACGTCCTGAAGACGTCTTCCAACGTGCGTCAGGGATTCAGAAGACGTCCTGAAGACGTCTTCCAACGTGAATAGGGTTCAGAAGACGTCCTGAAGACGTCTTCCAACGTGCGTCAGGGATTCAGAAGACGTCCTGAAGACGTCTTCCAACGTGCGTCAGGGATTCAGAAGACGTCCTGAAGACGTCTTCCAACGTGAATAGGGTTCAGAAGACGTGCTGAAGACGTCTTCCAACGTGCGTCAGGGATTCAGAAGACGTCCTGAAGACGTCTTCCAACGTGAATAGGGTTCAGAAGACGTGCTGAAGACGTCTTCCAACGTGAATACGGTTCAGAAGACGTCCTGAAGACGTCTTCCAACGTGCGTCAGGGATTCAGAAGACGTCCTGAAGACGTCTTCCAACGTGAATAGGGTTCAGAAGACGTCCAGAAGACGTCTTCCAACGTGCGTCAGGGATTCAGAAGACGTCCTGAAGACGTCTTCCAACGTGAATACGGTTCAGAAGACGTCCTGAAGACGTCTTCCAACGTGAATAGGGTTCAGAAGACGTCCAGAAGACGTCTTCCAACGTGCGTCAGGGATTCAGAAGACGTCCTGAAGACGTCTTCCAACGTGAATAGGGTTCAGAAGACGTCCTGAAGACGTCTTCCAACGTGCGTCAGGGATTCAGAAGACGTCCTGAAGACGTCTTCCAACGTGCGTCAGGGATTCAGAAGACGTCCTGAAGACGTCTTCCAACGTGCGTCAGGGATTCAGAAAACGTCCTGAAGACGTCTTCCAACGTGAATAGGGTTCAGAAGACGTGCTGAAGACGTCTTCCAACGTGAATAGGGTTCAGAAGACGTCCAGAAGACGTCTTCCAACGTGCGTCAGGGATTCAGAAGACGTCCTGAAGACGTCTTCCAACGTGCGTCAGGGATTCAGAAGACGTCCTGAAGACGTCTTCCAACGTGAATAGGGTTCAGAAGACGTCCTGAAGACGTCCTCCAACGTGAATAGGGTTCAGAAGACGTCCTGAAGACGTCTTCCAACGTGCGTCAGGGATTCAGAAGACGTCCTGAAGACGTCTTCCAACGTGAATAGGGTTCAGAAGACGTCCAGAAGACGTCTTCCAACGTGCGTCAGGGATTCAGAAGACGTCCTGAAGACGTCTTCCAACGTGAATACGGTTCAGAAGACGTCCTGAAGACGTCTTCCAACGTGAATAGGGTTCAGAAGACGTCCAGAAGACGTCTTCCAACGTGCGTCAGGGATTCAGAAGACGTCCTGAAGACGTCTTCCAACGTGAATAGGGTTCAGAAGACGTCCTGAAGACGTCTTCCAACGTGCGTCAGGGATTCAGAAGACGTCCTGAAGACGTCTTCCAACGTGCGTCAGGGATTCAGAAGACGTCCTGAAGACGTCTTCCAACGTGAATAGGGTTCAGAAGACGTGCTGAAGACGTCTTCCAACGTGAATAGGGTTCAGAAGACGTCCAGAAGACGTCTTCCAACGTGCGTCAGGGATTCAGAAGACGTCCTGAAGACGTCTTCCAACGTGCGTCAGGGATTCAGAAGACGTCCTGAAGACGTCTTCCAACGTGAATAGGGTTCATAAGACGTCCTGAAGACGTCTTCCAACGTGAATAGGGTTCAGAAGACGTCCAGAAGACGTCTTCCAACGTGCGTCAGGGATTCAGAAGACGTCCTGAAGACGTCTTCCAACGCGAATAGGGTTCAGAAGACGTCCAGAAGACGTCTTCCAACGTGCGTCATGGATTCAGAAGACGTCCTGAAGACGTCTTCCAACGTGAATACGGTTCAGAAGACGTCCTGAAGACGTCTTCCAACGTGAATAGGGTTCAGAAGACGTCCAGAAGACGTCTTCCAACGTGCGTCAGGGATTCAGAAGACGTCCTGAAGACGTCTTCCAACGTGAATAGGGTTCAGAAGACGTCCTGAAGACGTCTTCCAACGTGCGTCAGGGATTCAGAAGACGTCCTGAAGACGTCTTCCAACGTGCGTCAGGGATTCAGAAGACGTCCTGAAGACGTCTTCCAACGTGAATAGGGTTCAGAAGACGTGCTGAAGACGTCTTCCAACGTGAATAGGGTTCAGAAGACGTCCTGAAGACGTCTTCCAACGTGAATAGGGTTCAGAAGACGTGCTGAAGACGTCTTCCAACGTGCGTCGGGGATTCAGAAGACGTCCTGAAGACGTCTTCCAACGTGAATAGGGTTCAGAAGACGTGCTGAAGACGTCTTCCAACGTGAATACGGTTCAGAAGACGTCCTGAAGACGTCTTCCAACGTGAATAGGGTTCAGAAGACGTCCAGAAGACGTCTTCCAACGTGCGTCAGGGATTCAGAAGACGTCCTGAAGACGTCTTCCAACGTGAATAGGGTTCAGAAGACGTCCTGAAGACGTCTTCCAACGTGCGTCAGGGATTCAGAAGACGTCCTGAAGACGTCTTCCAACGTGCGTCAGGGATTCAGAAAACGTCCTGAAGACGTCTTCCAACGTGAATAGGGTTCAGAAGACGTGCTGAAGACGTCTTCCAACGTGAATAGGGTTCAGAAGACGTCCTGAAGACGTCTTCCAACGTGAATAGGGTTCAGAAGACGTCCTGAAGACGTCTTCCAACGTGCGTCAGGGATTCAGAAGACGTCCTGAAGACGTCTTCCAACGTGAATAGGGTTCAGAAGACGTCCTGAAGACGTCTTCCAACGTGCGTCAGGGATTCAGAAGACGTCCTGAAGACGTCTTCCAACGTGAATACGGTTCAGAAGACGTCCTGAAGACGTCTTCCAACGTGAATAGGGTTCAGAAGACGTCCAGAAGACGTCTTCCAACGTGCGTCAGGGATTCAGAAAACGTCCTGAAGACGTCTTCCAACGTGAATAGGGTTCAGAAGACGTGCTGAAGACGTCTTCCAACGTGAATAGGGTTCAGAAGACGTCCAGAAGACGTCTTCCAACGTGCGTCAGGGATTCAGAAGACGTCCTGAAGACGTCTTCCAACGTGCGTCAGGGATTCAGAAGACGTCCTGAAGACGTCTTCCAACGTGAATAGGGTTCATAAGACGTCCTGAAGACGTCTTCCAACGTGAATAGGGTTCAGAAGACGTCCAGAAGACGTCTTCCAACGTGCGTCAGGGATTCAGAAGACGTCCTGAAGACGTCTTCCAACGCGAATAGGGTTCAGAAGACGTCCAGAAGACGTCTTCCAACGTGCGTCAGGGATTCAGAAGACGTCCTGAAGACGTCTTCCAACGTGAATAGGGTTCAGAAGACGTCCTGAAGACGTCTTCCAACGTGCGTCAGGGATTCAGAAGACGTCCTGAAGACGTCTTCCAACGTGCGTCAGGGATTCAGAAGACGTCCTGAAGACGTCTTCCAACGTGAATAGGGTTCAGAAGACGTGCTGAAGACGTCTTCCAACGTGCGTCAGGGATTCAGAAGACGTCCTGAAGACGTCTTCCAACGTGAATAGGGTTCAGAAGACGTGCTGAAGACGTCTTCCAACGTGAATACGGTTCAGAAGACGTCCTGAAGACGTCTTCCAACGTGCGTCAGGGATTCAGAAGACGTCCTGAAGACGTCTTCCAACGTGAATAGGGTTCAGAAGACGTCCAGAAGACGTCTTCCAACGTGCGTCAGGGATTCAGAAGACGTCCTGAAGACGTCTTCCAACGTGAATAGGGTTCAGAAGACGTCCTGAAGACGTCTTCCAACGTGCGTCAGGGATTCAGAAGACGTCCTGAAGACGTCTTCCAACGTGCGTCAGGGATTCAGAAAACGTCCTGAAGACGTCTTCCAACGTGAATAGGGTTCAGAAGACGTGCTGAAGACGTCTTCCAACGTGAATAGGGTTCAGAAGACGTCCTGAAGACGTCTTCCAACGTGCGTCAGGGATTCAGAAAACGTCCTGAAGACGTCTTCCAACGTGAATAGGGTTCAGAAGACGTGCTGAAGACGTCTTCCAACGTGAATAGGGTTCAGAAGACGTCCAGAAGACGTCTTCCAACGTGCGTCAGGGATTCAGAGGACGTCCTGAAGACGTCTTTCAACGTGCGTCAGGGATTCAGAAGACGTCCTGAAGACGTCTTCCAACGTGAATAGGGTTCAGAAGACGTCCTGAAGACGTCTTCCAACGTGAATAGGGTTCAGAAGACGTCCTGAAGACGTCTTCCAACGTGCGTCAGGGATTCAGAAGACGTCCTGAAGACGTCTTCCAACGTGAATAGGGTTCAGAAGACGTCCAGAAGACGTCTTCCAACGTGCGTCAGGGATTCAGAAGACGTCCTGAAGACGTCTTCCAACGTGAATACGGTTCAGAAGACGTCCTGAAGACGTCTTCCAACGTGAATAGGGTTCAGAAGACGTCCAGAAGACGTCTTCCAACGTGCGTCAGGGATTCAGAAGACGTCCTGAAGACGTCTTCCAACGTGAATAGGGTTCAGAAGACGTCCTGAAGACGTCTTCCAACGTGCGTCAGGGATTCAGAAGACGTCCTGAAGACGTCTTCCAACGTGCGTCAGGGATTCAGAAAACGTCCTGAAGACGTCTTCCAACGTGAATAGGGTTCAGAAGACGTCCTGAAGACGTCTTCCAACGTGCGTCAGGGATTCAGAAAACGTCCTGAAGACGTCTTCCAACGTGAATAGGGTTCAGAAGACGTGCTGAAGACGTCTTCCAACGTGAATAGGGTTCAGAAGACGTCCAGAAGACGTCTTCCAACGTGCGTCAGGGATTCAGAGGACGTCCTGAAGACGTCTTTCAACGTGCGTCAGGGATTCAGAAGACGTCCTGAAGACGTCTTCCAACGTGAATAGGGTTCAGAAGACGTCCTGAAGACGTCTTCCAACGTGAATAGGGTTCAGAAGACGTCCTGAAGACGTCTTCCAACGTGCGTCAGGGATTCAGAAGACGTCCTGAAGACGTCTTCCAACGTGAATAGGGTTCAGAAGACGTCCAGAAGACGTCTTCCAACGTGCGTCAGGGATTCAGAAGACGTCCTGAAGACGTCTTCCAACGTGCGTCAGGGATTCAGAAGACGTCCTGAAGACGTCTTCCAACGTGAATAGGGTTCAGAAGACGTCCTGAAGACGTCTTCCAACGTGAATAGGGTTCAGAAGACGTCCTGAAGACGTCTTCCAACGTGCGTCAGGGATTCAGAAGACGTCCTGAAGACGTCTTCCAACGTGAATAGGGTTCAGAAGACGTCCAGAAGACGTCTTCCAACGTGCGTCAGGGATTCAGAAGACGTCCTGAAGACGTCTTCCAACGTGAATACGGTTCAGAAGACGTCCTGAAGACGTCTTCCAACGTGAATAGGGTTCAGAAGACGTCCAGAAGACGTCTTCCAACGTGCGTCAGGGATTCAGAAGACGTCCTGTAGACGTCTTCCAACGTGAATAGGGTTCAGAAGACGTCCTGAAGACGTCATCCAACGTGCGTCAGGGATTCAGAAGACGTCCTGAAGACGTCTTCCAACGTGCGTCAGGGATTCAGAAGACGTCCTGAAGACGTCTTCCAACGTGAATAGGGTTCAGAAGACGTCCTGAAGACGTCTTCCAACGTGCGTCAGGGATTCAGAAGACGTCCTGAAGACGTCTTCCAACGTGCGTCAGGGATTCAGAAAACGTCCTGAAGACGTCTTCCAACGTGAATAGGGTTCAGAAGACGTCCTGAAGACGTCTTCCAACGTGAATAGGGTTCAGAGGACGTGCTGAAGACGTCTTCCAACGTGCGTCAGGGATTCAGAAGACGTCCTGAAGACGTCTTCCAACGTGAATAGGGTTCAGAAGACGTGCTGAAGACGTCTTCCAACGTGAATACGGTTCAGAAGACGTCCTGAAGACGTCTTCCAACGTGCGTCAGGGATTCAGAAGACGTCCTGAAGACGTCTTCCAACGTGCGTCAGGGATTCAGAAAACGTCCTGAAGACGTCTTCCAACGTGAATAGGGTTCAGAAGACGTGCTGAAGACGTCTTCCAACGTGAATAGGGTTCAGAAGACGTCCTGAAGACGTCTTCCAACGTGAATAGGGTTCAGAAGACGTCCAGAAGACGTCTTCCAACGTGCGTCAGGGATTCAGAAGACGTCCTGAAGACGTCTTCCAACGTGAATAGGGTTCAGAAGACGTCCAGAAGACGTCTTCCAACGTGCGTCAGGGATTCAGAAGACGTCCTGAAGACGTCTTCCAA
Source organism: Heligmosomoides polygyrus bakeri (assembly GCA_947359475.1). NCBI lineage: Eukaryota > Metazoa > Nematoda > Chromadorea > Rhabditida > Heligmosomidae > Heligmosomoides > Heligmosomoides polygyrus. The sequence goes on along the minus strand of OX375866.1, from coordinate 53,713,931 downwards.
CGTGAATACGGTTCAGAAGACGTCCTGAAGACGTCTTCCAACGTGAATACGGTTCAGAAGACGTCCTGAAGACGTCTTCCAACGTGAATAGGGTTCAGAAGACGTCCAGAAGACGTCTTCCAACGTGCGTCAGGGATTCAGAAGACGTCCTGAAGACGTCTTCCAACGTGAATAGGGTTCAGAAGACGTCCTGAAGACGTCTTCCAACGTGCGTCAGGGATTCAGAAGACGTCCTGAAGACGTCTTCCAACGTGCGTCAGGGATTCAGAAAACGTCCTGAAGACGTCTTCCAACGTGAATAGGGTTCAGAAGACGTCCTGAAGACGTCTTCCAACGTGCGTCAGGGATTCAGAAGACGTCCTGAAGACGTCTTCCAACGTGAATAGGGTTCAGAAGACGTCCAGAAGACGTCTTCCAACGTGCGTCAGGGATTCAGAAGACGTCCTGAAGACGTCTTCCAACGTGCGTCAGGGATTCAGAAGACGTCCTGAAGACGTCTTCCAACGTGAATAGGGTTCAGAAGACGTCCTGAAGACGTCTTCCAACGTGAATAGGGTTCAGAAGACGTCCTGAAGACGTCTTCCAACGTGCGTCAGGGATTCAGAAGACGTCCTGAAGACGTCTTCCAACGTGAATAGGGTTCAGAAGACGTCCAGAAGACGTCTTCCAACGTGCGTCAGGGATTCAGAAGACGTCCTGAAGACGTCTTCCAACGTGAATACGGTTCAGAAGACGTCCTGAAGACGTCTTCCAACGTGAATAGGGTTCAGAAGACGTCCAGAAGACGTCTTCCAACGTGCGTCAGGGATTCAGAAGACGTCCTGTAGACGTCTTCCAACGTGAATAGGGTTCAGAAGACGTCCTGAAGACGTCATCCAACGTGCGTCAGGGATTCAGAAGACGTCCTGAAGACGTCTTCCAACGTGCGTCAGGGATTCAGAAGACGTCCTGAAGACGTCTTCCAACGTGAATAGGGTTCAGAAGACGTGCTGAAGACGTCTTCCAACGTGAATAGGGTTCAGAAGACGTCCTGAAGACGTCTTCCAACGTGAATAGGGTTCAGAGGACGTGCTGAAGACGTCTTCCAACGTGCGTCAGGGATTCAGAAGACGTCCTGAAGACGTCTTCCAACGTGAATAGGGTTCAGAAGACGTGCTGAAGACGTCTTCCAACGTGAATACGGTTCAGAAGACGTCCTGAAGACGTCTTCCAACGTGCGTCAGGGATTCAGAAGACGTCCTGAAGACGTCTTCCAACGTGCGTCAGGGATTCAGAAAACGTCCTGAAGACGTCTTCCAACGTGAATAGGGTTCAGAAGACGTGCTGAAGACGTCTTCCAACGTGAATAGGGTTCAGAAGACGTCCTGAAGACGTCTTCCAACGTGAATAGGGTTCAGAAGACGTCCAGAAGACGTCTTCCAACGTGCGTCAGGGATTCAGAAGACGTCCTGAAGACGTCTTCCAACGTGAATAGGGTTCAGAAGACGTCCAGAAGACGTCTTCCAACGTGCGTCAGGGATTCAGAAGACGTCCTGAAGACGTCTTCCAACGTGAATACGGTTCAGAAGACGTCCTGAAGACGTCTTCCAACGTGAATACGGTTCAGAAGACGTCCTGAAGACGTCTTCCAACGTGAATAGGGTTCAGAAGACGTCCAGAAGACGTCTTCCAACGTGCGTCAGGGATTCAGAAGACGTCCTGAAGACGTCTTCCAACGTGAATAGGGTTCAGAAGACGTCCTGAAGACGTCTTCCAACGTGCGTCAGGGATTCAGAAGACGTCCTGAAGACGTCTTCCAACGTGCGTCAGGGATTCAGAAAACGTCCTGAAGACGTCTTCCAACGTGAATAGGGTTCAGAAGACGTGCTGAAGACGTCTTCCAACGTGAATAGGGTTCAGAAGACGTCCAGAAGACGTCTTCCAACGTGCGTCAGGGATTCAGAAGACGTCCTGAAGACGTCTTCCAACGTGCGTCAGGGATTCAGAAGACGTCCTGAAGACGTCTTCCAACGTGAATAGGGTTCAGAAGACGTCCTGAAGACGTCTTCCAACGTGAATAGGGTTCAGAAGACGTCCTGAAGACGTCTTCCAACGTGCGTCAGGGATTCAGAAGACGTCCTGAAGACGTCTTCCAACGTGAATAGGGTTCAGAAGACGTCCAGAAGACGTCTTCCAACGTGCGTCAGGGATTCAGAAGACGTCCTGAAGACGTCTTCCAACGTGAATACGGTTCAGAAGACGTCCTGAAGACGTCTTCCAACGTGAATAGGGTTCAGAAGACGTCCAGAAGACGTCTTCCAACGTGCGTCAGGGATTCAGAAGACGTCCTGAAGACGTCTTCCAACGTGAATAGGGTTCAGAAGACGTGCTGAAGACGTCTTCCAACGTGAATACGGTTCAGAAGACGTCCTGAAGACGTCTTCCAACGTGAATAGGGTTCAGAAGACGTCCAGAAGACGTCTTCCAACGTGCGTCAGGGATTCAGAAGACGTCCTGAAGACGTCTTCCAACGTGAATAGGGTTCAGAAGACGTCCTGAAGACGTCTTCCATCGTGCGTCAGGGATTCAGAAGACGTCCTGAAGACGTCTTCCAACGTGAATAGGGTTCAGAAGACGTCCAGAAGACGTCTTCCAACGTGCGTCAGGGATTCAGAAGACGTCCTGAAGACGTCTTCCAACGTGAATACGGTTCAGAAGACGTCCTGAAGACGTCTTCCAACGTGAATAGGGTTCAGAAGACGTCCAGAAGACGTCTTCCAACGTGCGTCAGGGATTCAGAAGACGTCCTGTAGACGTCTTCCAACGTGAATAGGGTTCAGAAGACGTCCTGAAGACGTCATCCAACGTGCGTCAGGGATTCAGAAGACGTCCTGAAGACGTCTTCCAACGTGCGTCAGGGATTCAGAAGACGTCCTGAAGACGTCTTCCAACGTGAATAGGGTTCAGAAGACGTGCTGAAGACGTCTTCCAACGTGAATAGGGTTCAGAAGACGTCCTGAAGACGTCTTCCAACGTGAATAGGGTTCAGAAGACGTGCTGAAGACGTCTTCCAACGTGCGTCAGGGATTCAGAAGACGTCCTGAAGACGTCTTCCAACGTGAATAGGGTTCAGAAGACGTGCTGAAGACGTCTTCCAACGTGAATACGGTTCAGAAGACGTCCTGAAGACGTCTTCCAACGTGCGTCAGGGATTCAGAAGACGTCCTGAAGACGTCTTCCAACGTGCGTCAGGGATTCAGAAAACGTCCTGAAGACGTCTTCCAACGTGAATAGGGTTCAGAAGACGTGCTGAAGACGTCTTCCAACGTGAATAGGGTTCAGAAGACGTCCTGAAGACGTCTTCCAACGTGAATAGGGTTCAGAAGACGTCCAGAAGACGTCTTCCAACGTGCGTCAGGGATTCAGAAGACGTCCTGAAGACGTCTTCCAACGTGAATAGGGTTCAGAAGACGTCCAGAAGACGTCTTCCAACGTGCGTCAGGGATTCAGAAGACGTCCTGAAGACGTCTTCCAACGTGAATACGGTTCAGAAGACGTCCTGAAGACGTCTTCCAACGTGAATACGGTTCAGAAGACGTCCTGAAGACGTCTTCCAACGTGAATAGGGTTCAGAAGACGTCCAGAAGACGTCTTCCAACGTGCGTCAGGGATTCAGAAGACGTCCTGAAGACGTCTTCCAACGTGAATAGGGTTCAGAAGACGTCCTGAAGACGTCTTCCAACGTGCGTCAGGGATTCAGAAGACGTCCTGAAGACGTCTTCCAACGTGCGTCAGGGATTCAGAAAACGTCCTGAAGACGTCTTCCAACGTGAATAGGGTTCAGAAGACGTGCTGAAGACGTCTTCCAACGTGAATAGGGTTCAGAAGACGTCCAGAAGACGTCTTCCAACGTGCGTCAGGGATTCAGAAGACGTCCTGAAGACGTCTTCCAACGTGCGTCAGGGATTCAGAAGACGTCCTGAAGACGTCTTCCAACGTGAATAGGGTTCAGAAGACGTCCTGAAGACGTCTTCCAACGTGAATAGGGTTCAGAAGACGTCCTGAAGACGTCTTCCAACGTGCGTCAGGGATTCAGAAGACGTCCTGAAGACGTCTTCCAACGTGAATAGGGTTCAGAAGACGTCCAGAAGACGTCTTCCAACGTGCGTCAGGGATTCAGAAGACGTCCTGAAGACGTCTTCCAACGTGAATACGGTTCAGAAGACGTCCTGAAGACGTCTTCCAACGTGAATAGGGTTCAGAAGACGTCCAGAAGACGTCTTCCAACGTGCGTCAGGGATTCAGAAGACGTCCTGAAGACGTCTTCCAACGTGAATAGGGTTCAGAAGACGTCCAGAAGACGTCTTCCAACGTGCGTCAGGGATTCAGAAGACGTCCTGAAGACGTCTTCCAACGTGAATACGGTTCAGAAGACGTCCTGAAGACGTCTTCCAACGTGAATACGGTTCAGAAGACGTCCTGAAGACGTCTTCCAACGTGAATAGGGTTCAGAAGACGTCCAGAAGACGTCTTCCAACGTGCGTCAGGGATTCAGAAGACGTCCTGAAGACGTCTTCCAACGTGAATAGGGTTCAGAAGACGTCCTGAAGACGTCTTCCAACGTGCGTCAGGGATTCAGAAGACGTCCTGAAGACGTCTTCCAACGTGCGTCAGGGATTCAGAAAACGTCCTGAAGACGTCTTCCAACGTGAATAGGGTTCAGAAGACGTGCTGAAGACGTCTTCCAACGTGAATAGGGTTCAGAAGACGTCCAGAAGACGTCTTCCAACGTGCGTCAGGGATTCAGAAGACGTCCTGAAGACGTCTTCCAACGTGCGTCAGGGATTCAGAAGACGTCCTGAAGACGTCTTCCAACGTGAATAGGGTTCAGAAGACGTCCTGAAGACGTCTTCCAACGTGAATAGGGTTCAGAAGACGTCCTGAAGACGTCTTCCAACGTGCGTCAGGGATTCAGAAGACGTCCTGAAGACGTCTTCCAACGTGAATAGGGTTCAGAAGACGTCCAGAAGACGTCTTCCAACGTGCGTCAGGGATTCAGAAGACGTCCTGAAGACGTCTTCCAACGTGAATAGGGTTCAGAAGACGTCCTGAAGACGTCTTCCAACGTGCGTCAGGGATTCAGAAGACGTCCTGAAGACGTCTTCCAACGTGAATAGGGTTCAGAAGACGTGCTGAAGACGTCTTCCAACGTGAATAGGGTTCAGAAGACGTCCTGAAGACGTCTTCCAACGTGAATAGGGTTCAGAAGACGTGCTGAAGACGTCTTTCAACGTGCGTCAGGGATTCAGAAGACGTCCTGAAGACGTCTTCCAACGTGAATAGGGTTCAGAAGACGTGCTGAAGACGTCTTCCAACGTGAATACGGTTCAGAAGACGTCCTGAAGACGTCTTCCAACGTGAATAGGGTTCAGAAGACGTCCAGAAGACGTCTTCCAACGTGCGTCAGGGATTCAGAAGACGTCCTGAAGACGTCTTCCAACGTGAATAGGGTTCAGAAGACGTCCTGAAGACGTCTTCCATCGTGCGTCAGGGATTCAGAAGACGTCCTGAAGACGTCTTCCAACGTGCGTCAGGGATTCAGAAAACGTCCTGAAGACGTCTTCCAACGTGAATAGGGTTCAGAAGACGTGCTGAAGACGTCTTCCAACGTGAATAGGGTTCAGAAGACGTCCTGAAGACGTCTTCCAACGTGCGTCGGGGATTCAGAAGACGTCCTGAAGACGTCTTCCAACGTGCGTCAGGGATTCAGAAGACGTCCTGAAGACGTCTTCCAACGTGAATAGGGTTCAGAAGACGTCCTGAAGACGTCTTCCAACGTGAATAGGGTTCAGAAGACGTCCTGAAGACGTCTTCCAACGTGCGTCAGGGATTCAGAAGACGTCCTGAAGACGTCTTCCAACGTGAATAGGGTTCAGAAGACGTCCAGAAGACGTCTTCCAACGTGCGTCAGGGATTCAGAAGACGTCCTGAAGACGTCTTCCAACGTGCGTCAGGGATTCAGAAAACGTCCTGAAGACGTCTTCCAACGTGAATAGGGTTCAGAAGACGTGCTGAAGACGTCTTCCAACGTGAATAGGGTTCAGAAGACGTCCAGAAGACGTCTTCCAACGTGCGTCAGGGATTCAGAAGACGTCCTGAAGACGTCTTCCAACGTGCGTCAGGGATTCAGAAGACGTCCTGAAGACGTCTTCCAACGTGAATAGGGTTCAGAAGACGTCCTGAAGACGTCTTCCAACGTGAATAGGGTTCAGAAGACGTCCTGAAGACGTCTTCCAACGTGCGTCAGGGATTCAGAAGACGTCCTGAAGACGTCTTCCAACGTGAATAGGGTTCAGAAGACGTCCAGAAGACGTCTTCCAACGTGCGTCAGGGATTCAGAAGACGTCCTGAAGACGTCTTCCAACGTGAATACGGTTCAGAAGACGTCCTGAAGACGTCTTCCAACGTGAATAGGGTTCAGAAGACGTCCAGAAGACGTCTACCAACGTGCGTCAGGGATTCAGAAGACGTCCTGAAGACGTCTTCCAACGTGAATAGGGTTCAGAAGACGTCCTGAAGACGTCTTCCAACGTGCGTCAGGGATTCAGAAGACGTCCTGAAGACGTCTTCCAACGTGCGTCAGGGATTCAGAAAACGTCCTGAAGACGTCTTCCAACGTGAATAGGGTTCAGAAGACGTGCTGAAGACGTCTTCCAACGTGAATAGGGTTCAGAAGACGTCCAGAAGACGTCTTCCAACGTGCGTCAGGGATTCAGAAGACGTCCTGAAGACGTCTTCCAACGTGAATAGGGTTCAGAAGACGTCCAGAAGACGTCTTCCAACGTGAATAGGGTTCAGAAGACGTGCTGAAGACGTCTTCCAACGTGAATAGGGTTCAGAAGACGTCCTGAAGACGTCTTCCAACGTGAATAGGGTTCAGAAGACGTCCTGAAGACGTCTTCCAACGTGAATACGGTTCAGAAGACGTCCTGAAGACGTCTTCCAATGTGAATAGGGTTCAGAAGACGTCCTGAAGACGTCTTCCAACGTGAATAGGGTTCAGAAGACGTCCTGATAACGTCTTCCAACGTGCGTCAGGGATTCAGAAGACGTCCTGAAGACGTCTTCCAACGTGAATAGGGTTCAGAAGACGTCCTGAAGACGTCTTCCAACGTGAATAGGGTTCAGAAGACGTCCTGAAGACGTCTTCCAACGTGCGTCAGGGATTCAGAAGACGTCCTGAAGACGTCTTCCAACGTGAATAGGGTTCAGAAGACGTCCAGAAGACGTCTTCCAACGTGCGTCAGGGATTCAGAAGACGTCCTGAAGACGTATTCCAACGTGAATAGGGTTCAGAAGACGTCCTGAAGACGTCTTCCAACGTGAATAGGGTTCAGAAGACGTGCTGAAGACGTCTTCCAACGTGCGTCAGGGATTCAGAAGACGTCCTGAAGACGTCTTCCAACGTGAATAGGGTTCAGAAGACGTCCTGAAGACGTCTTCCAACGTGCGTCAGGGATTCAGAAGACGTCCTGAAGACGTCTTCCAACGTGCGTCAGGGATTCAGAAAACGTCCTGAAGACGTCTTCCAACGTGAATAGGGTTCAGAAGACGTGCTGAAGACGTCTTCCAACGTGAATAGGGTTCAGAAGATGTCCTGAAGACGTCTTCCAACGTGAATAGGGTTCAGAAGACGTCCTGAAGACGTCTTCCAACGTGCGTCAGGGATTCAGAAGACGTCCTGAAGACGTCTTCCAACGTGCGTCAGGGATTCAGAAGACGTCCTGAAGACGTCTTCCAACGTGAATAGGGTTCAGAAGACGTCCTGAAGACGTCTTCCAACGTGAATAGGGTTCAGAAGACGTCCAGAAGACGTCTTCCAACGTGCGTCAGGGATTCAGAAGACGTCCTGAAGACGTCTTCCAACGTGAATAGGGTTCAGAAGACGTCCTGAAGACGTCTTCCAACGTGCGTCAGGGATTCAGAAGACGTCCTGAAGACGTCTTCCAACGTGCGTCAGGGATTCAGAAAACGTCCTGAAGACGTCTTCCAACGTGAATAGGGTTCAGAAGACGTGCTGAAGACGTCTTCCAACGTGAATAGGGTTCAGAAGACGTCCAGAAGACGTCTTCCAACGTGCGTCAGGGATTCAGAAGACGTCCTGAAGACGTCTTCCAACGTGCGTCAGGGATTCAGAAGACGTCCTGAAGACGTCTTCCAACGTGAATAGGGTTCAGAAGACGTCCTGAAGACGTCTTCCAACGTGAATAGGGTTCAGAAGACGTGCTGAAGACGTCTTCCAACGTGCGTCAGGGATTCAGAAGACGTCCTGAAGACGTCTTCCAACGTGAATAGGGTTCAGAAGACGTCCAGAAGACGTCTTCCAACGTGCGTCAGGGATTCAGAAGACGTCCTGAAGACGTCTTCCAACGTGAATACGGTTCAGAAGACGTCCTGAAGACGTCTTCCAACGTGAATAGGGTTCAGAAGACGTCCAGAAGACGTCTTCCAACGTGCGTCAGGGATTCAGAAGACGTCCTGAAGACGTCTTCCAACGTGAATAGGGTTCAGAAGACGTCCAGAAGACGTCTTCCAACGTGCGTCAGGGATTCAGAAGACGTCCTGAAGACGTCTTCCAACGTGAATACGGTTCAGAAGACGTCCTGAAGACGTCTTCCAACGTGAATACGGTTCAGAAGACGTCCTGAAGACGTCTTCCAACGTGAATAGGGTTCAGAAGACGTCCAGAAGACGTCTTCCAACGTGCGTCAGGGATTCAGAAGACGTCCTGAAGACGTCTTCCAACGTGAATAGGGTTCAGAAGACGTCCTGAAGACGTCTTCCAACGTGCGTCAGGGATTCAGAAGACGTCCTGAAGACGTCTTCCAACGTGCGTCAGGGATTCAGAAAACGTCCTGAAGACGTCTTCCAACGTGAATAGGGTTCAGAAGACGTGCTGAAGACGTCTTCCAACGTGAATAGGGTTCAGAAGACGTCCAGAAGACGTCTTCCAACGTGCGTCAGGGATTCAGAAGACGTCCTGAAGACGTCTTCCAACGTGCGTCAGGGATTCAGAAGACGTCCTGAAGACGTCTTCCAACGTGAATAGGGTTCAGAAGACGTCCTGAAGACGTCTTCCAACGTGAATAGGGTTCAGAAGACGTCCTGAAGACGTCTTCCAACGTGCGTCAGGGATTCAGAAGACGTCCTGAAGACGTCTTCCAACGTGAATAGGGTTCAGAAGACGTCCAGAAGACGTCTTCCAACGTGCGTCAGGGATTCAGAAGACGTCCTGAAGACGTCTTCCAACGTGAATACGGTTCAGAAGACGTCCTGAAGACGTCTTCCAACGTGAATAGGGTTCAGAAGACGTCCTGAAGACGTCTTCCAACGTGCGTCAGGGATTCAGAAGACGTCCTGAAGACGTCTTCCAACGTGAATAGGGTTCAGAAGACGTGCTGAAGACGTCTTCCAACGTGAATAGGGTTCAGAAGACGTCCTGAAGACGTCTTCCAACGTGAATAGGGTTCAGAAGACGTGCTGAAGACGTCTTTCAACGTGCGTCAGGGATTCAGAAGACGTCCTGAAGACGTCTTCCAACGTGAATAGGGTTCAGAAGACGTGCTGAAGACGTCTTCCAACGTGAATACGGTTCAGAAGACGTCCTGAAGACGTCTTCCAACGTGAATAGGGTTCAGAAGACGTCCAGAAGACGTCTTCCAACGTGCGTCAGGGATTCAGAAGACGTCCTGAAGACGTCTTCCAACGTGAATAGGGTTCAGAAGACGTCCTGAAGACGTCTTCCATCGTGCGTCAGGGATTCAGAAGACGTCCTGAAGACGTCTTCCAACGTGCGTCAGGGATTCAGAAAACGTCCTGAAGACGTCTTCCAACGTGAATAGGGTTCAGAAGACGTGCTGAAGACGTCTTCCAACGTGAATAGGGTTCAGAAGACGTCCTGAAGACGTCTTCCAACGTGCGTCGGGGATTCAGAAGACGTCCTGAAGACGTCTTCCAACGTGCGTCAGGGATTCAGAAGACGTCCTGAAGACGTCTTCCAACGTGAATAGGGTTCAGAAGACGTCCTGAAGACGTCTTCCAACGTGAATAGGGTTCAGAAGACGTCCTGAAGACGTCTTCCAACGTGCGTCAGGGATTCAGAAGACGTCCTGAAGACGTCTTCCAACGTGAATAGGGTTCAGAAGACGTCCAGAAGACGTCTTCCAACGTGCGTCAGGGATTCAGAAGACGTCCTGAAGACGTCTTCCAACGTGCGTCAGGGATTCAGAAAACGTCCTGAAGACGTCTTCCAACGTGAATAGGGTTCAGAAGACGTGCTGAAGACGTCTTCCAACGTGAATAGGGTTCAGAAGACGTCCAGAAGACGTCTTCCAACGTGCGTCAGGGATTCAGAAGACGTCCTGAAGACGTCTTCCAACGTGCGTCAGGGATTCAGAAGACGTCCTGAAGACGTCTTCCAACGTGAATAGGGTTCAGAAGACGTCCTGAAGACGTCTTCCAACGTGAATAGGGTTCAGAAGACGTCCTGAAGACGTCTTCCAACGTGCGTCAGGGATTCAGAAGACGTCCTGAAGACGTCTTCCAACGTGAATAGGGTTCAGAAGACGTCCAGAAGACGTCTTCCAACGTGCGTCAGGGATTCAGAAGACGTCCTGAAGACGTCTTCCAACGTGAATACGGTTCAGAAGACGTCCTGAAGACGTCTTCCAACGTGAATAGGGTTCAGAAGACGTCCAGAAGACGTCTACCAACGTGCGTCAGGGATTCAGAAGACGTCCTGAAGACGTCTTCCAACGTGAATAGGGTTCAGAAGACGTCCTGAAGACGTCTTCCAACGTGCGTCAGGGATTCAGAAGACGTCCTGAAGACGTCTTCCAACGTGCGTCAGGGATTCAGAAAACGTCCTGAAGACGTCTTCCAACGTGAATAGGGTTCAGAAGACGTGCTGAAGACGTCTTCCAACGTGAATAGGGTTCAGAAGACGTCCAGAAGACGTCTTCCAACGTGCGTCAGGGATTCAGAAGACGTCCTGAAGACGTCTTCCAACGTGAATAGGGTTCAGAAGACGTCCAGAAGACGTCTTCCAACGTGAATAGGGTTCAGAAGACGTGCTGAAGACGTCTTCCAACGTGAATAGGGTTCAGAAGACGTCCTGAAGACGTCTTCCAACGTGAATAGGGTTCAGAAGACGTGCTGAAGACGTCTTTCAACGTGCGTCAGGGATTCAGAAGACGTCCTGAAGACGTCTTCCAACGTGAATAGGGTTCAGAAGACGTGCTGAAGACGTCTTCCAACGTGAATACGGTTCAGAAGACGTCCTGAAGACGTCTTCCAACGTGAATAGGGTTCAGAAGACGTCCAGAAGACGTCTTCCAACGTGCGTCAGGGATTCAGAAGACGTCCTGAAGACGTCTTCCAACGTGAATAGGGTTCAGAAGACGTCCTGAAGACGTCTTCCATCGTGCGTCAGGGATTCAGAAGACGTCCTGAAGACGTCTTCCAACGTGCGTCAGGGATTCAGAAGACGTCCTGAAGACGTCTTCCAACGTGAATAGGGTTCAGAAGACGTCCTGAAGACGTCTTCCAACGTGAATAGGGTTCAGAAGACGTCCTGAAGACGTCTTCCAACGTGCGTCAGGGATTCAGAAGACGTCCTGAAGACGTCTTCCAACGTGAATAGGGTTCAGAAGACGTCCAGAAGACGTCTTCCAACGTGCGTCAGGGATTCAGAAGACGTCCTGAAGACGTCTTCCAACGTGCGTCAGGGATTCAGAAAACGTCCTGAAGACGTCTTCCAACGTGAATAGGGTTCAGAAGACGTGCTGAAGACGTCTTCCAACGTGAATAGGGTTCAGAAGACGTCCAGAAGACGTCTTCCAACGTGCGTCAGGGATTCAGAAGACGTCCTGAAGACGTCTTCCAACGTGCGTCAGGGATTCAGAAGACGTCCTGAAGACGTCTTCCAACGTGAATAGGGTTCAGAAGACGTCCTGAAGACGTCTTCCAACGTGAATAGGGTTCAGAAGACGTCCTGAAGACGTCTTCCAACGTGCGTCAGGGATTCAGAAGACGTCCTGAAGACGTCTTCCAACGTGCGTCAGGGATTCAGAAAACGTCCTGAAGACGTCTTCCAACGTGAATAGGGTTCAGAAGACGTGCTGAAGACGTCTTCCAACGTGAATAGGGTTCAGAAGACGTCCAGAAGACGTCTTCCAACGTGCGTCAGGGATTCAGAAGACGTCCTGAAGACGTCTTCCAACGTGCGTCAGGGATTCAGAAGACGTCCTGAAGACGTCTTCCAACGTGAATAGGGTTCAGAAGACGTCCTGAAGACGTCTTCCAACGTGAATAGGGTTCAGAAGACGTCCTGAAGACGTCTTCCAACGTGCGTCAGGGATTCAGAAGACGTCCTGAAGACGTCTTCCAACGTGAATAGGGTTCAGAAGACGTCCAGAAGACGTCTTCCAACGTGCGTCAGGGATTCAGAAGACGTCCTGAAGACGTCTTCCAACGTGAATACGGTTCAGAAGACGTCCTGAAGACGTCTTCCAACGTGAATAGGGTTCAGAAGACGTCCTGAAGACGTCTTCCAACGTGCGTCAGGGATTCAGAAGACGTCCTGAAGACGTCTTCCAACGTGAATAGGGTTCAGAAGACGTGCTGAAGACGTCTTCCAACGTGAATAGGGTTCAGAAGACGTCCTGAAGACGTCTTCCAACGTGAATAGGGTTCAGAAGACGTGCTGAAGACGTCTTTCAACGTGCGTCAGGGATTCAGAAGACGTCCTGAAGACGTCTTCCAACGTGAATAGGGTTCAGAAGACGTGCTGAAGACGTCTTCCAACGTGAATACGGTTCAGAAGACGTCCTGAAGACGTCTTCCAACGTGAATAGGGTTCAGAAGACGTCCAGAAGACGTCTTCCAACGTGCGTCAGGGATTCAGAAGACGTCCTGAAGACGTCTTCCAACGTGAATAGGGTTCAGAAGACGTCCTGAAGACGTCTTCCATCGTGCGTCAGGGATTCAGAAGACGTCCTGAAGACGTCTTCCAACGTGCGTCAGGGATTCAGAAAACGTCCTGAAGACGTCTTCCAACGTGAATAGGGTTCAGAAGACGTGCTGAAGACGTCTTCCAACGTGAATAGGGTTCAGAAGACGTCCTGAAGACGTCTTCCAACGTGCGTCGGGGATTCAGAAGACGTCCTGAAGACGTCTTCCAACGTGCGTCAGGGATTCAGAAGACGTCCTGAAGACGTCTTCCAACGTGAATAGGGTTCAGAAGACGTCCTGAAGACGTCTTCCAACGTGAATAGGGTTCAGAAGACGTCCTGAAGACGTCTTCCAACGTGCGTCAGGGATTCAGAAGACGTCCTGAAGACGTCTTCCAACGTGAATAGGGTTCAGAAGACGTCCAGAAGACGTCTTCCAACGTGCGTCAGGGATTCAGAAGACGTCCTGAAGACGTCTTCCAACGTGCGTCAGGGATTCAGAAAACGTCCTGAAGACGTCTTCCAACGTGAATAGGGTTCAGAAGACGTGCTGAAGACGTCTTCCAACGTGAATAGGGTTCAGAAGACGTCCAGAAGACGTCTTCCAACGTGCGTCAGGGATTCAGAAGACGTCCTGAAGACGTCTTCCAACGTGCGTCAGGGATTCAGAAGACGTCCTGAAGACGTCTTCCAACGTGAATAGGGTTCAGAAGACGTCCTGAAGACGTCTTCCAACGTGAATAGGGTTCAGAAGACGTCCTGAAGACGTCTTCCAACGTGCGTCAGGGATTCAGAAGACGTCCTGAAGACGTCTTCCAACGTGAATAGGGTTCAGAAGACGTCCAGAAGACGTCTTCCAACGTGCGTCAGGGATTCAGAAGACGTCCTGAAGACGTCTTCCAACGTGAATACGGTTCAGAAGACGTCCTGAAGACGTCTTCCAACGTGAATAGGGTTCAGAAGACGTCCAGAAGACGTCTACCAACGTGCGTCAGGGATTCAGAAGACGTCCTGAAGACGTCTTCCAACGTGAATAGGGTTCAGAAGACGTCCTGAAGACGTCTCCCAACGTGCGTCAGGGATTCAGAAGACGTCCTGAAGACGTCTTCCAACGTGCGTCAGGGATTCAGAAAACGTCCTGAAGACGTCTTCCAACGTGAATAGGGTTCAGAAGACGTGCTGAAGACGTCTTCCAACGTGAATAGGGTTCAGAAGACGTCCAGAAGACGTCTTCCAACGTGCGTCAGGGATTCAGAAGACGTCCTGAAGACGTCTTCCAACGTGAATAGGGTTCAGAAGACGTCCAGAAGACGTCTTCCAACGTGAATAGGGTTCAGAAGACGTGCTGAAGACGTCTTCCAACGTGAATAGGGTTCAGAAGACGTCTTGAAGACGTCTTCCAACGTGAATAGGGTTCAGAAGACGTCCTGAAGACGTCTTCCAACGTGAATACGGTTCAGAAGACGTCCTGAAGACGTCTTCCAATGTGAATAGGGTTCAGAAGACGTCCTGAAGACGTCTTCCAACGTGAATAGGGTTCAGAAGACGTCCTGATAACGTCTTCCAACGTGCGTCAGGGATTCAGAAGACGTCCTGAAGACGTCTTCCAACGTGAATAGGGTTCAGAAGACGTCCTGAAGACGTCTTCCAACGTGAATAGGGTTCAGAAGACGTCCTGAAGACGTCTTCCAACGTGCGTCAGGGATTCAGAAGACGTCCTGAAGACGTCTTCCAACGTGAATAGGGTTCAGAAGACGTCCAGAAGACGTCTTCCAACGTGCGTCAGGGATTCAGAAGACGTCCTGAAGACGTATTCCAACGTGAATAGGGTTCAGAAGACGTCCTGAAGACGTCTTCCAACGTGAATAGGGTTCAGAAGACGTGCTGAAGACGTCTTCCAACGTGCGTCAGGGATTCAGAAGACGTCCTGAAGACGTCTTCCAACGTGAATAGGGTTCAGAAGACGTGCTGAAGACGTCTTCCAACGTGAATAGGGTTCAGAAGACGTCCTGAAGACGTCTTCCAACGTGCGTCGGGGATTCAGAAGACGTCCTGAAGACGTCTTCCAACGTGCGTCAGGGATTCAGAAGACGTCCTGAAGACGTCTTCCAACGTGAATAGGGTTCAGAAGACGTCCTGAAGACGTCTTCCAACGTGAATAGGGTTCAGAAGACGTCCTGAAGACGTCTTCCAACGTGCGTCAGGGATTCAGAAGACGTCCTGAAGACGTCTTCCAACGTGAATAGGGTTCAGAAGACGTCCAGAAGACGTCTTCCAACGTGCGTCAGGGATTCAGAAGACGTCCTGAAGACGTCTTCCAACGTGCGTCAGGGATTCAGAAAACGTCCTGAAGACGTCTTCCAACGTGAATAGGGTTCAGAAGACGTGCTGAAGACGTCTTCCAACGTGAATAGGGTTCAGAAGACGTCCAGAAGACGTCTTCCAACGTGCGTCAGGGATTCAGAAGACGTCCTGAAGACGTCTTCCAACGTGCGTCAGGGATTCAGAAGACGTCCTGAAGACGTCTTCCAACGTGAATAGGGTTCAGAAGACGTCCTGAAGACGTCTTCCAACGTGAATAGGGTTCAGAAGACGTCCTGAAGACGTCTTCCAACGTGCGTCAGGGATTCAGAAGACGTCCTGAAGACGTCTTCCAACGTGAATAGGGTTCAGAAGACGTCCAGAAGACGTCTTCCAACGTGCGTCAGGGATTCAGAAGACGTCCTGAAGACGTCTTCCAACGTGAATACGGTTCAGAAGACGTCCTGAAGACGTCTTCCAACGTGAATAGGGTTCAGAAGACGTCCAGAAGACGTCTACCAACGTGCGTCAGGGATTCAGAAGACGTCCTGAAGACGTCTTCCAACGTGAATAGGGTTCAGAAGACGTCCTGAAGACGTCTCCCAACGTGCGTCAGGGATTCAGAAGACGTCCTGAAGACGTCTTCCAACGTGCGTCAGGGATTCAGAAAACGTCCTGAAGACGTCTTCCAACGTGAATAGGGTTCAGAAGACGTGCTGAAGACGTCTTCCAACGTGAATAGGGTTCAGAAGACGTCCAGAAGACGTCTTCCAACGTGCGTCAGGGATTCAGAAGACGTCCTGAAGACGTCTTCCAACGTGAATAGGGTTCAGAAGACGTCCAGAAGACGTCTTCCAACGTGAATAGGGTTCAGAAGACGTGCTGAAGACGTCTTCCAACGTGAATAGGGTTCAGAAGACGTCCTGAAGACGTCTTCCAACGTGAATAGGGTTCAGAAGACGTCCTGAAGACGTCTTCCAACGTGAATACGGTTCAGAAGACGTCCTGAAGACGTCTTCCAATGTGAATAGGGTTCAGAAGACGTCCTGAAGACGTCTTCCAACGTGAATAGGGTTCAGAAGACGTCCTGATAACGTCTTCCAACGTGCGTCAGGGATTCAGAAGACGTCCTGAAGACGTCTTCCAACGTGAATAGGGTTCAGAAGACGTCCTGAAGACGTCTTCCAACGTGAATAGGGTTCAGAAGACGTCCTGAAGACGTCTTCCAACGTGCGTCAGGGATTCAGAAGACGTCCTGAAGACGTCTTCCAACGTGAATAGGGTTCAGAAGACGTCCAGAAGACGTCTTCCAACGTGCGTCAGGGATTCAGAAGACGTCCTGAAGACGTATTCCAACGTGAATAGGGTTCAGAAGACGTCCTGAAGACGTCTTCCAACGTGAATAGGGTTCAGAAGACGTGCTGAAGACGTCTTCCAACGTGCGTCAGGGATTCAGAAGACGTCCTGAAGACGTCTTCCAACGTGAATAGGGTTCAGAAGACGTCCTGAAGACGTCTTCCAACGTGCGTCAGGGATTCAGAAGACGTCCTGAAGACGTCTTCCAACGTGCGTCAGGGATTCAGAAAACGTCCTGAAGACGTCTTCCAACGTGAATAGGGTTCAGAAGACGTGCTGAAGACGTCTTCCAACGTGAATAGGGTTCAGAAGATGTCCTGAAGACGTCTTCCAACGTGAATAGGGTTCAGAAGACGTCCTGAAGACGTCTTCCAACGTGCGTCAGGGATTCAGAAGACGTCCTGAAGACGTCTTCCAACGTGCGTCAGGGATTCAGAAGACGTCCTGAAGACGTCTTCCAACGTGAATAGGGTTCAGAAGACGTCCTGAAGACGTCTTCCAACGTGAATAGGGTTCAGAAGACGTCCTGAAGACGTCTTCCAACGTGCGTCAGGGATTCAGAAGACGTCCTGAAGACGTCTTCCAACGTGAATAGGGTTCAGAAGACGTCCAGAAGACGTCTTCCAACGTGCGTCAGGGATTCAGAAGACGTCCTGAAGACGTCTTCCAACGTGAATACGGTTCAGAAGACGTCCTGAAGACGTCTTCCAACGTGAATAGGGTTCAGAAGACGTCCAGAAGACGTCTTCCAACGTGCGTCAGGGATTCAGAAGACGTCCTGAAGACGTCTTCCAACGTGAATAGGGTTCAGAAGACGTCCTGAAGACGTCTTCCAACGTGCGTCAGGGATTCAGAAGACGTCCTGAAGACGTCTTCCAACGTGCGTCAGGGATTCAGAAAACGTCCTGAAGACGTCTTCCAACGTGAATAGGGTTCAGAAGACGTGCTGAAGACGTCTTCCAACGTGAATAGGGTTCAGAAGACGTCCAGAAGACGTCTTCCAACGTGCGTCAGGGATTCAGAAGACGTCCTGAAGACGTCTTCCAACGTGAATAGGGTTCAGAAGACGTCCAGAAGACGTCTTCCAACGTGAATAGGGTTCAGAAGACGTGCTGAAGACGTCTTCCAACGTGAATAGGGTTCAGAAGACGTCCTGAAGACGTCTTCCAACGTGAATAGGGTTCAGAAGACGTCCTGAAGACGTCTTCCAACGTGAATACGGTTCAGAAGACGTCCTGAAGACGTCTTCCAATGTGAATAGGGTTCAGAAGACGTCCTGAAGACGTCTTCCAACGTGAATAGGGTTCAGAAGACGTCCTGATAACGTCTTCCAACGTGCGTCAGGGATTCAGAAGACGTCCTGAAGACGTCTTCCAACGTGAATAGGGTTCAGAAGACGTCCTGAAGACGTCTTCCAACGTGAATAGGGTTCAGAAGACGTCCTGAAGACGTCTTCCAACGTGCGTCAGGGATTCAGAAGACGTCCTGAAGACGTCTTCCAACGTGAATAGGGTTCAGAAGACGTCCAGAAGACGTCTTCCAACGTGCGTCAGGGATTCAGAAGACGTCCTGAAGACGTATTCCAACGTGAATAGGGTTCAGAAGACGTCCTGAAGACGTCTTCCAACGTGAATAGGGTTCAGAAGACGTGCTGAAGACGTCTTCCAACGTGCGTCAGGGATTCAGAAGACGTCCTGAAGACGTCTTCCAACGTGAATAGGGTTCAGAAGACGTCCTGAAGACGTCTTCCAACGTGCGTCAGGGATTCAGAAGACGTCCTGAAGACGTCTTCCAACGTGCGTCAGGGATTCAGAAAACGTCCTGAAGACGTCTTCCAACGTGAATAGGGTTCAGAAGACGTGCTGAAGACGTCTTCCAACGTGAATAGGGTTCAGAAGACGTCCTGAAGACGTCTTCCAACGTGAATAGGGTTCAGAAGACGTCCTGAAGACGTCTTCCAACGTGCGTCAGGGATTCAGAAGACGTCCTGAAGACGTCTTCCAACGTGAATAGGGTTCAGAAGACGTCCAGAAGACGTCTTCCAACGTGCGTCAGGGATTCAGAAGACGTCCTGAAGACGTCTTCCAACGTGCGTCAGGGATTCAGAAAACGTCCTGAAGACGTCTTCCAACGTGAATAGGGTTCAGAAGACGTGCTGAAGACGTCTTCCAACGTGAATAGGGTTCAGAAGACGTCCAGAAGACGTCTTCCAACGTGCGTCAGGGATTCAGAAGACGTCCTGAAGACGTCTTCCAACGTGCGTCAGGGATTCAGAAGACGTCCTGAAGACGTCTTCCAACGTGAATAGGGTTCAGAAGACGTCCTGAAGACGTCTTCCAACGTGAATAGGGTTCAGAAGACGTCCTGAAGACGTCTTCCAACGTGCGTCAGGGATTCAGAAGACGTCCTGAAGACGTCTTCCAACGTGAATAGGGTTCAGAAGACGTCCAGAAGACGTCTTCCAACGTGCGTCAGGGATTCAGAAGACGTCCTGAAGACGTCTTCCAACGTGAATACGGTTCAGAAGACGTCCTGAAGACGTCTTCCAACGTGAATAGGGTTCAGAAGACGTCCAGAAGACGTCTACCAACGTGCGTCAGGGATTCAGAAGACGTCCTGAAGACGTCTTCCAACGTGAATAGGGTTCAGAAGACGTCCTGAAGACGTCTTCCAACGTGCGTCAGGGATTCAGAAGACGTCCTGAAGACGTCTTCCAACGTGCGTCAGGGATTCAGAAAACGTCCTGAAGACGTCTTCCAACGTGAATAGGGTTCAGAAGACGTGCTGAAGACGTCTTCCAACGTGAATAGGGTTCAGAAGACGTCCAGAAGACGTCTTCCAACGTGCGTCAGGGATTCAGAAGACGTCCTGAAGACGTCTTCCAACGTGAATAGGGTTCAGAAGACGTCCAGAAGACGTCTTCCAACGTGAATAGGGTTCAGAAGACGTGCTGAAGACGTCTTCCAACGTGAATAGGGTTCAGAAGACGTCCTGAAGACGTCTTCCAACGTGAATAGGGTTCAGAAGACGTCCTGAAGACGTCTTCCAACGTGAATACGGTTCAGAAGACGTCCTGAAGACGTCTTCCAATGTGAATAGGGTTCAGAAGACGTCCTGAAGACGTCTTCCAACGTGAATAGGGTTCAGAAGACGTCCTGATAACGTCTTCCAACGTGCGTCAGGGATTCAGAAGACGTCCTGAAGACGTCTTCCAACGTGAATAGGGTTCAGAAGACGTCCTGAAGACGTCTTCCAACGTGAATAGGGTTCAGAAGACGTCCTGAAGACGTCTTCCAACGTGCGTCAGGGATTCAGAAGACGTCCTGAAGACGTCTTCCAACGTGAATAGGGTTCAGAAGACGTCCAGAAGACGTCTTCCAACGTGCGTCAGGGATTCAGAAGACGTCCTGAAGACGTATTCCAACGTGAATAGGGTTCAGAAGACGTCCTGAAGACGTCTTCCAACGTGAATAGGGTTCAGAAGACGTGCTGAAGACGTCTTCCAACGTGCGTCAGGGATTCAGAAGACGTCCTGAAGACGTCTTCCAACGTGAATAGGGTTCAGAAGACGTCCTGAAGACGTCTTCCAACGTGCGTCAGGGATTCAGAAGACGTCCTGAAGACGTCTTCCAACGTGCGTCAGGGATTCAGAAAACGTCCTGAAGACGTCTTCCAACGTGAATAGGGTTCAGAAGACGTGCTGAAGACGTCTTCCAACGTGAATAGGGTTCAGAAGATGTCCTGAAGACGTCTTCCAACGTGAATAGGGTTCAGAAGACGTCCTGAAGACGTCTTCCAACGTGCGTCAGGGATTCAGAAGACGTCCTGAAGACGTCTTCCAACGTGCGTCAGGGATTCAGAAGACGTCCTGAAGACGTCTTCCAACGTGAATAGGGTTCAGAAGACGTCCTGAAGACGTCTTCCAACGTGAATAGGGTTCAGAAGACGTCCTGAAGACGTCTTCCAACGTGCGTCAGGGATTCAGAAGACGTCCTGAAGACGTCTTCCAACGTGAATAGGGTTCAGAAGACGTCCAGAAGACGTCTTCCAACGTGCGTCAGGGATTCAGAAGACGTCCTGAAGACGTCTTCCAACGTGCGTCAGGGATTCAGAAGACGTCCTGAAGACGTCTTCCAACGTGAATAGGGTTCAGAAGACGTCCTGAAGACGTCTTCCAACGTGAATAGGGTTCAGAAGACGTCCTGAAGACGTCTTCCAACGTGCGTCAGGGATTCAGAAGACGTCCTGAAGACGTCTTCCAACGTGAATAGGGTTCAGAAGACGTCCAGAAGACGTCTTCCAACGTGCGTCAGGGATTCAGAAGACGTCCTGAAGACGTCTTCCAACGTGAATACGGTTCAGAAGACGTCCTGAAGACGTCTTCCAACGTGAATAGGGTTCAGAAGACGTCCAGAAGACGTCTTCCAACGTGCGTCAGGGATTCAGAAGACGTCCTGAAGACGTCTTCCAACGTGAATAGGGTTCAGAAGACGTCCTGAAGACGTCTTCCAACGTGCGTCAGGGATTCAGAAGACGTCCTGAAGACGTCTTCCAACGTGCGTCAGGGATTCAGAAAACGTCCTGAAGACGTCTTCCAACGTGAATAGGGTTCAGAAGACGTGCTGAAGACGTCTTCCAACGTGAATAGGGTTCAGAAGACGTCCAGAAGACGTCTTCCAACGTGCGTCAGGGATTCAGAAGACGTCCTGAAGACGTCTTCCAACGTGAATAGGGTTCAGAAGACGTCCAGAAGACGTCTTCCAACGTGAATAGGGTTCAGAAGACGTGCTGAAGACGTCTTCCAACGTGAATAGGGTTCAGAAGACGTCCTGAAGACGTCTTCCAACGTGAATAGGGTTCAGAAGACGTCCTGAAGACGTCTTCCAACGTGAATACGGTTCAGAAGACGTCCTGAAGACGTCTTCCAATGTGAATAGGGTTCAGAAGACGTCCTGAAGACGTCTTCCAACGTGAATAGGGTTCAGAAGACGTCCTGATAACGTCTTCCAACGTGCGTCAGGGATTCAGAAGACGTCCTGAAGACGTCTTCCAACGTGAATAGGGTTCAGAAGACGTCCTGAAGACGTCTTCCAACGTGAATAGGGTTCAGAAGACGTCCTGAAGACGTCTTCCAACGTGCGTCAGGGATTCAGAAGACGTCCTGAAGACGTCTTCCAACGTGAATAGGGTTCAGAAGACGTCCAGTAGACGTCTTCCAACGTGCGTCAGGGATTCAGAAGACGTCCTGAAGACGTATTCCAACGTGAATAGGGTTCAGAAGACGTCCTGAAGACGTCTTCCAACGTGAATAGGGTTCAGAAGACGTGCTGAAGACGTCTTCCAACGTGCGTCAGGGATTCAGAAGACGTCCTGAAGACGTCTTCCAACGTGAATAGGGTTCAGAAGACGTCCTGAAGACGTCTTCCAACGTGCGTCAGGGATTCAGAAGACGTCCTGAAGACGTCTTCCAACGTGCGTCAGGGATTCAGAAAACGTCCTGAAGACGTCTTCCAACGTGAATAGGGTTCAGAAGACGTGCTGAAGACGTCTTCCAACGTGAATAGGGTTCAGAAGATGTCCTGAAGACGTCTTCCAACGTGAATAGGGTTCAGAAGACGTCCTGAAGACGTCTTCCAACGTGCGTCAGGGATTCAGAAGACGTCCTGAAGACGTCTTCCAACGTGCGTCAGGGATTCAGAAGACGTCCTGAAGACGTCTTCCAACGTGAATAGGGTTCAGAAGACGTCCTGAAGACGTCTTCCAACGTGAATAGGGTTCAGAAGACGTCCTGAAGACGTCTTCCAACGTGCGTCAGGGATTCAGAAGACGTCCTGAAGACGTCTTCCAACGTGAATAGGGTTCAGAAGACGTCCAGAAGACGTCTTCCAACGTGCGTCAGGGATTCAGAAGACGTCCTGAAGACGTCTTCCAACGTGAATAGGGTTCAGAAGACGTCCTGAAGACGTCTTCCAACGTGAATAGGGTTCAGAAGACGTGCTGAAGACGTCTTCCAACGTGCGTCAGGGATTCAGAAGACGTCCTGAAGACGTCTTCCAACGTGAATAGGGTTCATAAGACGTCCTGAAGACGTCTTCCAACGTGAATAGGGTTCATAAGACGTCCTGAAGACGTCTTCCAACGTGAATAGGGTTCAGAAGACGTGCTGAAGACGTCTTCCAACGTGAATAGGGTTCAGAAGACGTCCAGAAGACGTCTTCCAACGTGCGTCAGGGATTCAGAAGACGTCCTGAAGACGTCTTCCAACGTGCGTCAGGGATTCAGAAGACGTCCTGAAGACGTCTTCCAACGTGAATAGGGTTCAGAAGACGTCCTGAAGACGTCTTCCAACGTGAATAGGGTTCAGAAGACGTCCTGAAGACGTCTTCCAACGTGCGTCAGGGATTCAGAAGACGTCCTGAAGACGTCTTCCAACGTGCGTCAGGGATTCAGAAAACGTCCTGAAGACGTCTTCCAACGTGAATAGGGTTCAGAAGACGTGCTGAAGACGTCTTCCAACGTGAATAGGGTTCAGAAGACGTCCAGAAGACGTCTTCCAACGTGCGTCAGGGATTCAGAAGACGTCCTGAAGACGTCTTCCAACGTGAATAGGGTTCAGAAGACGTCCAGAAGACGTCTTCCAACGTGAATAGGGTTCAGAAGACGTGCTGAAGACGTCTTCCAACGTGAATAGGGTTCAGAAGACGTCCTGAAGACGTCTTCCAACGTGAATAGGGTTCAGAAGACGTCCTGAAGACGTCTTCCAACGTGAATACGGTTCAGAAGACGTCCTGAAGACGTCTTCCGATGTGAATAGGGTTCAGAAGACGTCCTGAAGACGTCTTCCAACGTGAATAGGGTTCAGAAGACGTCCTGATAACGTCTTCCAACGTGCGTCAGGGATTCAGAAGACGTCCTGAAGACGTCTTCCAACGTGAATAGGGTTCAGAAGACGTCCTGAAGACGTCTTCCAACGTGAATAGGGTTCAGAAGACGTCCTGTAGACGTCTTCCAACGTGCGTCAGGGATTCAGAAGACGTCCTGAAGACGTCTTCCAACGTGAGTAGGGTTCAGAAGACGTCCTGAAGACGTCTTCCAACGTGAATAGGGTTCATAAGACGTCCTGAAGACGTCTTCCAACGTGAATAGGGTTCAGAAGACGTCCAGAAGACGTCTTCCAACGTGCGTCAGGGATTCAGAAGACGTCCTGAAGACGTCTTCCAACGTGAATAGGGTTCAGAAGACGTCCAGAAGACGTCTTCCAACGTGCGTCAGGGATTCAGAAGACGTCCTGAAGACGTCTTCCAACGTGAATACGGTTCAGAAGACGTCCTGAAGACGTCTTCCAATGTGAATAGGGTTCAGAAGACGTCCAGAAGACGTCTTCCAACGTGCGTCAGGGATTCAGAAGACGTCCTGAAGACGTCTTCCAACGTGAATAGGGTTCAGAAGACGTCCTGAAGACGTCTTCCAACGTGCGTCAGGGATTCAGAAGACGTCCTGAAGACGTCTTCCAACGTGCGTCAGGGATTCAGAAAACGTCCTGAAGACGTCTTCCAACGTGAATAGGGTTCAGAAGACGTGCTGAAGACGTCTTCCAACGTGAATAGGGTTCAGAAGACGTCCAGAAGACGTCTTCCAACGTGCGTCAGGGATTCAGAAGACGTCCTGAAGACGTCTTCCAACGTGCGTCAGGGATTCAGAAGACGTCCTGAAGACGTCTTCCAACGTGAATAGGGTTCAGAAGACGTCCTGAAGACGTCTTCCAACGTGAATAGGGTTCAGAAGACGTCCTGAAGACGTCTTCCAACGTGCGTCAGGGATTCAGAAGACGTCCTGAAGACGTCTTCCAACGTGAATAGGGTTCAGAAGACGTCCAGAAGACGTCTTCCAACGTGCGTCAGGGATTCAGAAGACGTCCTGAAGACGTCTTCCAACGTGAATACGGTTCAGAAGACGTCCTGAAGACGTCTTCCAACGTGAATAGGGTTCAGAAGACGTCCAGAAGACGTCTTCCAACGTGCGTCAGGGATTCAGAAGACGTCCTGAAGACGTCTTCCAACGTGAATAGGGTTCAGAAGACGTCCTGAAGACGTCTTCCAACGTGCGTCAGGGATTCAGAAGACGTCCTGAAGACGTCTTCCAACGTGCGTCAGGGATTCAGAAAACGTCCTGAAGACGTCTTCCAACGTGAATAGGGTTCAGAAGACGTGCTGAAGACGTCTTCCAACGTGAATAGGGTTCAGAAGACGTCCAGAAGACGTCTTCCAACGTGCGTCAGGGATTCAGAAGACGTCCTGAAGACGTCTTCCAACGTGAATAGGGTTCAGAAGACGTCCAGAAGACGTCTTCCAACGTGAATAGGGTTCAGAAGACGTGCTGAAGACGTCTTCCAACGTGAATAGGGTTCAGAAGACGTCCTGAAGACGTCTTCCAACGTGAATAGGGTTCAGAAGACGTGCTGAAGACGTCTTCCAACGTGCGTCAGGGATTCAGAAGACGTCCTGAAGACGTCTTCCAACGTGAATAGGGTTCAGAAGACGTCCTGAAGACGTCTTCCAACGTGCGTCAGGGATTCAGAAGACGTCCTGAAGACGTCTTCCAACGTGCGTCAGGGATTCAGAAAACGTCCTGAAGACGTCTTCCAACGTGAATAGGGTTCAGAAGACGTGCTGAAGACGTCTTCCAACGTGAATAGGGTTCAGAAGATGTCCTGAAGACGTCTTCCAACGTGAATAGGGTTCAGAAGACGTCCTGAAGACGTCTTCCAACGTGCGTCAGGGATTCAGAAGACGTCCTGAAGACGTCTTCCAACGTGCGTCAGGGATTCAGAAGACGTCCTGAAGACGTCTTCCAACGTGAATAGGGTTCAGAAGACGTCCTGAAGACGTCTTCCAACGTGAATAGGGTTCAGAAGACGTCCTGAAGACGTCTTCCAACGTGCGTCAGGGATTCAGAAGACGTCCTGAAGACGTCTTCCAACGTGCGTCAGGGATTCAGAAGACGTCCTGAAGACGTCTTCCAACGTGAATAGGGTTCAGAAGACGTCCTGAAGACGTCTTCCAACGTGAATAGGGTTCAGAAGACGTCCTGAAGACGTCTTCCAACGTGCGTCAGGGATTCAGAAGACGTCCTGAAGACGTCTTCCAACGTGAATAGGGTTCAGAAGACGTCCAGAAGACGTCTTCCAACGTGCGTCAGGGATTCAGAAGACGTCCTGAAGACGTCTTCCAACGTGAATACGGTTCAGAAGACGTCCTGAAGACGTCTTCCAACGTGAATAGGGTTCAGAAGACGTCCAGAAGACGTCTTCCAACGTGCGTCAGGGATTCAGAAGACGTCCTGAAGACGTCTTCCAACGTGAATAGGGTTCAGAAGACGTCCTGAAGACGTCTTCCAACGTGCGTCAGGGATTCAGAAGACGTCCTGAAGACGTCTTCCAACGTGCGTCAGGGATTCAGAAAACGTCCTGAAGACGTCTTCCAACGTGAATAGGGTTCAGAAGACGTCCAGAAGACGTCTTCCAACGTGCGTCAGGGATTCAGAAGACGTCCTGAAGACGTCTTCCAACGTGAATAGGGTTCAGAAGACGTCCTGAAGACGTCTTCCAACGTGCGTCAGGGATTCAGAAGACGTCCTGAAGACGTCTTCCAACGTGCGTCAGGGATTCAGAAAACGTCCTGAAGACGTCTTCCAACGTGAATAGGGTTCAGAAGACGTGCTGAAGACGTCTTCCAACGTGCGTCGGGGATTCAGAAGACGTCCTGAAGACGTCTTCCAACGTGCGTCAGGGATTCAGAAGACGTCCTGAAGACGTCTTCCAACGTGAATAGGGTTCAGAAGACGTCCTGAAGACGTCTTCCAACGTGAATAGGGTTCAGAAGACGTCCTGAAGACGTCTTCCAACGTGCGTCAGGGATTCAGAAGACGTCCTGAAGACGTCTTCCAACGTGAATAGGGTTCAGAAGACGTCCTGAAGACGTCTTCCAACGTGAATAGGGTTCATAAGACGTCCTGAAGACGTCTTCCAACGTGAATAGGGTTCAGAAGACGTCCTGAAGACGTCTTCCAACGTGAATAGGGTTCAGAAGACGTCCTGAAGACGTCTTCCAACGTGCGTCGGGGATTCAGAAGACGTCCTGAAGACGTCTTCCAACGTGCGTCAGGGATTCAGAAGACGTCCTGAAGACGTCTTCCAACGTGAATAGGGTTCAGAAGACGTCCTGAAGACGTCTTCCAACGTGAATAGGGTTCAGAAGACGTCCTGAAGACGTCTTCCAACGTGCGTCAGGGATTCAGAAGACGTCCTGAAGACGTCTTCCAACGTGAATAGGGTTCAGAAGACGTCCAGAAGACGTCTTCCAACGTGCGTCAGGGATTCAGAAGACGTCCTGAAGACGTCTTCCAACGTGCGTCAGGGATTCAGAAAACGTCCTGAAGACGTCTTCCAACGTGAATAGGGTTCAGAAGACGTGCTGAAGACGTCTTCCAACGTGAATAGGGTTCAGAAGACGTCCAGAAGACGTCTTCCAACGTGCGTCAGGGATTCAGAAGACGTCCTGAAGACGTCTTCCAACGTGCGTCAGGGATTCAGAAGACGTCCTGAAGACGTCTTCCAACGTGAATAGGGTTCAGAAGACGTCCTGAAGACGTCTTCCAACGTGAATAGGGTTCAGAAGACGTCCTGAAGACGTCTTCCAACGTGCGTCAGGGATTCAGAAGACGTCCTGAAGACGTCTTCCAACGTGAATAGGGTTCAGAAGACGTCCAGAAGACGTCTTCCAACGTGCGTCAGGGATTCAGAAGACGTCCTGAAGACGTCTTCCAACGTGAATACGGTTCAGAAGACGTCCTGAAGACGTCTTCCAACGTGAATACGGTTCAGAAGACGTCCAGAAGACGTCTACCAACGTGCGTCAGGGATTCAGAAGACGTCCTGAAGACGTCTTCCAACGTGAATAGGGTTCAGAAGACGTCCTGAAGACGTCTTCCAACGTGCGTCAGGGATTCAGAAGACGTCCTGAAAACGTCTTCCAACGTGCGTCAGGGATTCAGAAAACGTCCTGAAGACGTCTTCCAACGTGAATAGGGTTCAGAAGACGTGCTGAAGACGTCTTCCAACGTGAATAGGGTTCAGAAGACGTCCAGAAGACGTCTTCCAACGTGCGTCAGGGATTCAGAAGACGTCCTGAAGACGTCTTCCAACGTGAATAGGGTTCAGAAGACGTCCAGAAGACGTCTTCCAACGTGAATAGGGTTCAGAAGACGTGCTGAAGACGTCTTCCAACGTGAATAGGGTTCAGAAGACGTCCTGAAGACGTCTTCCAACGTGAATAGGGTTCAGAAGACGTCCTGAAGACGTCTTCCAACGTGAATACGGTTCAGAAGACGTCCTGAAGACGTCTTCCAATGTGAATAGGGTTCAGAAGACGTCCTGAAGACGTCTTCCAACGTGAATAGGGTTCAGAAGACGTCCTGATAACGTCTTCCAACGTGCGTCAGGGATTCAGAAGACGTCCTGAAGACGTCTTCCAACGTGAATAGGGTTCAGAAGACGTCCTGAAGACGTCTTCCAACGTGCGTCAGGGATTCAGAAGACGTCCTGAAGACGTCTTCCAACGTGAATAGGGTTCAGAAGACGTCCAGAAGACGTCTTCCAACGTGCGTCAGGGATTCAGAAGACGTCCTGAAGACGTCTTCCAACGTGCGTCAGGGATTCAGAAAACGTCCTGAAGACGTCTTCCAACGTGAATAGGGTTCAGAAGACGTGCTGAAGACGTCTTCCAACGTGAATAGGGTTCAGAAGACGTCCAGAAGACGTCTTCCAACGTGCGTCAGGGATTCAGAAGACGTCCTGAAGACGTCTTCCAACGTGCGTCAGGGATTCAGAAGACGTCCTGAAGACGTCTTCCAACGTGAATAGGGTTCAGAAGACGTCCTGAAGACGTCTTCCAACGTGAATAGGGTTCAGAAGACGTCCTGAAGACGTCTTCCAACGTGCGTCAGGGATTCAGAAGACGTCCTGAAGACGTCTTCCAACGTGAATAGGGTTCAGAAGACGTCCAGAAGACGTCTTCCAACGTGCGTCAGGGATTCAGAAGACGTCCTGAAGACGTCTTCCAACGTGAATACGGTTCAGAAGACGTCCTGAAGACGTCTTCCAACGTGCGTCAGGGATTCAGAAGACGTCCTGAAAACGTCTTCCAACGTGCGTCAGGGATTCAGAAAACGTCCTGAAGACGTCTTCCAACGTGAATAGGGTTCAGAAGACGTGCTGAAGACGTCTTCCAACGTGAATAGGGTTCAGAAGACGTCCAGAAGACGTCTTCCAACGTGCGTCAGGGATTCAGAAGACGTCCTGAAGACGTCTTCCAACGTGAATAGGGTTCAGAAGACGTCCAGAAGACGTCTTCCAACGTGAATAGGGTTCAGAAGACGTGCTGAAGACGTCTTCCAACGTGAATAGGGTTCAGAAGACGTCCTGAAGACGTCTTCCAACGTGAATAGGGTTCAGAAGACGTCCAGAAGACGTCTTCCAACGTGCGTCAGGGATTCAGAAGACGTCCTGAAGACGTCTTCCAACGTGAATAGGGTTCAGAAGACGTCCAGAAGACGTCTTCCAACGTGAATAGGGTTCAGAAGACGTGCTGAAGACGTCTTCCAACGTGAATAGGGTTCACAAGACGTCCTGAAGACGTCTTCCAACGTGAATAGGGTTCAGAAGACGTCCTGAAGACGTCTTCCAACGTGAATACGGTTCAGAAGACGTCCTGAAGACGTCTTCCAATGTGAATAGGGTTCAGAAGACGTCCTGAAGACGTCTTCCAACGTGAATAGGGTTCAGAAGACGTCCTGATAACGTCTTCCAACGTGCGTCAGGGATTCAGAAGACGTCCTGAAGACGTCTTCCAACGTGAATACGGTTCAGAAGACGTCCTGAAGACGTCTTCCAACGTGAATAGGGTTCAGAAGACGTCCTGAAGACGTCTTCCAACGTGCGTCAGGGATTCAGAAGACGTCCTGAAGACGTCTTCCAACGTGAATAGGGTTCAGAAGACGTCCAGAAGACGTCTTCCAACGTGCGTCAGGGATTCAGAAGACGTCCTGAAGACGTATTCCAACGTGAATAGGGTTCAGAAGACGTCCTGAAGACGTCTTCCAACGTGAATAGGGTTCAGAAGACGTGCTGAAGACGTCTTCCAACGTGCGTCAGGGATTCAGAAGACGTCCTGAAGACGTCTTCCAACGTGAATAGGGTTCAGAAGACGTCCTGAAGACGTCTTCCAACGTGCGTCAGGGATTCAGAAGACGTCCTGAAGACGTCTTCCAACGTGCGTCAGGGATTCAGAAAACGTCCTGAAGACGTCTTCCAACGTGAATAGGGTTCAGAAGACGTGCTGAAGACGTCTTCCAACGTGAATAGGGTTCAGAAGATGTCCTGAAGACGTCTTCCAACGTGAATAGGGTTCAGAAGACGTCCTGAAGACGTCTTCCAACGTGCGTCAGGGATTCAGAAGACGTCCTGAAGACGTCTTCCAACGTGCGTCAGGGATTCAGAAGACGTCCTGAAGACGTCTTCCAACGTGAATAGGGTTCAGAAGACGTCCTGAAGACGTCTTCCAACGTGAATAGGGTTCAGAAGACGTCCTGAAGACGTCTTCCAACGTGCGTCAAGGATTCAGAAGACGTCCTGAAGACGTCTTCCAACGTGAATAGGGTTCAGAAGACGTCCAGAAGACGTCTTCCAACGTGCGTCAGGGATTCAGAAGACGTCCTGAAGACGTCTTCCAACGTGAATAGGGTTCAGAGGACGTCCTGAAGACGTCTTCCAACGTGAATAGGGTTCAGAAGACGTGCTGAAGACGTCTTCCAACGTGCGTCAGGGATTCAGAAGACGTCCTGAAGACGTCTTCCAACGTGAATAGGGTTCATAAGACGTCCTGAAGACGTCTTCCAACGTGAATAGGGTTCATAAGACGTCCTGAAGACGTCTTCCAACGTGAATAGGGTTCAGAAGACGTGCTGAAGACGTCTTCCAACGTGAATAGGGTTCAGAAGACGTCCAGAAGACGTCTTCCAACGTGCGTCAGGGATTCAGAAGACGTCCTGAAGACGTCTTCCAACGTGCGTCAGGGATTCAGAAGACGTCCTGAAGACGTCTTCCAACGTGAATAAGGTTCAGAAGACGTCCTGAAGACGTCTTCCAACGTGAATAGGGTTCAGAAGACGTCCTGAAGACGTCTTCCAACGTGCGTCAGGGATTCAGAAGACGTCCTGAAGACGTCTTCCAACGTGAATAGGGTTCAGAAGACGTCCAGAAGACGTCTTCCAACGTGCGTCAGGGATTCAGAAGACGTCCTGAAGACGTCTTCCAACGTGAATAGGGTTCAGAAGACGTCCTGAAGACGTCTTCCAACGTGAATAGGGTTCAGAAGACGTGCTGAAGACGTCTTCCAACGTGCGTCAGGGATTCAGAAGACGTCCTGAAGACGTCTTCCAACGTGAATAGGGTTCATAAGACGTCCTGAAGACGTCTTCCGACGTGAATAGGGTTCATAAGACGTCCTGAAGACGTCTTCCAACGTGAATAGGGTTCAGAAGACGTGCTGAAGACGTCTTCCAACGTGAATAGGGTTCAGAAGACGTCCAGAAGACGTCTTCCAACGTGCGTCAGGGATTCAGAAGACGTCCTGAAGACGTCTTCCAACGTGCGTCAGGGATTCAGAAGACGTCCTGAAGACGTCTTCCAACGTGAATAGGGTTCAGAAGACGTCCTGAAGACGTCTTCCAACGTGAATAGGGTTCAGAAGACGTCCTGAAGACGTCTTCCAACGTGCGTCAGGGATTCAGAAGACGTCCTGAAGACGTCTTCCAACGTGAATAGGGTTCAGAAGACGTCCAGAAGACGTCTTCCAACGTGCGTCAGGGATTCAGAAGACGTCCTGAAGACGTCTTCCAACGTGAATAGGGTTCAGAAGACGTCCAGAAGACGTCTTCCAACGTGCGTCAGGGATTCAGAAGACGTCCTGAAGACGTATTCCAACGTGAATAGGGTTCAGAAGACGTCCTGAAGACGTCTTCCAACGTGAATAGGGTTCAGAAGACGTGCTGAAGACGTCTTCCAACGTGCGTCAGGGATTCAGAAGACGTCCTGAAGACGTCTTCCAACGTGAATACGGTTCAGAAGACGTCCTGAAGACGTCTTCCAACGTGCGTCAGGGATTCAGAAGACGTCCTGAAGACGTCTTCCAACGTGAATAGGGTTCAGAAGACGTCCTGAAGACGTCTTCCAACGTGCGTCAGGGATTCAGAAGACGTCCTGAAGACGTCTTCCAACGTGAATAGGGTTCAGAAGACGTCCAGAAGACGTCTTCCAACGTGCGTCAGGGATTCAGAAGACGTCCTGAAGACGTCTTCCAACGTGAATAGGGTTCAGAAGACGTCCTGAAGACGTCTTCCAACGTGAATAGGGTTCAGAAGACGTGCTGAAGACGTCTTCCAACGTGCGTCAGGGATTCAGAAGACGTCCTGAAGACGTCTTCCAACGTGAATAGGGTTCATAAGACGTCCTGAAGACGTCTTCCAACGTGAATAGGGTTCATAAGACGTCCTGAAGACGTCTTCCAACGTGAATAGGGTTCAGAAGACGTGCTGAAGACGTCTTCCAACGTGAATAGGGTTCAGAAGACGTCCAGAAGACGTCTTCCAACGTGCGTCAGGGATTCAGAAGACGTCCTGAAGACGTCTTCCAACGTGCGTCAGGGATTCAGAAGACGTCCTGAAGACGTCTTCCAACGTGAATAGGGTTCAGAAGACGTCCTGAAGACGTCTTCCAACGTGAATAGGGTTCAGAAGACGTCCTGAAGACGTCTTCCAACGTGCGTCAGGGATTCAGAAGACGTCCTGAAGACGTCTTCCAACGTGAATAGGGTTCAGAAGACGTCCAGAAGACGTCTTCCAACGTGCGTCAGGGATTCAGAAGACGTCCTGAAGACGTCTTCCAACGTGAATAGGGTTCAGAAGACGTCCTGAAGACGTCTTCCAACGTGAATAGGGTTCAGAAGACGTGCTGAAGACGTCTTCCAACGTGCGTCAGGGATTCAGAAGACGTCCTGAAGACGTCTTCCAACGTGAATAGGGTTCATAAGACGTCCTGAAGACGTCTTCCGACGTGAATAGGGTTCATAAGACGTCCTGAAGACGTCTTCCAACGTGAATAGGGTTCAGAAGACGTGCTGAAGACGTCTTCCAACGTGAATAGGGTTCAGAAGACGTTCAGAAGACGTCTTCCAACGTGAGTCAGGGATTCAGAAGACGTCCTGAAGACGTCTTCCAACGTGCGTCAGGGATTCAGAAGACGTCCTGAAGACGTCTTCCAACGTGAATAGGGTTCAGAAGACGTCCTGAAGACGTCTTCCAACGTGAATAGGGTTCAGAAGACGTCCTGAAGACGTCTTCCAACGTGCGTCAGGGATTCAGAAGACGTCCTGAAGACGTCTTCCAACGTGAATAGGGTTCAGAAGACGTCCAGAAGACGTCTTCCAACGTGCGTCAGGGATTCAGAAGACGTCCTGAAGACGTCTTCCAACGTGAATAGGGTTCAGAAGACGTCCAGAAGACGTCTTCCAACGTGCGTCAGGGATTCAGAAGACGTCCTGAAGACGTATTCCAACGTGAATAGGGTTCAGAAGACGTCCTGAAGACGTCTTCCAACGTGAATAGGGTTCAGAAGACGTGCTGAAGACGTCTTCCAACGTGCGTCAGGGATTCAGAAGACGTCCTGAAGACGTCTTCCAACGTGAATACGGTTCAGAAGACGTCCTGAAGACGTCTTCCAACGTGAATACGGTTCAGAAGACGTCCAGAAGACGTCTACCAACGTGCGTCAGGGATTCAGAAGACGTCCTGAAGACGTCTTCCAACGTGAATAGGGTTCAGAAGACGTCCTGAAGACGTCTTCCAACGTGCGTCAGGGATTCAGAAGACGTCCTGAAAACGTCTTCCAACGTGCGTCAGGGATTCAGAAAACGTCCTGAAGACGTCTTCCAACGTGAATAGGGTTCAGAAGACGTCCTGAAGACGTCTTCCAACGTGAATAGGGTTCAGAAGACGTCCTGAAGACGTCTTCCAACGTGAATACGGTTCAGAAGACGTCCTGAAGACGTCTTCCAATGTGAATAGGGTTCAGAAGACGTCCTGAAGACGTCTTCCAACGTGAATAGGGTTCAGAAGACGTCCTGATAACGTCTTCCAACGTGCGTCAGGGATTCAGAAGACGTCCTGAAGACGTCTTCCAACGTGAATAGGGTTCAGAAGACGTCCTGAAGACGTCTTCCAACGTGAATAGGGTTCAGAAGACGTCCTGAAGACGTCTTCCAACGTGCGTCAGGGATTCAGAAGACGTCCTGAAGACGTCTTCCAACGTGAATAGGGTTCAGAAGACGTCCAGAAGACGTCTTCCAACGTGCGTCAGGGATTCAGAAGACGTCCTGAAGACGTCTTCCAACGTGCGTCAAGGATTCAGAAGACGTCCTGAAGACGTATTCCAACGTGAATAGGGTTCAGAAGACGTCCTGAAGACGTCTTCCAACGTGAATAGGGTTCAGAAGACGTGCTGAAGACGTCTTCCAACGTGCGTCAGGGATTCAGAAGACGTCCTGAAGACGTCTTCCAACGTGAATAGGGTTCAGAAGACGTTCTGAAGACGTCTTCCAACGTGCGTCAGGGATTCAGAAGACGTCCTGAAGACGTCTTCCAACGTGCGTCAGGGATTCAGAAGACGTCCTGAAGACGTCTTCCAACGTGAATAGGGTTCAGAAGACGTCCTGAAGACGTCTTCCAACGTGAATAGGGTTCAGAAGACGTCCTGAAGACGTCTTCCAACGTGCGTCAGGGATTCAGAAGACGTCCTGAAGACGTCTTCCAACGTGAATAGGGTTCAGAAGACGTCCAGAAGACGTCTTCCAACGTGCGTCAGGGATTCAGAAGACGTCCCGAAGACGTCTTCCAACGTGAATAGGGTTCAGAAGACGTCCTGAAGACGTCTTCCAACGTGAATACGGTTCAGAAGACGTCCTGAAGACGTCTTCCAATGTGAATAGGGTTCAGAAGACGTCCTGAAGACGTCTTCCAACGTGAATAGGGTTCAGAAGACGTCCTGATAACGTCTTCCAACGTGCGTCAGGGATTCAGAAGACGTCCTGAAGACGTCTTCCAACGTGAATAGGGTTCAGAAGACGTCCTGAAGACGTCTTCCAACGTGAATAGGGTTCAGAAGACGTCCTGAAGACGTCTTCCAACGTGCGTCAGGGATTCAGAAGACGTCCTGAAGACGTCTTCCAACGTGAATAGGGTTCAGAAGACGTCCAGAAGACGTCTTCCAACGTGCGTCAGGGATTCAGAAGACGTCCTGAAGACGTATTCCAACGTGAATAGGGTTCAGAAGACGTCCTGAAGACGTCTTCCAACGTGAATAGGGTTCAGAAGACGTGCTGAAGACGTCTTCCAACGTGCGTCAGGGATTCAGAAGACGTCCTGAAGACGTCTTCCAACGTGAATAGGGTTCAGAAGACGTCCTGAAGACGTCTTCCAACGTGAATAGGGTTCAGAAGACGTGCTGAAGACGTCTTCCAACGTGCGTCAGGGATTCAGAAGACGTCCTGAAGACGTCTTCCAACGTGAATAGGGTTCAGAAGACGTCCTGAAGACGTCTTCCAACGTGCGTCAGGGATTCAGAAGACGTCCTGAAGACGTCTTCCAACGTGCGTCAGGGATTCAGAAAACGTCCTGAAGACGTCTTCCAACGTGAATAGGGTTCAGAAGACGTGCTGAAGACGTCTTCCAACGTGAATAGGGTTCAGAAGATGTCCTGAAGACGTCTTCCAACGTGAATAGGGTTCAGAAGACGTCCTGAAGACGTCTTCCAACGTGCGTCAGGGATTCAGAAGACGTCCTGAAGACGTCTTCCAACGTGCGTCAGGGATTCAGAAGACGTCCTGAAGACGTCTTCCAACGTGAATAGGGTTCAGAAGACGTCCTGAAGACGTCTTCCAACGTGAATAGGGTTCAGAAGACGTCCTGAAGACGTCTTCCAACGTGCGTCAGGGATTCAGAAGACGTCCTGAAGACGTCTTCCAACGTGAATAGGGTTCAGAAGACGTCCAGAAGACGTCTTCCAACGTGCGTCAGGGATTCAGAAGACGTCCTGAAGACGTCTTCCAACGTGAATAGGGTTCAGAAGACGTCCTGAAGACGTCTTCCAACGTGAATAGGGTTCAGAAGACGTGCTGAAGACGTCTTCCAACGTGCGTCAGGGATTCAGAAGACGTCCTGAAGACGTCTTCCAACGTGAATAGGGTTCATAAGACGTCCTGAAGACGTCTTCCAACGTGAATAGGGTTCATAAGACGTCCTGAAGACGTCTTCCAACGTGAATAGGGTTCAGAAGACGTGCTGAAGACGTCTTCCAACGTGAATAGGGTTCAGAAGACGTCCAGAAGACGTCTTCCAACGTGCGTCAGGGATTCAGAAGACGTCCTGAAGACGTCTTCCAACGTGCGTCAGGGATTCAGAAGACGTCCTGAAGACGTCTTCCAACGTGAATAGGGTTCAGAAGACGTCCTGAAGACGTCTTCCAACGTGAATAGGGTTCAGAAGACGTCCTGAAGACGTCTTCCAACGTGCGTCAGGGATTCAGAAGACGTCCTGAAGACGTCTTCCAACGTGAATAGGGTTCAGAAGACGTCCAGAAGACGTCTTCCAACGTGCGTCAGGGATTCAGAAGACGTCCTGAAGACGTCTTCCAACGTGAATAGGGTTCAGAAGACGTCCTGAAGACGTCTTCCAACGTGAATAGGGTTCAGAAGACGTGCTGAAGACGTCTTCCAACGTGCGTCAGGGATTCAGAAGACGTCCTGAAGACGTCTTCCAACGTGAATAGGGTTCATAAGACGTCCTGAAGACGTCTTCCGACGTGAATAGGGTTCATAAGACGTCCTGAAGACGTCTTCCAACGTGAATAGGGTTCAGAAGACGTGCTGAAGACGTCTTCCAACGTGAATAGGGTTCAGAAGACGTTCAGAAGACGTCTTCCAACGTGAGTCAGGGATTCAGAAGACGTCCTGAAGACGTCTTCCAACGTGCGTCAGGGATTCAGAAGACGTCCTGAAGACGTCTTCCAACGTGAATAGGGTTCAGAAGACGTCCTGAAGACGTCTTCCAACGTGAATAGGGTTCAGAAGACGTCCTGAAGACGTCTTCCAACGTGCGTCAGGGATTCAGAAGACGTCCTGAAGACGTCTTCCAACGTGAATAGGGTTCAGAAGACGTCCAGAAGACGTCTTCCAACGTGCGTCAGGGATTCAGAAGACGTCCTGAAGACGTCTTCCAACGTGAATAGGGTTCAGAAGACGTCCAGAAGACGTCTTCCAACGTGCGTCAGGGATTCAGAAGACGTCCTGAAGACGTATTCCAACGTGAATAGGGTTCAGAAGACGTCCTGAAGACGTCTTCCAACGTGAATAGGGTTCAGAAGACGTGCTGAAGACGTCTTCCAACGTGCGTCAGGGATTCAGAAGACGTCCTGAAGACGTCTTCCAACGTGAATACGGTTCAGAAGACGTCCTGAAGACGTCTTCCAACGTGAATACGGTTCAGAAGACGTCCAGAAGACGTCTACCAACGTGCGTCAGGGATTCAGAAGACGTCCTGAAGACGTCTTCCAACGTGAATAGGGTTCAGAAGACGTCCTGAAGACGTCTTCCAACGTGCGTCAGGGATTCAGAAGACGTCCTGAAAACGTCTTCCAACGTGCGTCAGGGATTCAGAAAACGTCCTGAAGACGTCTTCCAACGTGAATAGGGTTCAGAAGACGTCCTGAAGACGTCTTCCAACGTGAATAGGGTTCAGAAGACGTCCTGAAGACGTCTTCCAACGTGAATACGGTTCAGAAGACGTCCTGAAGACGTCTTCCAATGTGAATAGGGTTCAGAAGACGTCCTGAAGACGTCTTCCAACGTGAATAGGGTTCAGAAGACGTCCTGATAACGTCTTCCAACGTGCGTCAGGGATTCAGAAGACGTCCTGAAGACGTCTTCCAACGTGAATAGGGTTCAGAAGACGTCCTGAAGACGTCTTCCAACGTGAATAGGGTTCAGAAGACGTCCTGAAGACGTCTTCCAACGTGCGTCAGGGATTCAGAAGACGTCCTGAAGACGTCTTCCAACGTGAATAGGGTTCAGAAGACGTCCAGAAGACGTCTTCCAACGTGCGTCAGGGATTCAGAAGACGTCCTGAAGACGTCTTCCAACGTGCGTCAAGGATTCAGAAGACGTCCTGAAGACGTATTCCAACGTGAATAGGGTTCAGAAGACGTCCTGAAGACGTCTTCCAACGTGAATAGGGTTCAGAAGACGTGCTGAAGACGTCTTCCAACGTGCGTCAGGGATTCAGAAGACGTCCTGAAGACGTCTTCCAACGTGAATAGGGTTCAGAAGACGTCCTGAAGACGTCTTCCAACGTGCGTCAGGGATTCAGAAGACGTCCTGAAGACGTCTTCCAACGTGAATAGGGTTCAGAAGATGTCCTGAAGACGTCTTCCAACGTGAATAGGGTTCAGAAGACGTCCTGAAGACGTCTTCCAACGTGCGTCAGGGATTCAGAAGACGTCCTGAAGACGTCTTCCAACGTGCGTCAGGGATTCAGAAGACGTCCTGAAGACGTCTTCCAACGTGAATAGGGTTCAGAAGACGTCCTGAAGACGTCTTCCAACGTGAATAGGGTTCAGAAGACGTCCTGAAGACGTCTTCCAACGTGCGTCAGGGATTCAGAAGACGTCCTGAAGACGTCTTCCAACGTGAATAGGGTTCAGAAGACGTCCAGAAGACGTCTTCCAACGTGCGTCAGGGATTCAGAAGACGTCCCGAAGACGTCTTCCAACGTGAATAGGGTTCAGAAGACGTCCTGAAGACGTCTTCCAACGTGAATAGGGTTCAGAAGACGTGCTGAAGACGTCTTCCAACGTGCGTCAGGGATTCAGAAGACGTCCTGAAGACGTCCTCCAACGTGAATAGGGTTCATAAGACGTCCTGAAGACGTCTTCCAACGTGAATAGGGTTCATAAGACGTCCTGAAGACGTCTTCCAACGTGAATAGGGTTCAGAAGACGTGCTGAAGACGTCTTCCAACGTGCGTCAGGGATTCAGAAGACGTCCTGAAGACGTCTTCCAACGTGAATAGGGTTCAGAAGACGTCCTGAAGACGTCTTCCAACGTGCGTCAGGGATTCAGAAGACGTCCTGAAGACGTCTTCCAACGTGCGTCAGGGATTCAGAAAACGTCCTGAAGACGTCTTCCAACGTGAATAGGGTTCAGAAGACGTCCAGAAGACGTCTTCCAACGTGCGTCAGGGATTCAGAAGACGTCCTGAAGACGTCTTCCAACGTGAATAGGGTTCAGAAGACGTCCTGAAAACGTCTTCCAACGTGCGTCAGGGATTCAGAAGACGTCCTGAAGACGTCTTCCAACGTGCGTCAGGGATTCAGAAAACGTCCTGAAGACGTCTTCCAACGTGAATAGGGTTCAGAAGACGTCCAGAAGACGTCTTCCAACGTGCGTCAGGGATTCAGAAGACGTCCTGAAGACGTCTTCCAACGTGAATAGGGTTCAGAAGACGTCCTGAAGACGTCTTCCAACGTGCGTCAGGGATTCAGAAGACGTCCTGAAGACGTCTTCCAACGTGCGTCAGGGATTCAGAAAACGTCCTGAAGACGTCTTCCAACGTGAATAGGGTTCAGAAGACGTGCTGAAGACGTCTTCCAACGTGAATAGGGTTCAGAAGACGTCCTGAAGACGTCTTCCAACGTGAATAGGGTTCAGAAGACGTCCTGAAGACGTCTTCCAACGTGCGTCAGGGATTCAGAAGACGTCCTGAAGACGTCTTCCAACGTGAATAGGGTTCAGAAGACGTCCTGAAGACGTCTTCCAACGTGAATAGGGTTCATAAAACGTCCTGAAGACGTCTTCCAACGTGAATAGGGTTCAGAAGACGTCCAGAAGACGTCTTCCAACGTGCGTCAGGGATTCAGAAGACGTCCTGAAGACGTCTTCCAACGTGAATAGGGTTCAGAAGACGTCCAGAAGACGTCTTCCAACGTGCGTCAGGGATTCAGAAGACGTCCTGAAGACGTCTTCCAACGTGAATACGGTTCAGAAGACGTCCTGAAGACGTCTTCCAATGTGAATAGGGTTCAGAAGACGTCCTGAAGACGTCTTCCAACGTGAATAGGGTTCAGAAGACGTCCTGATAACGTCTTCCAACGTGCGTCAGGGATTCAGAAGACGTCCTGAAGACGTCTTCCAACGTGAATAGGGTTCAGAAGACGTCCTGAAGACGTCTTCCAACGTGAATAGGGTTCAGAAGACGTCCTGAAGACGTCTTCCAACGTGAATAGGGTTCAGAAGACGTCCTGATAACGTCTTCCAACGTGCGTCAGGGATTCAGAAGACGTCCTGAAGACGTCTTCCAACGTGAATAGGGTTCAGAAGACGTCCTGAAGACGTCTTCCAACGTGAATAGGGTTCAGAAGACGTCCTGAAGACGTCTTCCAACGTGCGTCAGGGATTCAGAAGACGTCCTGAAGACGTCTTCCAACGTGAATAGGGTTCAGAAGACGTCCAGAAGACGTCTTCCAACGTGCGTCAGGGATTCAGAAGACGTCCTGAAGACGTATTCCAACGTGAATAGGGTTCAGAAGACGTCCTGAAGACGTCTTCCAACGTGAATAGGGTTCAGAAGACGTGCTGAAGACGTCTTCCAACGTGCGTCAGGGATTCAGAAGACGTCCTGAAGACGTCTTCCAACGTGAATAGGGTTCAGAAGACGTCCTGAAGACGTCTTCCAACGTGCGTCAGGGATTCAGAAGACGTCCTGAAGACGTCTTCCAACGTGCGTCAGGGATTCAGAAAACGTCCTGAAGACGTCTTCCAACGTGAATAGGGTTCAGAAGACGTGCTGAAGACGTCTTCCAACGTGAATAGGGTTCAGAAGATGTCCTGAAGACGTCTTCCAACGTGAATAGGGTTCAGAAGACGTCCTGAAGACGTCTTCCAACGTGCGTCAGGGATTCAGAAGACGTCCTGAAGACGTCTTCCAACGTGCGTCAGGGATTCAGAAGACGTCCTGAAGACGTCTTCCAACGTGAATAGGGTTCAGAAGACGTCCTGAAGACGTCTTCCAACGTGAATAGGGTTCAGAAGACGTCCTGAAGACGTCTTCCAACGTGCGTCAGGGATTCAGAAGACGTCCTGAAGACGTCTTCCAACGTGAATAGGGTTCAGAAGACGTCCAGAAGACGTCTTCCAACGTGCGTCAGGGATTCAGAAGACGTCCTGAAGACGTCTTCCAACGTGAATAGGGTTCAGAAGACGTCATGAAGACGTCTTCCAACGTGAATAGGGTTCAGAAGACGTGCTGAAGACGTCTTCCAACGTGCGTCAGGGATTCAGAAGACGTCCTGAAGACGTCTTCCAACGTGAATAGGGTTCATAAGACGTCCTGAAGACGTCTGACAACGTGAATAGGGTTCATAAGACGTCCTGAAGACGTCTTCCAACGTGAATAGGGTTCAGAAGACGTGCTGAAGACGTCTTCCAACGTGAATAGGGTTCAGAAGACGTCCAGAAGACGTCTTCCAACGTGCGTCAGGGATTCAGAAGACGTCCTGAAGACGTCTTCCAACGTGCGTCAGGGATTCAGAAGACGTCCTGAAGACGTCTTCCAACGTGAATAGGGTTCAGAAGACGTCCTGAAGACGTCCTCCAACGTGAATAGGGTTCAGAAGACGTCCTGAAGACGTCTTCCAACGTGCGTCAGGGATTCAGAAGACGTCCTGAAGACGTCTTCCAACGTGAATAGGGTTCAGAAGACGTCCAGAAGACGTCTTCCAACGTGCGTCAGGGATTCAGAAGACGTCCTGAAGACGTCTTCCAACGTGAATACGGTTCAGAAGACGTCCTGAAGACGTCTTCCAACGTGAATAGGGTTCAGAAGACGTCCAGAAGACGTCTTCCAACGTGCGTCAGGGATTCAGAAGACGTCCTGAAGACGTCTTCCAACGTGAATAGGGTTCAGAAGACGTCCTGAAGACGTCTTCCAACGTGCGTCAGGGATTCAGAAGACGTCCTGAAGACGTCTTCCAACGTGCGTCAGGGATTCAGAAAACGTCCTGAAGACGTCTTCCAACGTGAATAGGGTTCAGAAGACGTCCAGAAGACGTCTTCCGACGTGCGTCAGGGATTCAGAAGACGTCCTGAAGACGTCTTCCAACGTGAATAGGGTTCAGAAGACGTCCTGAAGACGTCTTCCAACGTGCGTCAGGGATTCAGAAGACGTCCTGAAGACGTCTTCCAACGTGCGTCAGGGATTCAGAAAACGTCCTGAAGACGTCTTCCAACGTGAATAGGGTTCAGAAGACGTCCAGAAGACGTCTTCCAACGTGCGTCAGGGATTCAGAAGACGTCCTGAAGACGTCTTCCAACGTGAATAGGGTTCAGAAGACGTCCTGAAGACGTCTTCCAACGTGCGTCAGGGATTCAGAAGACGTCCTGAAGACGTCTTCCAACGTGCGTCAGGGATTCAGAAAACGTCCTGAAGACGTCTTCCAACGTGAATAGGGTTCAGAAGACGTCCTGAAGACGTCTTCCAACGTGAATAGGGTTCAGAAGACGTCCTGAAGACGTCTTCCAACGTGCGTCAGGGATTCAGAAGACGTCCTGAAGACGTCTTCCAACGTGAAT
The DNA here is from genome assembly GCA_947359475.1 of Heligmosomoides polygyrus bakeri. NCBI lineage: Eukaryota > Metazoa > Nematoda > Chromadorea > Rhabditida > Heligmosomidae > Heligmosomoides > Heligmosomoides polygyrus. The sequence continues at coordinate 53,671,495 of OX375866.1, read as the reverse complement.
AGGGTTCAGAAGACGTCCTGAAGACGTCTTCCAACGTGAATAGGGTTCATAAGACGTCCTGAAGACGTCTTCCAACGTGAATAGGGTTCAGAAGACGTCCAGAAGACGTCTTCCAACGTGCGTCAGGGATTCAGAAGACGTCCTGAAGACGTCTTCCAACGTGAATAGGGTTCAGAAGACGTCCAGAAGACGTCTTCCAACGTGCGTCAGGGATTCAGAAGACGTCCTGAAGACGTCTTCCAACGTGAATACGGTTCAGAAGACGTCCTGAAGACGTCTTCCAATGTGAATAGGGTTCAGAAGACGTCCTGAAGACGTCTTCCAACGTGAATAGGGTTCAGAAGACGTCCTGATAACGTCTTCCAACGTGCGTCAGGGATTCAGAAGACGTCCTGAAGACGTCTTCCAACGTGAATAGGGTTCAGAAGACGTCCTGAAGACGTCTTCCAACGTGAATAGGGTTCAGAAGACGTCCTGAAGACGTCTTCCAACGTGCGTCAGGGATTCAGAAGACGTCCTGAAGACGTCTTCCAACGTGCGTCAGGGATTCAGAAGACGTCCTGAAGACGTCTTCCAACGTGAATAGGGTTCAGAAGACGTCCTGAAGACGTCTTCCAACGTGAATAGGGTTCAGAAGACGTCCTGAAGACGTCTTCCAACGTGCGTCAGGGATTCAGAAGACGTCCTGAAGACGTCTTCCAACGTGAATAGGGTTCAGAAGACGTCCAGAAGACGTCTTCCAACGTGCGTCAGGGATTCAGAAGACGTCCTGAAGACGTCTTCCAACGTGAATAGGGTTCAGAAGACGTCCTGAAGACGTCTTCCAACGTGAATAGGGTTCAGAAGACGTGCTGAAGACGTCTTCCAACGTGAATAGGGTTCAGAAGACGTCCAGAAGACGTCTTCCAACGTGCGTCAGGGATTCAGAAGACGTCCTGAAGACGTCTTCCAACGTGCGTCAGGGATTCAGAAGACGTCCTGAAGACGTCTTCCAACGTGAATAGGGTTCAGAAGACGTCCTGAAGACGTCTTCCAACGTGAATAGGGTTCAGAAGACGTCCTGAAGACGTCTTCCAACGTGCGTCAGGGATTCAGAAGACGTCCTGAAGACGTCTTCCAACGTGAATAGGGTTCAGAAGACGTCCAGAAGACGTCTTCCAACGTGCGTCAGGGATTCAGAAGACGTCCTGAAGACGTCTTCCAACGTGAATACGGTTCAGAAGACGTCCTGAAGACGTCTTCCAACGTGAATAGGGTTCAGAAGACGTCCAGAAGACGTCTTCCAACGTGCGTCAGGGATTCAGAAGACGTCCTGAAGACGTCTTCCAACGTGAATAGGGTTCAGAAGACGTCCTGAAGACGTCTTCCAACGTGCGTCAGGGATTCAGAAGACGTCCTGAAGACGTCTTCCAACGTGCGTCAGGGATTCAGAAAACGTCCTGAAGACGTCTTCCAACGTGAATAGGGTTCAGAAGACGTCCAGAAGACGTCTTCCAACGTGCGTCAGGGATTCAGAAGACGTCCTGAAGACGTCTTCCAACGTGAATAGGGTTCAGAAGACGTCCTGAAGACGTCTTCCAACGTGCGTCAGGGATTCAGAAGACGTCCTGAAGACGTCTTCCAACGTGAATACGGTTCAGAAGACGTCCTGAAGACGTCTTCCAACGTGAATAGGGTTCAGAAGACGTCCAGAAGACGTCTTCCAACGTGCGTCAGGGATTCAGAAGACGTCCTGAAGACGTCTTCCAACGTGAATAGGGTTCAGAAGACGTCCTGAAGACGTCTTCCAACGTGCGTCAGGGATTCAGAAGACGTCCTGAAGACGTCTTCCAACGTGAATAGGGTTCAGAAGACGTCCTGAAGACGTCTTCCAACGTGAATAGGGTTCAGAAGACGTCCTGAAGACGTCTTCCAACGTGCGTCAGGGATTCAGAAGACGTCCTGAAGACGTCTTCCAACGTGAATAGGGTTCAGAAGACGTCCAGAAGACGTCTTCCAACGTGCGTCAGGGATTCAGAAGACGTCCTGAAGACGTCTTCCAACGTGAATAGGGTTCAGAAGACGTCCTGAAGACGTCTTCCAACGTGAATAGGGTTCAGAAGACGTGCTGAAGACGTCTTCCAACGTGCGTCAGGGATTCAGAAGACGTCCTGAAGACGTCTTCCAACGTGAATAGGGTTCATAAGACGTCCTGAAGACGTCTTCCAACGTGAATAGGGTTCATAAGACGTCCTGAAGACGTCTTCCAACGTGAATAGGGTTCAGAAGACGTGCTGAAGACGTCTTCCAACGTGAATAGGGTTCAGAAGACGTCCAGAAGACGTCTTCCAACGTGCGTCAGGGATTCAGAAGACGTCCTGAAGACGTCTTCCAACGTGCGTCAGGGATTCAGAAGACGTCCTGAAGACGTCTTCCAACGTGAATAGGGTTCAGAAGACGTCCTGAAGACGTCTTCCAACGTGAATAGGGTTCAGAAGACGTCCTGAAGACGTCTTCCAACGTGCGTCAGGGATTCAGAAGACGTCCTGAAGACGTCTTCCAACGTGAATAGGGTTCAGAAGACGTCCAGAAGACGTCTTCCAACGTGCGTCAGGGATTCAGAAGACGTCCTGAAGACGTCTTCCAACGTGAATACGGTTCAGAAGACGTCCTGAAGACGTCTTCCAACGTGAATAGGGTTCAGAAGACGTCCAGAAGACGTCTTCCAACGTGCGTCAGGGATTCAGAAGACGTCCTGAAGACGTCTTCCAACGTGAATAGGGTTCAGAAGACGTCCTGAAGACGTCTTCCAACGTGCGTCAGGGATTCAGAAGACGTCCTGAAGACGTCTTCCAACGTGCGTCAGGGATTCAGAAAACGTCCTGAAGACGTCTTCCAACGTGAATAGGGTTCAGAAGACGTCCAGAAGACGTCTTCCAACGTGCGTCAGGGATTCAGAAGACGTCCTGAAGACGTCTTCCAACGTGAATAGGGTTCAGAAGACGTCCTGAAGACGTCTTCCAACGTGCGTCAGGGATTCAGAAGACGTCCTGAAGACGTCTTCCAACGTGAATACGGTTCAGAAGACGTCCTGAAGACGTCTTCCAACGTGAATAGGGTTCAGAAGACGTCCAGAAGACGTCTTCCAACGTGCGTCAGGGATTCAGAAGACGTCCTGAAGACGTCTTCCAACGTGAATAGGGTTCAGAAGACGTCCTGAAGACGTCTTCCAACGTGCGTCAGGGATTCAGAAGACGTCCTGAAGACGTCTTCCAACGTGCGTCAGGGATTCAGAAAACGTCCTGAAGACGTCTTCCAACGTGAATAGGGTTCAGAAGACGTCCAGAAGACGTCTTCCAACGTGCGTCAGGGATTCAGAAGACGTCCAGAAGACGTCTTCCAACGTGCGTCAGGGATTCAGAAGACGTCCTGAAGACGTCTTCCAACGTGCGTCAGGGATTCAGAAGACGTCCTGAAGACGTCTTCCAACGTGCGTCAGGGATTCAGAAAACGTCCTGAAGACGTCTTCCAACGTGAATAGGGTTCAGAAGACGTCCAGAAGACGTCTTCCAACGTGCGTCAGGGATTCAGAAGACGTCCTGAAGACGTCTTCCAACGTGAATAGGGTTCAGAAGACGTCCTGAAGACGTCTTCCAACGTGCGTCAGGGATTCAGAAGACGTCCTGAAGACGTCTTCCAACGTGAATAGGGTTCAGAAGACGTCCTGAAGACGTCTTCCAACGTGGATAGGGTTCATAAGACGTCCTGAAGACGTCTTCCAACGTGAATAGGGTTCAGAAGACGTCCAGAAGACGTCTTCCAACGTGCGTCAGGGATTCAGAAGACGTCCTGAAGACGTCTTCCAACGTGCGTCAGGGATTCAGAAAACGTCCTGAAGACGTCTTCCAACGTGAATAGGGTTCAGAAGACGTCCTGAAGACGTCTTCCAACGTGAATAGGGTTCAGAAGACGTCCTGAAGACGTCTTCCAACGTGCGTCAGGGATTCAGAAGACGTCCTGAAGACGTCTTCCAACGTGAATAGGGTTCAGAAGACGTCCTGAAGACGTCTTCCAACGTGGATAGGGTTCATAAGACGTCCTGAAGACGTCTTCCAACGTGAATAGGGTTCAGAAGACGTCCAGAAGACGTCTTCCAACGTGCGTCAGGGATTCAGAAGACGTCCTGAAGACGTCTTCCAACGTGAATAGGGTTCAGAAGACGTCCAGAAGACGTCTTCCAACGTGCGTCAGGGATTCAGAAGACGTCCTGAAGACGTCTTCCAACGTGAATAGGGTTCAGAAGACGTGCTGAAGACGTCTTCCAACGTGAATAGGGTTCAGAAGACGTCCTGAAGACGTCTTCCAACGTGAATAGGGTTCAGAAGACGTCCTGAAGACGTCTTCCAACGTGAATAGGGTTCAGAAGACGTCCTGATAACGTCTTCCAACGTGCGTCAGGGATTCAGAAGACGTCCTGAAGACGTCTTCCAACGTGAATAGGGTTCAGAAGACGTCCTGAAGACGTCTTCCAACGTGAATAGGGTTCAGAAGACGTCCTGAAGACGTCTTCCAACGTGCGTCAGGGATTCAGAAGACGTCCTGAAGACGTCTTCCAACGTGAATAGGGTTCAGAAGACGTCCAGAAGACGTCTTCCAACGTGCGTCAGGGATTCAGAAGACGTCCTGAAGACGTCTTCCAACGTGAATAGGGTTCAGAAGACGTCCTGAAGACGTCTTCCAACGTGAATAGGGTTCAGAAGACGTCCTGAAGACGTCTTCCAACGTGCGTCAGGGATTCAGAAGACGTCCTGAAGACGTCTTCCAACGTGCGTCAGGGATTCAGAAAACGTCCTGAAGACGTCTTCCAACGTGAATACGGTTCAGAAGGCGTCCTGAAGACGTCTTCCAACGTGAATAGGGTTCAGAAGACGTCCAGAAGACGTCTTCCAACGTGCGTCAGGGATTCAGAAGACGTCCTGAAGACGTCTTCCAACGTGAATAGGGTTCAGAAGACGTCCTGAAGACGTCTTCCAACGTGCGTCAGGGATTCAGAAGACGTCCTGAAGACGTCTTCCAACGTGCGTCAGGGATTCAGAAAACGTCCTGAAGACGTCTTCCAACGTGAATAGGGTTCAGAAGACGTGCTGAAGACGTCTTCCAACGTGAATAGGGTTCAGAAGACGTCCTGAAGACGTCTTCCAACGTGAATAGGGTTCAGAAGACGTCCTGAAGACGTCTTCCAACGTGCGTCAGGGATTCAGAAGACGTCCTGAAGACGTCTTCCAACGTGCGTCAGGGATTCAGAAGACGTCCTGAAGACGTCTTCCAACGTGAATAGGGTTAAGAAGACGTCCTGAAGACGTCTTCCAACGTGCGTCAGGGATTCAGAAGACGTCCTGAAGACGTCTTCCAACGTGCGTCAGGGATTCAGAAAACGTCCTGAAGACGTCTTCCAACGTGAATAGGGTTCAGAAGACGTGCTGAAGACGTCTTCCAACGTGAATAGGACGTGCGTCAGGGATTCAGAAGACGTGCTGAAGACGTCTTCCAACGTGAATAGGGTTCAGAAGACGTCCAGAAGACGTCTTCCAACGTGCGTCAGGGATTCAGAAGACGTCCTGAAGACGTCTTCCAACGTGAATAGGGTTCAGAAGACGTCCTGAAGACGTCTTCCAACGTGCGTCAGGGATTCAGAAGACGTCCTGAAGACGTCTTCCAACGTGCGTCAGGGATTCAGAAAACGTCCTGAAGACGTCTTCCAACGTGAATAGGGTTCAGAAGACGTGCTGAAGACGTCTTCCAACGTGAATAGGGTTCAGAAGACGTCCTGAAGACGTCTTCCAACGTGAATAGGGTTCAGAAGACGTCCTGAAGACGTCTTCCAACGTGCGTCAGGGATTCAGAAGACGTCCTGAAGACGTCTTCCAACGTGAATAGGGTTCAGAAGACGTCCTGAAGACGTCTTCCAACGTGAATAGGGTTCATAAGACGTCCTGAAGACGTCTTCCAACGTGAATAGGGTTCAGAAGACGTCCAGAAGACGTCTTCCAACGTGCGTCAGGGATTCAGAAGACGTCCTGAAGACGTCTTCCAACGTGAATAGGGTTCAGAAGACGTCCAGAAGACGTCTTCCAACGTGCGTCAGGGATTCAGAAGACGTCCTGAAGACGTCTTCCAACGTGAATACGGTTCAGAAGACGTCCTGAAGACGTCTTCCAATGTGAATAGGGTTCAGAAGACGTCCTGAAGACGTCTTCCAACGTGAATAGGGTTCAGAAGACGTCCTGATAACGTCTTCCAACGTGCGTCAGGGATTCAGAAGACGTCCTGAAGACGTCTTCCAACGTGAATAGGGTTCAGAAGACGTCCTGAAGACGTCTTCCAACGTGAATAGGGTTCAGAAGACGTCCTGAAGACGTCTTCCAACGTGCGTCAGGGATTCAGAAGACGTCCTGAAGACGTCTTCCAACGTGAATAGGGTTCAGAAGACGTCCTGATAACGTCTTCCAACGTGCGTCAGGGATTCAGAAGACGTCCTGAAGACGTCTTCCAACGTGAATAGGGTTCAGAAGACGTCCTGAAGACGTCTTCCAACGTGAATAGGGTTCAGAAGACGTCCTGAAGACGTCTTCCAACGTGCGTCAGGGATTCAGAAGACGTCCTGAAGACGTCTTCCAACGTGAATAGGGTTCAGAAGACGTCCAGAAGACGTCTTCCAACGTGCGTCAGGGATTCAGAAGACGTCCTGAAGACGTCTTCCAACGTGAATAGGGTTCAGAAGACGTGCTGAAGACGTCTTCCAACGTGAATACGGTTCAGAAGACGTCCTGAAGACGTCTTCCAACGTGAATAGGGTTCAGAAGACGTCCAGAAGACGTCTTCCAACGTGCGTCAGGGATTCAGAAGACGTCCTGAAGACGTCTTCCAACGTGAATAGGGTTCAGAAGACGTCCTGAAGACGTCTTCCAACGTGCGTCAGGGATTCAGAAGACGTCCTGAAGACGTCTTCCAACGTGAATAGGGTTCAGAAGACGTCCTGAAGACGTCTTCCAACGTGAATAGGGTTCATAAGACGTCCTGAAGACGTCTTCCAACGTGAATAGGGTTCAGAAGACGTCCAGAAGACGTCTTCCAACGTGCGTCAGGGATTCAGAAGACGTCCTGAAGACGTCTTCCAACGTGAATAGGGTTCAGAAGACGTCCAGAAGACGTCTTCCAACGTGCGTCAGGGATTCAGAAGACGTCCTGAAGACGTCTTCCAACGTGAATACGGTTCAGAAGACGTCCTGAAGACGTCTTCCAATGTGAATAGGGTTCAGAAGACGTCCTGAAGACGTCTTCCAACGTGAATAGGGTTCAGAAGACGTCCTGATAACGTCTTCCAACGTGCGTCAGGGATTCAGAAGACGTCCTGAAGACGTCTTCCAACGTGAATAGGGTTCAGAAGACGTCCTGAAGACGTCTTCCAACGTGAATAGGGTTCAGAAGACGTCCTGAAGACGTCTTCCAACGTGCGTCAGGGATTCAGAAGACGTCCTGAAGACGTCTTCCAACGTGAATAGGGTTCAGAAGACGTCCAGAAGACGTCTTCCAACGTGCGTCAGGGATTCAGAAGACGTCCTGAAGACGTCTTCCAACGTGAATAGGGTTCAGAAGACGTGCTGAAGACGTCTTCCAACGTGAATACGGTTCAGAAGACGTCCTGAAGACGTCTTCCAACGTGAATAGGGTTCAGAAGACGTCCAGAAGACGTCTTCCAACGTGCGTCAGGGATTCAGAAGACGTCCTGAAGACGTCTTCCAACGTGAATAGGGTTCAGAAGACGTCCTGAAGACGTCTTCCAACGTGCGTCAGGGATTCAGAAGACGTCCTGAAGACGTCTTCCAACGTGCGTCAGGGATTCAGAAAACGTCCTGAAGACGTCTTCCAACGTGAATAGGGTTCAGAAGACGTCCAGAAGACGTCTTCCAACGTGCGTCAGGGATTCAGAAGACGTCCTGAAGACGTCTTCCAACGTGAATAGGGTTCAGAAGACGTCCTGAAGACGTCTTCCAACGTGAATAGGGTTCAGAAGACGTGCTGAAGACGTCTTCCAACGTGAATAGGGTTCAGAAGACGTCCTGAAGACGTCTTCCAACGTGAATAGGGTTCAGAAGACGTCCTGAAGACGTCTTCCAACGTGCGTCAGGGATTCAGAAGACGTCCTGAAGACGTCTTCCAACGTGAATAGGGTTCAGAAGACGTCCTGAAGACGTCTTCCAACGTGGATAGGGTTCATAAGACGTCCTGAAGACGTCTTCCAACGTGAATAGGGTTCAGAAGACGTCCAGAAGACGTCTTCCAACGTGCGTCAGGGATTCAGAAGACGTCCTGAAGACGTCTTCCAACGTGCGTCAGGGATTCAGAAAACGTCCTGAAGACGTCTTCCAACGTGAATAGGGTTCAGAAGACGTCCTGAAGACGTCTTCCAACGTGAATAGGGTTCAGAAGACGTCCTGAAGACGTCTTCCAACGTGAATAGGGTTCAGAAGACGTCCTGAAGACGTCTTCCAACGTGGATAGGGTTCATAAGACGTCCTGAAGACGTCTTCCAACGTGAATAGGGTTCAGAAGACGTCCAGAAGACGTCTTCCAACGTGCGTCAGGGATTCAGAAGACGTCCTGAAGACGTCTTCCAACGTGAATAGGGTGCAGAAGACGTCCAGAAGACGTCTTCCAACGTGCGTCAGGGATTCAGAAGACGTCCTGAAGACGTCTTCCAACGTGAATAGGGTTCAGAAGACGTGCTGAAGACGTCTTCCAACGTGAATAGGGTTCAGAAGACGTCCTGAAGACGTCTTCCAACGTGAATAGGGTTCAGAAGACGTCCTGAAGACGTCTTCCAACGTGAATAGGGTTCAGAAGACGTCCTGATAACGTCTTCCAACGTGCGTCAGGGATTCAGAAGACGTCCTGAAGACGTCTTCCAACGTGAATAGGGTTCAGAAGACGTCCTGAAGACGTCTTCCAACGTGAATAGGGTTCAGAAGACGTCCTGAAGACGTCTTCCAACGTGCGTCAGGGATTCAGAAGACGTCCTGAAGACGTCTTCCAACGTGAATAGGGTTCAGAAGACGTCCAGAAGACGTCTTCCAACGTGCGTCAGGGATTCAGAAGACGTCCTGAAGACGTCTTCCAACGTGAATAGGGTTCAGAAGACGTCCTGAAGACGTCTTCCAACGTGAATAGGGTTCAGAAGACGTCCTGAAGACGTCTTCCAACGTGCGTCAGGGATTCAGAAGACGTCCTGAAGACGTCTTCCAACGTGCGTCAGGGATTCAGAAAACGTCCTGAAGACGTCTTCCAACGTGAATACGGTTCAGAAGACGTCCTGAAGACGTCTTCCAACGTGAATAGGGTTCAGAAGACGTCCAGAAGACGTCTTCCAACGTGCGTCAGGGATTCAGAAGACGTCCTGAAGACGTCTTCCAACGTGAATAGGGTTCAGAAGACGTCCTGAAGACGTCTTCCAACGTGCGTCAGGGATTCAGAAGACGTCCTGAAGACGTCTTCCAACGTGCGTCAGGGATTCAGAAAACGTCCTGAAGACGTCTTCCAACGTGAATAGGGTTCAGAAGACGTGCTGAAGACGTCTTCCAACGTGAATAGGGTTCAGAAGACGTCCTGAAGACGTCTTCCAACGTGAATAGGGTTCAGAAGACGTCCAGAAGACGTCTTCCAACGTGCGTCAGGGATTCAGAAGACGTCCTGAAGACGTCTTCCAACGTGAATAGGGTTCAGAAGACGTCCTGAAGACGTCTTCCAACGTGAATAGGGTTCAGAAGACGTGCTGAAGACGTCTTCCAACGTGAATAGGGTTCAGAAGACGTCCTGAAGACGTCTTCCAACGTGAATAGGGTTCAGAAGACGTCCTGAAGACGTCTTCCAACGTGCGTCAGGGATTCAGAAGACGTCCTGAAGACGTCTTCCAACGTGAATAGGGTTCAGAAGACGTCCTGAAGACGTCTTCCAACGTGGATAGGGTTCATAAGACGTCCTGAAGACGTCTTCCAACGTGAATAGGGTTCAGAAGACGTCCAGAAGACGTCTTCCAACGTGCGTCAGGGATTCAGAAGACGTCCTGAAGACGTCTTCCAACGTGCGTCAGGGATTCAGAAAACGTCCTGAAGACGTCTTCCAACGTGAATAGGGTTCAGAAGACGTCTTCCAACGTGAATAGGGTTCAGAAAACGTCCTGAAGACGTCTTCCAACGTGCGTCAGGGATTCAGAAGACGTCCAGAAGACGTCTTCCAACGTGCGTCAGGGATTCAGAAGACGTCCTGAAGACGTCTTCCAACGTGAATAGGGTTCAGAAGACGTGCTGAAGACGTCTTCCAACGTGAATAGGGTTCAGAAGACGTCCTGAAGACGTCTTCCAACGTGAATAGGGTTCAGAAGACGTCCTGAAGACGTCTTCCAACGTGAATAGGGTTCAGAAGACGTCCTGATAACGTCTTCCAACGTGCGTCAGGGATTCAGAAGACGTCCTGAAGACGTCTTCCAACGTGAATAGGGTTCAGAAGACGTCCTGAAGACGTCTTCCAACGTGAATAGGGTTCAGAAGACGTCCTGAAGACGTCTTCCAACGTGCGTCAGGGATTCAGAAGACGTCCTGAAGACGTCTTCCAACGTGAATAGGGTTCAGAAGACGTCCAGAAGACGTCTTCCAACGTGCGTCAGGGATTCAGAAGACGTCCTGAAGACGTCTTCCAACGTGAATAGGGTTCAGAAGACGTCCTGAAGACGTCTTCCAACGTGAATAGGGTTCAGAAGACGTCCTGAAGACGTCTTCCAACGTGCGTCAGGGATTCAGAAGACGTCCTGAAGACGTCTTCCAACGTGCGTCAGGGATTCAGAAAACGTCCTGAAGACGTCTTCCAACGTGAATACGGTTCAGAAGACGTCCTGAAGACGTCTTCCAACGTGAATAGGGTTCAGAAGACGTCCAGAAGACGTCTTCCAACATGCGTCAGGGATTCAGAAGACGTCCTGAAGACGTCTTCCAACGTGAATAGGGTTCAGAAGACGTCCTGAAGACGTCTTCCAACGTGCGTCAGGGATTCAGAAGACGTCCTGAAGACGTCTTCCAACGTGCGTCAGGGATTCAGAAAACGTCCTGAAGACGTCTTCCAACGTGAATAGGGTTCAGAAGACGTGCTGAAGACGTCTTCCAACGTGAATAGGGTTCAGAAGACGTCCTGAAGACGTCTTCCAACGTGAATAGGGTTCAGAAGACGTCCTGAAGACGTCTTCCAACGTGCGTCAGGGATTCAGAAGACGTCCTGAAGACGTCTTCCAACGTGCGTCAGGGATTCAGAAGACGTCCTGAAGACGTCTTCCAACGTGAATAGGGTTAAGAAGACGTCCTGAAGACGTCTTCCAACGTGCGTCAGGGATTCAGAAGACGTCCTGAAGACGTCTTCCAACGTGCGTCAGGGATTCAGAAAACGTCCTGAAGACGTCTTCCAACGTGAATAGGGTTCAGAAGACGTGCTGAAGACGTCTTCCAACGTGAATAGGACGTGCGTCAGGGATTCAGAAGACGTGCTGAAGACGTCTTCCAACGTGAATAGGGTTCAGAAGACGTGCTGAAGACGTCTTCCAACGTGAATAGGGTTCAGAAGACGTCCTGAAGACGTCTTCCAACGTGAATAGGGTTCAGAAGACGTCCTGAAGACGTCTTCCAACGTGCGTCAGGGATTCAGAAGACGTCCTGAAGACGTCTTCCAACGTGAATAGGGTTCAGAAGACGTCCTGAAGACGTCTTCCAACGTGAATAGGGTTCATAAGACGTCCTGAAGACGTCTTCCAACGTGAATAGGGTTCAGAAGACGTCCAGGAGACGTCTTCCAACGTGCGTCAGGGATTCAGAAGACGTCCTGAAGACGTCTTCCAACGTGAATAGGGTTCAGAAGACGTCTTCCAACGTGCGTCAGGGATTCAGAAGACGTCCTGAAGACGTCTTCCAACGTGAATAGGGTTCAGAAGACGTGCTGAAGACGTCTTCCAACGTGAATAGGGTTCAGAAGACGTCCTGAAGACGTCTTCCAACGTGAATAGGGTTCAGAAGACGTCCTGAAGACGTCTTCCAACGTGCGTCAGGGATTCAGAAGACGTCCTGAAGACGTCTTCCAACGTGCGTCAGGGATTCAGAAGACGTCCTGAAGACGTCTTCCAACGTGAATAGGGTTAAGAAGACGTCCTGAAGACGTCTTCCAACGTGAATAGGGTTCAGAAGACGTCCTGAAGACGTCTTCCAACGTGCGTCAGGGATTCAGAAGACGTCCTGAAGACGTCTTCCAACGTGCGTCAGGGATTCAGAAGACGTCCTGAAGACGTCTTCCAACGTGAATAGGGTTAAGAAGACGTCCTGAAGACGTCTTCCAACGTGCGTCAGGGATTCAGAAGACGTCCTGAAGACGTCTTCCAACGTGCGTCAGGGATTCAGAAAACGTCCTGAAGACGTCTTCCAACGTGAATAGGGTTCAGAAGACGTGCTGAAGACGTCTTCCAACGTGAATAGGACGTGCGTCAGGGATTCAGAAGACGTGCTGAAGACGTCTTCCAACGTGAATAGGGTTCAGAAGACGTGCTGAAGACGTCTTCCAACGTGAATAGGGTTCAGAAGACGTCCTGAAGACGTCTTCCAACGTGAATAGGGTTCAGAAGACGTCCTGAAGACGTCTTCCAACGTGCGTCAGGGATTCAGAAGACGTCCTGAAGACGTCTTCCAACGTGAATAGGGTTCAGAAGACGTCCTGAAGACGTCTTCCAACGTGAATAGGGTTCATAAGACGTCCTGAAGACGTCTTCCAACGTGAATAGGGTTCAGAAGACGTCCAGGAGACGTCTTCCAACGTGCGTCAGGGATTCAGAAGACGTCCTGAAGACGTCTTCCAACGTGAATAGGGTTCAGAAGACGTCTTCCAACGTGCGTCAGGGATTCAGAAGACGTCCTGAAGACGTCTTCCAACGTGAATAGGGTTCAGAAGACGTGCTGAAGACGTCTTCCAACGTGAATAGGGTTCAGAAGACGTCCTGAAGACGTCTTCCAACGTGAATAGGGTTCAGAAGACGTCCTGAAGACGTCTTCCAACGTGCGTCAGGGATTCAGAAGACGTCCTGAAGACGTCTTCCAACGTGCGTCAGGGATTCAGAAGACGTCCTGAAGACGTCTTCCAACGTGAATAGGGTTAAGAAGACGTCCTGAAGACGTCTTCCAACGTGCGTCAGGGATTCAGGAGACGTCCTGAAGACGTCTTCCAACGTGAATAGGGTTCAGAAGACGTCCTGAAGACGTCTTCCAACGTGAATAGGGTTCATAAGACGTCCTGAAGACGTCTTCCAACGTGAATAGGGTTCAGAAGACGTCCAGAAGACGTCTTCCAACGTGCGTCAGGGATTCAGAAGACGTCCTGAAGACGTCTTCCAACGTGAATAGGGTTCAGAAGACGTCTTCCAACGTGCGTCAGGGATTCAGAAGACGTCCTGAAGACGTCTTCCAACGTGAATAGGGTTCAGAAGACGTCCTGAAGACGTCTTCCAACGTGCGTCAGGGATTCAGAAGACGTCCTGAAGACGTCTTCCAACGTGCGTCAGGGATTCAGAAAACGTCCTGAAGACGTCTTCCAACGTGAATAGGGTTCAGAAGACGTGCTGAAGACGTCTTCCAACGTGAATAGGGTTCAGAAGACGTCCTGAAGACGTCTTCCAACGTGAATAGGGTTCAGAAGACGTCCTGAAGGCGTCTTCCAACGTGCGTCAGGGATTCAGAAGACGTCCTGAAGACGTCTTCCAACGTGCGTCAGGGATTCAGAAGACGTCCTGAAGACGTCTTCCAACGTGAATAGGGTTAAGAAGACGTCCTGAAGACGTCTTCCAACGTGCGTCAGGGATTCAGAAGACGTCCTGAAGACGTCTTCCAACGTGCGTCAGGGATTCAGAAAACGTCCTGAAGACGTCTTCCAACGTGAATAGGGTTCAGAAGACGTGCTGAAGACGTCTTCCAACGTGAATAGGACGTGCGTCAGGGATTCAGAAGACGTGCTGAAGACGTCTTCCAACGTGAATAGGGTTCAGAAGACGTGCTGAAGACGTATTCCAACGTGAATAGGGTTCAGAAGACGTCCTGAAGACGTCTTCCAACGTGCGTCAGGGATTCAGAAGACGTCCTGAAGACGTCTTCCAACGTGAATAGGGTTCAGAAGACGTCCTGAAGACGTCTTCCAACGTGCGTCAGGGATTCAGAAGACGTCCTGAAGACGTCTTCCAACGTGAATAGGGTTCAGAAGACGTCCAGAAGACGTCTTCCAACGTGCGTCAGGGATTCAGAAGACGTCCTGAAGACGTCTTCCAACGTGAATAGGGTTCAGAAGACGTCCTGAAGACGTCTTCCAACGTGAATAGGGTTCAGAAGACGTCCTGAAGACGTCTTCCAACGTGCGTCAGGGATTCAGAAGACGTCCTGAAGACGTCTTCCAACGTGCGTCAGGGATTCAGAAAACGTCCTGAAGACGTCTTCCAACGTGAATAGGGTTCATAAGACGTCCTGAAGACGTCTTCCAACGTGAATAGGGTTCAGAAGACGTCCAGAAGACGTCTTCCAACGTGCGTCAGGGATTCAGAAGACGTCCTGAAGACGTCTTCCAACGTGAATAGGGTTCAGAAGACGTCCAGAAGACGTCTTCCAACGTGCGTCAGGGATTCAGAAGACGTCCTGAAGACGTCTTCCAACGTGAATACGGTTCAGAAGACGTCCTGAAGACGTCTTCCAACGTGAATAGGGTTCAGAAGACGTCCTGAAGACGTCTTCCAACGTGAATAGGGTTCATAAGACGTCCTGAAGACGTCTTCCAACGTGAATAGGGTTCAGAAGACGTCCAGAAGACGTCTTCCAACGTGCGTCAGGGATTCAGAAGACGTCCTAAAGACGTCTTCCAACGTGAATAGGGTTCAGAAGACGTCCAGAAGACGTCTTCCAACGTGCGTCAGGGATTCAGAAGACGTCCTGAAGACGTCTTCCAACGTGAATACGGTTCAGAAGACGTCCTGAAGACGTCTTCCAATGTGAATAGGGTTCAGAAGACGTCCTGAAGACGTCTTCCAACGTGAATAGGGTTCAGAAGACGTCCTGATAACGTCTTCCAACGTGCGTCAGGGATTCAGAAGACGTCCTGAAGACGTCTTCCAACGTGAATAGGGTTCAGAAGACGTCCTGAAGACGTCTTCCAACGTGAATAGGGTTCAGAAGACGTCCTGAAGACGTCTTCCAACGTGCGTCAGGGATTCAGAAGACGTCCTGAAGACGTCTTCCAACGTGAATAGGGTTCAGAAGACGTCCAGAAGACGTCTTCCAACGTGCGTCAGGGATTCAGAAGACGTCCTGAAGACGTCTTCCAACGTGAATAGGGTTCAGAAGACGTGCTGAAGACGTCTTCCAACGTGAATACGGTTCAGAAGACGTCCTGAAGACGTCTTCCAACGTGAATAGGGTTCAGAAGACGTCCAGAAGACGTCTTCCAACGTGCGTCAGGGATTCAGAAGACGTCCTGAAGACGTCTTCCAACGTGAATAGGGTTCAGAAGACGTCCTGAAGACGTCTTCCAACGTGCGTCAGGGATTCAGAAGACGTCCTGAAGACGTCTTCCAACGTGCGTCAGGGATTCAGAAGACGTCCTGAAGACGTCTTCCAACGTGAATAGGGTTCAGAAGACGTGCTGAAGACGTCTTCCAACGTGAATACGGTTCAGAAGACGTCCTGAAGACGTCTTCCAACGTGAATAGGGTTCAGAAGACGTGCTGAAGACGCCTTCCAACGTGAATAGGGTTCAGAAGACGTCCTGAAGACGTCTTCCAACGTGCGTCAGGGATTCAGAAGACGTCCTGAAGACGTCTTCCAACGTGAATAGGGTTCAGAAGACGTCCTGAAGACGTCTTCCAACGTGGATAGGGTTCATAAGACGTCCTGAAGACGTCTTCCAACGTGAATAGGGTTCAGAAGACGTCCAGAAGACGTCTTCCAACGTGCGTCAGGGATTCAGAAGACGTCCTGAAGACGTCTTCCAACGTGAATAGGGTTCAGAAGACGTCCAGAAGACGTCTTCCAACGTGCGTCAGGGATTCAGAAGACGTCCTGAAGACGTCTTCCAACGTGAATAGGGTTCAGAAGACGTGCTCAAGACGTCTTCCAACGTGAATAGGGTTCAGAAGACGTCCTGAAGACGTCTTCCAACGTGAATAGGGTTCAGAAGACGTCCTGAAGACGTCTTCCAACGTGAATAGGGTTCAGAAGACGTCCTGATAACGTCTTCCAACGTGCGTCAGGGATTCAGAAGACGTCCTGAAGACGTCTTCCAACGTGAATAGGGTTCAGAAGACGTCCTGAAGACGTCTTCCAACGTGAATAGGGTTCAGAAGACGTCCTGAAGACGTCTTCCAACGTGGATAGGGTTCATAAGACGTCCTGAAGACGTCTTCCAACGTGAATAGGGTTCAGAAGACGTCCAGAAGACGTCTTCCAACGTGCGTCAGGGATTCAGAAGACGTCCTGAAGACGTCTTCCAACGTGAATAGGGTTCAGAAGACGTCCAGAAGACGTCTTCCAACGTGCGTCAGGGATTCAGAAGACGTCCTGAAGACGTCTTCCAACGTGAATAGGGTTCAGAAGACGTGCTGAAGACGTCTTCCAACGTGAATAGGGTTCAGAAGACGTCCTGAAGACGTCTTCCAACGTGAATAGGGTTCAGAAGACGTCCTGAAGACGTCTTCCAACGTGAATAGGGTTCAGAAGACGTCCTGATAACGTCTTCCAACGTGCGTCAGGGATTCAGAAGACGTCCTGAAGACGTCTTCCAACGTGAATAGGGTTCAGAAGACGTCCTGAAGACGTCTTCCAACGTGAATAGGGTTCAGAAGACGTCCTGAAGACGTCTTCCAACGTGCGTCAGGGATTCAGAAGACGTCCTGAAGACGTCTTCCAACGTGAATAGGGTTCAGAAGACGTCCAGAAGACGTCTTCCAACGTGCGTCAGGGATTCAGAAGACGTCCTGAAGACGTCTTCCAACGTGAATAGGGTTCAGAAGACGTCCTGAAGACGTCTTCCAACGTGAATAGGGTTCAGAAGACGTCCTGAAGACGTCTTCCAACGTGCGTCAGGGATTCAGAAGACGTCCTGAAGACGTCTTCCAACGTGCGTCAGGGATTCAGAAAACGTCCTGAAGACGTCTTCCAACGTGAATACGGTTCAGAAGACGTCCTGAAGACGTCTTCCAACGTGAATAGGGTTCAGAAGACGTCCAGAAGACGTCTTCCAACGTGCGTCAGGGATTCAGAAGACGTCCTGAAGACGTCTTCCAACGTGAATAGGGTTCAGAAGACGTCCTGAAGACGTCTTCCAACGTGCGTCAGGGATTCAGAAGACGTCCTGAAGACGTCTTCCAACGTGCGTCAGGGATTCAGAAAACGTCCTGAAGACGTCTTCCAACGTGAATAGGGTTCAGAAGACGTGCAGAAGACGTCTTCCAACGTGAATAGGGTTCAGAAGACGTCCTGAAGACGTCTTCCAACGTGAATAGGGTTCAGAAGACGTCCAGAAGACGTCTTCCAACGTGCGTCAGGGATTCAGAAGACGTCCTGAAGACGTCTTCCAACGTGAATAGGGTTCAGAAGACGTCCTGAAGACGTCTTCCAACGTGAATAGGGTTCAGAAGACGTGCTGAAGACGTCTTCCAACGTGAATAGGGTTCAGAAGACGTCCTGAAGACGTCTTCCAACGTGAATAGGGTTCAGAAGACGTCCTGAAGACGTCTTCCAACGTGCGTCAGGGATTCAGAAGACGTCCTGAAGACGTCTTCCAACGTGAATAGGGTTCAGAAGACGTCCTGAAGACGTCTTCCAACGTGGATAGGGTTCATAAGACGTCCTGAAGACGTCTTCCAACGTGAATAGGGTTCAGAAGACGTCCAGAAGACGTCTTCCAACGTGCGTCAGGGATTCAGAAGACGTCCTGAAGACGTCTTCCAACGTGCGTCAGGGATTCAGAAAACGTCCTGAAGACGTCTTCCAACGTGAATAGGGTTCAGAAGACGTCCTGAAGACGTCTTCCAACGTGAATAGGGTTCAGAAGACGTCCTGAAGACGTCTTCCAACGTGCGTCAGGGATTCAGAAGACGTCCTGAAGACGTCTTCCAACGTGAATAGGGTTCAGAAGACGTCCTGAAGACGTCTTCCAACGTGGATAGGGTTCATAAGACGTCCTGAAGACGTCTTCCAACGTGAATAGGGTTCAGAAGACGTCCAGAAGACGTCTTCCAACGTGCGTCAGGGATTCAGAAGACGTCCTGAAGACGTCTTCTAACGTGAATAGGGTTCAGAAGACGTCCAGAAGACGTCTTCCAACGTGCGTCAGGGATTCAGAAGACGTCCTGAAGACGTCTTCCAACGTGAATAGGGTTCAGAAGACGTCCAGAAGACGTCTTCCAACGTGCGTCAGGGATTCAGAAGACGTCCTGAAGACGTCTTCCAACGTGAATAGGGTTCAGAAGACGTCCTGAAGACGTCTTCCAACGTGAATAGGGTTCAGAAGACGTCCTGAAGACGTCTTCCAACGTGCGTCAGGGATTCAGAAGACGTCCTGAAGACGTCTTCCAACGTGCGTCAGGGATTCAGAAAACGTCCTGAAGACGTCTTCCAACGTGAATACGGTTCAGAAGACGTCCTGAAGACGTCTTCCAACGTGAATAGGGTTCAGAAGACGTCCAGAAGACGTCTTCCAACGTGCGTCAGGGATTCAGAAGACGTCCTGAAGACGTCTTCCAACGTGAATAGGGTTCAGAAGACGTCCTGAAGACGTCTTCCAACGTGCGTCAGGGATTCAGAAGACGTCCTGAAGACGTCTTCCAACGTGCGTCAGGGATTCAGAAAACGTCCTGAAGACGTCTTCCAACGTGAATAGGGTTCAGAAGACGTGCTGAAGACGTCTTCCAACGTGAATAGGGTTCAGAAGACGTCCTGAAGACGTCTTCCAACGTGAATAGGGTTCAGAAGACGTCCTGAAGACGTCTTCCAACGTGCGTCAGGGATTCAGAAGACGTCCTGAAGACGTCTTCCAACGTGCGTCAGGGATTCAGAAGACGTCCTGAAGACGTCTTCCAACGTGAATAGGGTTAAGAAGACGTCCTGAAGACGTCTTCCAACGTGCGTCAGGGATTCAGAAGACGTCCTGAAGACGTCTTCCAACGTGCGTCAGGGATTCAGAAAACGTCCTGAAGACGTCTTCCAACGTGAATAGGGTTCAGAAGACGTGCTGAAGACGTCTTCCAACGTGAATAGGACGTGCGTCAGGGATTCAGAAGACGTGCTGAAGACGTCTTCCAACGTGAATAGGGTTCAGAAGACGTGCTGAAGACGTCTTCCAACGTGAATAGGGTTCAGAAGACGTCCTGAAGACGTCTTCCAACGTGAATAGGGTTCAGAAGACGTCCTGAAGACGTCTTCCAACGTGCGTCAGGGATTCAGAAGACGTCCTGAAGACGTCTTCCAACGTGAATAGGGTTCAGAAGACGTCCTGAAGACGTCTTCCAACGTGAATAGGGTTCATAAGACGTCCTGAAGACGTCTTCCAACGTGAATAGGGTTCAGAAGACGTCCAGAAGACGTCTTCCAACGTGCGTCAGGGATTCAGAAGACGTCCTGAAGACGTCTTCCAACGTGAATAGGGTTCAGAAGACGTCTTCCAACGTGCGTCAGGGATTCAGAAGACGTCCTGAAGACGTCTTCCAACGTGAATAGGGTTCAGAAGACGTCCTGAAGACGTCTTCCAACGTGCGTCAGGGATTCAGAAGACGTCCTGAAGACGTCTTCCAACGTGCGTCAGGGATTCAGAAAACGTCCTGAAGACGTCTTCCAACGTGAATAGGGTTCAGAAGACGTGCTGAAGACGTCTTCCAACGTGAATAGGGTTCAGAAGACGTCCTGAAGACGTCTTCCAACGTGAATAGGGTTCAGAAGACGTCCTGAAGACGTCTTCCAACGTGCGTCAGGGATTCAGAAGACGTCCTGAAGACGTCTTCCAACGTGCGTCAGGGATTCAGAAGACGTCCTGAAGACGTCTTCCAACGTGAATAGGGTTAAGAAGACGTCCTGAAGACGTCTTCCAACGTGCGTCAGGGATTCAGGAGACGTCCTGAAGACGTCTTCCAACGTGAATAGGGTTCAGAAGACGTCCTGAAGACGTCTTCCAACGTGAATAGGGTTCATAAGACGTCCTGAAGACGTCTTCCAACGTGAATAGGGTTCAGAAGACGTCCAGAAGACGTCTTCCAACGTGCGTCAGGGATTCAGAAGACGTCCTGAAGACGTCTTCCAACGTGAATAGGGTTCAGAAGACGTCTTCCAACGTGCGTCAGGGATTCAGAAGACGTCCTGAAGACGTCTTCCAACGTGAATAGGGTTCAGAAGACGTGCTGAAGACGTCTTCCAACGTGAATAGGGTTCAGAAGACGTCCTGAAGACGTCTTCCAACGTGAATAGGGTTCAGAAGACGTCCTGAAGACGTCTTCCAACGTGCGTCAGGGATTCAGAAGACGTCCTGAAGACGTCTTCCAACGTGAATAGGGTTAAGAAGACGTCCTGAAGACGTCTTCCAACGTGCGTCAGGGATTCAGAAGACGTCCTGAAGACGTCTTCCAACGTGCGTCAGGGATTCAGAAAACGTCCTGAAGACGTCTTCCAACGTGAATAGGGTTCAGAAGACGTGCTGAAGACGTCTTCCAACGTGAATAGGACGTGCGTCAGGGATTCAGAAGACGTGCTGAAGACGTCTTCCAACGTGAATAGGGTTCAGAAGACGTGCTGAAGACGTCTTCCAACGTGAATAGGGTTCAGAAGACGTCCTGAAGACGTCTTCCAACGTGAATAGGGTTCAGAAGACGTCCTGAAGACGTCTTCCAACGTGCGTCAGGGATTCAGAAGACGTCCTGAAGACGTCTTCCAACGTGAATAGGGTTCAGAAGACGTCCTGAAGACGTCTTCCAACGTGAATAGGGTTCATAAGACGTCCTGAAGACGTCTTCCAACGTGAATAGGGTTCAGAAGACGTCCAGAAGACGTCTTCCAACGTGCGTCAGGGATTCAGAAGACGTCCTGAAGACGTCTTCCAACGTGAATAGGGTTCAGAAGACGTCTTCCAACGTGCGTCAGGGATTCAGAAGACGTCCTGAAGACGTCTTCCAACGTGAATAGGGTTCAGAAGACGTCCTGAAGACGTCTTCCAACGTGCGTCAGGGATTCAGAAGACGTCCTGAAGACGTCTTCCAACGTGCGTCAGGGATTCAGAAAACGTCCTGAAGACGTCTTCCAACGTGAATAGGGTTCAGAAGACGTGCTGAAGACGTCTTCCAACGTGAATAGGACGTGCGTCAGGGATTCAGAAGACGTGCTGAAGACGTCTTCCAACGTGAATAGGGTTCAGAAGACGTGCTGAAGACGTCTTCCAACGTGAATAGGGTTCAGAAGACGTCCTGAAGACGTCTTCCAACGTGCGTCAGGGATTCAGAAGACGTCCTGAAGACGTCTTCCAACGTGAATAGGGTTCAGAAGACGTCCTGAAGACGTCTTCCAACGTGCGTCAGGGATTCAGAAGACGTCCTGAAGACGTCTTCCAACGTGAATAGGGTTCAGAAGACGTCCAGAAGACGTCTTCCAACGTGCGTCAGGGATTCAGAAGACGTCCTGAAGACGTCTTCCAACGTGAATAGGGTTCAGAAGACGTCCTGAAGACGTCTTCCAACGTGAATAGGGTTCAGAAGACGTCCTGAAGACGTCTTCCAACGTGCGTCAGGGATTCAGAAGACGTCCTGAAGACGTCTTCCAACGTGCGTCAGGGATTCAGAAAACGTCCTGAAGACGTCTTCCAACGTGAATAGGGTTCATAAGACGTCCTGAAGACGTCTTCCAACGTGAATAGGGTTCAGAAGACGTCCAGAAGACGTCTTCCAACGTGCGTCAGGGATTCAGAAGACGTCCTGAAGACGTCTTCCAACGTGAATAGGGTTCAGAAGACGTCCAGAAGACGTCTTCCAACGTGCGTCAGGGATTCAGAAGACGTCCTGAAGACGTCTTCCAACGTGAATACGGTTCAGAAGACGTCCTGAAGACGTCTTCCAACGTGAATAGGGTTCAGAAGACGTCCTGAAGACGTCTTCCAACGTGAATAGGGTTCATAAGACGTCCTGAAGACGTCTTCCAACGTGAATAGGGTTCAGAAGACGTCCAGAAGACGTCTTCCAACGTGCGTCAGGGATTCAGAAGACGTCCTGAAGACGTCTTCCAACGTGAATAGGGTTCAGAAGACGTCCAGAAGACGTCTTCCAACGTGCGTCAGGGATTCAGAAGACGTCCTGAAGACGTCTTCCAACGTGAATACGGTTCAGAAGACGTCCTGAAGACGTCTTCCAATGTGAATAGGGTTCAGAAGACGTCCTGAAGACGTCTTCCAACGTGAATAGGGTTCAGAAGACGTCCTGATAACGTCTTCCAACGTGCGTCAGGGATTCAGAAGACGTCCTGAAGACGTCTTCCAACGTGAATAGGGTTCAGAAGACGTCCTGAAGACGTCTTCCAACGTGAATAGGGTTCAGAAGACGTCCTGAAGACGTCTTCCAACGTGCGTCAGGGATTCAGAAGACGTCCTGAAGACGTCTTCCAACGTGAATAGGGTTCAGAAGACGTCCAGAAGACGTCTTCCAACGTGCGTCAGGGATTCAGAAGACGTCCTGGAGACGTCTTCCAACGTGAATAGGGTTCAGAAGACGTGCTGAAGACGTCTTCCAACGTGAATACGGTTCAGAAGACGTCCTG
This sequence comes from Heligmosomoides polygyrus bakeri, assembly GCA_947359475.1. Taxonomy (NCBI): domain Eukaryota; kingdom Metazoa; phylum Nematoda; class Chromadorea; order Rhabditida; family Heligmosomidae; genus Heligmosomoides; species Heligmosomoides polygyrus. The sequence goes on along the minus strand of OX375866.1, from coordinate 53,648,618 downwards.
AAGACGTCTTCCAACGTGAATAGGGTTCAGAAGACGTCCAGAAGACGTCTTCCAACGTGCGTCAGGGATTCAGAAGACGTCCTGAAGACGTCTTCCAACGTGAATAGGGTTCAGAAGACGTCCTGAAGACGTCTTCCAACGTGCGTCAGGGATTCAGAAGACGTCCCGAAGACGTCTTCCAACGTGCGTCAGGGATTCAGAAGACGTCCTGAAGACGTCTTCCAACGTGAATAGGGTTCAGAAGACGTGCTGAAGACGTCTTCCAACGTGAATACGGTTCAGAAGACGTCCTGAAGACGTCTTCCAACGTGAATAGGGTTCAGAAGACGTGCTGAAGACGTCTTCCAACGTGAATAGGGTTCAGAAGACGTCCTGAAGACGTCTTCCAACGTGCGTCAGGGATTCAGAAGACGTCCTGAAGACGTCTTCCAACGTGAATAGGGTTCAGAAGACGTCCTGAAGACGTCTTCCAACGTGGATAGGGTTCATAAGACGTCCTGAAGACGTCTTCCAACGTGAATAGGGTTCAGAAGACGTCCAGAAGACGTCTTCCAACGTGCGTCAGGGATTCAGAAGACGTCCTGAAGACGTCTTCCAACGTGAATAGGGTTCAGAAGACGTCCAGAAGACGTCTTCCAACGTGCGTCAGGGATTCAGAAGACGTCCTGAAGACGTCTTCCAACGTGAATAGGGTTCAGAAGACGTGCTGAAGACGTCTTCCAACGTGAATAGGGTTCAGAAGACGTCCTGAAGACGTCTTCCAACGTGAATAGGGTTCAGAAGACGTCCTGAAGACGTCTTCCAACGTGAATAGGGTTCAGAAGACGTCCTGATAACGTCTTCCAACGTGCGTCAGGGATTCAGAAGACGTCCTGAAGACGTCTTCCAACGTGAATAGGGTTCAGAAGACGTCCTGAAGACGTCTTCCAACGTGAATAGGGTTCAGAAGACGTCCTGAAGACGTCTTCCAACGTGGATAGGGTTCATAAGACGTCCTGAAGACGTCTTCCAACGTGAATAGGGTTCAGAAGACGTCCAGAAGACGTCTTCCAACGTGCGTCAGGGATTCAGAAGACGTCCTGAAGACGTCTTCCAACGTGAATAGGGTTCAGAAGACGTCCAGAAGACGTCTTCCAACGTGCGTCAGGGATTCAGAAGACGTCCTGAAGACGTCTTCCAACGTGAATAGGGTTCAGAAGACGTGCTGAAGACGTCTTCCAACGTGAATAGGGTTCAGAAGACGTCCTGAAGACGTCTTCCAACGTGAATAGGGTTCAGAAGACGTCCTGAAGACGTCTTCCAACGTGAATAGGGTTCAGAAGACGTCCTGATAACGTCTTCCAACGTGCGTCAGGGATTCAGAAGACGTCCTGAAGACGTCTTCCAACGTGAATAGGGTTCAGAAGACGTCCTGAAGACGTCTTCCAACGTGAATAGGGTTCAGAAGACGTCCTGAAGACGTCTTCCAACGTGCGTCAGGGATTCAGAAGACGTCCTGAAGACGTCTTCCAACGTGAATAGGGTTCAGAAGACGTCCAGAAGACGTCTTCCAACGTGCGTCAGGGATTCAGAAGACGTCCTGAAGACGTCTTCCAACGTGAATAGGGTTCAGAAGACGTCCTGAAGACGTCTTCCAACGTGAATAGGGTTCAGAAGACGTCCTGAAGACGTCTTCCAACGTGCGTCAGGGATTCAGAAGACGTCCTGAAGACGTCTTCCAACGTGCGTCAGGGATTCAGAAAACGTCCTGAAGACGTCTTCCAACGTGAATACGGTTCAGAAGACGTCCTGAAGACGTCTTCCAACGTGAATAGGGTTCAGAAGACGTCCAGAAGACGTCTTCCAACGTGCGTCAGGGATTCAGAAGACGTCCTGAAGACGTCTTCCAACGTGAATAGGGTTCAGAAGACGTCCTGAAGACGTCTTCCAACGTGCGTCAGGGATTCAGAAGACGTCCTGAAGACGTCTTCCAACGTGCGTCAGGGATTCAGAAAACGTCCTGAAGACGTCTTCCAACGTGAATAGGGTTCAGAAGACGTGCTGAAGACGTCTTCCAACGTGAATAGGGTTCAGAAGACGTCCTGAAGACGTCTTCCAACGTGAATAGGGTTCAGAAGACGTCCTGAAGACGTCTTCCAACGTGAATAGGGTTCAGAAGACGTCCAGAAGACGTCTTCCAACGTGCGTCAGGGATTCAGAAGACGTCCTGAAGACGTCTTCCAACGTGAATAGGGTTCAGAAGACGTCCTGAAGACGTCTTCCAACGTGAATAGGGTTCAGAAGACGTGCTGAAGACGTCTTTCAACGTGAATAGGGTTCAGAAGACGTCCTGAAGACGTCTTCCAACGTGAATAGGGTTCAGAAGACGTCCTGAAGACGTCTTCCAACGTGCGTCAGGGATTCAGAAGACGTCCTGAAGACGTCTTCCAACGTGAATAGGGTTCAGAAGACGTCCTGAAGACGTCTTCCAACGTGGATAGGGTTCATAAGACGTCCTGAAGACGTCTTCCAACGTGAATAGGGTTCAGAAGACGTCCAGAAGACGTCTTCCAACGTGCGTCAGGGATTCAGAAGACGTCCTGAAGACGTCTTCCAACGTGCGTCAGGGATTCAGAAAACGTCCTGAAGACGTCTTCCAACGTGAATAGGGTTCAGAAGACGTCCTGAAGACGTCTTCCAACGTGAATAGGGTTCAGAAGACGTCCTGAAGACGTCTTCCAACGTGCGTCAGGGATTCAGAAGACGTCCTGAAGACGTCTTCCAACGTGAATAGGGGTCAGAAGACGTCCTGATGACGTCTTCCAACGTGGATAGGGTTCATAAGACGTCCTGAAGACGTCTTCCAACGTGAATAGGGTTCAGAAGACGTCCAGAAGACGTCTTCCAACGTGCGTCAGGGATTCAGAAGACGTCCTGAAGACGTCTTCCAACGTGAATAGGGTTCAGAAGACGTCCAGAAGACGTCTTCCAACGTGCGTCAGGGATTCAGAAGACGTCCTGAAGACGTCTTCCAACGTGAATAGGGTTCAGAAGACGTGCTGAAGACGTCTTCCAACGTGAATAGGGTTCAGAAGACGTCCTGAAGACGTCTTCCAACGTGAATAGGGTTCAGAAGACGTCCTGAAGACGTCTTCCAACGTGAATAGGGTTCAGAAGACGTCCTGATAACGTCTTCCAACGTGCGTCAGGGATTCAGAAGACGTCCTGAAGACGTCTTCCAACGTGAATAGGGTTCAGAAGACGTCCTGAAGACGTCTTCCAACGTGAATAGGGTTCAGAAGACGTCCTGAAGACGTCTTCCAACGTGCGTCAGGGATTCAGAAGACGTCCTGAAGACGTCTTCCAACGTGAATAGGGTTCAGAAGACGTCCAGAAGACGTCTTCCAACGTGCGTCAGGGATTCAGAAGACGTCCTGAAGACGTCTTCCAACGTGAATAGGGTTCAGAAGACGTCCTGAAGACGTCTTCCAACGTGAATAGGGTTCAGAAGACGTCCTGAAGACGTCTTCCAACGTGCGTCAGGGATTCAGAAGACGTCCTGAAGACGTCTTCCAACGTGCGTCAGGGATTCAGAAAACGTCCTGAAGACGTCTTCCAACGTGAATACGGTTCAGAAGACGTCCTGAAGACGTCTTCCAACGTGAATAGGGTTCAGAAGACGTCCAGAAGACGTCTTCCAACGTGCGTCAGGGATTCAGAAGACGTCCTGAAGACGTCTTCCAACGTGAATAGGGTTCAGAAGACGTCCTGAAGACGTCTTCCAACGTGCGTCAGGGATTCAGAAGACGTCCTGAAGACGTCTTCCAACGTGCGTCAGGGATTCAGAAAACGTCCTGAAGACGTCTTCCAACGTGAATAGGGTTCAGAAGACGTGCTGAAGACGTCTTCCAACGTGAATAGGGTTCAGAAGACGTCCTGAAGACGTCTTCCAACGTGAATAGGGTTCAGAAGACGTCCTGAAGACGTCTTCCAACGTGCGTCAGGGATTCAGAAGACGTCCTGAAGACGTCTTCCAACGTGCGTCAGGGATTCAGAAGACGTCCTGAAGACGTCTTCCAACGTGAATAGGGTTAAGAAGACGTCCTGAAGACGTCTTCCAACGTGCGTCAGGGATTCAGAAGACGTCCTGAAGACGTCTTCCAACGTGCGTCAGGGATTCAGAAAACGTCCTGAAGACGTCTTCCAACGTGAATAGGGTTCAGAAGACGTGCTGAAGACGTCTTCCAACGTGAATAGGACGTGCATCAGGGATTCAGAAGACGTGCTGAAGACGTCTTCCAACGTGAATAGGGTTCAGAAGACGTGCTGAAGACGTCTTCCAACGTGAATAGGGTTCAGAAGACGTCCTGAAGACGTCTTCCAACGTGAATAGGGTTCAGAAGACGTCCTGAAGACGTCTTCCAACGTGCGTCAGGGATTCAGAAGACGTCCTGAAGACGTCTTCCAACGTGAATAGGGTTCAGAAGACGTCCTGAAGACGTCTTCCAACGTGAATAGGGTTCATAAGACGTCCTGAAGACGTCTTCCAACGTGAATAGGGTTCAGAAGACGTCCAGAAGACGTCTTCCAACGTGCGTCAGGGATTCAGAAGACGTCCTGAAGACGTCTTCCAACGTGAATAGGGTTCAGAAGACGTCTTCCAACGTGCGTCAGGGATTCAGAAGACGTCCTGAAGACGTCTTCCAACGTGAATAGGGTTCAGAAGACGTCCTGAAGACGTCTTCCAACGTGCGTCAGGGATTCAGAAGACGTCCTGAAGACGTCTTCCAACGTGCGTCAGGGATTCAGAAAACGTCCTGAAGACGTCTTCCAACGTGAATAGGGTTCAGAAGACGTGCTGAAGACGTCTTCCAACGTGAATAGGGTTCAGAAGACGTCCTGAAGACGTCTTCCAACGTGAATAGGGTTCAGAAGACGTCCTGAAGACGTCTTCCAACGTGCGTCAGGGATTCAGAAGACGTCCTGAAGACGTCTTCCAACGTGCGTCAGGGATTCAGAAGACGTCCTGAAGACGTCTTCCAACGTGAATAGGGTTAAGAAGACGTCCTGAAGACGTCTTCCAACGTGCGTCAGGGATTCAGGAGACGTCCTGAAGACGTCTTCCAACGTGAATAGGGTTCAGAAGACGTCCTGAAGACGTCTTCCAACGTGAATAGGGTTCATAAGACGTCCTGAAGACGTCTTCCAACGTGAATAGGGTTCAGAAGACGTCCAGAAGACGTCTTCCAACGTGCGTCAGGGATTCAGAAGACGTCCTGAAGACGTCTTCCAACGTGAATAGGGTTCAGAAGACGTCTTCCAACGTGCGTCAGGGATTCAGAAGACGTCCTGAAGACGTCTTCCAACGTGAATAGGGTTCAGAAGACGTGCTGAAGACGTCTTCCAACGTGAATAGGGTTCAGAAGACGTCCTGAAGACGTCTTCCAACGTGAATAGGGTTCAGAAGACGTCCTGAAGACGTCTTCCAACGTGCGTCAGGGATTCAGAAGACGTCCTGAAGACGTCTTCCAACGTGCGTCAGGGATTCAGAAGACGTCCTGAAGACGTCTTCCAACGTGAATAGGGTTAAGAAGACGTCCTGAAGACGTCTTCCAACGTGCGTCAGGGATTCAGAAGACGTCCTGAAGACGTCTTCCAACGTGCGTCAGGGATTCAGAAAACGTCCTGAAGACGTCTTCCAACGTGAATAGGGTTCAGAAGACGTGCTGAAGACGTCTTCCAACGTGAATAGGACGTGCGTCAGGGATTCAGAAGACGTGCTGAAGACGTCTTCCAACGTGAATAGGGTTCAGAAGACGTGCTGAAGACGTCTTCCAACGTGAATAGGGTTCAGAAGACGTCCTGAAGACGTCTTCCAACGTGAATAGGGTTCAGAAGACGTCCTGAAGACGTCTTCCAACGTGCGTCAGGGATTCAGAAGACGTCCTGAAGACGTCTTCCAACGTGAATAGGGTTCAGAAGACGTCCTGAAGACGTCTTCCAACGTGAATAGGGTTCATAAGACGTCCTGAAGACGTCTTCCAACGTGAATAGGGTTCAGAAGACGTCCAGAAGACGTCTTCCAACGTGCGTCAGGGATTCAGAAGACGTCCTGAAGACGTCTTCCAACGTGAATAGGGTTCAGAAGACGTCTTCCAACGTGCGTCAGGGATTCAGAAGACGTCCTGAAGACGTCTTCCAACGTGAATAGGGTTCAGAAGACGTCCTGAAGACGTCTTCCAACGTGCGTCAGGGATTCAGAAGACGTCCTGAAGACGTCTTCCAACGTGCGTCAGGGATTCAGAAAACGTCCTGAAGACGTCTTCCAACGTGAATAGGGTTCAGAAGACGTGCTGAAGACGTCTTCCAACGTGAATAGGGTTCAGAAGACGTCCTGAAGACGTCTTCCAACGTGAATAGGGTTCAGAAGACGTCTTCCAACGTGCGTCAGGGATTCAGAAGACGTCCTGAAGACGTCTTCCAACGTGAATAGGGTTCAGAAGACGTGCTGAAGACGTCTTCCAACGTGAATAGGGTTCAGAAGACGTCCTGAAGACGTCTTCCAACGTGAATAGGGTTCAGAAGACGTCCTGAAGACGTCTTCCAACGTGCGTCAGGGATTCAGAAGACGTCCTGAAGACGTCTTCCAACGTGCGTCAGGGATTCAGAAGACGTCCTGAAGACGTCTTCCAACGTGAATAGGGTTAAGAAGACGTCCTGAAGACGTCTTCCAACGTGCGTCAGGGATTCAGAAGACGTCCTGAAGACGTCTTCCAACGTGCGTCAGGGATTCAGAAAACGTCCTGAAGACGTCTTCCAACGTGAATAGGGTTCAGAAGACGTGCTGAAGACGTCTTCCAACGTGAATAGGACGTGCGTCAGGGATTCAGAAGACGTGCTGAAGACGTCTTCCAACGTGAATAGGGTTCAGAAGACGTGCTGAAGACGTCTTCCAACGTGAATAGGGTTCAGAAGACGTCCTGAAGACGTCTTCCAACGTGAATAGGGTTCAGAAGACGTCCTGAAGACGTCTTCCAACGTGCGTCAGGGATTCAGAAGACGTCCTGAAGACGTCTTCCAACGTGAATAGGGTTCAGAAGACGTCCTGAAGACGTCTTCCAACGTGAATAGGGTTCATAAGACGTCCTGAAGACGTCTTCCAACGTGAATAGGGTTCAGAAGACGTCCAGAAGACGTCTTCCAACGTGCGTCAGGGATTCAGAAGACGTCCTGAAGACGTCTTCCAACGTGAATAGGGTTCAGAAGACGTCTTCCAACGTGCGTCAGGGATTCAGAAGACGTCCTGAAGACGTCTTCCAACGTGAATAGGGTTCAGAAGACGTCCTGAAGACGTCTTCCAACGTGCGTCAGGGATTCAGAAGACGTCCTGAAGACGTCTTCCAACGTGCGTCAGGGATTCAGAAAACGTCCTGAAGACGTCTTCCAACGTGAATAGGGTTCAGAAGACGTGCTGAAGACGTCTTCCAACGTGAATAGGGTTCAGAAGACGTCCTGAAGACGTCTTCCAACGTGAATAGGGTTCAGAAGACGTCCTGAAGACGTCTTCCAACGTGCGTCAGGGATTCAGAAGACGTCCTGAAGACGTCTTCCAACGTGCGTCAGGGATTCAGAAGACGTCCTGAAGACGTCTTCCAACGTGAATAGGGTTAAGAAGACGTCCTGAAGACGTCTTCCAACGTGCGTCAGGGATTCAGGAGACGTCCTGAAGACGTCTTCCAACGTGAATAGGGTTCAGAAGACGTCCTGAAGACGTCTTCCAACGTGAATAGGGTTCATAAGACGTCCTGAAGACGTCTTCCAACGTGAATAGGGTTCAGAAGACGTCCAGAAGACGTCTTCCAACGTGCGTCAGGGATTCAGAAGACGTCCTGAAGACGTCTTCCAACGTGAATAGGGTTCAGAAGACGTCTTCCAACGTGCGTCAGGGATTCAGAAGACGTCCTGAAGACGTCTTCCAACGTGAATAGGGTTCAGAAGACGTCCTGAAGACGTCTTCCAACGTGCGTCAGGGATTCAGAAGACGTCCTGAAGACGTCTTCCAACGTGCGTCAGGGATTCAGAAGACGTCCTGAAGACGTCTTCCAACGTGCGTCAGGGATTCAGAAAACGTCCTGAAGACGTCTTCCAACGTGAATAGGGTTCAGAAGACGTGCTGAAGACGTCTTCCAACGTGAATAGGACGTGCGTCAGGGATTCAGAAGACGTGCTGAAGACGTCTTCCAACGTGAATAGGGTTCAGAAGACGTGCTGAAGACGTCTTCCAACGTGAATAGGGTTCAGAAGACGTCCTGAAGACGTCTTCCAACGTGAATAGGGTTCAGAAGACGTCCTGAAGACGTCTTCCAACGTGCGTCAGGGATTCAGAAGACGTCCTGAAGACGTCTTCCAACGTGAATAGGGTTCAGAAGACGTCCTGAAGACGTCTTCCAACGTGCGTCAGGGATTCAGAAGACGTCCTGAAGACGTCTTCCAACGTGAATAGGGTTCAGAAGACGTCCAGAAGACGTCTTCCAACGTGCGTCAGGGATTCAGAAGACGTCCTGAAGACGTCTTCCAACGTGAATAGGGTTCAGAAGACGTCCTGAAGACGTCTTCCAACGTGCGTCAGGGATTCAGAAGACGTCCTGAAGACGTCTTCCAACGTGCGTCAGGGATTCAGAAAACGTCCTGAAGACGTCTTCCAACGTGAATAGGGTTCATAAGACGTCCTGAAGACGTCTTCCAACGTGAATAGGGTTCAGAAGACGTCCAGAAGACGTCTTCCAACGTGCGTCAGGGATTCAGAAGACGTCCTGAAGACGTCTTCCAACGTGAATAGGGTTCAGAAGACGTCCAGAAGACGTCTTCCAACGTGCGTCAGGGATTCAGAAGACGTCCTGAAGACGTCTTCCAACGTGAATACGGTTCAGAGGACGTCCTGAAGACGTCTTCCAACGTGAATAGGGTTCAGAAGACGTCCTGAAGACGTCTTCCAACGTGAATAGGGTTCATAAGACGTCCTGAAGACGTCTTCCAACGTGAATAGGGTTCAGAAGACGTCCAGAAGACGTCTTCCAACGTGCGTCAGGGATTCAGAAGACGTCCTGAAGACGTCTTCCAACGTGAATAGGGTTCAGAAGACGTCCAGAAGACGTCTTCCAACGTGCGTCAGGGATTCAGAAGACGTCCTGAAGACGTCTTCCAACGTGAATACGGTTCAGAAGACGTCCTGAAGACGTCTTCCAATGTGAATAGGGTTCAGAAGACGTCCTGAAGACGTCTTCCAACGTGAATAGGGTTCAGAAGACGTCCTGATAACGTCTTCCAACGTGCGTCAGGGATTCAGAAGACGTCCTGAAGACGTCTTCCAACGTGAATAGGGTTCAGAAGACGTCCTGAAGACGTCTTCCAACGTGAATAGGGTTCAGAAGACGTCCTGAAGACGTCTTCCAACGTGCGTCAGGGATTCAGAAGACGTCCTGAAGACGTCTTCCAACGTGAATAGGGTTCAGAAGACGTCCAGAAGACGTCTTCCAACGTGCGTCAGGGATTCAGAAGACGTCCTGAAGACGTCTTCCAACGTGAATAGGGTTCAGAAGACGTGCTGAAGACGTCTTCCAACGTGAATACGGTTCAGAAGACGTCCTGAAGACGTCTTCCAACGTGCGTCAGGGATTCAGAAGACGTCCTGAAGACGTCTTCCAACGTGAATAGGGTTCAGAAGACGTCCTGAAGACGTCTTCCAACGTGAATAGGGTTCAGAAGACGTCCTGAAGACGTCTTCCAACGTGCGTCAGGGATTCAGAAGACGTCCTGAAGACGTCTTCCAACGTGAATAGGGTTCAGAAGACGTCCAGAAGACGTCTTCCAACGTGCGTCAGGGATTCAGAAGACGTCCTGAAGACGTCTTCCAACGTGAATAGGGTTCAGAAGACGTCCAGAAGACGTCTTCCAACGTGCGTCAGGGATTCAGAAGACGTCCTGAAGACGTCTTCCAACGTGAATACGGTTCAGAGGACGTCCTGAAGACGTCTTCCAACGTGAATAGGGTTCAGAAGACGTCCTGAAGACGTCTTCCAACGTGAATAGGGTTCATAAGACGTCCTGAAGACGTCTTCCAACGTGAATAGGGTTCAGAAGACGTCCAGAAGACGTCTTCCAACGTGCGTCAGGGATTCAGAAGACGTCCTGAAGACGTCTTCCAACGTGAATAGGGTTCAGAAGACGTCCAGAAGACGTCTTCCAACGTGCGTCAGGGATTCAGAAGACGTCCTGAAGACGTCTTCCAACGTGAATACGGTTCAGAAGACGTCCTGAAGACGTCTTCCAATGTGAATAGGGTTCAGAAGACGTCCTGAAGACGTCTTCCAACGTGAATAGGGTTCAGAAGACGTCCTGATAACGTCTTCCAACGTGCGTCAGGGATTCAGAAGACGTCCTGAAGACGTCTTCCAACGTGAATAGGGTTCAGAAGACGTCCTGAAGACGTCTTCCAACGTGAATAGGGTTCAGAAGACGTCCTGAAGACGTCTTCCAACGTGCGTCAGGGATTCAGAAGACGTCCTGAAGACGTCTTCCAACGTGAATAGGGTTCAGAAGACGTCCAGAAGACGTCTTCCAACGTGCCTCAGGGATTCAGAAGACGTCCTGAAGACGTCTTCCAACGTGAATAGGGTTCAGAAGACGTGCTGAAGACGTCTTCCAACGTGAATACGGTTCAGAAGACGTCCTGAAGACGTCTTCCAACGTGAATAGGGTTCAGAAGACGTCCAGAAGACGTCTTCCAACGTGCGTCAGGGATTCAGAAGACGTCCTGAAGACGTCTTCCAACGTGAATAGGGTTCAGAAGACGTCCTGAAGACGTCTTCCAACGTGCGTCAGGGATTCAGAAGACGTCCTGAAGACGTCTTCCAACGTGCGTCAGGGATTCAGAAAACGTCCTGAAGACGTCTTCCAACGTGAATAGGGTTCAGAAGACGTCCTGAAGACGTCTTCCAACGTGAATAGGGTTCAGAAGACGTGCTGAAGACGTCTTCCAACGTGAATAGGGTTCAGAAGACGTCCTGAAGACGTCTTCCAACGTGAATAGGGTTCAGAAGACGTCCTGAAGACGTCTTCCAACGTGCGTCAGGGATTCAGAAGACGTCCTGAAGACGTCTTCCAACGTGAATAGGGTTCAGAAGACGTCCTGAAGACGTCTTCCAACGTGGATAGGGTTCATAAGACGTCCTGAAGACGTCTTCCAACGTGAATAGGGTTCAGAAGACGTCCAGAAGACGTCTTCCAACGTGCGTCAGGGATTCAGAAGACGTCCTGAAGACGTCTTCCAACGTGAATAGGGTTCAGAAGACGTCCAGAAGACGTCTTCCAACGTGCGTCAGGGATTCAGAAGACGTCCTGAAGACGTCTTCCAACGTGAATAGGGTTCAGAAGACGTGCTGAAGACGTCTTCCAACGTGAATAGGGTTCAGAAGACGTCCTGAAGACGTCTTCCAACGTGAATAGGGTTCAGAAGACGTCCTGAAGACGTCTTCCAACGTGAATAGGGTTCAGAAGACGTCCTGATAACGTCTTCCAACGTGCGTCAGGGATTCAGAAGACGTCCTGAAGACGTCTTCCAACGTGAATAGGGTTCAGAAGACGTCCTGAAGACGTCTTCCAACGTGAATAGGGTTCAGAAGACGTCCTGAAGACGTCTTCCAACGTGCGTCAGGGATTCAGAAGACGTCCTGAAGACGTCTTCCAACGTGAATAGGGTTCAGAAGACGTCCAGAAGACGTCTTCCAACGTGCGTCAGGGATTCAGAAGACGTCCTGAAGACGTCTTCCAACGTGAATAGGGTTCAGAAGACGTCCTGAAGACGTCTTCCAACGTGAATAGGGTTCAGAAGACGTCCTGAAGACGTCTTCCAACGTGCGTCAGGGATTCAGAAGACGTCCTGAAGACGTCTTCCAACGTGCGTCAGGGATTCAGAAAACGTCCTGAAGACGTCTTCCAACGTGAATACGGTTCAGAAGACGTCCTGAAGACGTCTTCCAACGTGAATAGGGTTCAGAAGACGTCCAGAAGACGTCTTCCAACGTGCGTCAGGGATTCAGAAGACGTCCTGAAGACGTCTTCCAACGTGAATAGGGTTCAGAAGACGTCCTGAAGACGTCTTCCAACGTGCGTCAGGGATTCAGAAGACGTCCTGAAGACGTCTTCCAACGTGCGTCAGGGATTCAGAAAACGTCCTGAAGACGTCTTCCAACGTGAATAGGGTTCAGAAGACGTGCTGAAGACGTCTTCCAACGTGAATAGGGTTCAGAAGACGTCCTGAAGACGTCTTCCAACGTGAATAGGGTTCAGAAGACGTCCTGAAGACGTCTTCCAACGTGCGTCAGGGATTCAGAAGACGTCCTGAAGACGTCTTCCAACGTGCGTCAGGGATTCAGAAGACGTCCTGAAGACGTCTTCCAACGTGAATAGGGTTAAGAAGACGTCCTGAAGACGTCTTCCAACGTGCGTCAGGGATTCAGAAGACGTCCTGAAGACGTCTTCCAACGTGCGTCAGGGATTCAGAAAACGTCCTGAAGACGTCTTCCAACGTGAATAGGGTTCAGAAGACGTGCTGAAGACGTCTTCCAACGTGAATAGGACGTGCGTCAGGGATTCAGAAGACGTGCTGAAGACGTCTTCCAACGTGAATAGGGTTCAGAAGACGTGCTGAAGACGTCTTCCAACGTGAATAGGGTTCAGAAGACGTGCTGAAGACGTCTTCCAACGTGAATAGGGTTCAGAAGACGTCCAGAAGACGTCTTCCAACGTGCGTCAGGGATTCAGAAGACGTCCTGAAGACGTCTTCCAACGTGAATAGGGTTCAGAAGACGTCCTGAAGACGTCTTCCAACGTGAATAGGGTTCATAAGACGTCCTGAAGACGTCTTCCAACGTGAATAGGGTTCAGAAGACGTCCAGAAGACGTCTTCCAACGTGCGTCAGGGATTCAGAAGACGTCCTGAAGACGTCTTCCAACGTGAATAGGGTTCAGAAGACGTCCAGAAGACGTCTTCCAACGTGCGTCAGGGATTCAGAAGACGTCCTGAAGACGTCTTCCAACGTGAATAGGGTTCAGAAGACGTGCTGAAGACGTCTTCCAACGTGAATAGGGTTCAGAAGACGTGCTGAAGACGTCTTCCAACGTGAATAGGGTTCAGAAGACGTCCTGAAGACGTCTTCCAACGTGAATAGGGTTCAGAAGACGTCCTGATAACGTCTTCCAACGTGCGTCAGGGATTCAGAAGACGTCCTGAAGACGTCTTCCAACGTGAATAGGGTTCAGAAGACGTCCTGAAGACGTCTTCCAACGTGAATAGGGTTCAGAAGACGTCCTGAAGACGTCTTCCAACGTGCGTCAGGGATTCAGAAGACGTCCTGAAGACGTCTTCCAACGTGAATAGGGTTCAGAAGACGTCCAGAAGACGTCTTCCAACGTGCGTCAGGGATTCAGAAGACGTCCTGAAGACGTCTTCCAACGTGAATAGGGTTCAGAAGACGTCCTGAAGACGTCTTCCAACGTGAATAGGGTTCAGAAGACGTCCTGAAGACGTCTTCCAACGTGCGTCAGGGATTCAGAAGACGTCCTGAAGACGTCTTCCAACGTGAATAGGGTTCAGAAGACGTGCTGAAGACGTCTTCCAACGTGAATAGGGTTCAGAAGACGTCCTGAAGACGTCTTCCAACGTGAATAGGGTTCAGAAGACGTCCTGATAACGTCTTCCAACGTGCGTCAGGGATTCAGAAGACGTCCTGAAGACGTCTTCCAACGTGAATAGGGTTCAGAAGACGTCCTGATAACGTCTTCCAACGTGCGTCAGGGATTCAGAAGACGTCTTCCAACGTGAATAGGGTTCAGAAGACGTCCTGAAGACGTCTTCCAACGTGAATAGGGTTCAGAAGACGTCCTGAAGACGTCTTCCAACGTGCGTCAGGGATTCAGAAGACGTCCTGAAGACGTCTTCCAACGTGCGTCAGGGATTCAGAAGACGTCCTGAAGACGTCTTCCAACGTGAATAGGGTTCAGAAGACGTCCTGAAGACGTCTTCCAACGTGAATAGGGTTCAGAAGACGTCCTGAAGACGTCTTCCAACGTGCGTCAGGGATTCAGAAGACGTCCTGAAGACGTCTTCCAACGTGCGTCAGGGATTCAGAAAACGTCCTGAAGACGTCTTCCAACGTGAATACGGTTCAGAAGACGTCCTGAAGACGTCTTCCAACGTGCGTCAGGGATTCAGAAGACGTCCTGAAGACGTCTTCCAACGTGCGTCAGGGATTCAGAAGACGTCCTGAAGACGTCTTCCAACGTGAATAGGGTTAAGAAGACGTCCTGAAGACGTCTTCCAACGTGCGTCAGGGATTCAGAAGACGTCCTGAAGACGTCTTCCAACGTGCGTCAGGGATTCAGAAAACGTCCTGAAGACGTCTTCCAACGTGAATAGGGTTCAGAAGACGTGCTGAAGACGTCTTCCAACGTGAATAGGACGTGCGTCAGGGATTCAGAAGACGTGCTGAAGACGTCTTCCAACGTGAATAGGGTTCAGAAGACGTGCTGAAGACGTCTTCCAACGTGAATAGGGTTCAGAAGACGTGCTGAAGACGTCTTCCAACGTGAATAGGGTTCAGAAGACGTCCAGAAGACGTCTTCCAACGTGCGTCAGAGAAGCCGCGACGTCGCGCGCTAGCCGCGTGCGACATCGCGGCGCTGAAACGCGGACGTGTGCTCGGTGACGCATAGTTAGCCGCGGAGCACGAAATGTTCTCAGTGTTTAAGCTTCCAGACCACATTTCTAGCTAGGAACTTGAGATCCCACAGAATGTGGTAGGCAACAGACTGGAAAATTGATCCGAGAATGGGTGATAGTGGCCTTTTTCCGTAGTATAACCATAATCACGGGTAAAAATCGACCGAAGAAGTCGTAGATGGCAAATACTGACGCTAAAAACCATCCACATGACCAGGATTCCAGTGCCGCTGATCGTCCCATTGAAACCACATCCATATGCCATCTCCAAGAAACGTTGAAATAAGGCAAAGGCGTGCCGCATATCCATGTAGGAAGCGTTTCTAGCTGTCGGAAGCATCTGACCGCGACAACTCGTCCAATTTCGTCGCGCACCGTGCGCGACGCCAGCGGGGTTCGCGCGGCGTCGGAGTTATGTCTGCCCCCGACCTTTCCCGCCCGGACAACTCGTCCGCATTTTTTGCTTGTGTGCGTTTAACGGCTAGTCTACCACTAAGGCCTATGGCATACCACCGACGACGAGGCCGGCGACGAGAGGAGCGGAGCGACGAGAGATCGCTGTGGTTCAGCGACGAGAGCAGCGACGGTGTTGGACGGGGGCGAGAATTGGCGTTAGAGCGCGGTTGGTGACCCTTGCGTGCGTGCATGCGGGGTGTAAAGGGTCGAGCGACAACTGGTCGCCGTGCAAAGCGCAGCGACGACCGGTCGCTGGCGGTATGCCCCCTCTCCAACGAGACGTAGTGCCGACGTGGCAGCGACAACCGGCAAGCGCGCGCTCTCTCCCCATTGTTTCTGGCAGGTCCTAACACGAATAGTCGATTACTTGTCCGTTGGCAGTGCCGTCGCTGGACTCGTCGCTGGTGGTATGCCATAGGCCTAACAATTCGTAATGGACTGCTCCTCCCCCGATTGGGATTGCACCAGTAAGTATAAGATGACAGCGCAACCTTCCAATGATTGAAGCGTGGGATCCAGCGGCAGCCCTTGTGTGGTGCCGCAACGATTGGTGGAGTTCCAGTCCGTACATTTTTGCGTGCGTTTAACGACGTCCCTTTCAGGACCGCAGTCGCAGTACTCCACGACTGAAGAGCCAGAACGTACCTCGTCTGTGTACTTGCAGGTGAACCGACGGCAGCTGTGTACTACCTCACAGCTTCGGTGACTTGCCGCCGTCAGGCTTTTGTGAAACGGGGGTGAGCGGTGTCTCGGAACACCGGTTGGAATCCTGCGATACTGTGACAAACAGAAGCAGTTTGACGCTATGATCGTATCGGCATTTTCTGTGCTGGAAGTCTATGACTCCGGCGATGTGTGTTGTACGAGCTCTCATGAAATTCGGTCAAGAATTTCATCGCTGAAATCCGTATTCGACGCTGCGAACGATGGAATCGTTGCCTTGTGTATGGAGCGCTCCTCGGATTTAATATGTGTTGTGGCGACGTAAGTCTTACTCGGTCGTGTAATCAACTCCTCATGTTTTTATCCTTCAATTTAGTCTACTTGAGAAGCGCTTGCCCTTTATCTTTATCAGAACGATGGCCGAGTCAGTGTCTGTCGGCGCGCAGTGGACCTTCGATGGGAAAAAGGTGAAGTTCCCTTACCACTTGTGTCTTCCGAGTTCCTAGTGCAACGAAATCGTTAGATGCTTTGTTACATCAAGTTTGCTTTGAACACTTGGCGCAAATAGGGTCGCGGGAGGGGAGGGGGGGGGGGGGGGGTCACCATTGCATGACAAGTTTGGCGGGCAGCTATATACAGTGAATGTAAATGCAGTCTTATCTCTTCGTTTCGATTATAGATCCGCGTCTTATGTGCTCCCTAATTGGACAAGGGAAGGAACTCCAGGATGTAGGCAGTTTTAACACGGGTGCGTCACTTGAGCCACACCCTGGAGTCCCTTACCCTGCCTAAATCTGTGCTGTCCTCCGCGTGAGCGGAGGAGAGCACAGAACAGAGCTACACCATTGTTCGTTTGTTTTCTTTACTACTAGTGTGCCTTGTCTCGTTTTTTTCGTGTTGGTGACACTTTTTATAAGGTGACCCCCCCCCCCCGATCCTATTTGCGCCGAACACTTTACTACTGCACGTTGAAGACATTGTTCAGCTAATCAAGCTTTTTTGCCACGATGGGGACGGCAGAGAGGAGAACAGTTTATGTTACGTCGTGAAAACATCTGGAAGTACTGGTCAGCCCAAACTGGTTGGTGTCCCCTATTCCTGCATCGAGCCCAACATTGATGACTTCAGGTACTTTCAATCCCTGTTCAGTCTCAGTCTTTAGAATCGCTTCTCTGCATAGACTCCTCTTCAGAACGTAAAGACAGCATAAAACCACATAATTCAAGAACTTATTGAGCAGAAGTGGTAAAATACCAATTAGTTTTCCCTGGTTAGAAGGTGCGAAGCGATGCTGATTTTAGTACCCTTCTGGGAGTGGGGGGGGGGGGGGGCTCTACTCTCTCTCTCTCTCTCTCTCTCTCTTTTGATCTATCTATCTGGTGACAAGATAAGAAAAGGGCAGACCAGTTTTTAAAGGCAGTGCCGTGAACTGGCTTGAGGGAGAGAGCCTTTCTTTATTATTTTTGAGCCGGGAGGGGCCATACTATCTACCAGGCTGTCCAATAATTCCTGTCCGAAAATTTTCAAAATTCTATAATTTTCCTTAGAAGTGTAATAATATCAGGCAAGTGTAAAAACCTTCTAGAAGGTTCTCCAGAGTTCCACGCTAGGAGTGTATAAGGCGCAGTCGTCGCGTCTAGCTACTTGTACAAGCTAAAATGGACCAGGTCGAATTCGTACGTTCGTGTACTACGAGTGGCTGCTGGGCAACGACACGGACATCGCGGTCGCCAACATCTGCAGAGCGTGCAAGGAGGATGCAGTGTCCCGACGCACAGTCAGGCGCTGCTTCAATCGTTTCGAGAGCGGCGACACGAGCCTCGAGGACAGAGAGTACAGCGGGAGGCCTTCTACGGTGGAAGTCCGTCGCTGTATCAAGAAGCCGGAAGCCCCACCCGTGAACTGGCGACGACGCTCGGCTGCAGCAAGTCCACCATCCACAATCGACTCAACTTACTCGGCTACCACAAAGTTCTGGCCCGTCGGATCCCCCACTGTCTGACGGACGCCAACAAACAGAGCCGCATGGCCGTCTGCCAATCCCTCCCCCTTCGTCCGCATCGCAAGGAGTTTCTCGAGGACCTGGTCACTGGGGATGAGAGCTGGGTCCTCTACGACAACGTCGCCCGCCGTGCCGTCTGGATCCCGCGCGGAGAAGAGCCGCCGACGACGCCTAAAGCCGACCTGCACCCGCTGAAGATCATGCTCTGCTGCTGGTGGGACGCCAAGGGCATGCTGTACTTCGAGCTGCTCCCGCAAGGCAGGACGGTCACCGCCTCCATCTACACTGATCAGCTCGAGAAACTAGCCGCCGCCATCCCAGAAAAGCGTCCCTGACGGGCCTCGGTCCACCTGCTGCACGACAACGCGCGCCCCCACGTGGCGAAGGAGACCCAGCAGAAGTTGGCGACGCTCGGCTGGGAGACGGTTGCCCATCCGCCGTATTCCCCGGACCTCGTCCCCTCCGACTACCACTTGTTCCGCCCGCCGAAGCACCATTTGGCCGGAAGAAAATTCACCAACTACGACTACCTCAAATCCGACATCGCGGATTTCTTCGAGTCGCAGCCCCCAGAGTTCTGGGCGAAGGGCATCGGCGGCCTGCCCAATCGACGGGCCACTGTTTTGGATAACTGTGGTGATTATATTGTTGATTAGACTTGTTTTTCAATAAAATTGAAAAAATTTAAAATGGTGAAATTTTCGGACAAGAATTATTGGACAGCCTGGTACATTTATTTCGTCTTTCTAGCGATGTCACTCTCCGATTAATATAGATCCCAATTTCTATTGGATAAACGTTTCCGTGATTTTGGAAGGACCACAGCATACATAAGTCGCATAGGTTATCTGGAACACACCGTAGTTGAACAACAGCAAGACAAGATTTAGAGTCGAATCTTAGTAGCCTTGACTGAATTTTCTACCGCTAGCCATCTTGGGATAAGCAAAATTGCACGGCATACGAACAATAAGGGTGCGGTATATCTAGCAGGGGTAACTAATTATAAACATGTTTTGTATGAAGATAGAGGCGAAACAAAACATGTTTAAGTTATTGTTAGCTGTCGTTGTTTTAGATGATGTTGTTGTCCTTTGTTCAAAATTGTTGTGTCATTGTATTTTATGTTATTGAAGAGCTATGAAAATAATTTTATTAAATAATAATACAATAATTATTATCTAAATACTTTTACGTATAGATTTTCACCTACTTCTATATCTAGTTGTAGGAATGCATGCAGTCTTTTGTAGGGAAACTCTGTAATTGTACCTTAAACCTATGATCAAGCAAGCATAGCAAAATGTTGCCCAAGCGCATGTCGTAGTGTCAGCATTTAAGGTGTCAGAAGGTTTGTTTTCCTGCTTCTTACTATAAGCTGAAACTGTCCAAGTTAAAGAGTCTAATTTCAGGGCCAGTAACCAAACGTCTTGCAGAAAACTAGTAAAAAGGGTCCTTGTGTCATCGTCTGCATTAAAGGGGAGCTGAAAAAATCAGGGTGGTAAGGCTATAAGGCCTTTGATATACTCCCGTGTAGCACCCATAGTGTTGGGCAGGACTGCGACGCGAGTATACCAAAGGCCTAATAGTGGGGGAAAAGAAAACAAAGTTCTATCTGCTTCATAGCTACGAAAATTGCGAATAGAATGACTGGGTGCTGGATAAATTCATGTCGTGATTTGTAAACCTAGACGGGAGTACCTATCCCATGAACTGCACGAGGAGTGATACTTACTAGGGAAGGGTTTCGACCTCCCATGGAACTTCAAATTGAAACCAGGATCATCAGAAAGAGCTGGGGATGCTGATTACGAATATGGGTGTCAAAATTGCAAAACGAAAGTCCTGAGCGAATTATGGCCTGCCGAAATCGGGGGCCTCACCACAGGTTGGCTGTGCGACGCACCGGGCGCGAGAGTGGTGAGTCATCGGGGCTCTGTAAGAAGGGCGTGCCAGCTGCGGCGTTGCGCAGGGGTAGTGCTCACGCTCGTGGGGTGCGACGTCTTTGGTTCGGTTCCCATTACTGCAGCCCTTTTTGCAAATCATAATTTAACTTCGAAATTACCTTTTGTTCCGAATTATGACACGTGTCTGATTAAATAGCTTGAAAAACTACCATACACGTTTGTAAAGATGCTTTAAGGCAAAGAACTGCTATGGTGACATTTTTATTTACTCTGGCTCCCCAAATTCAGCGAGAAGAATGGACACCGCCTTTGCTGGTGAAAAGGACGTAGTGAGTGAAGAAAAAGCAGTAGATCAACGACATTTTCTTCTTCCTCATCACACATTCTACTCACCTTTTTACTTCACACTTTTTTGCTTTGTTCCATGAACGCCAAGGTTGTTAGAAGCACCTCTAGTTATTCAATGTATGATTTGGACTCTATTTGCGCAAAATAGTGAATAAAAATGTCGCATAACAATTTTTCGCCTTAAAGCATTTTTACAAACGTGTATGGTAGTTTTCTCGGCTATTTAATCAGACACGTGTCATAATTTGAAACAAAGGGTCATTTCGAAGATAAATTATGATTTGCAAAAAAAACGGGCAGCAACGGGAACCGAACCAACGACGTCGAACCCGACGAGCGTGAGCACTACCCCTGCGTCACCGCCGCAGCTAGCGAGCCCTTTTTACGAAGCCCCGATGACTCACCTCTTTCGCGCCCGGCGCGTCGTACAGCCAGCCTGTGGTGAGGCCCCCGATTTCGGCAGGCCGTAACTCGCTCAGGACTTTCATTTTGAAATTTTGACAACCATATTCGTAATCAGCATTCCAAGCCCTTTTTAATGATCCAGGTCTCAACTTGAAGTTCCATGGGAGGTCGAAACCCTTCCCTAGTTAGACTACTGCATGGGTGAGATGAGTTCACGAATAAGTTCATAACTAAGAAAGCATCCCTATCGCAGCTCCACATTGGGATGGCGTACCTCACGAGGCTTACCAAACCCGACACCGGTGAAGTCGACCCTGGTAGGTTCATAAAAAGAGGTATTATCAAAATAATAGACGTGGATTAAACGCCTATCAAAATAGGAGCCTTTCTGCACCAAATCCTGCTTTCTACTTTAAACAAAACGTTTCTCTCTATTATCTGTGCTACCCTCTCCTAGGGACCGTTGTAGATAATATTGTGGCACTGTTGTACTACTTCGCGACTGAAGAGGTTGAGGAGAGGTCGAAGAAAAATCTCTCAAACCTCGCCCAGGGGAATTATTTGGGGCGCTGATCACGAATCTGACATCCGCTTTTGAAATTTTGGCCGATTACGGTAGGTCGCAGAAGGTACGGGTGACTAAAGCTGTCGACGTCATAATCACCTATTTCGATCAAACTTCGTCAATGGGGGTTATCTGGGATTCTGGTCACGAATCTGGCATCTTATAGGATGGGCAGATACGGTAGCGGCACAACGTACAAACGGTTCCGCAGGCACATTCCGACTTGGCCATCGACATTCAATGTCCCACCAGGATTCCACTCTGAAGCATTCCTTATCCTTATCTACCGTAACTTACCGTACTCAAACATAGTACGAAATACGGATGTCAGGTTCGTGATCAACACCCAGACCACCCCCTGTGTGAGGTCTCGGCGAAATCGGTGACCATGACCTTAGTCACTCCCGCCTAAGCCCTAGTTTATATTTGCGCCGCCACGCGGCACCACGATCGCCATAGATATCGATTTTTCGCGCCGCTCGGTCGAACTCTATCCCGACCATCGTGCCGCGCCGCGCAGCGGCGTAAGTATAAACTAGCGCTAACGTAACGTACCGTTCTCCAGCGTAGTACGAAAAACGGGTGTTAGATTCGTGATCAGCACCCCAAATAACGCAGCTCGGAGAAGTTTGGGCAAAATCGGTGATGATGACCTCGGCAGCCTTAGTCACCCGTACCTACCGCAATCGGCCGCAATTTCAAGAAAGAAGCAGTTGTCAGACTCGTGATCACCACTACCAAATAATCCCTCGGGGCGAGGTTTGGGCGAAAAGTTTTTTCGATCTCTCCCGACCGCTGGACTCGTAAGTTCTTCGGTGTCAATATTGTAGATGTTTCGCTCCAACGGGTCAACCTTGTAGAGAGTAAAGCACCTCGTCGAATTTTATGTTGAAGTGTCTTCAGTGTCGTATGTAAACGTGCATATTCAGGGAGCGGCTTGCAGTATCTGAAGAGGATGTCATTCTCTGTTCCACGTCGATCTATTTTGACCCTTCCATTGTCGAAATGTTCTTGGCGTTCACTTGGTCAGTGCCTTCCAGACCTCCTAAACTTCTTTCAATGAATGGGATTCAGCGGGGCTCGATTATTGCTTGTATCAGACAATGCTCGTTCACAACCACACATACTTTCCGCCGTTCTAAGGAGACACGCTCCAACCATTGTGCAGGTTCTTTTTAATTGCCGCTCCACCCGTTGCTATGTGATGGTATTGGTTTTATTTCAGTTCACACCGTCAGTGTTGTCGCTGCTCGACGAGTCAACGCTCTCGTGGATGCTGGGAGACTTGTCTCCGATCCGCTGCCTTCTTCTGGGTTGGGTTCACGACGTTTGCTGACAAGGGAACTGTCTTACCGGTACGCCGGAGCCGCAAAAACGAACACTATATGAAGAATCTCCCTCCTCTAAATAGTAACAGTTTTGTTTTTGCCGAATCCTTGAAGCAAACGAGTAAGAGGCTGTAATGGTTAAGGGCCCGAGCGTCGAGCTTACTACGATTGCGCAAGGGACTTGTGTCATGCCTGGGTGGCGTAGTGGTAGAGGTGCTGCTTCATGGCTGTGACGTCACGGGTTCGGTTCCCGTGCTACATTACGTTTTTGCACTTTTACCATGGTATTGGATTTCCATAGAGATTTCCATATCTGAACTTTTTTTTGGAATTTGCTGATGTTTTCGCTACATATCGCTTGTCGACATCTCGTGATGCACCACCAATATCCCAAATATGCAAAATACGATGATACATGATCTTTCACGCCAATCAATGGTGCTCGTTGTCGGTGAGGTGAGTGCCACCACGGTGTACTCACGATGTAGAAAGGGACCTCATGCTCTTCAACTTGACCTACCACCTCGATCAATATTGTCGTTTCTGTTATGCTTACGAAGTCACGCGGTCATAATAAGCTGCTGCTAACACCACCTCTATAATGTCTGCAGACACTCGAGTGATATCTAATGATACTGAAGTGTGGATCTCCACTGGATGCTGTTCTCGAGAGACGAGATGAAGCTGGCGGAAATAATAGCAAGTGTCCTACAGGATTTTGAATTGCGAGAGCTGAAAATCGACCAAGTGGAGAAGTTGGATTCGAAGAGAAAACAATCGAGGAAGAGGACCACAGGTCTCAACTAGAAGAGGATTGTGTCCAAGTCACGACGCCGCTAACCAGTGAAGGCACAATCACGTTTTCGGGGGACAAGTCGTTTCGGAAAAAAGTGTCTGGCTATACTAGAACAGGGGAGGGGACGTTCTGCCTGAAAGCGGCACGGACAAAGACGCGGGACAGTGCCTGCAGAGCCAATTAGCGTCGATTCGCGCCGTGACACGCGCCACTTCGCACTCAGCCAGACCGCCCTCGCAGCGGAGGCGACCCAGCCAACCACGGGAGGCTGTAGGTCGACCAGATTTGGGGTGATTACAATCGATAGAGGGATAGGAGGCACAGACGGCTCGCATTGGCAGTCCAGAAATTGGGATGGATCTGTACCCTACCATCTCCGAATTTCAAGCTCTATCGAATGAGTGGGAAATTATCCTGCCTAAATAACCCTCAAAGCGATTTTTCAGGACTTATTTATTTATTTATTTATTTACTACACAAAATGTGTGCCATAAATAATAAACAAAACAAATACTGTAGATTACGACAGACCACATACATGACATATGTTCAGTTTGAGTGTTTTTCAATCCATTGGATTTGTTTTTGGACTTTGAGGACTTTTTTGTTTATTTTCGTTAAATATCAGTTTTTATTTGTATCAGAATTAATTGCGAGGCGTTGAAATTGCGTGAAGATTATAATAAGATGGACGAGAGACCATCTAAGAGCACCCCAAGTACTCAACCTTTTTGAAAATGACATTATGATCCTAGACAATTATAAACGGCGGATATCAGGGGCCGTATGCTCGTCTACCCCGATTCTCCCCCAATGGGGGATTGGGGCGTGATATGATATGTTGATATTGATTGATCTTCCCCCAACGGGGAACACGGCATACGGCCCCAGGACCGGCTCACCGTAACCGGAGTGCGGGTCGCGCGGAGACTTTGCTGTCTGCGCCCTCCAAGCTCAGAGATCGCGCGTCCGCATCCACGCTGCGACGTCCGATCAATGTCTTGTGCGCCCGCGATGGCACCGTGTGCAAGTGGGTCGTGGTGCAGTAGGTAGAGGGTTTACTTCATGCGAAGGATGTTGGGGGGTTCGGTTTCCGGGCGCCGCGGCGTTCTTGCACTTCAGCTGAGTATCTGACATCTGGGAGGTTTCGACGTCTACACGACGTTGCGCATTTTTTGCGCATTGTCTCAGCCGTATGTGCTTCGCCGCTCCAAGAGCGCAGAATCCAGATGCGTACTCCCCCTGAGCGAAGAAAGCAGTTTCCATACGAGCAGTATTATGGCATACACCCTGGAGTCCCTTCCCTAGCCTGGCTCTGCGCTCGAAGAGCACAGAACCCAGCCGCGAACTCCCCCTGAGCGAAGAAAGCAGTTTCCATACAAGCAGTATTATGGCACACACACTGGAGTCCCTTTCCTAGCCTGGCTCTGCGCTCGAAGAGCGCAGAATCCAGATGAGGACTCCCCCTGAGCGACGAAAGCAGTTTCCATACGAGCAGTATTATGGCATACACCCTGGAGTCCCTTCCCTAGCCTGGCTCTGCGCTCGAAGAGCCTCCCCCTGAGCGAAGAAAGCAGTCTCCATACGAGCAGCTTGTATGGCACACACCCTGGAGTCCCTTCCCTAGCCTGGCTCAGCGCTCGCAGAGCGCAGAATCCAGCCGCGAACTCCCCCTGAGCGAAAAAAAGCAGTCTCCATACGGGCAGCTTGTGTGGCACACCATGGAGTCCCTTCCCTAGCCTTGTTCTGCGACTGCACAATGGACGTCCCACCCGACGCCTAAGGTTACGGTAAGCCGGTCCTGATATCCGCCGTTTATAATCCTGTTATGATCCTTCAATGAGTAGAGCATGTTCACAGTCTGAAATTGCCCGGCGAGTTCGATTTGATAGTCGCTTCTCTTAAGAACACCGAAGTGCTCTAGTTTTTTCAAAGCATTTCATGAGTGTTTCCTAACTCGTTAACTGGTGGAGGTGACATTGGCAATGCACGCAGGTACACTGCCTGTGGGACGCGACGTCAAAATACCGCTAGAAGCTACAAACGATCGAGCAATTTGAAGCATTGTGTGATGAAATATATTCTCGTTGAACATTAGATTTGATGAACCGCCTATCCAGTCTTAGTCTCGATATATATGGTGTGTGCATCATAAAGTTCCATAGAAAAAATCAGTTACGAAATGCTAAAGCGATGTCATGTTGAAACTAACGCTTTAAACTTCTGTGAAAAGATCTCTCATCCGTCTAATTGGAATCCTCGTGCAATTTTAGCCTGGAAGCATTCCTCGCATTAATTCTTATATATGTGAATAAAAACCGATATTTAGCCAAAAATAACCAGCGCCTAAAAAATTCGAGGCAAGGCTCTTTTCTGGCTCATTCGATAGAGATCGAGATTCTAATACAGGAGATGGTGGAGTTCATATAAGTAGCCTGAAAGCATTCCTCGCATTTAATTCCGATATAAATAAAAACTGATGTTTAATGAAGGTTAAACAGCACCTGAGAATAACTGTTGTAAGGGATATTGAGGCAAGATTCTTTCCTGGCTCACTCGATAGAGCTCGAAATTCTAGTACAGGAGATGGTAGGGTTCAGATCAATCTCGATTTTGGAACTGCCAGTGCAAGCCCTCTGAGCCTCCTAGCTCTCTATCGATTGTAGTCACACCAAATCTGGTTGACCTACAGGCTTCCGTGGTCGGCTGAGTCACCATCGCCTCCGCCGCGAGGGCTGTCTGGCTGAGTGCGAAGCGGCGGGTGTCACGGCGCGAGTCGACGCTAATTGGCTCCGCAGGCACTGTCCCGTTGTCTTTGCTCGCGCCACTTTCAGGCAGAACGTTCCTCACCCCTAGGACAGATATCTTAGGCCTCTGTTATACTCCCGCGGGAGCATCCGCGGAAGGGCGGGAATCGCGCCGAGATCCCTCACCTTGCCAATCGCCGCGCCCCGCCACGCCCGTCGTCCGAGGTGCACCCTTCTTCCGCGGGCGTTCCGCGGATGCTCCCGCGGGAGTATAACAGAGGCCATACTGTCGCGGGAGCTTCCACGGGACGTCCGCGGACGGACGGTGCACCGCGGACGGTCGTCGTCGTCCCGGGGCGGCTAGCGTCGCATCGGAGCGCGTTTCCCGCGCCGAACTCCGCGGGACGACAGCCCTCCCGCGGGTGGGAAGTATAACACCCCTCTCGTCGTCTGTCGGCGGCGATCCGCGGACGGCGGGCGTGGCGGGCCGCGATGAGTGGCCCGGCGCGGGGTCTCGACGCGATTTCCGCCCATCCGCGGAAGCTCCAGCGGGAGTATAACAGGGGCCTTACGCAAGGTTGACAACCGGAGAAAATGAGAGTGTATCGCCATTCCAGACTTTGGTTGCACAGCGGAGTAGCACCTGTCTGGAACTGTGAAACAATCTCGCAGCAGAGAAAGTGCTAGCCACTGCTTTAGATTGCTCTGAAGAAAAGAAATGAAACATCATCACAAACCCTGGTTGCTTCGAAAACCCGAGTGGAATGGCATTCGCGGAAGGCCTAAGCCCATGAAATGAGTCAGGATGTGAAGAAGCTGTAACCTTCATATGTTGCCCATACTGTGATTGGTCCTACTGCATTTTTGCCTGGGTATAATTGGTGTTGAAGGTTTTCATGATTCTTTCATATATCATCGTATATTGCATATTTGGGGCGTTGCTGGTGCATCACGAGATGTCGACAAGGAAGATGTAGTGAAAACGTCTGCAAACTCCAAAAAAGTTTGCATATGGAAATTCGATACCATGGTAAAAGTGCAAAAACGCTGTGTAGCACGGGAAACGAACCCGTGATGTCAGAGCCATGAAGCAGCACCTCTACCACTGCGCCACCCATCCCACTGCACAACTTCCTTGCGCAGCCGTGGTAAGCTCGACGCTCGGACCCTTAACCATTACACTATCTTACTCGTTTGCCTCAAGGATTCGGCAAAGACAAGACATGTTCTGTTCCTATTTGGAGAACGGAGATTCTTCCTATAGTATTCGTTCTTCCGGCGTACCGTTGACACAGTTCCCTTGTGAGTATTCTCTTCAATAGGTGTTGCATTGGGTCATCATTCCGTTCAGGAGGTGAGAAGTTTCCGTTGAATGTGCTCAACCGGTTTCGTACTGAAGCGAACCCGACGAGAGTATTCAACGTCTATGGCGTAACCGAAGTATCGTGTTGGGCCAGCGCTGCAGAAGTCTCGTACAGGTTCGAAAAGTATTCCTTCTTTAGATGGAACCTGGTATTACGGAATCTCCTGTCCTCATTGAACTCATCGCTTTTGTGTAACATTGCTCGAATTTATTTCGTTCGTGTTTCAGGTGCAGTCATGTTGGAATTGGCACTCCTCTGCGCGGTACTACTTTCTCTGTGACGGACGATGGCGAATTGTTAATAGGTAACGCTATCATCCTAAACTCAGCAGAAAGCGTCATTTATTGATTTTAATCCACTTTCTTGCTAACCAAACTTCCGCCTTTCCTCTTTGTGCGGTGGACATAGAGACTCTCTAAAACTGCGGGTGTGGCGGTCAGCGGGTGTATTGGTCTTCAGTAGTCGATTGTCATCTCCTTCGTTTTTCGGCCAGGTCAATCAATCTTTTCACTACCTTGAAATAGGCTAAGCGCTCATTTTAACAGCTTCCACGTTAAAGGTAAAGTTCGTGGCAGTTGGCATTTATCAAGAGAATTTGAACAACACCGTCCGTTGTATTTTAAGCTTTCGGCGCAATGATGGGGGGGGGGGGGCAGCCCATGGGCTTCGGCCGCACTGAGCGTAGCAGTCGGATATGGTGACATGCAATTTCTCACATTGTACGCAAACTGATGCGTACGTACGTGCAACGCAAGTTGCAGCGAGAGGAGCCTGGGTCAAACGGTAGGTCACGGGCCAACCAAACGCGTAAAAACTCGTTCGCACATGGAAAATGCCGCATCACCTCGTATTTATGTTTGAGTACTGATGGGGTGCCCCCTCTTCCTTGCATTACGCCATGTTTCCTGATAAGTGAATGTTTTTTCTGCTGTTCACTATTTCGTAGAACATCATATCTTGTTTTTATCTGCCCTTTGCAGGCGGTACTAGACGGAGCTTCATTAACGGTATTTTAAGCGAAGAATTTACGCGAACTGGAGACATTATAAAGCCCTATAGAGATGAATACATTTTTATTGGACGGACGGATGATCAGGTACTCTAGTTACTCGTTCTTTGAGCTGGAATTTCCACAGTACCAGCTCCAACTGTACTGTTTTTGGTTTCTTTCTACATGAGGTGCCAAATAAATATGTAAAACGGCAATCAACAAGAAATCATGGGGTATTCAGGCTTACATTTATTATTTATGAATACTAGCAGCTTTGACAAACAAAGTACAAGTGATGTTGCACTGTCAATACTTTTTAACTGACATTACTAACAGTACGTTATGCAAAAGGACAGTTCTTCATTTTACTCTGAGTATGCATTTTCATTACTTCTTAGTCGAAATATGTGATTAAGGAACCCATTGTGAATGTAATACGACCTTCCGGTTTAGAGGCATGCGTTATCTGCTTATCTATCCAGCAAGTGGTGCGTGAACCTAGTTGGGTACAACGATGACCAATGCAAATTTGGTTGTTTTCCCTTATACTGTGAACGACTTCATCTGATCGACGGTTTTGGGAGTAAAACCGGATTTGTAAATCGTTCGAGGCCCCACATGTTCTATTTCGTGAATCAAATATGGTTAAGGTTACTCACCATACGCTTAAGTGAATAGTTGTTTAGGTGAAATTCAACGGCATTCGATGCAACCTGGCTTCTCTCTCGGAACTGGTTGTCAACTGGAAGGGAGTATCATTTGCGCAGTTCTTACTCTACAAAGACAAGTTTCTAGTCTTATTTGTTGTGGCCGAATCAACTATAGATCATTATTTGGAAGAGATCGTTTCTGACGCTTTCATTCCATCCAAAGTGATATATATGGATAAAGTACCCGTAAATTCGAATGGTTAGTTTTCAGGAACTCTTTCCAACACCATGGACCACATACGGAGCTTGTTGTTTTTGCAAAATCTATAACCGTTCAAGGGAAAGTCGACCGATCTTTGTGCATCCACTTGCTGGAGGAGCAGTGTTCAACGTGGATGAAATCCTCTGCCAGTATTAGGCAGTATCTAGCAAAGTTTGGGATAAAATCTACTGATGACCTGTCGTCACTCTCCTTCGTAGACTGCGGTAGCAACATTTTTATAGGAGAATATAACTGAGAAACAAGCGCTTGTCTTTTTCGGAGTCCATTCTACTGAAGCTGCCGAGATTGCCTTGCATTTGGGGAATGTTGATGCAGTGCATGATATACTCTCACCAAAGATGAATATTGCTGACATTCTCAGGAAGTACATAGAGCCAACGTTGTTCATTCAAGGTAAGAAGCGTTTCAAGGCAGCAACTGTCTCCAGCTACAGCACCGATTTAGATAGCAGGATTAGCGTTTTGCCCAACAACGCCAGGGCGGTACTTGTTGTTGAGTGCACTCAGCCCGTCATCAAGTGGGCTTGCAATACAGGCAAATGCATCGACGGCAGTCCACTGCTCCTGAAGTGCGTTCCCTTTATACATGCGTGCGTATTACGTTTACTTGATCTCATTGAAGGTATGCTGAGGGCGACGCCGTTATTGTCGCTTCCCATTCTGGTCTCGTTGTGTGCGTTTGGGCGTGTAGTGGTTTTTGTCGGTGGCAGGTACGTCACAGACAGTCTCAGGTTTCTTGACTGTTTTTCTTCTTATTCCTGTTTAGACTGCTATCGCTACCCGATTTGAGGCCTCTCCTGAACTCTGTGGCGACTATGTGGTCATAGGTATACACTCTTGGCAATACTTATCTAGGGACATGGTTAATATGCGTGAATCAGCTTCCTTGTCGTGGTCGTCATAATCTGTGCTTAGGTGGGTACGATGGATGCGCGTACTTCTTATCAATTGGCACTGGTGCCATCGAATGGTGTTTTCCAACTGGAGACGCAATTAAGGCTGCATGCACGACAGACGAATACGGATTCGCGTACGCTACGTCTTATGACAGGAATATCTATAAACTTGACCCAAAGGTTCATTACGAAGAGACTGCGATCATAGTTACTTCTTAGGCCAATGTTATGCCATCGTTCACACCTAGCGAAGCCTAACGATAAGCTCGCAAATCGATGTGGGAGCTTATCATTAGGCTTAGCTCGGGGGGAGCGATGGTATAACAAGGGCCTTATATAAGTAGCTCTCTCATCCACTCTTTGTTTTTTACTCTTACCAACTCATTTCCAGCGCAAGAGTTGTTGCTGGTGCTGTGGAATCCTGAGTGGCTCTCCCGCAAGGGTGGTTCTGTGGAAGCGAAATGTTATCGTGACAACTATTCACGGCAGCGTTGAGAGTGTGGATACGGTCAGTCACATTGAGTTTTAGTACAAGTGAATTTCGGAAGAAGCGTACTGTTTGTTCGGCCGGATGCTCCCGTTGCGCTGGGTTTTTTTACACAGTTTTCACATCTATACTTCAGGCTGTTTATTCTTCGCGACGGGAGCGACTCGTCGTCCGTGCAAAACATGCAAACATTGATTAAAACCAAACGATCGCCGCGAAATCCATTCATGCTCACCGAACTATAGAAATCAAACAGAATTTGTTGCTACTGTAGCTGTAACTGGACGCTCGATAAGCGCGCAACCGGTCCTTTAACCCCTGGCAATCAACCGCTCGGCCATGGCGGATTTAGGAGAAAACCATAAGAACGTGCACGTTTGGGCGTGGTGAAATTTATATTGTGTTATCTTCGGCTTAATGGAGTATTTGTCTTAATCTCTGCCTAAGCACCTTCTTCATTTCTTCACACCTATTCAGTTAATTAGTCCAGGTTTATGATCGATTTGCGCAGTCTGAGTTGTTCTCTGTGGGCAAAAACCTCTCGTGCACATGTACTGAACTGATGGTGAGCTCGCATTTCTCTACTTTTGCCTCCTTCCGATCCTCATTCACCATCCCCTTTGCGTACATTTGATTGTGAGGTTTGGGACCTCATGAAAAGTCCCTCGGGTGAGCGACCATTGCTTAGTGGCCGTTTCTTTCAGTAATGTATTTCTTCCTCTCGATGAGGTCGAAACCGGTGGCGATGTCCGTCCCTCCACGTGGTGCCACTGGAAACTACCCGTTTTGCGAGCTAATCCAAGCAAGGACATTCGATTGCAGGCGACAGGCCCTTGTGACAGGCTGGCCTACGGACACCGATGTCACATTGCATGGTGTATGACAGTTCAAGTATTTCGAGATAGTGCTACGGCGTCCGAGCCGACGCGCACTCGCAGAGCCCGGCGAGTGTGGAAAGTATGCGAGGGTCCCTGATGCGAGGACGGCATCGGAGGGCAACTGAGCTAGTCCGAAAGTCCCGTAACGTAAGCAGGACCCGCGTGGTCCTGGGACGTCCTGAATGTGGGTACGTTGACGGGCCGCTCGTGCGAGTTGGTTGAAGCACTGGAGCGTAGAAGAGTTGATCTCTGTGCGGTGCAGGAGACGAGGTGGTCCTGCCGCAAGTCAAGGGACATAGGACGTGGCTTCAAGGCCGTTCTATGTGGATGTCCCAGGACCACCAGCGGAGTTGGAGTCATTGTCTCCGAACGATTTCGTGACTCGATTGTAAGCGTCGAACGCTTTGACGATCGGTTGATGAAGATCGTTGTCGCCGCTAAGGAGCGACTCTTCCACTTCTTCTCTGCGTATGCTCCGCAGACTGGCTGCTCCGATCAAACCAAGGGTGAGTTTTGGAACCTGCTTGATGAGAAGACAGCAGAGGTACCGTCGAAAGATGTCATCATAGTCGCTGGTGACCTTAGTGGGCACGTAGGTGCTACGAAAGATGTTGGTTTCGGATACCCGTTCAGAAGATCACCGTGGAGGAGATTGAAGCGGCTTTGAAGAAGATGAGGCCGGGCAAAGCGACTGGGCCCGACGACGTGGCAGCTGACTTATGGAAGTCCAAGTACTGGTACCCTGCTGAGTGGTTGGCAAAGTTCTTTAATCATTTTGTGGCGGAGAAGAAAGTTCCTGAGTGTTGGCAACAAAGTACGACGATTTCGTTTTGGAAGAAGAGGGGCAGTCCTGCAGACTGCTCCAATTACCGTCCGATTCGCTTGCTTTCGCACAGCATGAAGATCTTTGAACGAGTTGTCGATGGACGAATTCGGGACATCGTCCAGCTTTCCAGCAGTCACGCGGCTTCGTGGCTGGCTGTGGCACCGTTGATGCCATACATGCCTCGCCTCCTGATAGAGAAGCATCGCGAGAAACAGAAGCCAGTGCATATCGCCTTTCTCGACTTGGAGAAGGCCTTTGACCGCGTACCGCGTGAAGTGATATGGTACGCCCTGCGTCAACATGGAGTTCCTGAAGAGCTCATAGAGTGGGTGCGAATTCTCTGTTTTTGTCCAAAGAATCAAGTTCAAGCTGCAGCTGGAACCTCGATGGAGTTTCCCATCTCTGTCGGGGTACATCAGGGTTCTGCGCTTTCCCCACCCCTCTTTGTTGTCGTCATGGATGCCATCACACGAGATCTTCAGAAGCCCGTCCCCTGGACGTTGCTTTATGCTGATGACGTGATGTTCGCTAGCGAAGATAAAGATGAACTAGAGCGAGAGGTGCAAGCTTGGTGTGATCGTTTGGAGCGGTTTGGACTCAATGTGAAGGTGAAGAAGACCGAATATCCAACGACGGACGGTACTGAGTCCAGCTCCATCAAGGTTAACGGCATCGAGCTTCCACGCATTGCGGTCTTTAAGTACCTGGTATCAGCAGTCGCGTCTGACGGCAAACTGATGGTCGAAATGAATTCACGCGTGAGTGCAGCTTGGTTCAAGTGACGCTCGTTGACTGGCGTGCTTGCGACAAGAAGATACCAGAGCGCTTTAAGTCGAAGATCTACAGAGCAGTCGTCCGGCCAGTAGCGATGTACGGCTCTGAGTGTCGGCCTGCCACTAAGGAAGTTGAAACGCGCCTCAGCGTCAAGATGCGCGAAGCTCGCTTGCGATGGTACGGCCACGTTCTGCGTGGAAGATAGGCTTTAACTTCGAGGTAATAGGAAAGCGGCCTGGAGGGCGCCCGTAGCAGCGATGGGCTGATACGTTACATACGGACTTGAAAGTAGCTGGTGTCCACCCTGATCTAGCGCTGGATCGGGAGAGGTGGCGTCATGACACCACAGTAGCGGACCCCGCCACGAAGCGGGACAAACGCTGAAGAAGAAGATGATGATGAGGTCGAAACCTGCAAGCATATCTTGCAGATTGCTTAGTTGATTTCAAAAGGACGCCCGAAGGTGAAGGTAAAGATGGAGCTATGACTTTGGTAGACACCAATGGATGCGTCTGGGCAAAGCTTGTAATAACGGTTTTATTACATTGGTTACCTGCGGAGCACAACACGAATATCACATCACAGCAGGTTATATACACAATATGCAGAGGCGGAGCTACAAATATCTCCGATAGTAGCCAATGGGGCCAACTACCTCTGGCCTTCAAAGGGGCACCACGCCTAGAGTGGACTACTTGAGCGCAATCTCTATTACCTACTTGCGATACCCCTAAGTTATGCCTGTGGATGTTACTCAATGATACTTGTCCTAGATTGTTCACTTAAGTAGGCTAAGCCTTATCATTCATTCCTATTTGCTCTATATTATCCTATTATGCATTCGTAGATGTTTACCCCAGTTGGGAATTCACAACACGAGGCATATCACTACAACTACACTACAGTTTCGAGGAAAGTGGAGGAAATGACAATTACGAGGTGCAGCATTTGAAACTTGTAGTTTTCCTTCCAACACGTCATTCCCTTGACGGATTTCTTATTCCTTCTGCGGTTATCCATCTGAATGAGCAGCAGTTCTTGTTGGCGCTCGGTGATGTCGGCAGTTTTGTATCATAACTTCGGCGACACTGCTTCGGTCGAGCAGTTTCAGTTACGTCAACACAGTTGCTGAGTTCTTGCTTACTGGTCGTCAAAACCCTCGTTAACTGCTCTGTTCTCGATAGTGGTCAAGTGTCATGGATTATGGAAGTCTGAGAAGACGGTTGGATTTGTAGGTCCATAGTCTCCCTATCTGCTTTCGAGATCTTGGATCCTTCGTCGATCTGCTTCAAGGAAGCGTGGGGCGTTGAATCGCACGTAAATTGTGTCCATTTCCAATCCCAGTATGCAGTCTTGAACTGGGAACAATGTCAAGCTTAACCAGGAGGCATCTCAACGGTAGATTGGAACAGCCCAAGTGTTGTTTGCAGAACCGCCTCTCCCTGGGAAGTAACGAACTGCAGGTATCTCGACCCAACTCTGCGCGGAATTAAGGGCGACGGAAGTCGCGTGTTGGCGCCATGTTGATTCACGTGCTCCGCAGCTGATGGGCGCGCGCGGGATGAGGGCTCGTATCTGCGGATCAGCGCAGTGCACAGGTGGCGTAATAGGAAGCGCCCGGACTCGTGAGGAGGGGTAGGGGGTTTGGATCCCGCCGACTGCGTTTGTTTTGCACTTTTGCAAAATCCATGTTTATCATATAGGTGATCCATCTAGGGGTATTATAGTATGTTATAGAGCATGTTTATATGACATATGCTTCGAGCTACAGATTAGCTAAATTGCTTACTTCTAAAGAATCGAGGCAGTTCTCCATAGCAATCACCTGCGAAGCAAAAAGTAAATCAATTACAAAATATCTAACGTTACGTAACTGCAGCTTCACACAAAATAGGTTTACAAATAAGCAAGCGTTTACAAGCAAACAAGGATACTATACGTGACCTCCAGAAAGCGTCATCGTTTTTGATCCAGCTGGCTGATTCAGGTTGAGGTATTCCTCCTCATCAATTATGGTCCATTCGCTGTCGACCTCGTCTTCTTCAATTTAAAGTTCTCTTCATCATGAATTTCCTCCAACTGTTTATCTTCGAACAGCCTCGAAATTCTGTCTGCTAACTTCTTCTCCTCCCTAGATGGAGGCGCATCCAAAGGCGATCCACATTCCAGAGTTAGCAAGTGGATAACAACACGAGCATTGGTGGGCACGGCTTTGGCGACGCCATACAATTTAGGCTGTTTCCAGTTAACGTATCTCACTATGTATCGGCTCATCGTATCCAGGGTGGGTAAACTATAGCGGTCAACATGTGTTGTTTTGGTTGGAGAATTGCATCAGTTCTTTAGCAGTAAACATTTTAGCTAACCTGTAGCTTGAAGCATATGTTATATGATAACATGGGTTTTGTAAAAGCGCGAAACAAACGCAGTCTTCGGGATCCAAACCCCTACCCCTCGCTCACGAGTCTGGGCGCTTCCCTATTACGCTACCTATAGACTGCGCCGAGGTGCGATGCGAGCCCTCATCCCGCGCGCGCCAATGAGCGGCGGAGCACGTGAATCAACATGGCGCCAGCACGCGACTTCCGTCGCTCCCAACTCTGCGCAGAGTTGTATTGGGGTCGAGATGCCTGCAGCTTGTTACTTCCAGGGAGAGGCGGTTCCGCCCATATACAACATTTGGGCCGTTCCGACCTACCGTTGAGATAGTATCCTGGTAAGTCCGATGTTTCGCCTCCGTTCATTGTAGGGTTTATTGTTATCTACCCTTCGAAGTTTTGATTTTGGATGTTGCTCTGAGCCCATATAGTCGCCTTTTGAAGAGTTGTCTGCTTCAGAAGTAACAAATGCACTGCAATGAGTTCTTTGCCTTTTAATAGTAGATGCGCCTGTGCCGCTGACACCGGATATGGTGTGGCCAAAAATGGTAGGCGTGACTATCAAACCAGATGGCAGCGGCATTGTGGGAATCTCGTGAACAATGATTTGATTTATGAGATCTTGTCGAATTATTACGTCTGGAGAGATTGTGTGGAAAGATTTTTCTGAGCGATGAAAAGTTTCTTCTTGATGAAATTTTTATCAGCTAGGACAGCCTTGCGGTACTCGAGGGGGCGGTCAGCTTCTCCTTTGTGAAGACTGGTAGTCGCTTTAGCTTCATGCCGGTGCGAAGATTCTTCAGAGTTTGTTGACTTCCATGGATTGGAAGGTTTCCTAGACTCTCCGATTCCTGTAGTTGTGAAAGATCTTGAACCTTTACTTGGAATGTTCAGTTCTTCTTGATGCTTTCTCTTTATAAAACTTCTTTGGGCGCCACAATCAAGATAGTTACCGGCTGGTAGTCTACTTCTGACCCGTTGAATATCAATGCGGGGCCATTTGTAGCACACAATGACTAATTGTCGGTTGTTTTGGACCGACGGAGCCTATATATGAAGATGAGGAATGAGGTGCTTGACATCGACTGATATTTCGAAGTGGTTCTCCATTTCTATTTAGATGTCGCGTGGAGCGGTTGTTCTTCGATGATAGCGCAACATACTGCGCCTTGATAGGTTACTGTTGGTAATTGATTTTGCTTGTGGGTTTTCTGGCTGAGTCCACTTGTGGTTGACGTGCAGAGAGAAGAATGGTGATTCTTTCGACGTCGTGGGCAAGGACCAAGTATATTGAGGTTTTCGAACTGTGTCCTTCCCTGAAGCATTTCCAGCAAAGCGTTCGTTGCCTGGCTTCAGTTATGCGTTCCTCAGGAGGTTAGAACGTAGTACAGTACTGTGGTGGATGGGTTTCACTACAAAGGCATAGCGGCAATGTCCTCCGAGACGAGCACAGCTCGATCTGGCGTGGCTCACTTTCTTTTGAGAACCGGTCTTCGTCAGTTTCGTGGAATAGTTTCCGAATAAGTTTGTTTTGTTGCAGTTGTGAGCTCAGTTGTTGCCTGTAGAGTCACGATCTCATAAACAGCTTCGATTATATCGTTGACTTCTAGTGGTCTGCCAGTTTTGCTCTCCTTCCTTATTACTCTGCCGCAGATGTATTCTGTGAATTTCGAGAGAACTAAGCGGCGCCATACTCGGTCCGCCTTGAGGTGATACACCCGTTTCCCCCAGGTGAATCATTCGTGACGTGATGACAGGTGAAGTATCACGACAGCTCTTGGGCGTATCACGAGCACGCGGGATTTTTTCGATTTTGCTTGTGAGAATATCTGCTATGCTTGCCGATCTGTCGTCTGCTTCTTGAGGATATTGACGACTTTCCCCAATCACAGGATCGTATGTGATGGAGGCTGCAGATCCGCCATTGAGAGAAAAAAAAACAAGAATTTCTCTTGGTCACTTAAATCTACGTCGTTATGTATCAGCGACTCGAACACAGACCAGAAGGTAGAGAAGTCTCTGAAGCTCCAGTGATTGTTGGAACCTTAAGAAGCGGACGTCTCAGCGTGACATTGCGTTCCTGTGAAGAGGTGGCTCCGTTTGTCAATGTGTAATTGCTGCCAATATTGCCAGTGACAGTACGGTTACCGTTGCTACCTTCCTGACGGGTGGCAATGAAAACTGTTTGATGAGACAGTTCATCCTTTCTGAAGTCCACCTTATTCTGCCAACGCATGACGGTGATGTCAAGCTAGTTTGATTCTGCTTGCAAGTGGTCATTTAACCCTTTCACGACAATGTCCGACGATGTCGTCGAACACCATCATAAAAATAATTCATATCAAGCGTTTAATAGTACAATATTAATAAATGAGTCCACTAATATCTATGGTCAAGACGGTCCTTGGAAAACTTCATTCGTTACTGTTCTTCATATTTAGCAAACAATACAAATGAAATAATTCAAATAATCAGCGCAGGGAAAACGTGCTGCCCCACGCGGCAGTCACCTGAAAATCGCGCATGTCGTGAAAGGGTTAAATCCGTCATGAGCTGTTCGTGTTTTTCTCATCGGGACGTGAATTAATAATTACGATGGCTTCCTTTAAGCAGTTGTCGTGGTACTGTTTGTTGCTCATTACCGTCCTCATCAAGTGGTTCGCCTGTGCTGTCTTCTCTCTAAGGTACGCTTCGCAATCCTTCCTTTCTTCCGGGAACCGAACGCTTGGTCGAGACGGTTGTCCTCTGGCTCGCTTTGCTTCATCAGTACGCAAGCATTCGTCATCTTTGTCTTGTAGACCTGGATTTTATTTATTTATTTATTTTATTTATTGAATGCGTCATATGACGCGCCATATTAAAAAAAACGAAGAACATCTCAAGCAATCTAGGCAGATTTTCCATGCAAGCAAGCGTCCTCCACATATCAGTATTGTAAACACTGACAACAAAACTCCAAAAGACGAGAAAAATGGGGTTGAGGAGGTGCCTAGTGATTTCTGCCATCTTATTGATTTTGCAAGGTTTCACAATTTCACCTTGGAATTTACCTCGTTTGGTTCAAATCAGAACTTTTCCTGCCACGCGGGTCTTTTCTTAGCTCTTCTGGCTCTCAGAAGAGAGTTCGCACAATGAGCGAGCTTTTCAGCGATTTTTTGGCCCATCTGTGGTAAGGTTTAACCAGAAAGAACGGCTGATTTAATCTTTTTCCAATGAGTTGGAAAGAAACTTTTTGCTTCCTGGTAAAGGAAGGCTTTGAAAGAGCTCCTGGCTCCCCGAGGAACGCTTAATAAAGTGCTTTTTTGAATTCTTCTTTTCCTAGCGGTGAAAAGAAGTTTCGGGTGTTTCCAGGGCTCTCCTGAGAAAACACGGCAGCAGGTCTTTGAAGTTTTCCTGGTTTCCTGAGGAACGCTTAATAGAAGACTTTTGAAAACTTCTTTCCTCAGCGGTGGAAAGAAGCTTCTGATGCTTCCAGGGCTCTCCTGAGGGTAGGAAAGCTTTCTTAGAGTTCTCCTGGTCCGTCGAGGAACGCACACTGGAGTACTTTTTTAGTTTCTGTCTCTCACTGGGGAGAGCCAGCACAGAGACTTTTGCGTGGGTTTGTATCCACGGCCGATGCACCACTTTGGTAGACACAAATGGATGCGTCTGCGGCAAGGCTTGTAATATGTAATGGTTTTATTACGTTGGTTACCTGCGGAGCACAACACGAATATCACATCACAGCAGGTTATATAGACAATATGCAGAGGCGGAGCTACAAATATCTCCGATAGTAGCCAATGGGGCCAACTACCTTTGGTGCTGCAAGGGGGGCGTTGCGCCTAGAGTGGAGTACTTGAGCGCAATCTCTATTACCTATTGCGGTACCCCAAAGTTATGCCTGTGGATGTTACTCAATGATACTTACCCTTGAGTGCTCTCCTAAGTTTGCTAAATCGTATCATTTGTTCCTATTTGCTCTATATTTTACTATTATACATTCATAGATGTAGACCCTAGTCGGGTATTCACAACAATGACTGCTGTGACGGAAACAGCCATGGGAAATGCTTGGAGGTTCCAATGAAGCCAGCGGTCTCCCTAGACACTCTTCCTTACTGCCTTACTTGAAGTCTGTAAAATCCTTAAATTCGTTTCTGGTCAGCTTGACAATAGGAAATGGTGCTAATCACACAGAGTGCTTGAAAAATAGCATTCCTTGTTCCGTCTTCCATCTAAAATGCATACAATTCCGCAGCAACCGTGTGGGAATAAAATTACTTAAAAATGAGTGTCATAGAATGTGAACATCCGACGGAACATTAGAAGTATGCCAACAATCTGTTATGAGAAGTGTGCCGCAGGAGCGCAAAAGCCGCGCTCAGTCAGACACTGAACTACGACGGCAGCAAATTCTGGTCAATTTTTATAACTCAGTCTCATACCCTAGCGCTGTCGCTGTCAATCCCATCGCTGCGATCGCCTGTTCCTGCTTCTGTCTGGGACTCGAGTGACGGCGCTAGTGTTTGAGTGTGTAATCTACCGCCGCTGAAGGTCGGAAGAGTTCGAATCCGGGGGTGTGCGTAATTACAATTTACGATTTACGACGATTTTTTACGACTTACGATTTACGACATTTTGGGTCGCAAATGGTATCGGTAGACGGGCAAGTGACGTCCAAGTGACTTGACTTATGGTTAGCCCGAGTATAAGATGTGCCCTCTCTACTTCCTCTAGTAACGCATTCACACTTCGTTTTAGCGTAGTTTTTTAAGTGTTCTGATGTGGTACGATGACAGACGGAGTGGTTTCGAGTTCAACCTAACTTTACTGAAACTTTTGGTGAGACATCTTTGCAACACGTAGCCGAGCATCATCGCGAAGAAAGTAAAAATTCTTCCGTCATGGTCGTTTCCGATGCCTGGCGTCACTCAAATTTTGCAGTTGGACAGCGTGTTCGCAATCACCTTGGTGCCGGCTCTAAGGAGCTCGTGGTAAAGCATTTTCTGGAAGTCCCATCAACAGTACAGTAGCATCTTCTGGTGGAGGTCGCTTTCTGATTGCTTCGGAGGAGGTTCTCGTTGGGGATGCAGCTGGGCCTTCCAGGCATGGATGTTGTAGGATACCGCAGAAGACCCAGATTCAATCGCTTACCTTCCAGTAACGTTGAAAAGTACCGCCAAACCCCTGATGCCGAGAATCATCAGCATCAGGTTTGGAGGTACTATTCACGTTATCGGCCGCAAGCGGTTGACGAATCTGGCCCCCACACGCGTCACCCGTGACTACGTTTCCCCAGCAAGTTCTTCATAGGAAAGGGGAGACTGATCGATGCTAACAAGGATAGCCTCCATAGTGCCGGTGAGCTTTCACGATGTAATTTTTACAGGATGTAGGGTCCCGTGAGGGGAGTCCAAAACCACAGTTATTTTTTTCGGAATGCCCTTTTATGGTCGAAAAAAAAACGTGTTGATGCGTGAGCGCGAAGTTCATGGCGCCCTGCTGCAATCAGCCCGATGTGGTTGGTCGGCGTAGTGGTAGCGGGGCCCCTCTCGGGCGCAGCGAGCGGGTTTGATGGTTCTTTCCCCGGTGTAGCCAATGTCTCACACATCGGGTCGTTATTATTATGTGCTTGCGCGATCACAGGAGTCAATTTGTACACGATTAATGCATTTAGTTTCGCCAGGCCCTCCGCTCACAATCCTTGTCGAAAGCTGGGCTGGATTTAAGGACC
Source organism: Heligmosomoides polygyrus bakeri (assembly GCA_947359475.1). Lineage (NCBI taxonomy): Eukaryota > Metazoa > Nematoda > Chromadorea > Rhabditida > Heligmosomidae > Heligmosomoides > Heligmosomoides polygyrus. Next base: position 53,607,401 of record OX375866.1, on the reverse strand, counting down.
ACACCAATGTGCTGACAGAGGTGCCCAATGGAAAAAAAGTTCATCTGATGACAATTCCAGCTGGTGCAACCTACCCCTGCCAGCCGTTGTACACTTCTCTCGATTGTTCAAGCGGTACAGCCGACGGGTGTACCGCTCAACGAAGAATTAGTGATGCCTTGTCAGGGAGAGGAAGATTGTTCGTCCCTAGCGTTGGTAAGATGCTGCTGGTGTGATAAGCTATTATGTTTTAAATGTTTCACTGTTCTATATCATACTTGTTGATTCCCGTTGTCAGCAATAAACACAGTTACTTCATGTGAGCAAGAAGTTTTTTATGTTAGCGATCCAATAGAATGATACAGTGCAAATGCGATCCATTGAGAGGTAACTCAAATGAAAGCCCAAGAAGGCTAGGTTTAAATGCTAAAAGCATTAATTGTGTACAAATTAATCCCTGTGATCACGCAAGTCCATTATAATAGCGATCCGATGTGTGCAAAGGTGTTGGCTACACCGGGACCGTACCATCAAGCCCGCTCGGTGGGCCCGAGAGGCGACCTCGCTACCACTACGCCAGCCGGCTACATCAGGCTAGGTGGCAGCAGGCGCCATGAACCTCGCGCCCACGCGTTCACACGTTTTTTTTTCGACCACAGAAGAGCATTCCGAAAAGGTAACAATGGTTTTGGACTCCCCACACGGGACCTTACATCCTGTAAAAATTGCGTCGCAAAAGCTAACCGCCACTCTATAGGCTTCCTTGTCAGTCGCGTCGACCGGTCCGAGTCACGAAGATCGTGTGCCACTTAACTCAAGACCTTTATTATATTCCAAAATATTCTAGCATGCATGACTTTATGTTCTAGAATGTTCGTGATATAGGTCTGTGGCACTAAGCCAGACCGTAACAGGTTTTGTTAAATCTTGAAATATGATTGAAAATTTTGTTACATGACTTTTCCGACAACCTATTTGAAAATCTAAGATATTTTGGTGCGCCATAGGATAGAGTTGTGTCACGATTTTTATTGAACTGCTGCGCATTTACTGGTTTCTCCGATTAATTAGCGGCGAAATAACTTTTTAACTTTTTTTTGTACTGGTAGCGACATTTTAGTACCGCTTCTGCCAAATCCTAGATTTATACGCATCTCAAGAACTGCCAAGAGAGATTGAATAACCATTCAAACGATGAAAGCTTTTTTTCGAAACACAAAGCCTAGGCTAAAATAGAGTTTTCGAATCAACAACTTTTTCGACTCACAAAACGTGTAAAGTTTGATTTAATAGGCCTCGTCTGACCAGATAGAAATCAAACAGTAAAAAAGGAAAAAAGTTTGCGAAGAAAACTTTCCAGCTTTGGCTGAAAATGTCAGGACAAGTAAACAAATATTGGATCATCTTGTATTAACGTTAGTAGAAAGCCTGTAAAAATTAAGATGTATTGCACAAAAAGTTAGGTAACTTTTATGATTTACGATTTACAACGGTTTTTTCGTGGTTACGATTTACGATTTACGAAATTTCGAATTTCATTTACACACGCCCCTGCTCGAAGCCCATTTGCCCACGTCCTCGTTTATCTTATCTTACTATACATATAACCAGCTAATGTCACATGTCCGTGACGGGGAGGGAGACTGAAGCCAGGAGGTGCCAGTGCGGCAGGGCTTGGCAGGGGGGGGGGGGGGGGGGCTAAGCCTAACTATGGGCGATTTCTGGCGAACTATATGTTTGGCGGCGGATCGTCCAAGTTTACGATATATTCGGCGGGCAACGGTCAGGGTATGAATGGGGATCACGCGCAGAGCGTAGGGATTCAGAAGGCATGCCCAAGAGGTCGTCCAACATGCGCAGGAATTCGGAAGACCTGCCCTAGACGTCGTCCAACGTGCATAGGGATTCAGAATAGGGGTGTACCCAAAATTCTGTGCGTTAATTTTTTAATTTTCTTTAACGGAAAATTTTCGTTAAATTTCCGGTAAATCGTTAAATTTCGGTAAGAAATACAATTAGCTGCAAACCATTATTTCGAAACCTTATACTTCTCAACTTCAAGAGGTCAACAGCTAAAATTCAAGGGATGGAGTATGACACTGCAATGTAAAATAAATAATTCAACATCAACAAACACAGAAAAGTAAACAAGCCTTCAACACCAAATTATCTATAGGGTATGGAATAAGAACAGGTATGGAATTATCATTCAAGATGAACACCGACAAGGCGTCTTAAGGCAGGCACCCGAGTTTCCCTTTTGTCTGACTGTTGTACGAGCATGTACAATCTCGATGCGGACACCAGCTCATCAAGTACAGAAAGATTGAATAAAAATACAATTAAAAGCCTATCAGTGGAGTACTAACACGTTGTCGAACGTACGATTTCGAGTGCCTATTGCGTGGGACAAATCCATTATCTTGAACATTGGGATCGCGAAACGACATCTAGCACACGATCCCACACTTCCGAAATTATGTGACAAAACGTTTAAGAAATGTAGCTTTCCTAAATTTTGCTATTAGCTGTTTTTTCTAAAATCGTTTAAAATACGTTCAGCGATCGAGAACATTCTCTCCGTCTCGACTGTTCCAGGTGGCTGGCAAAAGTGTTTTGGGATAAGCAGCGCCATGTGGGAATAGGCAGATCTTACGAGGGGGTCAGCCGGGTATCTTTTTGGAATGGTTGACGTGCATGGGGCTCAGGGGAGAAATTTCTAGCCCCAAAATGCGTCAAAGGTTAAGGATAAAGGATGGCGTTACTCATTCCCTTTAGGGATGAGCCAGGCATTCTACTTCTACGCAATATCATAGGCGCGTTCTGAATACGTATTTGGCCATAGAATAACTTGCGGTGGCTAGCTGATGAAGAAGTCAGCGCTTTATCCTTCCCAGGCAAGTCTGGTACCAATTCACCGACCCCGCAGGGATGGAAGGATTGTTAACCTGGGCGGGAAATCCGAACCAGGAACACGGTGTCGGGTGCGCGCGACAACCGGCACCTCCTTCAACTGCGCTACACGCGCCTCCAGAATGCATTGTTTCCAAAAATCCAAAACAAATTCATGAAAACATTAAAATATTATTGCTGATTTCAATAGTTTTTTTTTCAGGAGCAGTCATCATCGGGAGGATGAGACCTGCAACATTAGTGAATACTAAGGGTAAATGTGATAAACTCACTGAGAAAAAAGTCCGTTAAAAAATTCATTAAATTTCCAGAAATTTCCGTCAAGCCGTTAAGCCAGATTTTAACAAAAAAAAAATGCCGTTAAAAAGTTAACCATTAAATGTGCACCCCTGATTAAGAAGGCGTGCTGAAGACGTCGTTCAACGTACGTGGGGATTCAGAAGGCGTGACCTAGACGTTCAACGTGCGTCAGGGTTCCGTGCGTAGAGATTCAAAGGACGTGTGCTAGACGTCCTTCAACGTGGGTCAGGATTCAGAAGGCGTGCCCTAGACGTCGTCCAACGTTCGTAGGGATTCCGAGTAAGGGGACCAGTAGGAGGGGTTCAACAAAGGGGACCACTAGAGGGGGAATAAGGGGGCCAGTATTTTCCCTCAATATCGTCTAATGTGCGTCAGGTTTCTAAACATGGGTCACGGAAGTCGTGGCAGATGTGTCGGGGTGCAGAAGTGTGATAGACATCGTCGCAACGTGGTGACACGGGAGTCGGGACTCAGTGTCATATGTGCGTGCTTGACTCTCACTCCGGTAGGAAGACTGACTATGGGATTCGGAGGAGTATTACTGCCGTCGGACAGTAAGCGGTGTCGACCAATACCGATTAATTTTAATTATGTTTCTGTAGATTAAGCACTTCGGATTGGGACTGTCACGATCTGTTTCTCGCCACGTAGAGAACGGGCACTTCTGAGAATAAATCGAGTACATGCGATTGAGGGTGGATGGGCTTCATAGGAGCAGTGAAGATTCTGACCTACCATATCCTGTTGCACTAATCTATATAGTGAAACCAGTTTTTTACTGCAATAAAACTAAGAAGGCCTAAAGAAGAAAATAAAAAGATTGGGGTTCTTCTATTTTCGGGGTTTGGGGGCAATGCTCCCAACCAGACGTTCAATATATTATCCAGAAGGTATACTCGGTGAGTTTTGCCTAAATAGGCAAAGAGCGTTCGCCTAGATGGCAAGCATGCACATTCCCAAGGTTCTTTTAGCTGTTCTCCTGCTGATAATTCTCGGGCGTTCGCGCCGCTCTTGTCGCTACCGTCGCTCCCATAGCGGATCATAAGCTGGCCCTTCGAGTCTGCTCCAACCGCAACATCTCGTTTAACGAGGAGTGTCGTGATATGGTGTGCAATATGGTGTTTTGCCAATTACAACGATTTGACGCTGCGGTCACGTCGCCTTACATCTTTATAAGATCCATTATATCGCCGAAAATGGTTGGAAATTTCTTATTTTATGCAATCTATTATAAGGCAGTTAGCTAGTGTACAGTGCATTTGTTTTATAGATGCCGAAACAAGAGGTAAGACGACGTTCTTGTTAGAGACTCCATAATTCGTGGGGTCGTTTTATCTAAGAATTATCACAAAATGCCGAGAAGAAGTAATACGTTGATCAGCTACGACGAGCCACTAGTCTGATCATCTCTTGCGTTGACCTACCTGGGGCATGTTGACTAGTTCTGTTTTACACAGTTCTCTTCCTCTATTCTCTATTCATTTACTGGTTTAGGAGAGCGGGCATCATCGTTGGACCTATCACGTTGGAGCGCCATTGTTTTCATCTTCAACGATTTTCAACTGCTTTGGTTACGTGTCCTCTGTTGATGGTACAATCACCAAACTACGGATGGAAGACGGCAACAAGGTTAGTGTCATAGAGGAACTCTTCTCGTAGTGTTCCTGTTTGAAAAACGCGCTCACGGGAAAGACCATGGTACACCTGAAGTGCTGGCGTCCCTGTTATACGGTACCACCTATACGTTGATTCACAGACAACGTCTGTGAACTTACCCCAACGATTCTCAGCAAGATCTATACATATACTTGTAGAGGATATCTAATAAGGAGCACAGTGGTAAAGTCCGTTTTTAGTACAGACCGCGGGTAGTCCAAAAATGGGAAAAATTATCACTTGAGCGCTCGCAAAAGCAAAAGTGAAGATAAAGCAAAAGTGAACCTGGAATAGCGTCGTGCTCAGAAATTAGACTACGAAAGAGTTGAAGCGTCAACTATAGTTAGATTATTGCAATCGGATAATTTTCTTAGTTTCGTAAAAGAAGTTGCAGGGTACATTTAGATGATTCACTTGCAACGACTGCAGAAGCGACTGGATGGCCAAGTGAATAGCGATGCGGACTTGCGGTGGGGGTAGAGGATTCAACTCTCAAGATGAAATTTGCGAATTGATAGGTGGCCTTCCAGTTTTTGGAAATGAAGAGTACATTTTGGCTGCCTTCGGTGGGCTGCCGTATTATTGGTTAGTGGTGATGATTAAAGGTGACGAGGTGACCAGGATGGGTGCGGGAAGACGTGGGTATGGTAGCCCTTGTTACAAAGATAAACGTGCGACGGTGGTTCAGATTTATTATCAGAGGAAGAGAGTGAGTGGGTGGAGCCCAACCAGTGCTCACCACGTTACTTGAGAGAGTGCCGTCCACCGTGCCAAACAGCCCGGTGGCCGCCCCTAATAGAGGGAGCGGCGCCTTACAAGGTGCGGAAGAGGTCGTAGACGACGACACGAGGTCCTATGGAAATTATTTAGGCTGCCCACTATGAATCTTTCACTCTTTTTCTAAATTAGGTCCGACAACATGGGTGGAGAAAACAATTCTACTGACCTAGAAAGCATTACGCACGCATACCTACCGTGACCTGTCGTAATCGACCGAAATTTTAAAAATAGATATCATTATCATTTCTTAGCTTGAACTACTAGAGTTTACACAATACCGCTGAACTGATCAACAGTATGCACACTGATGGCGGTATCCAGAAGTCCCAAAGGCTCAAAAAAAGCTCCAAAGGATCGATTGAGTACGACTTTACATTTATTGTCGGAATTTCGAGAGCGATTCACTTCTGTTGCTGCCTTTTGCAAGTACTAACTACAAATCGGTGGTCGCTTCGATTGAGCATACTTCTGTTCGTCTGTGTGCATCATCAGTACGGCGCAATTAAGTCCTGGGCTCTCACGTGTATAACACAGATAGCATTCACCTATGGACTTGCAAGCCTTGAGACACACGAAGTGCTCGTCAAAGAGAATTATTATTATTATTATTTATTACATGGCTAAAATCCATGTGAAGAACAATATAATTAGAAACAGTATACAACGATATCCACACGACATTGGCCAACGATCCAGACCAAAGTGTAATAGAATGATTAGAAAGTACATTCGATAACAAACACCCGGAGAATGAAGAATAGAAAGGAGAACAGACCAAGAGGGACTCTGCCACAAGATCTCGTTATGTCCTAGAATTATTTATGAATCGACTTGCATTCATAATAAATGGCTTCAGGTTGTACGGAATAACTGAGTTTTTGGCAAGTTTCATATAATCCGAACCTGCTCTATTGACAAAAAAATTATGTCGAATTGAAGATTTTGCAGTGCTTAGTGAAAGCTTCTCTCCTCCACCTCGGGTTCTAGATGGTCTCACCATGAAGAAATCACGTTTGTCAAGTCCACAGAAACCATGGAGAATTTTGTGTACCATTACGAGGTCGTATATTCTTCGTCTGTATGAAAGTGTCTGTAGCCCAAGTTGTTTGTTTCTTGTATCACTGGTGGGAATAGCATGGTAATCAAAGCCACATTTCCTAACAAATAGTTTTCTAGTAAAGCTATTTTGGACTTTTTCAAGTCGAAGTATATTTTTCTTCTTAACTGGGTAAAAAATTGTTGTTCCATACTCAAGTATCGGCCTAACGTAAGTCTTATAAGCTTTGACAAGGACAGATGGGTTTTTTGTGGAAAGACTTCTAAAGAGATTGTGTACCACAGCTATCGCTTTATTTGCAATTTGTTCACAATGCGCGTCCAAAGCTAAATTTGCATCGAGGAGGAACCCAAGATCTGTTGTTTGATCAGTGCTTGTAATCTCATTTTCACCTAACTTGTATGTGTAACCAGGATTTCTTCTTCCTAAATGGAGCACCTTAGTTTTTTCTTTTGATAAAGGAAGCTGCCATTCGTGGGACCAGCGATCAACAGCATCTATAGCTTGCTGCAGAAGGTTTTGATTATGGATTGGTGAGCTATGGTAAATTTTCAAGTCATCAGCAAAAGCTATGCATTTCACTCCTGAGTTCGTTATTAGTGACGGTAGTTCGTGTGTATAGATATTAAATAGAATAGGTGATAGAACGCAACCTTGTGGAACGCCACTACGAGCCAGTTGTGGTGCTGAATAATTGGAATTCACGCGTACAGTAAAAGTTCTGTGATCTAGAAACTCAACTATCCAAGAAATTATTCGAGGATGTATGCCCACCATGATCAGTTTAGCTTTTAGTCTCTTATGGCATACCCTATCAAAGGCTTTTGCAAAATCAAAATAAATCACATCAAGCCATCCTATGTTATCTATGTCATTGGTCCAGTCATTCAAGGCCTGTAGCATAGCTGTCTCAGTGGATCTTTTTCTCTGAAAACCATGTTGGTTTGTTGAGATTATGTTGTGGTGATCCAAGTGTGCAACAATTTTCTTTTTAAGAATTTTTTCGAAAAGACGGGCGAACATAGATGTGACACTAACCGGTCGATAATTTTGCGGTGTCGTAAATGGGGCTTTTTCGGTATTGGAGTAACTATAGCGCTCTTCCATCTATATGGAACTTCAGCTGTCATGAAGCTTAAATTGAAAATGAATTCAAGAGGCTTGACAATACTTGCACTTACTTGTTTTACAAAGAAAAACGGTATCTCATCAGGCGTTTGAGAGTAAGACGTAGGCCATCTTGAAAGTTCTTCGTACAATTCGTCTGCATGAAACCAAACAGAATCTTCCATGATGGGGAACGCATTGATTGGGGATGATACATTGTCAAGATCATTATCAGTGAAAGCTTTTACGAAATTGTCCGCTAATAGTTGAGCTTTATCTAGGTCGTTTCTGACAATGCTTCCATCTTCTGTGACTAAAGCTCCAATACTTTTCCTCTCTTGAAGTCTTGATCTCATGAATTTGTAGAAAGCTAATTTGTCTTTTGCTTCAACAATTTTCTTTTCTTGACAGCGATTGTATTTTGCAAGTTTCTTAGAAAATTTGAGATTTATACGCTTATAATCACTCCAGCTATCAGAGGAATTGTTATTTACTGCTTTATTCCATGCTGCATGTCGGAGATTGAATAAATTTAGGAGATATTTGGGTAAAAATTTACCGCAGGCTGGAACTTTCTGGACTGGAACAAACAACTGAATGGAATGTTGCAGTATAGCAAGAAATAATTCGTATTTTTCATCTACGGAGTTTACCGTGTTTAGGGAACTGTACCAATCTATTTCGGCCAAGTGTTTTCGGATGGCATTAGTCCTACAGCTAAAGCAAAATCACCTTACAAAAGCTAATACTACGTTGTTTTCGTGAATTAAAATTGAAAAAAAAATCCGCGATCAGCACCCCAGATAACCCCTGAGCAATGTTTATTGCTAATTTTTCCTGGACATGTGGGGTCGTGAAAGTACAGTAGTGCTAGTCACTCTGTGGACACCCCTTTAGTTACCGTAGCTTACAGTAATTTATCGTCTAACCGAAAAAGGTTTTAAATTGATGACCAGCCTCCCAAATATTCCTTTCAGCAAACTTTGGGTGGAAATGTTTTTGGAGGCGAGTGTTCTACCCCCTCGTCCCCTGGCTCGCCCACCTCCCCCCCCCCCCCCCCCCCGATCAGCCCCTGGGCTTGCTCGAGAGTCCAGTGGCTGCCTTACGAGACGCAGACATTTCCCACGCCTCTATTCAATGGGGGGGGTAGAGCGCCACTCTGTCAATGTTTTTCGACATCTAGAGTCGAGGGAGTTCAAGTGATTTATTTGCAATGCATCCCCTTCCCGTAAGTGTAGAAGAGTGGTTAGGAAGAAATACACAGCAATGCGACCAATAAGACGAGGTGGATATGCTGTTGTACATGGTAACAGTTAGTAGAATCAGTGAAAGTTGTGATGAGAATAGAAATAACTCCATGTAGAAATCCAAAGAATTCCCTACCAAGACGAGCTTGAATAAGTGGACCGCGACGAGTCCACGCGACAGAGCTAATCTTCAACATGTGACAATAGGTTGAATGTGGGGCAAGGAAGCGAATGCGGTACCCCGCCCACACCAAAATGTAGTCTTCATTTACAAAAAAAGGTAGTATTCCACCAGGCAGTTCGCAAGTCTAACCTCAAGCGTCGAATCCCTCCCTCCCCCTCCCATCCCTCGCCATCCAGTCGGCCATCCAGTCGCAGCCGCACTCCTTGCGCGTGGGCCATCTAAATGTACCCTCCAGCTTATTCTAGGAAACCTAGGAAATTATCACACTGCAATTATCTAACTATAAAGATAGATGAAGCTCCAAACCTTCTGTACGTTAATTTCTGACCACGACAAGGTCACTTCAAGCGTCACTTTTACCTTATCAGGCCGTACTGAAGTGATAGTCTTTGGTCATTTTTTGGACCACCCTGTGGCCGCAGCAAAAACAAACTTCACAGCTGTGCTCCTTGTTGGATACCCGTGAGAATTTAAGGCAGGACTTCCTATTTCGATCGTTGTCAGCCTGTTCGGTATTTGGTTCACACGGGGTAAATAGTGTCTCTATAGGTGGGCTTTGTTTGGACCATACGTACGTCTGCGCTGAGAAATTGCTTACAATGAAACATGCTGAAAATTATTAGAGGTATGCTATATCATTATCACGAAAAAGAAACGCCTAGGCTCAATCAGCTGTGGAGAAATGGATCTCATCAGTGCTCTTTAAACTTTTTTTGAATAAAGAAAGAAGCTGTTCTCAGTTATGCTGAAGAAGGCAACGAAAAAAATTATGCACAGTCTCCTATCTTCAGTATTAGAGCGATAGATGGTGAGCTGGATTTCGGTTTCTATCATAATTACACATATTTCTGATTATCCGGCAGGATTCTATTTCTTGGTTACCCCCTAATGGTGAACAGAAGCCTCTAAATCGTCGGTAAGGCGCTGATTTGAATCTAAACGCCAACTCTGTAGATTTGCAAGTCTTCAAATTGTCAACGACTGGAGCACTAGATTTGGACACTACAGTTGCACCTCTATCTCCCCTCGGAACTATTTCCTAATCCTTGATGTTGCCACCTCACACTTAAAGCTGGGCTGAAACTCCTGGCGTAGAGTGGACTCGAGGTTTTTGATATTAATCGCATTAATTAACAGGAGCGGACCGTCAATGTGGATGAGGCCCATTTTTGCTTCAGTCGCGATTTTCGATGGCCTAATCTACGCTGTTACTGAACGAGGATCTTTGTTCATCACTGATCTTAACCTCTCTATTCTGCGCTGCTTCCGATTTGTATCGTGCTCCTTCGTTGTGCCACCTTTCCGCATTGCCACTTCTGTCTTTGCGTTTGTATCAACATCCGGGTTATTTTTTGTTTTCTCAGAACATGACAATGAAGCACGTGGGTTTCGCCTGGGTCAGGGTAAAGCTTACTGCCGTGTTCTTATTTCTCATGATAGCCAAAGTATTTTTGCTGGTAACCGAGACGACTGGTTGCGACGTTTTGAGGTTTCTTCATTTCTCCTGAGGTACACAAACATCCAGAGTTGCATGTCTTGCAAAACTTGGCTTTCCAAACCTTAGGCAGGAACATGTATATGTTCTCCGCAAGACAATCTTGTTTATATCAGTTTCTGCTGTTGTTTACATTACGGTAGAAGGATGACGTCTCTCTACACATTACAATGTTGAGTCGTTTCTGCTTTTCTTTAGCATTGTTTTCTTCTTTTGAATAATCCCATCGGTCTGGTTGCAAGTGGTAAAAAAATCATGGCTTCTGCGACTCCTTCACAGTCCCGCCTTGTTGGTTTTCGCCGGTTTATATCGATTCGCTTATATCTCAGGCAATTCTGGGTACTAAATTATGGGAGGCAGTCGTTAGGTCCCGGCTCGGATGCGCACTGGCGATGCCAACAGTGCCTGCGGAGCCAATTAGCGTCGACTCGCACCGTGCCACGCGCCGCTTCGCGACGATCTCCAAGGTAGCCCTCGCCGCCGTGCGATGGTGACCTAGCCGAGCACGGGAGCTGCAGATCGAGCGCGACCCCACTGAGGACGAACTTTACAGATCGACCAGATTTACAATTACAGTGGATAACTTATTTAGAGGGCTTACAGAGGCAGTGCAAAGAGTCATACTGCTGCGAGACCTGCACACTTTCATATCAGAATTTCGAGCTCTATTTGATGGACTGTACAAGAGCGCTTAAAAATTCTTCTGTAGAGATATTTTGACGCAGACTTTTAGTTATAGATGACAAAGCGGAGTCCTGTCACTAGCAGAGTTATGGGGACCTGTTGAGTAGCCAGTCTGTTGGGCATACACAAAGAAGAAGTGATAGAGTCCCTCGTTAGCAGTGACAACGGTTTCCGACGAATCGAGTCGAAGCGTGCGAAGCATAGAGTCTCGGAGATAATTATGCCGACGCAACCAACGTTGCCCAACTTGCAGCAGGGTCATCTCGTCTCCTGAACCGCACATAACTCAACACTTCGCTCCAGCGCTCAAACCTTCACGAGTTTCGCGCCAACGTACCCACACTCAGCGTTGCTACGTTGCTACGTTGCTACGTTGCTACATTCCTGCGTTATGAGAGTTCCGGACTAGCTCGCTCGCCCTCGATGTCGTCCTTGTCCTATGGGCCCTCGTATGCTTACCACACTCGGCGTTTCGCTCGCGTATTTGTGAGTACGCGTCGGCTCCTAAGGACGATGTAGCAGTATTTCGAGGAACAGGAACAGCCGTACACAGTATGATGTGAGATGGGATTATCGTTGGTCGGACTGCCACAGGGCCTGTCGTCTTCATTCCTTTGTCAATTTTAGCCTACATTGCAAAGGGATGTAGTGAACAAGCTACTCCATGTAACCAAGAACCTCCTTGTAACGGACGGGCTACTCCCTAAACGACCGTTCCCTTTGAACGCTACAAAAACATTGATGATCATATTTCCATCAAATAGGATAGGGTACAAAAAGAGGCAGATTTGTAAGAAACGGAGAAGGGCTGAAGGGAGAATCGCCCGAGGCGATTTTATGGACGAACGGCTGGACCGCTGCAGGTTCAGAGCACAGACAAACCCCAGAGGTGTGTCCGTGGGAGGGGGGAAGCAAGTTGGACGTGTTCAGCTTGATCCTTCTTTTATAACCAGTGCTGGGCGCGGCTGCCGCTGTCATTGACCACCGGATATCGCAAGATCTAGTGTGATAACGTGAGTGTTAGGCAAACTAAAGAAGAACTTTCCATCTGTCATTGGCTTCTCTAACGAGGAAGGTCAAAGAGGTCACCGTGGAGTTTCTCAAAGCGATCTATTAAGGGTTGTAGGCGTTGTATGGGAAGCACCATAGTGGTTTCCAAATTTCCTGCGGACGTCTGGGTAGGTCAAAAAATGGCAAAAAACTACCGCTTCAGTGCGGGCCGATAACGCAAAACTGACGCCTGGAATACCCTGTCGTGCCCACAAGTAGTCCTGCAAAAGGTTTGGAGCTTTAATCATTGCTAGAACCTAGGAATTTGATTAATTCCTAATTGAAGCGAGACGGCGCATTCACGGCAGGCGCGCGCCACTATGCCGCCGGCGGTTGGATGGCCGGGGTGGTTAGCGTGACAGGCTTGCGGGAGGGGGGTCGAGGGTT
>OX375866.1:53514647-53594362 GCA_947359475.1 Heligmosomoides polygyrus bakeri | reverse complement strand
CCTTGCAGGTGGTCAGTCAGACGTATAAGCAGTTGTGCGCTACGGTATTTCGAAAATGCTCTGCGTACGCGTGGGTGGCAGCTGGATATGTGGACACGCATCCGGGGCACTTCTCAACACCGGCGGACTACGCCTTCGATGAAGTGCCTGTCGACACGTCCTGCCAGGAAGCTTCCGGCTGCTCTTCCTTGGCATTTATCCGCTGCTGCTGGTTTTAGAAGCTGCATTGCTTCGCATGCTTTATAGAACGTTACCACAGCTGTTAATCAGTTTATTGCATATTAATTAGCGTGACTTGTGTTTTGAAGTAAAATCGTATCACAAAAGGTTGAAATCAGGGTTGGAAGTCGAATGTGACACCTAGTTGTGACAGAAAAGCACTTTACTGTGGCAAAAACGCAAGATGTGCACCCAGCAATGCAGAAACCACACCACCGGAACCGAACCCTCGACCCCCCCCCCTCCCGCAAGCCTGTCACGCTAACCACCCGGCCATCCAACCGCTGGCGGCATAGTGGCGCGCGCCTGCCGTGAATGCGCCGTCTCGCTTCAATTAGGAATTAATCAATTCCTAGGTTCTAGCAATGATTAAAGCTCCAAACCTTTTGCAGGACTACTTGTGGGCACGACAGGGTATTCCAGGCGTCAGTTTTGCGTTATCGGCCCGCACTGAAGCGGTAGTTTTTTGCCATTTTTGACCTACCCAGAGGACCGCAGGAAATTTGGAAACCACTATGGTGCTTCCCAGACAACGCTCTACAACCCTATATATGTCGCTTTGAGAAACTCCACGGTGACCTCTTTGACCTTCCTCGTAAGTTCTACCCCAATCGAATGCACCTGCCCCAGGGACTAAACTAAACATAATGGCGTGGCGAGCTAGCTTGAGAGGTGCGGTGGGGGTGATCAACTCATCATCAACTCATCATACTGAATTTTTTAGTTGAGCGTGAATACTAGCGAAGATGTCGCTGGAGAGCGCAATGATACTCTCGGGTCCGGTATGTGACATGCCTTACAAGGGAGGTCAAGTCCCGTGGCAGTTTTGAAAGTGACCTATTGAAGGTTGTAGGGGACTGTGAGAGAAGCACCGTAGTGGTTTTCAAATTTCCTGCGGACATCAGGGTAGGTCAAAAATTGCAAAAAACCGTATCACTTTAGTGCGAGCAGAGAAAGCAAAGCCGACGTCAAAAGGTTTGGGATTGGAGCAGTAAGCGGATTTACAACGATCCCACAATTTGCTTTTTAGCGATACAGTAACCGAAGGGGAACATTGAGGTATGGTGCAGGAAAGGGGTTGGGGATTCGGATCCGGAGGTTGTGTTTCTGCATTTCTGGGCTTGCTCGGTGCAATTTTGTCGATGTAAAGTGTATTTTGACCACGGTATTGTACCCTACTGACATTACAACCTTAGTTTAGCCTGATGCTACGATATAAAAACAAAAAAAGTAAAAGCGTTCATAATACATAGTTCGATTGGCCACTGAGGAGAGCAGGCGGCTTTTCTTTGCTCAAAGATAGATAGTGTTCTTTGTCTTGACCGTCTTCGGTAGGCATTGACGGTGGGACTGTACTTCGTGACTCCAAAAATCGAGGAAAAATGAAAAAATTGGATAAAAAAGATTTGTTTTTATATTTATTCATTTATTCAATCAATTATTGTTTTTAAATTTTTTTTATTTATTATATTTTATTATTATTTATAATTTATATTTTTAATTAATTAATTCATATATTTATGTTTTCGATCACTCTTCGACTTCTGGAGAGAAATTATAACATACCAATCTGTCTTCTTCATGCTCAACCAACCTTATTGCTAGTGATCTCACGGCCGACACATACCGCAACCTCATCACTGCTACAAGGCAACGTAATACTACAAGCAGTCTACATCCTGCGCTTCTTTCAAGTCAAGCTAACATCACGAATGAGAGAACGTCAATATAATAAACATCAAACAAAAAACTACGAGTTTGAAGAACTAATTTTTTTTTCTACCTAAAATTTAGACCACCACGTGGTCCGGGGTCAGTGGGTCCCGCACTACAGCACTTTCCCCGCCACTACAGCTCCGACTACTTGGAGTGTTTCCTCCTCATCAGCACAATCAGTATCCCCATACATAGCACTTTGAATTATGCCCCGAAAGGCATCTGCTACGGCGATCTCCCTACGAATAGGAGCAGAGTAGTTAGGAGGAAGGCAGTTAGCAAGACAACCAATAACTTGGCATGGAGAAAACATTGGATTATACAATTGATATCAACTCTAGAAAAAGGTCTCGTGTAGTGTGCCGAAGTATGACCACAACAGTCGATGAAATATTATATACATTGATTAAATAATTAGAAATATAAATACAAATTACTAAATAATAATTAATATATAATAAATAAAATAATAAGTAAATAAAAATTAAGATAAATCTTTTTAATCCATTTTTTTCGGTCTTTCCTCGACTTTCGGAGCCATGAAGTACAGTAGTGCTGATTGACTCACCGTCAATGTCTAACGAAAACAGTCAAAATAAAGAATATTATTTATTTTGTACTTGGAACAGGCTCCTGAATGCTACCGAAGGAATGCGAAGAAAAGTCTCCTGTTCTCTCATTCGTGATGTGAGCTTGACTTGAGCAAAGCGCAGGATGTGGACTGGTGACGATGTGGGTAGTATTACGTCTTTTTGTAGCAGTGAGGACCTTGCTGTATGTGACGGCCGTGAGATCACTAGCAATATGGTTGGCTGAGCATGAAGAAGACAGATTGGTGTGTTGTACTTTCCCTCCAAAAGTCGAAGAGTGGTCGAAAAAATCAATCATAAATATAATAATTGATTAATTGAAAATATAAATAATAAGTAATAATAAAATATAATAAATAAAAATAAATTTAAAAACAGTAATTGAATAAATAAATAAGTAAATATTAAAACAAATCTTTTATATCCAATTTTTTACATTTTCTCCTCAATTTTTGTAGAAGTGAAGTACAGTACAGTGACAATGCCACCGTCAATGCCTACCGAAGACGGTCAAGACAAAGAATATTATCTATTCTTAAGCAAAGAAAAGCCGCCTGCTCTCCTCAATGGCCAATCGAACTACGTATTATGAACGCTGTTGCTTTAATTTTTTTTTGTTTTTTTTATCGTAACACCCAGGTTAAAATAAGGTTATAAGGTCAGTACGGTACAATAGTATGGTCAAAATACACTTTACGTCGACAAAATTGGGCCGAGCAAGCCCAGCAATGCAGAAACACAACCTCCGGATCCGAACCCCCAACCCCTTTCCTGCAAGTCCGCCCTCTTATTCACCCGGCCATCCAGTCGCTGCCGCCATGGTGGTGAGCGGCGTACCTCAATGTTCCCCTTCGGTTACTGTATCGCTAAAAAGCAAATTGTGAGATCGTTGTAAATCCGCTACTGCTCCAACCCCAAACCTTTTGCAGGATAGACTCTAACCACGACATGGCAGTTCCAGATGTCGGCTTTGCTTTCTCGGCTCGCACTGAAGTGATACGGTTTTTTGCAATTTTTGACCTACCCAGATGTCCGCAGGAAATTTGAAAACCACTACGGTGCTTCTCCTACAGTCCCCTACAACCCTTAATAGGTCACTTTTAAAATTGCCACGGGACGCTCATTGGCCTCCCTTGTTAGACGAAGTGAAGGGAGCCAATGATTCAACATACACTGAGAAAATACAGTCGCATCCTCTAGTGTTGAGTTTTGTTTATTATCTGGTTTACAACTTCATTTTAATAACAAGGAAGTTTATTATTTTTATTTTTACACAGTTATGCTTCTGTAATGAACATAGGGCCAAAGGGTTGCTCGTTGTAGATAAAGGGTGATAGTTTTCGTGCTCTATTCAACCTGTACATTATCGAGTAGTCATTATATGCGGTGATGGTAAAATGTGAACGCCGTTATATACAGGAGTCTTTGATCATTGGAGAAAATTAGTTGCAATCCCAAAGAGGGAGTCCACCTTATAACAGGATGTGCATTATACCACTGGTCCTCTTGGCATGTCAATCAGGGGTTGTGTAATTACGATTTACGATTTACGACATTCTGGGTAGCAAATCGTAAATTTTGGTTGATGAGCAACTCGCCCCGATCGCCCCGCTTTGACTGCCCGCTGCCGCTTCGCCACACGTCAGCAGTGTCTTGCTGCTGGCGCGTTATTTCGCATGCAGTCGCCGTCTCCTGTGGAGAACCTGCTTTCTCGCCCAATACTTCCGCAACCAGCGTCTCACCATAGGACGTTGTCTATCCACCGCCTAACAAACATTTCTTGCTCCCGTTGTGGAAGTGAGCTTGATGCCTAACCATGAAAGGAAAATAGTTCATTTAAACCGTTTGGGCAATGATGGACCTAATACGTGCATCAGAATTGGTAATCGTTTTGACATTCTTGAGCATTTTTTAGAGCAAATGTTGACGGTGGGCCACAACGAAGGTCTGATTTTCCACAAGCTAAAGTGTTACGTTGAACTAGACCTGGATCCATAATGACTTCCATACGGCTAAACAGGTGTTGTCGTCATCTGCCTATCTGCTGTGTACAAGACTTGGGATGTCAAAGTAGACAGAAAACAGGAACAAATGCTGGTGTGAGAGTGAGAACATTTAATGAAGCTAATTGTTAGGCTTGAGTTCCCACCCCTCCCCCCCCCCCACAAAAAAAAGCTGTCATCCGAGTTCTTAGTTGTTAGATTAGTGGTTTACGAAGCTACTTCCACCCCTCCCCTCCAAGTTCCATTCCAGTAGCTCATTGGCGATGGACGGTTACGGAACCTTGTATGGGAGCATCGATTTGGCAGGATCGATGCCGCCATGCTTAATCACGGCTGCCGCTGCCGGCGCTGCAAAGTGTGCATGCGGCTTATGATATTTAAGATTCATCCTTCGTAGGGAAGCGGCTTCGATTCGTTAAATCCCATTGTTCCTTCGTAGCTCGGACCAAGGGACTTCTCTAATAAACCTGTGCTCCTGCGTTTCCATGTTTGTTCAAAAAACATGCCGGGATCTCCATCCTTGACGAAAAGACGGATTAGTTTCTCCCAGACTGCATAATCCACTATAGATTTCTTATTTCAGAATTTAGTAGGATAGGGCAAATGGAACATACCTTGCAATCCAGCTCCAACTCAATACACCATGCAATCCAGCTGGATGTGTGAAATCGGAAGTAAAACGGCCTTGCTCTGGTGTTGTAGAATAGCCATTTCTTAGATCTCATAACCGAAATGCGGCCCCTCCCCCGCTAACTCCAACCGTTATTTGTTTATCTTTTACAGTCTCTATCTTATAGAAGTGCTTTGTCAATAGTAGCTATGGGTATTACATATCTTAGGTCCAGAGAGTGGTGTATACCCATAAAACCCATAGAAGCCTTCCATGAAACCTCTCTAGTGTTCTCCTGAACCTTTGGTAAACCCATTACTCTTAGGTCTTACAGGAGGTCTCCTAAAAGCAGGATCGCCCTGGATTTGGTGGACTGGGAGAGCGGGGGAGTATCACGCCATACAAAAGGTTTCTGGGCATCTCGCCCCCGCGACCGCAGTCTCGGCGCACGAGCCCTGCTTTGTTTCGCGTCTGGTGACTCACCACACCCCGGAGTCCCTTCCCTAGCCCAATCTGTGCTCTCCTCCGCACAGCGGAGGAGAGCACAGAAAAGGCCGGACTCTTCCGTCTGGAACCTAACCTACCACGTTCTGAACCGCGCTCGAGGAGGCGAGTGGCCCCGCAACCCAACACGGTCAATACGCCCTCATCGTTCTCATTGGAGCGCGTTAGACGATCGGTCATATTTTGTCCACAATTCTTCCCTTTACCGTTGCAACATTAGTGTTCAACCCTTTCTCATTAACACTGCATTCATACTAGAATGGTTTCTTTTTGTGAACACCATTTTAGAAGTCATTTTTGATGATATGAACAAACATCGAAACAGTACTGATATTGTCTGGAAGAAGTTTTATCCCGTAGCCTTCAACATCTTGTGTGCAATTTTTACCTCAAACTGGACACTCTTCTAAGCTAGCCTAAGACTTTGGAAATCAAAACGAATTCTTCCAAACTGAAATGAGCTTTTTCTACATTAAACTAGAGGTTTCCAAAAAAGTTAGAGTAATTTTTCGTTCAACAAAAAAAACTGGTATAACTTACTTCGAGTATAACTTATTCATCTACCCAATAGGTGAACAAATTTCTGAAATTTTATAAAAGTTTTATATTTGTTATACACATATCCTCGATTTGATGGTTCATGTAAGTGGCATTACACTATCAATCAAAAATTGCGGCGAACTTTTTGAGTGCATAGCCGTAGCGATGTCCTTCACGTGGTGCCACTGGAAACTGCTTGCTCTTGCGAGCCGAGCCAAACACGGACATTCGAAGCAGGCGACAGGCCCTAGTGACAGGCCGGCCTACGAACATTCTGCGTCACATCATATGGTCGATGACGTTTCAGAGTTCTCGAGATTATGCTACAGCGTCCGCGGGAGCCGACTTGCACTCGCAAAGCCCGGCGAGTGTGAGAAGTATGCGAGGACGGCATCGGGGAGCAACTGAGCTAGTCCGAAAGTCCCGTAACGTAGGCAAGATCCGCGTAGCTGTACGAATTGGTAGAAGAACGGTGGAGGGAAGGAAGATAGAATTCTGTGCGATGCAGCAAACGAGGTGGTCCTGCTGCAAGTCAAGGGATATTGGTCGTGGCGTCAAGGCCGTTCTGTGTGGAGGTCCAAGGGCCACCACCGGTCCATATGATCGTCTCCGAGCGTTTCCGTGACGCGATTGCAAGCGTAGAACGTTTCGATGACCGCTGATGAAGATTGTTGTCGCCGTAGAAGAGCAACAATGTCGTTTCCTTTCCGCTTATGCTCCGCAGACAGGTTGCTCCAAGGACGAGTTGTGGTCCCTGCTTGACGAGAAGACAGCGGAAGTGCCATCACAAGATATGATTGTTGTGGCACGTGACCTTAAAGGTCACGTCGAACCAGCGAATGACGGCTACAGCTGTCATGGTGGTTTTGGCTATGGGTCACGCAACGCCGATGGTGAGCACATACTTGAGTATGCGGACCCACACGACCTCACCATCGTGAACACCAAATTTCGAAAGCGTGACTCCCATCTCATCTCGTTTTATAGCGGGAACGCCAAAACGCAGATCGACTATGTCCTTGTTAGGCGACGAGGCCAACGCCTTGTCAAAGACGCGAAGACCGTGCTGTATGAGACAGTTGCCACTCAACACCGTCCACTGATCTGCTCGCTTAAGACCACACCTCCGAAGTGTAAACGTGTTGAGCGGTGCGGGACTGCTAGAGTCAAATGGTGGCGACTGAAAGAGAAGGAAGCAGCTGCTATTTCTCGCATTCGGTTGCCGACGGTAACAACTATCGACGAAATCTGGAAGGATGCTACCGGATCGATAACTCGGGCTCCACGCCTCGAACTCGGCACAACGAAGCTTGGACGGCGTTGGGTCGACAAGCAGGCTTGGCTGTGGACTGACGATGTCAGAGAGAAGGTTGTGAATGAGCACGGATCCATTAAGATAAATGGTACGGAGCTCTCACGAGTTACATCTTTCAAGTATATTCGATCAACAGTCACGTCCGATGGCAGCCTAAAGTTGGTGGTGAACGCACGTGTAAGTGCTGGCTGGTCCAAATGGCGCTCGTTGACTGGGGTGCTTTGCGACAGGGCCATACCTGAGTACCTCAAGTCAAAGGTGTGTTCGCCCAGTAGCGAAGTACGGTGCTGCTGAGTGCTGGCCCGCGACGAAGGAAATTGAAAGCCGCCTCAGTGTAGTGGAGACGAAAATGCTAAGGTGGATGGTGGCTGGAGTAACGCGATTGGAACGCGTTCGCACTGACACCATATAACAAAAGTTCGGTGTCGCTCCGATAGCCTACAAGTTGCGCGAAGCCCGTCTACGATAGTATGACCATGTCCTTCGCACTAACGACGACACCGTGTGCAAGATTGGACTGAATCTTGAAGTCCCTGGAAAACGGCCCGGAAGTCGTTCGAAGCAACGTTCGCTAGACATTCTGCGTATGGACTTAAAGGTAGCTGGTGTCCATCCCGACCAAGAGTTTGATCGGGAGAAATTGCGTCACCAAACCAGAAGAGCGGACCCCGCCACCAAGCGGGACAAACGCTATTGAAAATGATGATGATTTTTGAGTGCATGGCGCGATCTGGTCTTTTACTGCACTGTAATATTACCGCCTCTTACCGCCTTAATACAAATTTTAAATTGTTATGTTTTGTCTAAAAATGAAAATTTTATGAAATTATTTCTCTTACTTGCCAAGTGAACTAAAAAATTTCAAATGAGGTTACACCAAATTTTCATTGAACAAAAACTATTCTACCCTGCAGTTTAACCTGCTTCAAGGTAATTTCGATTTGAATGAGTTCGCTTTGATTGCAAAAGTCTTAAAGTGAGTTTAAGAAAGTGTCCAATTTGATTTGAAAAAGTGTCCAATTTGACGTGAAAATAATATACATGATGGACAAATTTGGCCATTGAACCGAAACAAACCGAAACAAATGAAAGATTAAGGAACCAAGATTTTGAGAAAGGAAGCTCGGCGTTTGAGGAGGAAAGAACGATGGCTTATTATGCGTAACTACAACAAAGATCGAGTGAAATGTGAAACAAAATACTGAGTCATTCATCAACTATTTCATATTACCAAATGCCAGAAAGATGATAAAATTGCTATGCGCATTTAGTTCTCCTTAACACCGGGACAAATGAGAAGCCGTGTATGCATTACCGTGCCTAAGAATGTGATTTCTTAAACTGTAGATGACTTTGCATGCCGATTTTGCTCTTGAATGGTTCTTTGTTCCATAGCTGGATTTTGCTTGTTTCAATTCTTTGATATTTTCTACATGTAGTTGTCACTGCACATTGACCGCTTTTCAACGATTTTCTTATGCTAGCGCAACAAACGTAAACAGAACTACCTTTAGAAAATACTGAACTCCCACCGCCAATATAGAGTGAAATAAATGTGTAGGAGATGTGTAGGAAGCAAATTGGTAAAGGAGGCAGCGGTCCTTAAAAAAAAAGCAAAAATAGTGCATAGCGCGGGAGTCGAACATCTTGCCCAGCACCTGTGAAGCAGCGTCGCATCCTGCTGAACCACCGACTCGCTTGCCACAGTCTTTCGCCAGGTCCCATACATCAGCGCACACGATGCGCTGATGATGCACTACTGTACCCCACCTTCGAGGGCGCGTAGCTGTTTTGGTTCAAGGAGTCAACGAAAACAAAACGTGTTCATCTACTATATGAAGGGTGGAGATTCTTGCGGTACTATCCACTTTCAGACCTACACCTGAGACCCTTCCTTGGTAAGGTTTGAAAGGAAAGGCAAAAAGAAGACCGCTATGACTATGATCTTCATATGATTTCTGAAAAGGCCAGGACTTCAATTTTTCAACGATGTCATGCAGAACTAGGGTGCATGGCGCATTTCAAAAGGTATCACCTGTATCACCTGTCGTCCCGTTGATCATCGACTTGCTCGAGCGGGCGCCAGCAGCGTCTCCATTCGTCCCTGTCGCGTGCCAGAGTGGTCCAATGGATCCTCCTCGCTCGAGGGACACGAAGAGCGTCATATCGGTCGTTCAGGGCTTTCACGAAGAAGTCCGACCAACGCGTTGGTGGGCGTCCTGGTGTTCTTTTGACATCCCGCGGAATCCAGTCTGTGACGGCTCTCGTCCAGCGGGTGTCTGCGAATCGCATTACGTGGCCGGCCCACCTAATTTTCGACGACTTGGCCCATGCGACAGCGTCTCTGATCTTCGAACGTCGGCGAAGCTCGGAACTCCGGAGGCCTTCTCTCACTTGCGTGAGTCGTGTCACTCCGAGCATCGTCCTCTCGATTCCACGCTGCGCGACGCTGATCGCGTGTTCATCCTGCTTTCGTATAGCCCAGGTCTCTGAGGCGTATGTTAGGGCAGGAAGAACAGTGGAGTCGAATAGGTGGGCACGGAGTCGGACGTTCTTCGTCTTCTTCACGACTTCTTCGACGCTCTTGAAAGCTCCCCAAGCCGCTCGTTTCCTCCTGCTCAGCTCTGGTGCTAGGTCGTTGGCCATGTTGACTTCGCGACCCAGATACACATAGCTGGAGCATTCGGAGATGTTCGTTCCGTTGAGCGAGAATGGGGCATCAGAAACCCATCCGTTCTTCATGAACATCGTCTTCGTAAGATTCAGCTGCAGTCCAACGCTTCCACATACACGATCGAAGTCGGCCAGCATTCGTTCCGCCTGACTGATGCTCGGTGTTATGAGCACGATGTCGTCAGCGAAGCGAAGATGGTGCAGTTGCCGGCCGTCGACCTTCACTCCCATGTCATCCCATTCTAGTTCGCGCATGACGTTTTCGAGGGTGGCGCTGAAGAGCTTCGGGGATATGGTATCCCCTTGTCGAACCCCTCTCTTCACGTCAATGACGACGTCGTTGTAGAATGGTGAGATCTTGGTCGTGAATCCACTGTACAGCTCTCGAAGGACTCTGATGTACTGAGTAGGAACGCCCTGGGTGAGCAGGGCTTCCATGACCGCTTCAGTCTCGACGGAGTCGAATGCCTTCTTCAGGTCGATGAAAGTAAGGCACAGCGGCAGCTTGTACTCTCGCGACACTTCGATGAGCTTCGTAATGGTGTGTATGTGGTCGATCGTGCTGAATCCTCTCCGAAATCCTGCTTGTTCGCATGGCTGTCCTTCGTCCAGCGTTCTACTAATCCTATTCAAGATGACTCGAGTGAACAGCTTGTAGACTACGGACAACAGGCAGATCGGGCGATAGTTGCCAATGTCGTGCACGTCTCCCTTCTTGTACAGCAAGACGGTCTTGCTGGTCTTCCACTGAGATGGAACCTTGCATTCGGACAGGTAGCGTGTGAAGAGCCGCGCCAAGGTGTTGATGAGCGCTGGCGGGAGGTTCTTCAGGTGTTCAGCTCTAATCCTGTCAGGACCGGGTGCTGTACGTTTCTTCACCGACGAGATGGCGTGTCGGATCTCGGAAGGGAGAACAGAGGGGATGACGTATCCATCCTGCGGGAGATGGCGTAGGGGCAGGTGGACGTGGCTATCGAAGAGATCGGAGTAGAAGTCGTGGATGACTTTCTCCATGGTCCTTCTGGAAGAGGTGACGGTTCCGTCAGGACGTCGGAGAGCGGTCATTTCAAATTTCAATTTCAAAAGGTATAACAATATAATTATCTGTTACTCCCTTAATAGTCTGCCGAATTGGAAGACTAATCGGTCTGCTTACTATAGGGACGTCTTGTTGCATAGCGAAATACGGTTATTCGACTATTCGATCATTCGAAAATTTTCGACATCGAATAAATTCAATCGTTCATTCGTTCGGAAATTTTCGACATCGAATGAATTCAGTCGTTCATTCATTCGGAAGTGTTCGACATCGAATAAATTCGATCGACATTCGATCGGAAATTTTTGACATTTCGGATTTTTTCGTTCATTCATTCGTTCGGTAAAATTTCAACTAAGCACAAATATACCATATATGTATTGCAACAAGTGCAGAGACTGGAATAAAATCTACTTATTGGAAAATGAGCGTCGGCTGTAAATCGTTGTGACATTGACCAGTTTCACATCATTTCATGGATTGCTATATATCGATGTACATTTGGATGCCTTTTTCCCTCCGGATTTATGCACTTTAAGCCATTTTCATTTACTTAATATCTTTCGAGGTTTGTTCCAATTTCTTAATCATGAAGATCCTTTTCGTTTTTGTGCGTTGTTCATTTGGATTGTCATTTACGCTCCTTTCGCTAATCGACGCTATATCTGCCTCACTTTTCATAGATTTAAGACGGCATGAAGCCCTTCGATCAAGCGAAGTTTGATGCTGAGACATCGCGAAATTTCGATTCAAAGGAGATCGCTTCCGTCATCGCTCGTTATGATGCTGAGGCCGCTGCTCTTTTAAAGGATGTCAGTGAAAGCTCACTTTCAGTTATTTGATGGCCAGATCTATAGATAGCCGTTCTACAGTGGCTGTGCTGGAATTGATTACCGCCACATTTCCAGGTTTTTTTTTTAGAAAAGGGAAATCGAGAAACTTATCGGCTACATTGATCTCACAACATTAGCCGGAGATGACACAAAGGCCAGGGTTGTTGCTCTCACGGACAAAGCCTTAGCTCCTGTTCCAAGGGTACGTTGTCTTCATGTTTCACCATCTATTTCTTTATTTACTTGCAGCAAATTCTATATTTACGTATGCGAAATTTCTTTCATGAGTGAACATCGTAAGCAGTAATTCCTCTTACCACGTGAGTGAAGGTGCCGTTGTGTTTGAGTACTTACCATTGCGCAGCATAGAGAGGCGGCATCCTCGAAGTCCTTTCTCAGGTGTACCGGGTTCTCCACGGTGCGCTAATTCTCTCAAGTATTCATGGTACACTGTCAGTTCCTAGCCTCAACAGAATATGTTTTTGCCCTTAAGACGGTGGATGTATTACTTGATGTTTCATTGCGCGAATGTTCGAACGTTTCCGTGCGCGAATACACGCAAGGAACACAGAGCAAACAAAAACAGGAACAGAACATCATCACACAGTACACCTGCAAGTCTTAACACGCAATGGCTCTACTCGAAACTTGTGTAGACACCACATTGCGGTATCTACCAAAAAGCAAGTTTAGTTCTGTAAGAGGTAGGTTTAAAAAAACTATTTTAAGCGTTGACTTCGCGAGCGGGGCCAGGTGATATCGTATCCAACGTCTTCTGTTGTGGTGGAGTTCAAGGACTGCTCACTTTCCTTGTGGCTGGGACACTGTTTAACGATCGAAGCCACCAGCCCAGGTCTATTCGATTGTGTTATCTGCACTGGGATTCCCTGGTGAACACGATCATAATTTGCTCGGCATAAGTTTTCGAAACAGTTGAGCATTCGCGTTTCCCACTTCGTCACCTATACAGTAGGGACGAGCGATTAACCGTTATCCGGTTTCCGGTGAGTTTTGGCCTATCCGTTTTGTTGTTGGTTTTCCGGAGATTTTTAGCCGGATAACGAACAACAAAATCTGGCATACTCATGATTACTTAGTTAAATATAAGGCCTTTTTTAAAATCGTTTTGTGTTTTTTTTCACTGATAGTTGAGATAGGCTTGCAAAGCTCGATGCAAAGCTAAAGCATATAGTGCACAAACTGCTCAGTTTAAAGCCAGCGAACAGTTCAGCGAAAAGCTGCTCGTCTGTCTTCGATCAGATCCAAATACTGATTAACCAGATGGTGTCAGCAGGCTATCATGTCCGTAGAACTTGTGACCCGATGAGGTGTGAAATCATCTTAGCGAAATTTCCTCAAGATGTGGTCAAACCAGTTCTGCTATCAAGCCATTCGCAAGATAACAGATAACCAAACAATCGGTGACGTCATAGCTCATTTAAAGAAAGAGATTGCCGCTAAAGCGTACGTGGAGAACAGGCTGGGTCACAGAGAGAGCATTGCGCTGAGCCCATCAAGAGATAAGTGCACCATGCCGCGACGGTACTCTGCCACTCGTCAGTGCCTGTTCTGCCATAGGGGTAATCATAACTCAATGACTTGCAGAACGGTCTCGATCTGGCAAAACGCCGCAGGATACTAACAGATGGCAAAATGTGCTGGAAATGTTGTTCAACCAATCACTCCAGCTATGAGTGTCAAATTCCTGACTGTTCTCAGTGCGGGAAACAGCACCATAGCAGTCTGTGCACGAAAGGAAGCAGAAATTTCCGAAGTTCCCCTCCATGTTCATGGAATAGTGGTTAGATATCAGGGAGAAATAGTCCAGTAAACTCGCAAAACGGTGGAAGTAGCAGTATTAGCTATGCGATGACATCAGTCTTAGCAAACAATGCGATGAATAATAAATCCCGTAAACTACTGAAAATGGTCGCCAAGACGTTGGCAAGACAACGGAATCAAAAATCCGAAGTCAAGCCATTAACTCGTCGTCGTATTCCTTCAGTCCATATCAACCTGCCTTCACTTCCACCTCTTCACTGTCTTCAACCTTAAACAAGCCCCTCTTCGCCATTACTTCCGCTGTCTTCAACCCTCCACAAGCCGTACTCCGCCACCACTCCCACCGCCTCCAAGGACCAACAAGCCGTTACCCATCGTCAACTTTCCAGCAGACTTCAATCGCCTTCACGCTGTCACTTCCACTACCAAAGCCGTTCGACTGCTACAAAATGATCTGCTATTTGCACATTTTTGTTTCTAGACATGTCTCTGTACGACGATGCCTCTACCAGAATAGGCCTCAGCCGTCCACTGTACGTGGGCGGAACGGTCACCATGGCCAGAAGATAGCGGGTACGCGAGACTTGTCCTATTTCCCTCTCCTGCTTATTATACATAAATGATAAACCACTGAACCATCCTGAATTGTGTACAGAAGTAGAGTCGCGTTATTCCTCAAACATTTCGCTATCTGTACCGCTCCCGCTATCCGTACAACGGGTATACAGAACTTCCTCACTGGTAAAACCTTCACTAATCAGGACCAAGCCAAAACAGCTTTCGTGGATTTTGTCGAGTCTCGACCAGCTAATCTTTTCGCTGATGGAATAATTCGACTGCTGGCCCGTTAGCGAAAGTGTGCTGATCCGAACGGTGTTATTTCGACTAAATTCGATAAGATATGAGAAAGGTATGGTAGTTCAAAGTGAAGCAGCACTCAAAACGCTAATAACTTTCCGGACAACCTAACAGCTTCTTATGCTAATGGAAGGACGAAGCGAAAGAGGAGCAAAACAACCAAACTGGCCCTGACTATGGAAACGAGCGAAAGGCCGGTAAGCCACCCTTGGATGAGTCCACACAGATGTCAGTGAATCATGATGTTAGCAAGTCACAAAAAGCTGCTGAGAACACGGTCCAGGAGATGGTCATGTCGAGCGGATGTCACAATGTTCTGATGAACGTTGCAGGATGGGTACATATCAACAAAGCATTCTGAAGCCGTAGAAGCAGTAGACGAATAAGTTTTGGGCTTGTCAACATTCGGAAATTTAAAATCGCCAAGAACATGACATTGGGTTTCACAGGAGCAGGGATCACTTAACATCTGGACAAGTTTCATTGTGCTGCTTACAGATGCAGAGGGAGCCCTATAATCAGCAATAAGTGTTAAGGTTGTATCAGCTAAAATTAAATTATAGTATTCAGAGTATTTCAAAGCCGTCAGCTACTGATTCGCACCATACTGTCTCAGAATGGATGCTAAAGCTAATGAGAGTGAGCGTGAGTACACCACCACCTCTCTTGAGACTTCTGTCGCGTCTTGTATAGCAAAAGTGGCCCTACAAATCACTGAGAATTACGGCTGGATTTATAGAATCATGTAGCCAAGTTTCCATGATGACAACTATGTCTGATTCTTATCATATTTCCTAGTGGTGAACTTTAGCGATAATGTTTTTCCGAATAGATCATATGTTACATTTATTTATGTATTTTGTATTTGTTGATGAGTTAGTGTTGTTAGTGTCTTTTATTATGACACCTCTTTTGCATTCAGCTTCTTTTATGAAAGGAAACTATTTGCGAAAATTGTTAGGTTTTTAATGCAGTGCTAATTCGTTTGCTTAGGTTTTGAAAGAATTTCAGCAAAACCTTCAAGCGACTGTTGCAACCCTGTGTACGTCTCGATCATTTCCGTTTTTCCCGAGAAATTAAGTTCGTTTGCAGAATCCTTCACTCACCTGTGCAGCTGTGTGCGTATATCCACAACGTGTTCGCGATGTGTGCGCACATCTAAACGAAATGAAGAAGAAAATCAGTATCGCAGCTGGTTGGTTAATGACCATAACCTTTCTCTAAGTTCCCTAGATAGCATATACTAGTTTGGAGACATTTTTTCAGACGCTTTTTTGTGTAGCATGGAAGAAATTGCTCACTTACAGTTGCCGCTGGTTTTCCTTCTGGGCAGTATCACTTGGAGTCGAAGCTGTTGGAGGTCAAACTGACGGTCGCAGATGGTGCAACGGAGATCGATATCGTAATTAGCCGTGCGGCAGCCCTAGAAGGCGATTGGAAAAGTATTATATTCTTTTAATTTCTCGCCATGTTTGCATTCATTTGCGCACATTGCGGTTGCGGTATTGCACTGACTGGGCAAATCTGGATTTCTACTAGAAATTGCTCCCTGCCGTTTATACATTGGATCTGAACCAAAATCTTCGGAAAATTGGGTGGTTAGGATAAGGGCAATATTGCGGACCCCGAATTATTGGTTGCTTCATATATAAATACTTAAGACCATTTTGCAGAGGCCGAATTTCGAATAACCGATTCGGATGTCGTAATCTGCTACTTAAAAAGCCATGTGTTGAAAAGAGTCAGCTTCTTAAAATAGAACATATCCATTCACTGAGCTGTTCCAGTGGCCACAACACTTCCACAAGTTTTCTATCTTCTTTCATGCTACAATGTCTTTGAATTTCAAAACCCTTTTTAGGCGAGTAATATATCGTGGAGGTTTTCAAGTTTCCTCGTCAAACAAACTTATTATCCCCAAAAGGGTTCTAAGAATATGTCGAGCGACTATTCAAAGTCAAGAGTGGGCAGGAGTTTCGAAAATCCGTTTTAAAGGTTAAATGTCATTAAAACAGATATAGATCAGAAAACGTTTTGAGTTGTTCACCAAGCGTATTGTGTTTTCTCTCTCATTATTCATTATTTCCAGTGGGAAAGCATCAATGTCTTCTGTAATCTGAAGCGTTAGCATTAGTCCGCAGAGACACCGAGCTTCAGCCGAACCCCACGCTCGAGCTCTGGTGGCGGTACACTATCCCCCACTAATACGATAAAAGCTTAGAGATTGTTTCAGCCAGGAAGTTCCTCTCATAAAGTTCACTCTTAATTATGAAGCTGCGTGGCTTCGTAGTTTTCAGATAAGAACCGGCTTAGGCGGGAAATACTAACATCGGTTAACGTAGCCGTTCAGGGTTCATAGGAAAAAGTCCGGGAAAATACACAAAATAAAACATGAATCTATCCTAGTCGGCGCGGTCTTATATGAATAGGAGTAGAGTGAAAGTTTAAATGTTATTGTTGTCAACAGCGTGATCAGGCATGTGGTGTAGGTTAGAAGACCAAACGTTGAAAGGAAAGGCCTGAAAATGAGCGGAAGCCGGAATTCTAAACAAGAAAACGGAACTAATAAATATCCACAGTTTTATCAGAACGCCATCCAAAACGTCGTCCAAAAAGACTTATTGCATTCTTGTGTAAAACTCTCATAGGAGCAAAAAATTCTAGAGACTGATGCTCGTACTCATTAGGACATGTTATAATGAAGCACGGCTTCGTGATTTACTGTATGCCGCTTTAACCCATTGACGACCGCGCGGCCCAATTTCGGCCCGCGGTTTTTCTGTCGCGTGGGACCGCGCGGCTCAATTTTAGCCCGCGGTTAAAAAAATGTTCGCTGCGGCCCACTTCCTCGATTTTTCATAGTTTACTAGTATTCATTAGATTCGTTGGATCCTACCAATGCTACCTGCACAGTGGTCCGAGAATCATTTACTTCTAACGAAAGCTTTGATAAAAAAATCAGCACTACACACTATTCAAACCTCAAATAAATAGATACTACTCACGAATAGCTACGTATATGTTACAAAAATGGTCATGGTTAAGACATCTAGTCAAATTTCTTGCGAAAAACTTGAACCCAATTTAGGAAGAATATTTCAAAC
Organism: Heligmosomoides polygyrus bakeri; assembly: GCA_947359475.1. Taxonomy (NCBI): domain Eukaryota; kingdom Metazoa; phylum Nematoda; class Chromadorea; order Rhabditida; family Heligmosomidae; genus Heligmosomoides; species Heligmosomoides polygyrus. The sequence continues at coordinate 53,576,576 of OX375866.1, read as the reverse complement.
ACTTGCTACATCGTGTGGTCACCTTATTTGCACGATTCGTGACGAACGTGCGCCCTTTTCTGTGCTGACCTTTTTGTAGCAGCAAATACATCTTCTACATTTTGCTTCGAACCTGTTCCGGCCTTTTCCAATATGTGGCTCACCCATTGGAGAGGGAGCTTCATTTGGAATACCCTGAAGTAGTGAATGCACGAGATTCGAGCCTCAAGGCGGTCCCAGCGCGCGGTCCCACGCGCCAGACACGCGATTTGCCGCGCGGTCGTCAATGGGTTAAAAGGATAAAGGATAAAGGACGGAGTTACTCAATCCCTTCTGGGATGCGCCAGCGCATTCTACTTCTACGGGATGTCGTGGAGGCGACATGAATGCGTATTTGGCCATACAATGACTTGCGGTGGCCAGCCGATGAGCAAGTCAATGCTTTATCCTTCCCAGACAAGTCTGATACCAATTCACCGACCCCGGAGGCTTGGTTGGCCTGGGCGGGAAATCCGAACCAGGAACCTGGTATCGGGTGCACGCGACAGTCGCGCCTCCTCCGACTGCGCTACACGCGCCCTTGTATGCCGCTTTAAGCTAGGAAAAAGCATGGGAAAGTAAAATAATGCAAAGTCTTGTCCTACTGTAAGCACGCACAGTCTTTTCATTTGTTGCTTAGCTATTACCGAGAATACAGCTTTCCAGCTGACTTTCTGTGTTGAAGCGGTCTTTTGAACAATATTTTAACTACTTGGGATTGCTTGTAAAGATTAAAACTAAAACTGAAAGAGGCCATAACACTTTCAGAAGAGAAGCCACCTGGTTCGATTGGTTTCAAAATTTTTACGGACCTGTGGTATCATGGACTATGTCGTGATTGAACAGGCATTCGTATTTTCCACATAAGCAAATCGTTCAAACTCAAAAATTGCTACTCAGATTCCACTCCTGAATCCACTAGAACATGTGGATGATTGAAGTTTTGTCTCTGAGCTCAATAAGTAATCGGAGTCAAGGTGGCAGCTCAGTGAGGACATTAGATAATGCCTCACTAAAGAAAACTATTGCATAAATCCATGTGGATAGAATTAACACCACCGATCCATTATCAGGACGGGAGAGTGCATGGCGCAATCTTTTGTTCTTTTTAGCTACTAAAACAAGCGAATGCGTTTCTTAGCAGTCACTGCATATCCTTGCGAATCTCTTCCCTTCACATGGCAGAAAAATAGGTTTTCTGTTTACATATTATACTATGAGATCGCACATGCAGCGAGAGCACACACACACGTGACAGACTACCGTAATCGGCCAAAACTTTAAGAGCGAATATCATATTCGTAACTAGCACCTCAGATAACACTCCTAAACGACATTAGGGTGAAAAATTTTCGACCTCTTCTCGGCCTCTGGTCCCGTGGAAGGGCAGTACTGCTGCTTCAGCTTCACCCACTATAAACACAAGTCAGGAGGGTGCACACCAGGGATGAGCGGATTATCCGTCATCCGTTATCCGTTATCCGGTTTCCGGGAGGTTTTGGTCTATCCGTTTTGTTGTTCGTTATCCGGCAATTTTGGGCAGGATAACGAACAACAAATTGGCTGATACCCAGGTTTGGGCGTGGTGTTGTATAGCTGTGTAAGCTTCACAATCAGTGATCGCGAGCAACAATAGAGAGCATTCAAATCTAGGAGGTGTGTGAGTTCAGGCACTGGTGACGTAGTTGGAAAGACGTCTAACTTCCATCCTTTCAGGGTCGTTCATTTATACCATGCATCTATGAAACCTACTATGGGCTGATTTCTTCATGAGCTTTTCACCACAAGCCATATGCATACCAAGAATGCACGCTGCCTTGAGAAAATTACTGACGGTCACAAGTGGAGGTCCTGGCACATACAATGTTTACTGTTTAGTGCCGAATTTAGCGTTCTTTTCCACGATCGCAGTATGTAGGTAGCATTCGGCAAAGGTATTTTAGTTTTTACTGATAGACTGTTGTAACGCATTAAACACATACCGCTGAGCAGTAATGAATACAAGCAAAATGGGCACAGGTTCAATCTAAATGGGTGGAGAAAGCTACGCCTACAAATCCTACAAATTGTTGAGATTTGTTTATAGAAACGGTTTTCTGAAAGCATTTTCTGTACGCTGGTACTGGTGGTACCTCCGTAGTGTTAAGGAATTGATCCACTCTATTAAAAATCAAAATAGTGCAATTGAACTGTACTAAACTGATTCCCCGATGCGCATGTTGGAACTTTATTTTAATTTAAGATTTAGGGACATTCTACTTCTGCTTTTCTAGCTTTCATATCTCTCTGCATGTGCATTTGGAGTGCACAATGGCTTGTATTGGGTAGCCTGTAGAAAGCTGGTATTTCACCCATCTCATTCCACGTTCTTCTTAGATCTTGGGATACTGTCGAACAAGAGTATCGATCCGTGTGAAGCTGCGAAACCAAGATTGTTATGCAGACTTTATTCGGCTGAGTCGGCCCAGCACAGGAAAGTCAAGAAGCGTCGGAGGAGCCACTCATCCAAGAATTATTCTGTTTGGCCACAGTCTAATTCAAAAAGAAAACCTGACGATTGATCACTAAAACCACCCAACAATGGAAACTTACAAAATACCGGCAAGTTGCTGTTCAATGAACGAAATGTGAGCGAATAAGAGGTGAATGAGTCTCACATCTCTCCCTCCAAGGGCGACTCATGAATGTTGCCATACGGTTAGTTGGGCTGTTTTACGCATCCTTTGTCTCGTTCTTCCAATTCGTTTTAAACGGCAAAAATATGAAAAATTGTAAATCGTATTATGGAAATGTGCTTGGATGAACAATTCTCAATCTCTCCTCATCTTTTCCAGACTTAAATTAAGGTGATCATAGCGAAACATCAGAAGAGTAGTTTGCAGAACAGTTTTAGTTTCACAGCTTGGTGGTCTTGCTATTTGTCCTCCCTGATGAGTTTGATAGCAGTTCGCGGAACCTGGTGAAGGAATTGTGGTTCGCAATTCGAACTCGGCATCGGTTTGGATGGCAGTGAAGAAGCGTTTCTTTTACTGAAGTTTCGTGAGAATCCCATAGGGCTTTTTTAAGGCGACTGCACGATGTTTAAAAAACTCCACTAAAGTCGTTAGAAAGGACTTACAATTTGACAGCAGTTGCGTTCCATATCTGATGTTGAAACTTGAGCAGTTTAAGCCCAGTTTTATTTTTGTTGTTTTTTCGTTATCCGTTTTTCCGTTATCCGGCGATTTTTGGGCAAAATTATCCGTTATCCGTTATCCGTTATCCGGGTTTCAAAATGTTGTTATCCGCTCATCCCTGGTGCACACCTATTTCACTGCGAGTCATCGTGATTAGCTTCCTAACAGAAATCTCTCTAACCCTGTCTTTAACAAGGAATCTGTCTATATTTCTATATATAAATTTTTAAATGGTCGACTCATCGGACATGTTTCAAAACAGGAGTGTGCGTTAATTTTTTCGGTAAATTTTGAACGAGAGAACGATGCTCGCAGTGACACGACTCACGCAAATGAGAGAAGGCCTCCGGAGTTCCGAGCCTCGCCGACGTTCGAAGATCAGAGACGCTGTCGCGTGGGCCAAGTTGTCGAAAATTAGGTGGGCCTGCCACGTAATGCGCTTCGCAGACACCCGCTAGGCGAGAGCCGTTACCGACTGGATTCCGCGGGATGTCAAGAGAACACCAAGACGCCCACCGACGCGTTGGTCGGACTTCTTCGTGAAAGCCCTGAACGACCGATATGACGCTCTTCGTGTCCCTCGAGTGCGGAGGATCCATTGGAGCACGCGAGAGGGGCGAATGGAGACGCTGCTGGCGCCCGCTCGAGCAAGTCGATGATCAACGGGACGACAGGTGATACGGGTGATACAGGTGAAATTTTGAACGACCATTTTTTAACGAAAAATTTTTGCATTAAAATCGGCAAATTCGCTAAATAATATTTCCTTCACTGCAGTCAGTTTAGCAGTATTTTAATATGTAAAAAGCCGAATTTCTTTCTTTATTGATTTTTTCTACTCCATCTACATGGAAATTGTATGACTATGTCTTCATTTCTACAGCAAATAACAACAATCCATCTATCATCGATAAATCTGTTGTTGCCTGTATCACCTGTCGTCTCGCTGATTATTGAGTGGCTCGAGCGGGCTCCAGCAGCGTCTTCATTCGTCCCTGTCGTGTGCGAGAGTGCTCCAATGGGTCCTCTTTTGAGGGACGTCATATCGGTCGTTCTGGGCTTTAACGAAGAAGCCGATCAACGCGATGGTAGGCGTCCTGGTGTTTTCTTGTCATACTGTGGAATCCAGTCGGTGACGGTTCTCGTCCGGCGGAAGTCTGCGATGCGCATTACGTGGCCGGCCCACCTAATTTTCGACGACTTGGCCCACGCGACAGCGTCTCTGATCCTCGAACGTCAGCGAAACTCGGAACTCCGGAGGCCTTCTCTCACTTGCGTGAGTCGTGTCACTCCGAGCATCGTCTTCTCGATTCCACGCTGTGCGACGCTGATCGGGTGTTCATCCTCCTTTCGGATAGCCCAGGTCTCTGAGGCGTATGTTAGCGCAGAAAGAACAGTGGAGTCGCACAGGTGGGCACGGATTTGTATACTTGTGCTCGAATAGTCGAATCCGAATAATTATTCGAATATTTTATTCGAATTCGATTATTCGAGTTTAGCAAATTCGAATAATTATTCGAATTCGATTATTCGAGTTTTGCAAATTCGAATAATTATTCGAATTCGATTATTCGAGGTTCGCAATTTCGAATAATTATTCGAATTCGATTATTCGAGGTGCAAAAATTCGAATAATATTCGAATTTCGAATACGCGGTTGTTTCGAATGTGGCATAATGATGATTTCTGTAAGCGACGCTCAATCCGGTGACGATTGTTTTTGATAGCACACTGTCGAGAAGCTCACCGTTACGAGAACGCATTCAATATCCTACTATACATAGAAGGGTAGTGTGTGTGTGCGTGCGTGTTCCCATCAGTTCATCACAACTGGCGTGGAGCATGGCGTATTGGCGATACTGACCGCAGTTGATGGCGATCGACTGCGGTCCGAAACTTCAGCCCTTGGGATAGTCGATCTTGCTGAACACAAATTTGAAGTTCGTTTTTGAAATTATTGGTTGAAGTTGATCGAGCTATTGATTTTCTATGGGGGAATTCGTTGAGGCGAATTGTATGACCGGTCTTTGTCGATATTTTCAAAATCTAACTTCACATTTGCGTTCTCTGCGACCACGCTGTCATCGATGTCATACACTTGAATACTCTACGGAATTTGCACAATAAACACAAATTTCGACGGAGAATTAAAAAATGAATTCAGATTCGTGTTCAGTGACCTCGATTACCTCAGGCCTAAAGTTTCGATCTTGTTTAGTGATATTTACGAAAAATCGATAATTTGATTAATATCTCTTGATGGCAATCGTTACTGCAAAAACTAACTTAAGATTCGTGTTCAGCGACCTCGATTACTTCGGGACTGAAGCTCACAGTTTGCATATATGACACGACTATATACCATTTTCAGTTGAAATTCAAAGTTTTTCAAATCAAATTCAACGTTGTTACACGGGGAAGATTTCAGAAGAACGTTGAAATTTATTTCAAAAACGTTGAATTTTGACTGAAAATGCCGTATAACTCTACAATTTGATTGGCTGATGATTCCTGTGAGATAATGGAATGAACAAATGGAGTGAACGGTTTTTTTCGCAAAGGTTTGCACTTGTGCGTAGATGTTTTGCACACGTATTTCTGTAGGAATTTTTTTTTTGAAGGATTTTGTTTGCAGGAAAAAAGTTCTCATGTCTTGCCATTTAACGAGTATTGTCAACGGTTCTGAGAAGATATTGAATATCTTCATTATTTGCTTTTTTAAAAATTCAATTCTTTTATTTTGTCTCTGGCGAATGTTGTCGTTGAACTTACTTTACTACAGTTACTTGAACCTATACAATGCGCTTTTGAAGTGAGTAAACGATATCAAACGAAATTGGCTAACACAAAAATCGCATCGTCCTTATTAATACACCCCTGTGCAAAATTATAGGTACCACCGATTTGTCCATTAGTACCCGAAGGATCCGCTGCCTAGGCTCAGCGGTTACCGTCGTATTCCTCACTATCGAAAGCCTCTATAGAAGAATTTTAAGCAGGCTATCTCATCAGTGCAGGATACCACGAACTTTTATTGAAAATTTAACGAATAGAGACCGGTGCAAAATATAAGTTCCCTTCATAAAAAACCTGATTAATCACAAAAGTCCCTACAGACAAAGTAAGATTAGTACTTCGTCACATCACCTTTGTTTCGACCATATCGAAAATTCTGTTTTGCATACTACTGATTAGGTTATCAACAACAGTTTGCTCAACATTGGCCCATGCATGAAGTATGGCGTTCTGCAGATCAGAAACCTAAGTGTAAGGGTTCCATTTTTGCACACTTTGTGTACAAGAATGCCCCACAAGTTCGCTATCAGCGGTAAGATCTGGAGGACAACTAGCCCACTCCAAAAGTTGAATTGTATTAGAGTTTAGCCAACCTCTTATAAACCTTATGGAAAAAGTACAGAATAACTACACTCGCAAGATTCTTATTCGGATTGGCGGGTTCCTTTACTCTAAGGTAGCTAAAGCATCGATAAGGAACAAATACCTGGGTCTTCACACATTGGCTTCTCACAGGAAACTCTTTGATATTTGTCGGGTTTATAAGTTAATCCACTTCTCGCGCTTTGTAGGCTCCAAATTCTTTTATCTGCGTGCGTCTCAAACAAAAAGGGAGCCTGAGAAGCTTCTTATCAGTCGGCCTTGGAGTAAGCCGAAGGTGGCCCGTTCTCCTCATAGGACATTGGTTTGACTCGCCCTAGGTGTGTCTTCATGTTGTTGTGTTGTTGTTATACTTTTTGCCGCTTGCGCTTATCGCGAAGGTATTGAATAAGTAAATAAATAAATAAGTAAATAAATAAACCTGCAGTTGACTGCGATACGTGTATGGATGCATTATCTTGTTGGAAAATGAGATTGTGCCTACGAAATCTTCTGAATTATGGCAAAAGGTGATCTCGGAGCAATTCCTGGTAGTCTTCACTGTTCATCCTACACGAGACGAACTTCCGAGACGAACGAGACAAGTCAAGTCCGCATCCAGAAAACGCAGCCCAACCATGAGACTTCCACCGCCAAAGTTACGCCTAGAGGATACTCGACCTCTTTTCTCAGGACTCTCCAGTAAAAGAAGTGGAATCTTGATGGGCCCGACGGGTACACTCACTACTGCAGAGATTTGAGGAGAGAGAGAGAAGCGAGTATTCTACAGGTGCTACTTTGTCGGTGGAAGTCTCATGGGTTGGGCTGCGTTTTCTGGATACGAACTTGTTGCCCTGGAGTTCGTCTCGCGTAGGATGAACAGTGAAGACTACCAGAACTTGCTCGGAGATTATCTTCTGCCATATTTCAGGAGATTTCGTAGGCACAAACCTTATTTTCCAACAAGATAATGCATCCATACACGTATCGCAGTCAATTACAAGTTGGCTTAACTCCAACAGAACTCAACTTTTGAAGTGGCCTAGTTGTTCTTCAGATCTCAACCCGAAAACTAGAAAGCTTGTGGGACATTCTTGTACACAGTGTACAAAAATGGAACCACTTACACTTAGGTTTCTGATCTGCAGAACGCCATACTTCATGCATGGGCCAATGTTGAGCAAACTGTTGTTGATAACCTAATCAGTAGTATGCAAAATAAAATTTTCGATATGGCTGTAACAAAGGTGATGTGAGGAAGTACTAATCTTACTTTGTCTGTAGGGATTTTTGTGATTAATCAAGTTTTCTATGAAGCGAACTTATATTTTGCACCGATCTCCATTTCTTAAATTTTCAGTTAAAGTTCGTGGTATCCTGCACTGATAAGATAAACTGCTTAGAATTCTTCTATAGAAGGTTTTCCATAGTAAGGAATACGATGGTAACATTACTGAGCCTCGGCAGCGAATCCTTCGGGTACCAATGGACAAACCGGGGGTGAACCTATTTTGCACCGGGTGTATTAAGTTATAATAAAGTTTATTCGATTATTCGATTTTTTCGAATATTCGATTACTCGGAAATTCGAATAACCAAAAAATGGGGTTATTCGATTATTCGGAAATTCGAATAAACGAAAAATGGGGTTATTCGATTATTCGGAAATTCGGATAACTGAAAAATTGCGTTATTCGATTATTCGCCCATTCGAATTTTTGAAAAAATGGGGTTATTCGCTTATTCGTTCATTCGAAAAATTTTAAAAAAGCACAAGTATACGGATTTGGACGTTTCTCGTATTCTTCACGACTTCTTCAACGCTCTCAAGATCTCCCGAAGTCGCTAGTTTCCTCCTGCCCAGCTCCGGCGCTAGGTCGTCGGCCACCTGTAGGCGCACGCCAATAAATTGGTCAATGAGCAAGAAAATGCACAATACGGGACGACATCTATACCTATTTCCACTGGTTGAAGTAAGTAGAGCGTTCCCGCGGTATTACAACGATACTGCTGAAGCCCTTACGATAAAATCGTCCAAAGATTCATAAACATTAAGAAGAAAAATTCCAAAAATGGTGCGTAAAATGTCGTTAATACGATTTAACGGAAAATTTCATCGTTAAATTTCGTTCAAAATTTTTAACGAAAAATGCTGGTAAATCGTTAATCATTAAACGCTCACCCCTGTTTCAAAACCAGTGTGTCGTCCAGCGGTAACCAAGAAGATGACAGTGAGCCCTAATCACTATCCTGCTGGAACTGCAGTCATCAAAGTTCTTAATCGTATACCCTCGATGCGGAGTAGATCAGCACTGAACTTGTGCAACAATCGCCTGTCCTTCGTGGACCTTATACGGCACTTGTAAGGGTACGACGATTGGGCACTCACTTTCAACTTGTGGACTGGTGCAATTATGTGCTGCTCGTAATTGCAGCTGCTTTATACATTCCGTTCATCTATGTTGATAGTTGAGAAGGCCCATACTCCACCTACTCAAGGCTCCTTTCAGAGATCTGCAACGAAATAACTGGTATCGAGATTGTAAGCTCCCATAACGATGTTTTGTTGCGATCAAAACTATCGCGAGGCGAGTCTCGAACCATCACCGCTTGCTGACCGGGCCGGAATGCTCTAGGCCATTACACCACCGACGCTATTTGATCGGATGCAGCATTCACACCTCGTGGGAATAATAATGGGTGTCGCATAGAGGTCGACAACTGATGGAAAGCTTTTGCTCATCCCGCACTTGGGAATATAGCCATTGGAATGTTGTGGCATATATATCTACGAAAGTTTGGAAGGTGATAAGACTTGGAGGGGATCAAAACCAAAAAAAAAGTGAAAATCCGATAAGGCGCGGGAGACGGGCACTTGAGCTCTCATCAAACAGCGTCACTCACCACTCAGCCACAGATCCGCTTTCTGCATAGCCTTTCGTCGCCACTCTTTAACGCGCTGCCGTGCGTATGACACGATGTCGTGTCACAGCCTTGTAATTTATTTTTCCAGTTTGATTCAAATGTTTGGAAGCAATTTTTCGTTTATACGTATTTCATCTTTAGATTTTGTTGTAAAAAAGCGTGATCTACGAAAAGAATTTCCGGTTACTGATTTATTAGGTTTTTCGACAAATAGTAGCTCCAGCGGTCAAACAACTCTCGACATTGCAAAAAATCGATTGGTCCATCGCGCCAAACACGCCAATGTCGCGCGGTCGTCAACGTGTTAAGCCCGTACTCGTGGCTGATGGGAGACGGACAGTGGGTACAAAACATGGTCACGCCCACGCGAGGGGCGTGGCCATATTTTGTACCTTCTCATGCGATCTTCCTCTCATCCCCTCTTGCTCACCCTCCCCAACCACCTAGGCTTCACCGAGAGTCTAACGGCTGCCTACGAAACCTTTGAGACGCAAAACAAAATTTCTCGGTCCATCGAGCAGCGGGTGCACCTCTTGACGCGTGATTGATAGCACGTGTGTGCACGCTGACGGTGCGAAATGTTAAAGGCTTGGGTTCAAGAACTGAACAGGAAGGAAACTTACTTTTATACTACATGAAAGGTGGAAATTCTTGTAGTATTCATTTCCTCCGTTCAGACATACGCCAGAGACCGTTCCCGGGTTCCTAAGTTCGACATGTTTCAACGATAATAATACTTATTTGTTGAGCAATATTTCTCTACAGTTGCATGGACAAGTGATTTTTTAATTGATGACGTAACTAAAGTTCAATACGAGTCAAATATTGAATAGTGGTCATTTCCGTTTCCGCCTTCCAGTACACAGCAAGCGTAACATGGAACAGTTTCGGAAGGGTTAAAGCTGTCGGAAACCGGAATTCGGAACCCAGAAACGGTCGTTTCGTACACTCTTGCTGCCGATGTTGGCTTCGAAGAATATACCTACCATAGAACTGGAACGCTGGTGAATCGCAAAGCGTTCTTGGAGGTTTCCATATTCCTTAACTTTTCATGGAACGTGGTCTGATTGAACATAAAAATTATTGAGCAAGCAACACTCATGGAATATCAGCGTTTGAAGGTGGAACATTATTCGCCATAAATCCAGTTTAGCTGTCTACGACGAGGTGGCGGCGCTGAAAGCTGCATGTGGCAGCGCTCATATGAAGACCATCCTGGCAACTGGAGAGCTGAAGAACCTAACCAACGTTTACAAAGCAAGCTGGGCGAGCATTCTTGCAGGTGTGGACGATGATTTGCCTTGAGTTGTGAATACAACGCAGGAGGCTGTTCTGCTGTACAACTCATTTTTGCTGATCGTTGTTGACTGTCCACTCATTTAGGATCCGACTTTATAAAAACTTCAACTGGGAAAGAAACCACGAATGCAACTCTGGAAGTCGCGTTTGTGATGTGCTCCGCAATCAAGAAGTGGCATGAGGAGACTGGGCAAAAGGTATATTTCTGGGGAGAATCTCATTCTCATTGATTTTGATGAATGGTTCAGGTCGGATTCAAACCGGCAGGTGGAATCAAAACTCCACTGGAGGCTCTCGGCTACGTCGCTCTCATCAATGACGTAAGTTCTTCTGTTCTATTTGTCTATTGCTGGCTATTTCATGTCTGTGTTCATGAAATTGTTCTTCTTCTAAAATTCGTAGGTCGAGTGGATTATGCAGATTCGATTCTATTAGGGATCACTTCCAGAAATAGTTTGTTGGCTTATATGGGTTTTTACTACTGCTTGATCTGACACAAGCAAGCTCGTTCTAAAAGAAAACGGCATAGGGATTACCAGCGTATCCTGCTGTTACGGTTTCTTTTGTAATACAATCTCGCTTAGTGGATTACAGGTCCTTGGAGAAGAGTGGCTCACCCCAAAGCTTTTCCGAATCGGCGCAAGCAGTCTGCTGGACAATTGTCTGAAGGCTGTCTAAGTTCCAGGGTTCCAAGAATTGTTTTAGGGAATGACCGTATAATTAGATGATTATTTAGGTAGCTACTACTATTGGTTACTGTTATTCGTTAACTATTAGCATACTTTAACTTGACGGAATTGGTGATAGTATGGTTTAAAGGTTCTGCCATTTCATGTTGCTCATATGGATGTACGTGATGTTCAGATTATTCTTCGCACATTTCGCTCAGACGCTCCGGTTGTGATATCTACTGTGATGTTCTATGCTGATAAACAGTTACTTGTTTTTACGCTGCTACATAGAAGACGTAGCTTTCGTCCATCTGTTATCTGTGGTCTTCGAGTTTAGTAATTTCTGCCTTTGTTCTACGCTTCCGGTTTCACTACCGTAGATGTACTCATGCTTTCTATGTTTTCAGGTTGCTTAAAAACCCTTGAACAAAGGACTCAGAGGTAGCTATGAGTGGTCCAAGTGTTGTATATGTGCAGAATTGTCTTTCTCTCAGAAGCAATATAATGCGGATATCTCGACTTGAGTGCAAAATTGGGTTCAAGTCGCGCGTGCTGCGTCTCTCTTGCATTTCTTCAGAGTATAGTATGTTATCCACACATTTAGTCGGAACAAATTCTCCAAACTACAGATATTAGTTAAAATATTTACTTACGAAAAAAGACGAAAGGATTTCCATACCCTACTGCCACAAAGCCACCTGACTCCAGGTCCGGGTTTTTCAGTCATGAGGCCACTACTATCTTATTGCCAGACGAGAAAGTGCTGTTCACGCGGATCATTCCACCTGGTACTGCCAGCCGGTTCCAGTCAGTCGATGCTGGATTCTTCAAATATTTCAAATTCCTTATCGCGTGATTCCATTCGCACGTTATGGTTCATGGCGTCCCTTTCGCTGTGCTAAAAGGTATCACGTTTGAAATGTGCATTTTTATGCAACAATTCTTGTAATGCCAAGTCCAGTGGGAGCCATAAGATTTAATGTAGCCTCGCTGGTTCACTTATTCCATGTCAGCATCAGGAATTTGGTGAAGAAGCTTGCTTGGTGCAAGGTCGACTACTTCAGTCATTCATATTGTTTTTTATGGTAGCACAAGTGCTACGTCACGCCTCGCACTTGCGGGATTCGCGCGATGTTGCAGTATCACTAGGCTAAGAATGATCACATCAAGCTAGCTGCTCTTGTTATGCAGCTTTCCTTCCTCCCTAGCAGTATGGAAGCCAATATTTGAGAACCTTATTATGTTCCAGCCTTGCTATAGTTTCCTTAGGAACAGGTGAGTAGTTTTACGGTGTGAAGCCACCCAGACCCTCCCCCCCCACACTACGCTTAACATCGGCATCATGTACAGACGGTTCAGTGATGCCATTGTTTATCAGTGCCTTCCTCCCCTAGGTTCTTGGACAACCCTCCTGATGCTTCACAGCACGTTCCCCCACTTCTAGCGTACACCATCACAGCGTGCAGGCACCATCACTATTCGTCCTCAAACGGTCAACCTTAGGCAAAAATCGACATTTTCAATAGGTACTGAACGTTTGCTCGATTTTGGTCACACGACGAAAAGCCTTATTGTCGCAGGGTTCCCGCTTCTTCTAATGTTGTGTTGAACAGAGTTTTTTCCACGCGGTACAGCTACATCAGTGACGAGTTGCCTAACTGTCATCCACAGACAAACGAAGGAACGTCACTTTCAAGCTACAACCAACAATGTTTTTTTCTATTATTATATTCAGTTATGCCTCCTATGGCAGCTATCAACCTGGTGTTACCGATTTTTCTAGGCATACGAACTATGGTGAACTGTACTACCAGACGTTCAGCGGCCTCGCGGCCGCCAACGTCTGGTTGGGGGCTTCGCTCCCAAACCCCGAGATAGAACAACCTCAATCTTCCTCATTTCTTCTTTAGGCCTTCTTACAGTAAAGAAAACTGGTTTTACTATATAGATTAGTGCAGTGGGATATGGTAGGGCAGAATTTTGACTGCGCATATGAAGCTCATCCACCCTCAATCACACGATTTATTCTCCGAAGCGCTCGTTCTCTACGTGTCGAGAAACAGGTACTGAGAATCCCAATCCGGTGCTTAATTCGCAAAATCATAATTAAAATTAATCCGTATTGGTCGACACCGCTTACTGTCCGGCGGCAATACATAATACTCCTTCGAATCCCATGCCCACTCTCTCTCTCTCTCTCTTTCTCTCTCTCTCTCTCTCTCTCTCTCTCTCTCTCTATCCTCCCCCCCCCCCCACTTCCGAAATACTTCCTTTCCTATATGCTGGCAGAGAAACGGAGTTAGAGTCAAGCACGCACATGTGACAATGAGTACCGATTCACGTGTCACTGCGTTGCCACGACGTCTATGACACCCCTTCTGCACTTTGACTCCCTTTGTTGGTCCTCTTCTATTGGTCGCACTTACTCGGAATCTCTACACAAGTTGGGCAACGTCTTCAGCGTGTTTCTGAATCCCTTCGCATGTTGGATGACGTCTAGCGCAGGTCTTCTGAATCTTGACACACGACGTCTAGCGAAGGTCTTCTGAATACCCACGCACGTTAGACGACGTCTTCAGCACGTCTTTTGAATCCCTACGCACGTTGGATGACGTCTATCGCAGGTCTTCTAAATCCCTACGCACGTTAGACGACATCATCAGGACGTCTTTTGAATCCCTACGCAAATCTTGACTCACGACGTCTAGCGAAGGTTTTCTGAATACCTACGGACGTTAGACGACGTCTTCAGCACGTCTTTCGAATCCCTACGCAAGTTGGACGACGTCTTCAGCGTGTCTTCTGAATCCCTTCGCATGTTGGATGACGTCTAGCGCAGGTCTTCTGAATCTTGACACATGACGTCTAGCGCAGGTCTTCTGAATCCCTACGCATGTTGGACGACGTCTTCAGCACGTCTTCTGAATCCCTACGCACGTTGGACGACGTCTAGCGCGGGTCTTCTGAATCTTGACTCACGACGTCTAGCGAAGGTCTTCTGAATACCCACGCACGTTAGACGACGTCTTCAGCACGTCTTTTGAATCCCTACGCACGTTGGATGACGTCTATCGCAGGTCTTCTGAATCCCTACGCAAATCTTGACTCACGACGTCTAGCGAAGGTTTTCTGAATACCTACGCACGTTAGACGACGTCTTCAGCACGTCTTTTGAATCCCTACGCAAGTTGGACAACGTCTTCAGCACGTCTTCTGAATCCAAACGCACTCTGAACGACGTCTAGGGCACGCCTCCTGAATCCCTACGCTCTGCACTCGATCCCTATGCATACCCTGACGCGTTGCCCCTTGAATATCTCGTAAACATGGACGAGCAGCCGCCAAAGATATAGTTCGCCAGCGATCGCCCATGGTTAAGCTCAAAGAAAGCCCGGCTGGCATACGCCGTACTGTCGTGGGCATCTTTTGGCTTCAGTCCCCACCCCATGACGGACACGTGATATTAGCCGATTATATATAGTAGAATACGTTCTGCGACCTAGGGGTCGCCTAAGCCGAGCTTGGAGCTTCGCCCACAAACCTCAACGGTAAAATCCCTAGCTGTATCGGTTTTACTGTTCCTTTAAGACCTCATCCTAATTACAGTAAAAAACTCGTCTTGACTAATATATGAGATGGGGTAGTGTAGGGTCCGCAAGACGACTTATATGAAGCCTATACAATCCGCATCGCTTTCGTGGAAGTACCACTACTAGATGTCTAATCAAACAGGCGGACTTTCTAGCAGGTCGGCCTTTGCCCCTGATGAATAAGTTTCTCGTCATCATTTCCTAACTGCAGTTGTTAACACGTTGACAACCGCGCCTTTTTCGCGTGTCTGGCGCGTGGGACCAACCCTTATGCTATACTTCCGCGACAGCGTTGCGCAGGCTGCTGCGCACTGCATAGCACCCGCTCAGCACTGTCGCAGATATCGCCGAGAACAGCGACGCCGAAGTATAAAGCCGCATGCACAATTTGCAGCGGGCAGCGGGCAGTGGAATGTGGGCGGAGCTGGTCTCGCAGACTGCGGCACTGTTGAACTGCGCCGCGGCCGCACGCAGCAACAGTGAGGAATGCCCGGGTCATTCCTCGCTGCCACTGTCGCTGCGGCCGCTGCCGGCTGCACTGCGGCAGCGAAGTGTGCACATGCCCTCGCTGCGGGCTGCTGCAGTGTGACTCCGCCCCTCCGCGCTATGCTTCAGCGTGGCTGCCGCACTGCCGCAGCGGAGTGCGCACGCGGCTTAAGACAGGTCTTAGGGGTCACTTAAGGCCCATGCACACTTCTGCGACAGCACGGCGCGGCTATGATGAAGCATAGGGATGCGACGGCCGCGGCGCGACACTGCGACACGTGCCGCAGAGAGGAGGCATGCACACCCTTGCGACTGTCGCGGCGATATCGCAGGCGACGCCACGTTGTGTGCCGCAAGCTAGAATGGTTCAAGCCATTCCTGGCAGCGCGGCATCCATGGAGACGTCGGTCCCGTTGCCTAAAACGGTGCTCTAACGCGCCCGCGCCGCGACCGTCGGATTTCGCGGAGGTAGCCGTCGCTCCACTTGCCGCGCCGCGGTGTCGCGGAAGTGTGCATGGGCCTTTAGGCCTCTGTTATACTCCCGCGGGAGCATCCGCGGAACGTCCGCGGGCCAATGGTGCACCGCGGAGGCGGGCGTGGCGAGGCGCGGCGATTGGCCAGGTAAGGAGTCTCGGCGCGATTCCCGCCCTTCCGCGGATGCTCCCGCGGGAGTATAACTCAGGCCTTAGTGTGCGTGCGACGCGCGACGCGATGCCATGTGTAACGGCCGAATTGATCAATTAAGCCGCTCGATCAATTTGGCCACTACACATGCATCGCGTCGCGCGTCGCGCGCACACTAAACAACCCCTCAGGCTGAAATTCAAACGACTGGATTACGTGCACATGCTGTGGTATCCCTTGACCCACTCTCCGTATTTATTTATTTATTTATTTATTATTAATGCATCCATAGGGATGTGCCAACAATGATCGAGAACAGGCCGCGAAAAAATTGCCCGGAAAGAACACGAATAGGAAAAAAACTCAGAACTCAACTTACAATAAGCGAAAGCACTAAAAAAGCTATCGATAACATTGAGGAAAGGCCCACCATCTATGAACCTGCGCATCTATGAAGGAGAAAATAACCAGAGAAGGGTAGGACAACCAACCCACAAGTAATATGATCACTGCAGAAAATCAGACGAGCTTGCCCATGGTATACTATGTGTCATAATGCACCTCAAAAAAAGGAAAAACAATTGCGTAATAAGTGCTTTATAGTGCCTACGAAGATGACTATCCATAGGCCAGTTGTATGTGTATGAGAGACAGCACTTTTGCCTGTTGCCTGTAACAAGCTGTCAAAAACTGGCATATTATTATGATAGTGATCTTGAGGCACATGAAGATCTGGCAGTAAATAAACATTTTCAAAGTGATGGTGCTCCAGACCCCTCTAGTAATAGAACCACGGCAAGGTGCCTGATGGAAAAACGTAGTGAAAGATGAAAACCAATAGGTGGTTAGCAAACCCAACCCTGATACCTCACATCGCGCTCATTCACCTACAGTATCACAATTTCCTCACAGCCCCTACAAACAAAGACACGAAGAGAGGGCAGCAAGAATGCAGAACATATGGAGAAGAAACTCAACTCGTATGACTCACTTCGTGACTCACTTACTGTTTTATAAGCAGTAGGATGTTCCTGCCTAGAGATAATGTTAGGACGTTAGTCATACCGTTCTTTGCTTGTGTTAGATATTTTGTAATTGGCCTATTCCGCCGGTGGTGCTAAGGGTCTGAAGAGCTTGCTGGGCTTTTTTTTCAGTGAATATTTTACAGTTTCAAGAATGTTTTACGTGTAAATGTATGGATAACGTTGTGTAATATCACTAGCTGAATCATAAAATGAAAGGCATGATTTTTGCAAAAATGCAGAGAAGGTGCGGTAAATCCGAACTGTCGACGTTCCGCTCACTGTTCGAGGTCACTACACACTAGGTCATCCGAGCGCTGTTTTTGGTGAGGACGGACGCACACTCCGCAGGCTCTCGTCGGCCGCGAAGTACTAAGTCAATGAGCCAATGGTGTACTCTGGTGTACTCGAGTCCACGTACCTTCACCTTGTTTCTTCCTTGAGGGAGGCGATTCCACACATATACAACACTCGAGCCGTTCAGATTTACAGTTGAGATAATCTCCTAACGAGGCCAGACAGTCCACTTATCGTTAGACTATTTTAATTTCTCATCTGTCTTATAAACAAGCCTTCTACTTTCTCCAGTTTGTGGATCCACAACAGCTATAATTATTTATTTATTTATTTTGTACGATACAGTGAATGCGCCATAAAGTGCTTAAAAAGATAGGGGAAAACTCCTTTTTCCTCTATCTTTTTGGGCAGCATCGAGCTCCACCCTTTTTTCGTTGCTCGTTGCTATTGGAGCAACGAGCAACGAAAAAGGGTGGAGTTCGATGCCTGCTGCAGCCGCAACGCGTGAGATAAGATAATGAGATAAGACCTGTGATATGCCTCCGTTGACGAGCATCAGCAACAAGAAATGATGGCGATCATTCCTTGTTGCTGGGGCCGCGCAACCGATGCCGGGTTGCTGATGAGAGGTTGCGGCAACAGCAGTGTGAAAGGCCCCCTCATTGCTGTTGTTGCTGCTCTGCGTCTCTGCTGTATGCTTCATCGTACGGCATCGGTTGCGCAACAGCAGCAACGGCAGTGTAAAAGCCGCTTTAGGTACATAGGCCTGCTGGAGCTTCGGGAGCCGGATGTGCCAACCACCCGTGTGGAACTAGCACATTAGGATTGCAGAGTAGTCGAAAATTAGACTAGTATGCACTCATATAAATAGCAACCAGCAGACAATCACTTAGGTGATAATTTTAAAAATTGAGATCATTCTGGTCCCCATCTGCTAGCGCTAAGCTCTGGCCCTACAAAGAACGAAAACAAACACCAAGGAAAGTAAACGTTAGTAAGGACTAAGCGGAGGCAAGCGGAACACAGCAACTAAGAAAGTAACGCAGTAGCAGGCTGAGTAAGGGTTATGTAAGGGCGGAAAAAGTAGTCAGCTGAAAAGAAAAGATTTGATGAATAGCAAATGGTCGAAAAAGTTCAGAATGAGCACATAGAAATTGTTTCCTGGAAAGCTGCAGAGGACCAAACTTCGGTAGCGTGAAGTATACGAACAATAGCAGCCATACGTAGTCGTTTCGAGATCGCAGTCCTACCTCAGACTATTATTGGACAATCTCTTTTTCTATAAACTGTAATACATTAGGGCAATAAGCCTGTTTTCGGAAGACGTTCCTTGGGTAGGACCTCCATCCAACGTTTAACCCTGAAGAACAAAGAGTTACACAATTTGTTATAACTCTTGTTCTGGATGCCGTGTACAGTGCAGGTCGAAACCACCCCTGCGACTACACGGCCTAAAAATCCAGTATTTGCTCGGTCTAATTTCATTACGTAAATTCGAAAGCAAAAAACCAGGTCAGCTACTGATCTTCTGCTCCGGAATGGATTCAATATTTGTGTTTTCGTTGAAGCTCCAGAATGGTTGAATGATTTGAATCGGAGCATTCAGGCGTGTGGGCTCTCTCACAATGCGTGTCACCTTCCTCCACCCCGATCTTGGCATTGGTGGTGCGGAGCGGCTCGTTGTCGATGCGGCTCTAGCAATGCAGAAGAAAGGGCATCGTGTGACGATTGTGACCAATCAGTTCGATTCCAGTCATGCCTTCAAAGAAACGAAGGAACTGGGTAATTAGCTTTCTTCATCTATGTGCGCTTTAGTAATATGTTCAATGGTCAGACGTTATGGTGATCCAGTGGTTCCCTCGCCTCATCTTTGGCTATATGTGGGCTTTGTGTGCCTACATTAGAATGTGCCTGGCTGCTGTGTATGTTGCCTTGTTTCTAGAAAGCGATGTTGTTATCTGCGATCAGGTATATTTTTAGTAACCTTTTACTTCCTGTCAATGCGATATTTCGTCCTCACTTTTAAGGTTTCAGCAGCACTTTTAGTCCTGAGACTTCTCTCTCAAGCACGGCTTTTGTTCTATTGTCATTTTCCCGATATGCTGCTTACAAAGAGACATTCCTTAATAAAGGCCGTGTACCGGTAAGCATTCACTTTTCCTCCCTCTATATTCTCTTTCGCACTTGTGCCTTTCTACAGTCACTGGCACGGTTCGAGTTTTTTGTAATGAACATGCGTTTTCTCTAACGTTTTTGTTACAAATTCCAAACGATTGTATAATGATCCCAATCTCCGCGGTTGGCATAGCTAGCCGAGATAACGGAACTTACTGGTTTTTTTCAAACTTCACTGATCCAGTTCATGGTCTGTGTTGAATTCTGGACAGATGCAAGATTTACGTGCTCACGCTCGTACAGAGGTAGAACCATAGAACTAATTCCCTGAGTAATTCTCTGGTAGCAAAATGAGCATCTGAGCCATCTGAGCGAGTGGTGGCGCAATCACACTTCCTAGGTATTTCCTCGACTCAGTTGAAGAGTACTCAACTGGTCTAGCTGATGTGATCTGCGTCAACAGCTTCTTCACTGCTGCTGTGGTGAAGGAGACATTCAAGAGCCTGCAGAACAGAGATCTGTCGGGTATGTTTCTTGCATCAAATTTCGTACTTCGTATTTAGGCACCCTCCTTGTTCACTGTATGCATTGAAAAGACAACTATTTTTTCAGTGCTTTATCCCAGTCTTAACACTGAGTTTTTCGACTCTTGCAAGGACTGCGATATTTCTGAGATTCCTTCTTCAGCTGAGCACATCTTCACCTCCCTAAATCGGTTCGAGGTGAAAAAGAACGTCAGACTTGCCATCGAAGCT
This sequence comes from Heligmosomoides polygyrus bakeri, assembly GCA_947359475.1. Classification (NCBI taxonomy): domain Eukaryota; kingdom Metazoa; phylum Nematoda; class Chromadorea; order Rhabditida; family Heligmosomidae; genus Heligmosomoides; species Heligmosomoides polygyrus. The sequence goes on along the minus strand of OX375866.1, from coordinate 53,556,223 downwards.
TTCGGTAATTCCTCCCTCCCATTTCTTTTAGGCCGCAGTTATGGTCGCTTTTTTCACTGGGTTACTTCCACGTTTTGTTTAGCTGCACTTCGGTCAATGGTCTCTACGCAGGAATTTTCGTCTTGCCACCTTGTTGTAGCGGGCGGCTACGATCGAGCTAACGCCGAAAACATTGCTCATTACAAGGAACTGTTTGAGTGTGTTGAAACCCTGGGCCTGAATCACAACCAAGTGACCTTTCTGCGGTCTCCATGTAAGTTGCGGTTGAATTGGGGAGAATTACCGTTTTTTTTTAATATTCCAAAATTCCGTATTATCCGCGTGGTAAACGCATGGCAAGAGGCGCCTTTCACTCGAAAACGAGTTGAAATTCGGTTACTGGAGGTAAAATTTTCATCTCCTTCGAAACCGGTGAATTAGTGCATTTCTGCTAGAGTGTATAAAGTGTGTGAGCGCTTGTTCAAGTTCGGTTTTGCCTTCGCTGACTCGCGATAGGTCATCTGGATACAGCAGCGTCCAAGGAGTAGGCTTTTTCAGGCCTCTCGTAATGACATTCATTGCAACAAAATGTGGGGAAAGTACAAAGGTTTGGTAGACACCGACTGAGATAGGAAACTATGCCGATGTGCCGGCCGGCACTAGCGCTCTGCACTTTGGGCAATAGTAAAGTACCATACCAGAGTCGGTTGCGGGCTTCGCCCGCACCTGGCTGTGGCCGGGCGGGCCACGCTAGGCTAGCCGACTTTGCCGGCATCGGGTATTGCGAGCTATGTGGGGTCAGAAACCCATCCTAACCTTGAGCCCGCTTAGGTCCCCACAACCCAGCGTCGGTTGCGGGCCTCGCCCGCACCCGACTCTGGCCGGGCGGGCCACCCTAGGCTAGCCGTCTTCGCCGACTTCGGGTATGGTGAGCTATGGTGGTGTGGAGTCAGAAACCCATCCTAACGTTGAGCCCGCTAGGGTCCCCACAACCCAGCGACGGCTGCAGGCTTCGCCGGCAACCCATGCTGAGTAAGGAAGCATACCCTAGCGTTGATAGCAAAAAAAGTGCAAAAAAGAGTAACCGGCCGTCATTCTACACAATGGAGAGAGATTCGGTATTTGAGGCCAGTTTCGTCAACAACGGTGGAAAGTACCGTCAAACCCCCTGATATGAGATTCATCAGCAGCAGGTCTGGCGTGCTTTTCACCATTACCGACCGGCAAGCGGTTGATGAATTCGGCCCTGGAGCCGTATCTTACCTGGTAGTGGGTAAGGTAGGGCTGTAGACATAGAGGAAAGCTGTACGCAAGAAATGCCATCTGCGATGCAAAATAATAGCAAAGAAAAATGCAAAAAAGAGCAGCCGGTTGTCATACTGCACAATGGAAAAGGATTCAATTTATTATGGAGTTGTAGCTTCCCTGGTAGTGGGGTAGTGGTAAAAGTATGGTGGCAAACATAAAGGTAGATTGAAATAAAAAAGGCTTATGTGAGGCAAAATAGCAAAAAAGGAGCAGAAGGGAGCAGCCGGTTGCCATACTGCGCAATGTAAAAGGATTCAATTTCTTTAGTAGCAGCAATCCTGGTAGTGGGGTAGTGGTAAAAGTGTGGCGGTAAAAATAGTGGAAAGTTGCACCACACAGAGGCTGGGAAGGAGCACTGAGGTATGACCACTAGATACGTATTGGGAAGCCTCGTCATATGGTGGTTGTTCTGGGGTGTTGGCGTGTAGTCAATAGAGACCTCTTTCGAAATCACCCTCATCAGCCAGTCGATGGCAGTTGATGGTAAACAACGGTATTGGACAACTGTCAAGCGTTTTTGTGTTGAACAACTGGCGACCGAACCCCAAACTTGGGTGATTAAACCGGCTAGGCTAGGTAGTATACGAAGTACGGGTGGCTAACATCGGACAAAAAACCCGTCCTCTTTTATATATAGGGGGATAGGGGGATAGGGGGATGCGCACCCACTCAATTAGCCTTTCGGGAAAACCGTGCTGTCATAACGCGTACCATATGATCTCACGTGGTACACGATCGATTGCTTTCCCAAAGTCGAGAAAAACTAGGTGCAGCGGTTTCTGCTTTTCGCAGTGTCTCTCTACCAGAGGACGTGCATCATGTGTGGCATCGATCGTGCCGCAGAACACAATGGTTGGTGGAAAGCTGAACGATATCGCGAATACGTCCATCCGAAAGATCGCTCGGAGCTTTCCATTTTGTGTGAGTGCAAGCGAACTGGACGGTAACTCGTCCACAGGTCGTCTATTTCCGCTATGGATCGTTGTGCTTAACTGCCAAAGTCAAATATGTCACGTGTAGACCGGGCTCCGTCACCAAATCTCTTTTTGATTAGAACAATTTAGTAAAAAAAAAAATCAAGAATAAGGCGCTGTATGAAGCGGAGCCATACTGGTCCGGGATAAGGTAAGTCGCTCGGGTGCAGGAAGGATCATCCTGAGGCGTCGAGGGTCCACGGGGAACGTGGGCAGTAGACTTGAGCCCGATTAATCGTGCCGAATAATTGTTCGGGGGATTTCGAATAATTAATCGCTCGATTACTCGAATAATCGTAAATCGCTGTTGTTCGAGCATTGTTCGAAATAGAGTGTCGCGAGAAGCCATTACTCGAACTTTGTTCGAAATGGAGTTTCGCGAAAAGCCATTATTCGAGCATTGTTCGAAATCAAGTTTCGCGAAAAAGCATTGTTCGAATATTATTCGAAAGCGAATTTCGCGAAAACCATTGTTCGAGCATTTTTCGAAATCGAAGGTGGCGAAAAAGCACTGTTCGAGTATTGTTCGAAATCGGACATTTCGCAAAAGCACTGTTCGGATATTGCTCGAAGTCGAACAATGCTCGAACACTATCAAGAGTCGGCCGCCTGAGTATGGATGGTCTCCATTTCCCAACAAACCTACGTTCAAACTCGCTCCACTTCTCCGCATACGGTAATTGGCGGGAACGATTTGTGATTTCCTACCGAGGGTGCTGGCGGCCGACTCTTGATATTGTTCGAACATTGTTCGATTTCGAACAATATTCGAACAATTCTTTTTGGCGATCATCGATTTCGAACAACCTGCGATTTCATTTGGTGGATTCGAATTGCAAAATAGGGTGGCTTTGTTCGAATGTAATTTGATATCGAACGATGTTCGAACAGTGCTTGAAAGCGAGGGATTCGTCAGAGTGGCTTACAGAGGGAGTTCAAATAGAGGTGGCAGTTAATTAGAGGTAATGTGATAGTTTATTCGTTGGTGTTGAACATACCTAGGATGTAAGAGTCCGGTTTCTCTAGGTTATTAGAATCTCTGAGAATTCTCAAAAATCTCATCAACATTAAGCAGTATCACGAATATCATTGCTGTCTAGTCGACTCTGGTAACGATATTATTGTATCAGGTACTATCTCATCTTCATGCCTAGTATTGTTTACAGTTTTGTTCGAATGACCTATTCGAATGATTTTCATTCGGATTTTAATATTGAATTAATATTCAAAAAATCGCGTTTTTTTGAATGTATTCGAATTCGAATATTCAGAAAACCCCTTTTTTCGAATATGCTCGAATTCGAATGTTTGAAATTTGTGAGCATTCGAAACCATTCCAATATTCGAAAAAATTTCGAGCGCAATTTATACGCTCGGGAAGAATGAGTACAGCTTTAGAGAGAAGCGGTGCGGAGAAGTGCTAGTTGTGGTTAGGCTTAGATATGCAACATACACGCCTCCTTGTTGAATACTCTTCAGAACGCTGGCGGATACAAGAATGCAGCTGTTTGGTGAATCTTTGATAGAGAAGACGGCAAGACTATTCTCTAATTAGTTTTCCAGTGAAACGATAAGAACTGCTACATTCCTCGACCTAGCCTCGCCTTCGTACATCAGAAGATTGTGGACAAAAACAATAGTTTGGATTTTTGCACTTCTTTGTTACACAACCCCTTTAATTCTCTTTTTAACCTCCCTCTTCTTCTTCTTCTTCTTCTTCTTCTTCTTCTTCTTCTTCTTCTTCTTCTTCTTCTTCTTCTTCAGCGTTTGTCCCGCTTCGTCGCGGGGTCCGCTCTTCTGGTGTCATGACGCCACCTTTCCCGGTCATGCGCTTGATCAGGGTGGACACCAGTTACTTCCATGTCCATGTGTAACGTATCCGACCAACGCTGCTTCGGGGGTCCTCTAGGCCGCTTTCCTGACACTTCCAACTCAACGCCTATCTTGCGGACGCTGTCTTCCTTTCCACGCAGAACGTGGCCGTACCATCGTAAGCGAGCTTCGCGCATCTTATCCGCTATCGGCACGACACCGAACTTCTACCGAATAGCATCATTTCTGATGCGGTCCATGCGGGTGACTCCAGCCCTCCAGCGCAGCATCTTCGTCTCCATGACGCTGAGGCACGTTTCAACTTCCTTAGTCGCAGGCCAACACTCAGCGCCGTATATTGCTACCGGCCGCACGACTGTTCTATAGATCTTTGACTTCAGGTGCTCTGGGATCTTCCTATCGCAGAGTACACCAGTCAGCGAACGCCACTTGGACCAAGCTGCACTCAGTCGTGAGTTCACTTCAACCATCAGACCGCCGTCAGACGCTATTGCTGATCCCAGGTGTTTAAACACCGAAGTGCGTGCAAGTGCAGTACCGTTAATCTTAATGGAGCCGGACTCGTTCACGTCAGTCGTTAAGTACTCGGTCTCCTTGACGTTCAATTTGAGTCCGAACATCGCCAGGCTGTCGCACCAGGCTTGCACCTGCCGCTCGAGATCGCCTTTGTCTTCACAAGCGAGCATCACGTCATCAGCATAAAGCAGCATCCATGGAACAGGCTGCTGAAGATCTCGCGTAATGGTATACATGACGACAACAAAGGAGGAGTGGAGAAAGCGCAGAACCCTGGTGCACCCCAACAGAGATGGGAAACTCCATTGAGGTTCCAGCTGCAGCTTGCACTCTACTCTTTGGGCAAGAGTAGAGCATCCGCACCCACTTTATAAGTTCCTCAGGTACGTTGTGTTGTCGCAAGGCGTACCATATAAGCTCACGCGGTACGCGGTCAGAGGCCTCCAAGTCGAGAAAGGCTACGCTCTTCCACCAGGAGGCGAGCGGCGTGTATAGCATCAATGGTCCCAGAACCAGACACAAAACCGCACTGGTTGTTGGAGAGCTTGACGATTTCAGGAATTCGTTCATCGACAATCGCTCAAAGATCTTCATGCTGTGCGAAAGCATGCGAATCGGACGGTAATTGGAGCAGTCTGCAGGACTGACCTTCTTCTTCCAAATCGGAATCGTACTGTTGTGCCAACACTTCGGTACTTTCCTCTCCTTTACTACCTGGTTGAAGAATTCTCCCAACTACTCAGCAGGATAGAGCTTCGACTTTCAAACATCGGCTGCCAGTTCATCCGGTCCTGTCGCTTTTCCTGGCCTCATCTTCCCCAGAGCCGCTTCTGTCTCCTCCACGGTGATCTTGTGAACGGGATCGTGAACAGAAGCTGCAGAAGGGGTGGCCGGGTGAGGAAATTCCATAGTGGAAACTTCCTCAAAGTAATCACGCTATCGCTTCAGCGCCTTTTTGCGCTCTGTCAGAAGATGGCCGCTCTCATCATTGATGCCAAAGAACTTTTCAATATCCTCGGTTTGGCGATGGCGGGTCTTAGCAAGTCGGTACAAATACCGCTCACCATCGCGCGACTCGAGCTTTCGGTAGACATCTCCATAATGAGTGGCTTTTGCAACAGCCACGGCCTTCTTTGCAGCTTTACTCGCTTCTTGGTACTTCCGCCAGTTATCGGTTGTCTTTTCGCCGAGAAACACGTGATAGAGCGACTTCTTCTCTCGAACTTTTGTTTTAACGTCGTCTGTCCACAGCCACGTCTGCTTTTCGACCTTGCGTCGTCCAGGCACCGTGATGCCAAGCTCCAAATTTGCAGCTTCACGTATCGCGTCGGCAGCCTTCTTCCAAGTTTCGTCGACAGTCGTGACTGTCGCCAACCGTACGCGAGAAATCACAGCTTCTTCCTTCTCCCTCATTCGCCACCACTTGATTCTCGGTGCACCGCATCGCTCGACCTGCTTCTGCCTTGGAGGGGCAATCTTTAAGGTGCAGATCAGCGGTTGGTGCTGTGGGGCGACTGTCTCATACAGCACGACCTTGGCATCTGTGACAAGACTTCGGTCGCGATCCTTCACAGATACGAAATCTATCTGAGACTTGGAGCTCCCACTATAGTATTAGATGAGGTGGGAGTCGCGTTTACGAAATACGGTGTTAACTATGGTGAGGTTATGCAATTCCGCATATTCAAGGATACGCTCACCATCGGCGTTACGCGACCCGTAACCAAATCCACCACGACAGCTGTACCCGTCTTTCGTCGCGCCGACGTGCCCGTTAAGGTCACCAGCAACTATGATGATATCTTTCGACAGCACCTCTGCTGTCTTCTCATCAAGCAAGCTCCAAAACTCATCCTTGGCTTGATCGGAGCAGCCAGTCTGCGGAGCATACGCAGAGAGGAAGTGGTAGAGTCGCTCCTTAGCGGCGACAACGATCTTCATCAATCGATCGTCAAAGCGTTCGACGCTTACAATCGAGTCACGAAATCGTTCGGAGAAAATGACTCCAACTCCGCTGGTGGTCCTGGGACTTCCACATAGAACGGCCTTGAAGACACGTCCTATGTCCCTTGACTTGCGGCAGGACCACCTCGTCTCCTGCACCGCACAGAAATCAACTCTTCTACCCTCCAGTGCTTCAACCAACTCGCACGAGCGGTCCGTCAACGTACCCACATTCAGCGTTTCACGCGGGTCCTGCTTACGTTACGGGACTTTCGGACTAGTTCGATGCCGTCCTCGCATCAGGGACCCTCGCATACTTCTCACACTCGCCGGGCTCTGCGAGTGCGCGTCGGCTCCCGCGGACGCCGTAGCACTATCTCGATACTCATCAACCATGTGATGTGACATGGGTCTTCGTAGACCGGCCTGTCACAAGGGCCTGTCGCCTGCATTCGAGTGTCCGTGCTTAGCTTAGCTCGGAGAGCGAGCAACAAGGAAAACAAGGAAGACACGATGAGAGAAAACAAGAATAAGCAGATGAGGGGCAGTCGGAAGGGAATGAGCGCGGCGGGTCTGAGTGAGAGGGCGGCCGTCCAAGGAACCAAAATCCAGTCGAACTGAAGTCTCCTCTGGCTTAAAATTTGCGTCCTGCAAGGTCCCGCGCAAATTCGCGCGCTCTTGAAGTAGAGCGAAACTGGAGAGCGCCCTTGCGACAGAGCGCGGGAGGACCCGGCTATTGGTTTAATTTGAACCGTCATCAGCCTTTCTCTTCACACAAGGCTGCTCATACCACAACATGCCGCCCTCCCCTCTGAGACCGCCCACTCGGTCACTTAGGACTTTGCAGCATTGCGTTTCTTTTCTCTCTGGAGTTTTCGGCGCTCGCGGCGTTTAATCACCATCTCCTCCTTGACACGGGGATAGGAGCCACTAATCGAATTTCCACCCTGTGGCTGATATCCCCAGCCACCTGGTGGCAAAGGCTTCATCTGCACCCAGCGACACAAGTACCGCGCGCACACGTTGTAGAACAGGCGGGCTTGCCGCTCCGCGATAGGCTGCTCATACTACAACAAATTTGATGTGAGTGTACTTTAATTATTACCTGTTATTTCGATAAAGAGACGGCTGATCACCCTCATTTACCTGTGGCTACCGCAGCGAGGTGTATTCGGTGAAACGGACGTTGGATTCGTGTCAGCACCCCAAAAGCCCCACTACGCGAAGTTTGAGCCAAATCGGTGATTCTGACACGACCACCCTAGTTATCGTCGGCGACGACGATGCCTCTACCAGAAGAGGCCTCAGCCGTCCACTGTACGTGGGCGGAACGGGTCACCATGGCCAGAAGATAGCGGTGTACGCCAGACTTCTCCTATGCGGTTGTGAAGAATAGTTGTATATATATATATATATATTTACTTATTTATTACACAAAGCTTACACTTATGTTAAATGGAATAAAACTAACGGTAAACAGCAATAAAACGTACGAAGAAGAAAATCATTAAAAAAAGAAAGAAGAATGAAGCCTGCGCAAGAACGAGAACGACATAAGGTATCATTCGGGCAAAGAAAGTACGTGACTCCTAAACTTGTTGTAGCTAAGGATAGCAGAAGAATTTTTTAAGAGCTTTTCGAATAAAGGCAGTGTCCTATTGACGAAGAAATACCGGCGACAGTTGTGTCTTGCGGTATTAACCTGTACCTTCCTGACTCCCCCTCTGGTAGAAGAATTTCTCACTGAGAAGAAGTCCTCCAGCTTGACTCCAGATTTACCGAAGAAAATCTTGTATAACAGCAACAAGTCGTTTGCCTTCCTTCTTGTTGACAATTTTTGTAAGCCGAGATTTGCATTTCGTTCTGTGCTTGAGGGAATTTGATCATACAGGAAACCAAGCATTCGGATCATTAGCTTTCTTGTAAAGCTATTCTGAACCTTTTCTAACTTCTCGATAACTGAGCGCTTATACGGTGAGAAAACTGGCGTTCCGTACTCTAGGAGTGGCCTTATGTAGGACTTATAGGCTTGGATGAGGACCTCAGGTTTTTTGGTAGACAAAGCCCTAAACAGCCTGGAGACCATCACCATAGCTTTGTTTGCAATGACCTCACAGTGCTTATCAAAGTTAAGATTCTTAGTAACTATAAAACCCAAATCAGTCACTTCGTCTACCCCCTCGATTGGAAAACCGTCAAAATGGTATTGATGCCTAGGATTGGCATTCCCCAAATGTAGGACTTTAGTCTTGATTTTAGAGATCGGTAGTTTCCAAGTGGTGGACCAGGACTGCAGCGCGTTAATGGCCAGTTGTAAAGCAGTGAAGTCTTCTTCAGAATCTACAGTGCGAAAGATTTTTATGTCGTCGGCAAAAGCGCTGAACTCAGTCCCCTCGACGCTAAGAATGTTGGCGAGCTCATATGTATAAATATTGAAGAGGATAGGTGATAAACACCACCCTGCGGAACTCCACTGGTGATAGCTCGAGGTTTGGAGAGGCGCTCGTTGATGCGGACAGAGAACGTTCGGTTTCTTAGAAAGGCAGCAACCCAGGCGACTATACGAGGGTGGACACCAACAATCCTGAGTTTCTCTATCAACTCTGGATGCGGGACTTTATCAAACGCCTTGGTAAAATCAAAATAAATGACGTCCACACTTTTTCCTTTATCGAGTGAAGCTGTCCACTTATTCAGATTTTGAAGCATTGCCGTAATTGTGGATTTTCCTTTTTGGAAACCATGTTGATTCGGCGAAATAACCGAGTAAGCTTCAAGGTGGGCAACAATACGCTTCTTGAGAATCTTTTCAAACAAGCGAGCAAACAGGGGAGTAATACTAATTGGTCTGAAATTTGAAGGGGTGGTGAGGGGAGGCTTTTTGGGAATAGGCGTTACGAAAGAATGCCTCCATCTTTTAGGTACCTCCGCTCTAATGAAGCTCAAGTTAAAAATATAAGTTAAGGGCCCAACAATAATATGAGCTACCCTTTTCAAAAAGTATAGCGGGATACCGTCGGGGGTGACGGAGTGAGAAGGGGGCCACTTCCGGATGAGGCTAAGCACCTCATCCTCATAGAACCAAACAGAGTCGTGCATCTGTGGAAAACTCGGCAATGTATCGTAAGAAGGCAGGGAAGTAGGCGTGGAAGCGGAAGAGAAGGAACCGCAGAAAACCTCAGAAAACATCTCAGCTTTTACAATGTCAGTTCTTATAATAGTTCCATTCGGGGCAATGAGACTCCCTATGGTACCCTTTGAATTTAATCTAGAATTAATCAACTTATAAAACATGGGCTTACGACCACCTTTAATAATCTTCTTTTCTACACAAGAGTGAAATTTCTTCAAACCGCGTGAAAACTTCTGATTCAAGGCCTTGAATCTTGCCCAATCAACGGCCAAACTACTCGCTTTGGCATTAAACCAAGCATTAGAGCGAAGCCGAGAGAGGTTGCGAAGGTGTCGGGGTAAGTCACATCTATTATCATGAATTATTAGAACAGGTACAAACATTTGGATAGTATCACCTGTATCACCTGTATCACCTGTCGTCCCGTTGATCATCGACTTGCTCGAGCGGGCGCCAGCAGCGTCTCCATTCGTCCCTGTCGCGTGCCAGAGTGGTCCAATGGATCCTCCTCGCTCGAGGGACACGAAGAGCGTCATATCGGTCGTTCAGGGCTTTCACGAAGAAGTCCGACCAACGCGTTGGTGGGCGTCCTGGTGTTCTTTTGACATCCCGCGGAATCCAATCTGTGACGGCTCTCGTCCAGCGGGTGTCTGCGAATCGCATTACGTGGCCGGCCCACCTAATTTTCGACAACTTGGCCCACGCGACAGCGTCTCTGTTCTTCGAACGTCGGCGAAGCTCGGAACTCCGGAAGCCTTCTCTCACTTGCGTCATCGTGTCACTCCGAGCATCGTCCTCTCGATTCCACGCTGCGCGACGCTGATCCTGCTCTCTTATAGCCCAGATCTCTGAGGCGTATGTTAGGGCAGGAAGAACGGTAGAACCGAATAGGTGGGCACGGAGTCGGACGTTCTTCGTTTTCTTCGCGACTTCTTCGCCGCTCTTGAAAGCTCCCCAAGCCGCTCGTTTCCTCCTGCTCAGCTCTGGTGCTAGGTCGTTGGCCATGTTGACTTCGCGACCCAGATACACATAGCTGGAGCATTCGGAGACGTTCGTGCCGTTGAGCGAGAATGGGGCATCAGAAACCCATCCGTTCTTCATGAACATCGTCTTCGTAAGATTCAGCTGCAGTCCAACGCTTCCACATACACGATCGAAGTCGGCCAGCATTCGTTCCGCCTGACTGATGCTCGGTGTTATGAGCACGATGTCGTCAGTGAAGCGAAGATGGTGCAGTTGCCGGCCGTCAACCTTCACTCCCATGTCTTCCCATTCTAGTTCGCGCATGACGTTTTCGAGGGTGGCGCTGAAGACCTTCGGGGATATGGTATCCCCTTGTCGAACCCCTCTCTTCACGTCAATGACGACGTCGTTGTAGAATGGTGAGATCTTGGTCGTGAATCCACTGTACAGCTCTCGAAGGACTCTGATGTACTGAGTAGGAACGCCCTGGGTGAGCAGAGCTTCCATGACCGCTTCAGTCTCGACGGAGTCGAATGCCTTCTTCAGGTCGATGAACGTAAGGCACAGCGGCAGCTTGTACTCTCGCGACACTTCGATGAGCTTCGTAATGGTGTGTATGTGGTCTATCGTGCTGAATCCTCTCCGAAATCCTGCTTGTTCGCATGGCTGTCCTTCGTCCAGCGTTCTACTAATCCTATTCAGGATGACTCGAGTGAACAGCTTGTAGACCACGGACAACAGGCAGATCGGGCGATAGTTGCCAATGTCGTGCACGTCTCCCTTCTTGTACAGCAAAACGGTCGTGCTGGTCTTCCACTGAGATGGAACCTTGCATTCGGACAGGTAGCGTGTGAAGAGCCGCGCCAAGGTGTTGATGAGCGCTGGCGGGAGGTTCTTCAGGTGTTCAGCTCTGATCCTGTCAGAACCGGGTGCTGTACGTTTCTTCACCGACGAGATGGCGTGTCGGATTTCGGAAGAGAGAACAGAGGGGACGACGTATCCATCCTGCGGAAGATGGCATGGGGGCAGGTGGGCGTGGCTATAGAAGAGATCGGAGTAGAAGCCGTGAATGACTTTCTCCATTGTCCTTCTGGAAGAGGTGATGGTTCCGTCAGGACGTCGGAGAGCGGTCATCTTGGTCTTGAAGTTGGCGAAGTTCCGGCGGGCATTGCGGATGCTCAGCCCTGCCTCTGCTGCTTCAGCCAACACTTCCGCCCTTCTCTCCTTGAGATCTTCCTTTATCGCTTCTTCATAGCTTTGCAAGCTCGGATGTCAGTTGGTAGTTGCCTGACGCTCGTGCTGCTCCACGCTGGCGTATCAGCTCGAGAGTTTCCGGAGACAGGCGTTCCTTGGTGGTCTTCAAGCTCTCGGCTCCCTTAGCACTATCGTGGAGATGGTGCACGAAGCGATCGTATTCCTCGTCGACGTTGTCCATGACGGCATCTTCCCAAAGGCCGACAAGAGAGGTGTAGAGATCCCAGTTGATGGTCGTTCTGGGATTCTTTTTCTTGAACTTCGCGGCCTTCTCTCCTTGACGCGAAAAGCGGAACCTCGTGCGAAGGAGGCGGTGGTCCGATCCCGTGTAGAACTTAGGGACAACGGAGACATCGGTCAGGCAATACTTGCGATTGAAGACGATGTGGTCGATCTCGTTGTGGAACTGGCCACCGGGGGATTCCCAGGTCCATCGTGGGGAGGGAGGCTTCTGGAACTGCGAGTTTCCATGGATGGTCTTGCTCGACATGATAAACTCAGACAGCCTTTCACCTTGCTCGTTCCACTCCAAACCGTGGGTTCCGATGTGAAGTTCTTCCGGCGACCTTCGTGGCCCGATCTTGGCGTTGAAGTCGCCGACGATCATCTTGTAGAAGGTGTGATCTTCCTTATAGAACTTCTCCAGCTCCACGTAGAAGGCCTCGACGTCTTCGTCGTCGTAGTCGGATGTTGGGGCATACGCGACGAACACAGTCAAGGCTGGCACGGAGCCACATCGCTTCAGTCGCAGACGTCTGATTCGGCTTGTCAGAGACTCGTACGAATCGATGTTCATGGCCAAGTGCGTGTTGACGAGGACACCAACGCCGCCTACTCCCCTGCTGTCGCATGTTCCGAGGAACAGTTCTTCTCCGGAGTCGTAGGCGGCGTGTAGGGGTGGTGTCTTCTCGTCTCGGTCAGTCCGATGACGTCGTACTTGATCTTCCTGGCTTGCATCATCAGGTCCTCGATGGATGCTTCCGATGCAAGCGTGCGGGCGTTGTAAGAACAGATCGTCATCCTAGTCCTTCTCAATTTGCGCAGCCTGGTTAGGCTCTGAGATCTTAGCAGCCTCTCCGTACTCGTCCTTCCCATCGCTGCAGGAATGGGGGCTCTTTCGGGGTCAGGGGAATGAGGCCCTCTAGTGCTGCTGTTTTTGACTTGAGTACACACGGGTAGCTAGTCAGGCTCTGTCGTGCGGGCGGGGTACTCCGGGCAGCCAGCCAGACTGCCCGAAGGGACGGGGCGAGACTTAAGGCGGCCTCGAATCGCCTTACATGTACTCCCAGTCTACCGAGTGCAAGCTTTTGGCCGAGCCGACACAGTTACAATTCGCACAGTCACGGACACATCCACGCACACTGTGCACGAACATGCCGCTCCCACGCACAAGGAACGCATCGACCCGACACAGCAGGAGCAAGGAGTCCATCCCCTACATCCCACCTGCGTCTCTGGGCAGTACACGGTCGCATTTGGTTCGCGTTTAATTCCCCTATCCACCACCCGGGGACGCGCCACGTGGCCCTGCGACAAGCGGCCCGAGATCCCTCTTAACAAGAGAGCCCGAAGGCTCTCTATCGAGGGAGATCCGTGGATTTGGATAGTATGGTTCAAAATAGCAATAAACAGCTCATATTTCTCATCTACAGATGTTACCAGGTTCAGAGAGCCATACCAGTCAACATCTTTTAAGTGACTGAGTATTGTTTCATAGTTTGCTCCTTTGAAGTTGAAGCTAAGTCTGGATGGGGAAGACTTTTTCGGTATAGATAGCCGGAATTGAATAGAAGAGTGGTCGCTGGTACCCAGTGGTGGGCCTACATTGAGATCAGCTACGAGGGAGTCTGTATTAGTCAGGACAAGGTCAAGAATATGGCTACCCCGGGTTGGAGTTTGGACAAGTTGCAGAGGAGAGTGTGTGCTGATCAACTGCAAGAATGCTCTAGATGCAGAGCAGGTGGCCTTAAGGCTACTTCCGGCTTCCCACCCGATGTCGGGCAGGTTAAAATCGCCAGCAATCAAGCACGGACAATTACAAGAGAGTAAGTCACTGAGAGCTTTAAACATTTGATCAGTAATGCTCATAGTACAACTAGGCGACCGGCAAATTACTACAATCCTCACGCACTCTCTATCAGTACCAATATCGGCACAGATTAAATCATATGCCGACGACACCGACTCTTTGAAAATAAGGACCGGCGAATAAATTTTTCGGACAAAAAGCGCAACACCTCCACCTTTTCTTCGGTTACGGTCGCACCTGAGGACTTCGAAATGAGAAATTGAATCCCCAAAAAGGGGAGCCAGGTCGGTAGAAGGACTCAACCAGGTTTCAGCAAGAGCTACGACATCGGTGCGTTGGTCCTGAAGGACTACGTGTAGTTCATTAGAGTTTTTGGATATGGATCTTATATTAGCTACAACACAGGAGATAGTCAAAGGAAAATCCCGAGGATACCCTATGCGTTTCCCGTATTAGGAGGAATGGTAACAGACGATTGAGAAGCAGGAACAACATTTGGAGGAGTTACTTGAGCAAGAGCAGGCTGAGGAGATACAACATTGTTACGATCAGAATGAGAATTATTAGATGATCTGTTTGCTCTCAATTGCTCCCTTTCGGATCTAGTGAGAGAAGTTCTTATATAGATACCTTTGAAGGAAAAAGTCCTTAGTTTCGGCGCTCTACGAATGATAAGGCCAGCGAAGAATGAGGATGGTAGAACGACCTTAAGCAGACGCGGGAGGCCGGAAATAACTCGGCCCATACGGTAGATGGAAACAGGGTGACACTCGATTTGCAGAAAATCAAAAACACCACGAAGAAGAGAGAGATCATGCAGAACTTTAAGAGAAGAAGGACATTGAAAGTTTTCAGGGATATCTGAAATGACAATAGATCTTCTACGCTCTTTCTTCGTAGGAAGAGCTCACAGGAGATACAGAATTTGTCTGAGAAATGGAATCGGCCTTAACTGGCCCCTGTGATTTGAGAATCTCAATTTCTGACCTCAACGCAGCATTTTCCTGCTGCAATTCTTTGTTCTTTTGATGGGCACACTTAATCTCATCTAAGAGTTCCTGATTACGGGCAAGCACACTAGTATAATCGTTCTTGATATCCAAGAGGTGCCCAATGACAATGCGTAGGTGCGACGGCAGACTGGCATCATTGATGAGACGATCGACGGCGGAGTCGAGATCAGACGGTGGAGTTGCCGATGAGACCTTCTGCCTCTTTGGACGGCGAATCTGAAGGGAGAACGGAGCCACAGGCGTTTCCATTTAAGTAAGCAGTAAAACAGATCAGTGAAACTGGAATTAATGGACCTAATGAGGCGGCACTGATTACAAAAATTTATGCCCGGCCGCGTGGACACTCGCAATTAACTGTCGATCGATTGACCGAGGAAACGACAGCGAAGGACCGTTGAATGAAGGAAAAATAGACCTTTCAGGGTGGCTGCAGTTGGAAGGACGCCACCTCGCCACAAGGTGTTAGGTATTCTTCCTCCTCCAAACTGAAGAGCAGACGAATCAGTTGAGAAACAGCAAACAGGAGGTAGTCGTGAAGACGTGGCCAGCGGGAGAGATAATCGACCGCTCAGGGCCAGCGCAGCGACGGAATCAACCCTCCCCTGCTCATTATACATAAATGATTAACCATTGAACCATCGTGAATTGTGTATAGAAGTAAAATCGCGTTACCCCTCCAAAGTTTCGCTGTCTGCACCGCTCCCGCTATCCGTACAACGGGTATATTTTGGTGCATCGGCCTAGTAAGCCATATTGTAAGTCTCTCGCGTACAACGTCTAGAGCAACAGGTCGATCTATTGCAGATCGCATTCCCTACACTAAGGGGAATCATAAGGCTCTCGCGTATAACGCCTAGAGCCGCAAGTCGATCTATTGCAGATCGCATTCTCTAATTAAGAGAATTACTATCGGTTCACACCTTGAGTTGGTCCAGTAACGATCACAGCCTCTAATTAAGAGACTGCAAGACTCCCGTATTTATAACGAGAAACAAATTGCTGTGCATATAGCACTAGAACCCTTTCTTTCATCACCGAAAGAAATTCCCAGTGTCCAAGACACTAGGAGGAGCATCTCTTAACTTCATTTTTTTCTTTTCTTTCAATTTTTTTCAATTTCAATTTCTGAATTTCGACAGATCAAGTGAACCAATTGAACAGTTTCTTTGCAGTAGAATACAGAAACAAAATAAAACCATTGCTGAGTCATATCAACATTAGTAATAAAGTTTATATACCGTACCATACAGTACGAAGACCACAAAAAGATTTTATATTTTGCCCATTGGATAAAGCAAGCAATAATTATGGTATTATTTGCAAAAAATTTTACATACTTAACCTAATGAAAGAAATGGGAATTACATATGATAACGAAAATGATGTCTTTAACAACAGTAACACTAATAACACATATGTTAATTTGAACGTTTCTATTAAGCAGCCCATAATAGAAAAGCATCAACAATTCCAAATAAGAAATAAATTAAGCGTAGATTCAAATGTAGATTTACCAATTATTTATTCACTGCCTAATCTTCATAAAGACCCTGTAAAATTTAGGTTTATGACCGGGGCATATAATAGTAGTGTTAAGCCCTTGGCCCTAGAACTTTGTTGTATATTTACTTTTCTAAAAACACACGTTATCAATTACGCCAATAATGTAGCTAGTAATACAAGGTCTATTAAAACATATTAGGCTATCAAAAATTCTAACATAACACCAGAACTAGCAAGTATTGACGCAGATAATGTTAAATTGTATTCAGCTGATTTTACAGGCATGTTCACTAGCATGCCTCATACTGTTATATTAGAAAAAATGAAAAATCTTATTACTCTTTGCTTCAAAAATTCTGGAAAAAATTTCATAGCATGTAATGGATATAAAACTTTCTATACTGATAACTCAACTCAAAATAATAAATATAGGTATTATAATATAACGGATCTTTTATATTTAATAGACTACTTATTGAAAAAATAGTTACTGCGTATTCGCCAGTATAATATTTAAACAAAATAAAGGAGTTCCTCAAGGAGGTAACTTTAGCCCTTTACTCGCTGACTTAACCATGTCTATGTTAGAATTTGAATACTCTAAGAATACATGTTTTTCCTTTTCGCTTAAGCCTAGAGCGGCTGTTATAGAAGATAGAAGCTGTTAGGAGGATGTTTAGTTGCGATCAAAACTCTTGCGCCAGGCGGGACTCGAACCCGCATCTTCTGCTTTCCGGGCAGCGATGTTCGCCTTACACCACCGGCGCTGTTTGACCGAACAGAACATCCACGATATCTCCCTAGCAATCTCGCCTATCAGCACTCACCCGTGATATCGGGATGAGCCGGCCGCTGATATCAGCATGGAACCGGTTAAGCTGAAGGCTTTCGTAGAAATGATGTTTTTCTTTTTTGCTTAAGCCTAGAGCGGCTGTTATAGAAGATAGAACATCGCTGCCCGGAAAGCAGAAGATGCGGGTTCGAGTCCCGCCTGGCGCAAGAGTTTTGATCGCAACTAAACATCCTCCTAACAGCTTCTACCTTCTATAACAGCCGCTCTAGGCTTAAGCAAAAAGGAAAAACATCATTTCTACGAAAGCCTTCAGCTTAACCGGTTCCATGCTGATATCAGCGGCCGGCTCATCCCGATATCACGGGTGAGTGCTGATAGGCGAGATTGCTAGGGAGATATCGTGGATGTTCTGTTCGGTCAAACAGCGCCGGTGGTGTAAGGCGAGCATCGCTGCCCGGAAAGCAGAAGATGCGGGTTCGAGTCCCGCCTGGCGCAAGAGTTTTGATCGCAACTAAACATCCTCCTAACAGCTTCTAAGAATACAATTTTAAATAGAAACCAATTGTTAAAGCCATTTAGATATATGGACGACATACTTATAGTTCATAATTACAAAGAAAGCCACATTGATTACATACTTACTTAGTTTATAAAAACACGTTGGAATTTAAAAAAAAACACACGAAAGTGAATACAAATGTAACTATCTCGACATAAGTATTGAAGTCCTAAATAATAAAATTGAAAACAACCTATACAACAAAACAGATTCTTTCAGTTTTAAAGTAAATAGGTTTCCA
The DNA here is from genome assembly GCA_947359475.1 of Heligmosomoides polygyrus bakeri. Classification (NCBI taxonomy): domain Eukaryota; kingdom Metazoa; phylum Nematoda; class Chromadorea; order Rhabditida; family Heligmosomidae; genus Heligmosomoides; species Heligmosomoides polygyrus. Next base: position 53,538,181 of record OX375866.1, on the reverse strand, counting down.
CACGTAGACTCACAAGTTTCAATCAGAATTAAACATAATGTCATTTACACAGAAACGCTTAGAATAGCTACTGTCTGTTCAACATTTCAACATTTTTGCACTAAGATAAGAGAACTTCACAGAGAGCTTACACATAATGGGTATAGCACAGAATTTATTGCCGAAAATGTAAGAAAGTGTCTGAATAAAAACAGGCAAATACTATATAAGTACAGCATGTTAGACAACTATAATAAAGCAATAAACTTCATAAAAACACTCAAATAGTTCGAAGTAGTTTTCCATCTCCTTCCATTGATCTTATATATTTATTCTGAATAAACAAATAAATAAATAGATATCGTAATTGCGTTGAAAAAAGTAGTGTTGTTCTAATAGAATCACTTGGAAGTAGCACCTCCATTCCCAGCGTGTGAAGAATAAAATGAATACCGTAATGATAACATGTATCACAATATCTATTCTGATACCGTACAATAGAGCACAGTATGAATTACTTTATATAGAAAGAAGAAGGAGTGTGGCCGTAGCAACAGAATTTTGTAAGTTTATTATTTCTCACTAACAATCTTTAGCAAAAAATGTTTTAAAAGTGTTTCAAATTTAAAGGAATTGTAATAAAATGTTTTCTAAAATTAAATATATGTACAATTCAATAAATGTCTTCGTTTTAACATTTTATATTAAAAAATTTAAAAAATAATGCTGTCAAAAAAATTAGAATAAATAAATAAATAGTAAAAAATACAAAAAATTAAAAATACAAAATTATTATATTAACAATGAATAAATAAATATTAAAATAAATTATAACACCTCTTTCTTCACTGATGAGCCACCGGGGAGGTGTTATAATTTACAAGGTTCGTCTGAATGAAGGTGGCGAAACGAACCATAAAAGTTATTATCTTGGTTTTTAAAATTATTAAAATGTATTCAAAGAGATCCACGAGAAGTCCCACATAAAATGGCGTTGCACTTCCAAAGAGCCCCGATTATGAGCACCGCATCAACGCTGAAAGAGCTTGTTGTAACGTACACAGAGTGCACAGTAAGAGTAGAGCATCCGCTAGCGATTGAAAATACTTAAGAAAAATGTAAGTATACTTCTGCACTTTTACAAAGCAGTATAAAACAGGTAAAAGAGGGAAAAGAGAAGCTCGAAAAGCTTTATAAAGAGCTTCGAGAAGAATACAAAAATTGTAGAAATAAGTCTGATAAAAAGGACATATTGCTAGAAATTAAGCAAATAGAGGATGACTCACAGCTGCATAAAGAGCTAGCTCTTGCGGACAAATATAGTTTATAAACTAACTACACGTCATGAGAAATCCAATTGCATGAAAGACACGATGAGCGTAAAACTAGGGTACATCTCACAGAGAGCCTTAATACTGCAAACTTGTGCAGTACTAGTCCGCAGGGAGATGCGGCAAATCAAACTGAGCCGACTGAAATTGCGGACAGCAATATTTCTCAAAATTCGATTGCTGATAATGTTACAAGAAGTAAGGCACCACGATGTCGTTCAATAAAAGCTCCCCAAGCGACGTTACCGAAATTTTACGGCAACGCTGAAGATTTTTCGGAATTCTGGGCAATTTTCGAGACCATTGTTCACAAGAGTAAGGAGCTTGAAGTTATGGAGAAAATCCTCCTGCTCAAGGAAAGTCTGAGAGGAAAGGCACAATACTCAGTAAAAGGAATACAACTCGTGCCTTAAAACTATGAATGGATTATTCAAACTCTACAAGAAAAGTGCTGTAATCATCCTTTAAATCGGTCACATATAGTGCACAAACTGCTCAGTTTAAAGCAAGCTAACACTTCCACGAAAAGCTGCTCGTCTGTTTTCGATCAGATCCAAATACTGATTAACCAGATGGTGTCCGCAAGCTATGATGTCCGTAGAACTTGAGACCCGATGTGGTGTGAAATCATCTTAGCGAAATTTCCTCACGATGTGGTGAAACCAGTTCTGCTGTCAAGTCATTCGCAAGATAACCAAACAATCGGTGACCTCATAGCTCATTTAAAGAAAGAGATTGCCGCTAAAGCGTACGTGGAGAACAGGCTGGGTCACAGAGAGAGCATTGCGCTGAGCCCATCAAGAGATAAGTGCACCATGCCGCGACGGTACTCTGCCACTCGTCAGTGCCTGTTCTGCCATAGGGGTAATCATAACTCAATGACTTGCAGAACGGTCTCGATCAAGCAAAACACCGCAAGATACTAGCAGATGGCAAAATGTGCTGGAAATGTTGTTCAACCAATCACTCCAGCTATGAGTGTCAAATTCCTGACTGTTCTCAGTGCGGGAAACAGCACCATAGCAGTCTGTGCACGAAAGGAAGCAGAAATTTCCGAAGTTCCCCTCCATGTTCATGGAATAGTGGTTAGATATCGGGGAGAAATAGTCCAGTAAACTCGCAAAACGGTGGAAGTAGCAGTATTAGCTATGCGATGACATCAGTCTTAGCAAACAATGCGATGAATAATAAATCCCGTAAACTACTGAAAATGGTCGCCAAGACATTGGCAAGACAACGGAATCAAAAATCCGAAGTCAAGCCATTAACTCGTCGTCGTATTCCTTCAGTCCATATCAACCTGCCTTCACTTCCACCTCTTCACTGTCTTCAACCTTCAACAAGCCCCTCTTCGCCATTACTTCCGCTGTCTTCAACCCTCCACAAGCCGTACTCCGCCACCACTCCCACCGCCTCCAAGGAAAAACAAGCCGTTACCCATCGTCAACTTTCCAGCAGACTTCAATCGCCTTCACGCTGTCACTTCCACTACCAAAGCCGTTCGATTGCTACAAAATGATCTGCTATTTGCACATTTTTGTTTGTAGACATGTCTCTGTTTCGGCGCCGGCGGCAGTATCGTCGGCGACGACGATGCCTCTACCAGAATAGGCCTCAGCCGTCCACTGTACGTGGGCGGAACGGTCATCATGGCCAGAAGATAGCGGGTACGCGAGACTTCTCCTATGCGGTTGTGAAGAATAGTTGTATCTCCCTCCCTGCTCATTATACATAAATGATTAACCATTGAACCATCGTGAATTGTGTACAGAAGTAAAATCGCGTTGCTCATCCAAAGTTTCGGTATCTGTAAAGCTCTCGCTATCCGTACAATGGGTATACTAGTTGTCAATAGATGGTATCCGGCGTATTCGGTGAAACGGGCGCCGGTTTCGTGTTCAACATCCCAAAAAACCCCTAGGCGAAATTTGAGCCAAGTCGGTGGTTTTCGAAATAATTTTATTAGAGGCGCGTCCCAAATTGGGACGTATTGTCAGACGCGACTGAAAAAGTGCGTCCCAATTTGGGACGCATGTCGTCAACGTGTTAACTGACTTTTCCATTTCAGAATAAATAAATAAATAAATAAATAAATTTCTCTAACATTGTATGACCTGCGGTTTGGTATCAGACCTGTTCTAGAGAAGGGCGAACAATACATCATTTAAGAAATAATCTTTTGATTACGAGCTCCTTCCTTTCTGACGGAGTCCTAACAAGGTAACTCACATACAGACCATTTTCAAACCAAATTGAGTCTAAGGATGCTCGACGAAGTCAAATTGAGCGCAGTTTTGAAATGCAACGCAAAAGAAGTCAAGCGGAATATCTTGTAAATGAAAACGAACGTCTTTCAGATTTAATAGCTACTCTCCAAGGAGGTTAAAATAATTTATTGTCTAAGGAAAACTTGGTGTACATTTTTTTGAGATTTCCAAGTCCATCTGCCCCAATAGGTAAACTCACTGCTTGAAACTTTATAAAAGGAAAAATGAACGAAAATGAGAAAAATGTAGTGTAAAGGTTATTCTAGAGTAACTCCACGCAAACAGAATTTTCGCTATCATTCGAATAAAAATTGCGACCTGGACGAGTGCATGGTGCAGTCTCTTTTCTAGCACTAGACCTCGCCACCCTTCCTTTACTTTAAAACAAGCATAAAGCCGTTATTTTTCCTGAAAAATAAAGACTTGATGAAACTTCAAACTGTGTCTTCACTTATCGGGACAGGTGAATTATAAAAAAGGTCTCAAGAATTATCATAGATTTTCCTTGTACAAGTTTTTTTTCCAACGTTTTTTCTGGAGCCTCTATTTTATTGCGAAAGGAGCTCATTTTAGTTTGGAAGATACTCAGTCTCATTTCAAAAGCGTCAAGACTGCTCAGAACAGTGTCGAATTTGGCGTGAAAATTGTACATATGTTAAACATTTCATAAATTAAAGGCTTGCTAAGGGGTTGGGAGTTCCATGGTCATTCATACGATGTAAGTTTTTTTGCCTGGAGTTTTTGAATCAGCAATTCATTTTGACCTTCCTAAAACATGTGAGGTTTAATATATGAAAGTTATATGCTGGATATTGCGAAAAATGAACGTAAAAAATCGCTAGAAAACTATTCAGCTTGGGCTTAAAAAGTAACACGGTAAATAAATATTGAATCACTTTTGCTTAACATTAGCAGAATAAACCTAGAAATAAAACTGTAGAAGTGTACTAGTTGTACCCAACTACTCATCAGGTTACTCCTACTATTTACCATTTACGACGGATTTTTCGTAGTTACGATTTACGATCTGCGAAATCTCGGAACTCATTTACGCACCCTGATGCACAGCCGGAACCGTTCTGTTGCGATTGGTGAAGAAGCGGAGCATGACCGCCCCGCCGCGATGCGATGGGTGGCGCGTCGCAGCAGTCCGCTTAGTACCTAAGTAGTAGTAAACCTGGTTGGGGATTATTTGGAAATTCAGTCTATTCGGATAATCGGTTATTCGGATTTCTAATAAGCCTGAAAACTGCATTGCTCGATCGTTCGGAATCCGGATAAGACGAAAAACCGGATTGTTCGATTACTGTTCATTCGAGGAATTTTTGAGAAGGCGCTATGTTGGGAGATGCACGAAAGCAGACAGTCTGGCAGTCATCTCGCCCACTCACACATCGCTTGTTTTGCCTGAGTGCGGTAGTTGTTTTAGGTGGACTGCAGTACGCCACGGAGGCAGCGTGCCCTGGTAGTGCGCCAAATGTGGTTGTCTGTCAATGATCGAGTTTCAGCCGACGAGGAGAAAGTGTCGCTGCTGAGAAATAGCCGAGCGGTGCTGTACACTCCTCACAACGAACATTTCGGTATAGTTCCCGTTGAAGCTATGTATCTCGGGACGCCTGTGATTGCAGTGAACTCAGGAGGTCCGTTTCTACAAGCTTTTGCAACGTTTTCGATGGACAGAAGCTCTTTCATCGAGCTATTTGAGATGGCAATTTTCATTTGCGTTTAATTAGGTGCATGAATCACAGACTTGGGGGAACATATCTGCATCAATTTTTCTCAAGGACGAGAATTGTCATCATTTTTCTTGTTACACTTGGTCGTTGTATGTTTTTACTAGATGTTTACCACATACTCATCACTTGCGTTAAGGTCCTAAGGAATCCATCGCTCATGGTCGCACGGGTTTCTTGGCAGAGCAAAAACCTGAGGAATTCGCGAAGCACATGATGACTCTTATGCGAAATGCAGAATTGCGGAGAAAGTTCGGTGAAATGGTAGGTGCATCACACATTGCTGTTCTGTTCACTTTGCTGCTAAAATTGCTACAGCGGCACTATTGTACTTTCACGACTCCAGTGGTCGAGGAGAAGTCGAAAAAATTTTCGCCTCGCCTAAGGGCCTCTACAGAGTCTCGCGGCAGCATCCCGAGAACTCGTCCATATCGCTCCCGCCGCAGTGGGACCCAGGCAGCCACTGTGGTGGAAGCCGCGGCGCGGACGAGTTGTCGCGGAGCCGCCGCACGCAAAGGTCCCCGAGGGCTGCCGCAGCTCTCACTCGCAGCGCCAAGAGCAGCGGGTGAGACCCGTGATAGATGGGTGCCCATTATGGTTCATCTACTCTAAACATTTTTTTCAAACGAATCTACATGCTAGGGATATAGTAGGTTGGTGCATAATTTCCATCCATAAAGGAGCTTGACAACCAACAATATAATCACCGGTAGTGTCGACAAATGGAGGCGTATGGAATCCTGCACTCAAAACGTAACGCAGAAAACCTTAGCACGATATTAGGTAACCTTAATTGCACTGAAAATCTCCGTGGCATTCCAGTCACAAGTTAGTCGTCTGAGGTTTAGGGAAAACCTTTGCACAGAAATGTAACAACAAAGCAGACCGTTCTTTTTAGTATGAGCTATAACTGCATCGGACAGATCTCCCAGACTCAACAAGGCATAGAAGGGAATGCTGTCATCACAAGGGCTACCACATTACCTTCGAGCTGCTTGTCAAGCGAGGAACTTTTTAGTGGAGGTAGATCGACAAAAGGGAGAGCAAGCGCAAAATGGCACAGAACTGTTGAGTTATGAAAAGTGTTCTATTGGATTTCGGAGCTCAGATTCAAGAACTCCTAACTTGACTTAGAAAACGTTCTTAACAAGAAAAAAAGCGTCTTGCTTACTACATCTTTGACATTCCCAGAGGTCGCAACTGCCGGCAAAAGTACGCACTATTGTGTAGAGTAACCCTCGCAGCGCCGCACCACCCGCCGTTGTCATGGTGGGACCGTGGCACACGCAAGACTGCTGCCGGCCTAAGGCCTGAGTTATACTCCCGCGGGAGCATCCGCGGAAGGGCGGGAGTCGCGCCGAGATCCCTCACCTGGCCAATCGCCGCGCCCCGCCACGCCCACCGTCCGCAGTGCACCCTTCGTCCGCGCACGTTCCGCGGATGCTCCCGCTGGAGTATAACACAGGCCTAAGGGTGTTATCTGGGGTGCTGGTCACGGATTTGACATCCGACAAAATTTTTGCCGATTACGCTAGATTACGGTAGGTACGGGTGACTGAGGTCGTGGTCAACGATTTCGCTCAAACTTCGTCAATGAGGCTTATCTGCGGCGCTGATCACGAATATGACATCCAGTTTTGAAATTCTGGCACTATCGTACTTTCGGGACTCCAGAGGACAAGGAGAGGTCGAAAAATTTTTTCGCCCACTCTTCGCCCAGGGTGTTTTCGGGGTGCTGACCACGAATCTGACATCCTCTTTTCGGTTTATGCTGGAGTACGGTAGGTTACGGAAGGTATGGGTGACTAAGGTAATGGTCACCGATTTCACCCGAGCTCCAGCGTAAAACAAAAAACGAATGTCAGATTCGTTATCAGCACCCCAAATAACCCACTAGGCGAAGTTTGGGCAAAATCGGTGATTATGGCCTCGCCAGCATTAGTTACCCGTAGCTACCGTAACCTACCGTAATCGGCAGAAATTTCAAAAACGGATGTCAGATTCGTGATCAGCACCCCAAACAACCCCCTAGGCGAAGTTTGGACGAAATTTTTTTCGACCTCTCTTCGACCTCTGGAGTCCCGAAAGTACAATAGTACCGAAATTCTTGCAGGTTACGCTACGTTACGGTAGGTACGAGTGATTAAGGTCATGATCATCGATTAAGGTTATGGTCACCAATTTCGCTCAAACTTCGTCAGTGGGGGTTTTCTGTGGTGCTGATCACGAAGCTGACATCCGTTTTTCGTATTACATGGAAGTACATTAAGTTACGCTAGGTGCGAGTGACTAAAGTCATGATCATCGATTTAGGCCTCGATACTCAGTGTACATTCTGAAGCAGAATTCATTCTGAAGCGTTTCTTACCCGTGCCTACCGTAAGGCCTATGTTATACTTCGGCGACGCTGTGATGCGCGGGCTGCTACGCACTTCGTAACAGCCCGCGTAGCACTGTCGCCGACGTCGCCGGCAACAGCGTCGCCGAAGTATAACATAGACCTAACCTATCGTCATCAGCAAAAACTGTGGACGAAATTTGGGCGAGACTGGTGATTATGACCTCGACTGCCTTAGTCACACCCGTACCTACTATAATCTACAGTAATGGGCCGAAATTTCAAAAACGGAGGTCGGATGCCATATAACCACCCCTGGGCGAGGTTTGGACGAAAAATTTTTTTGACCTCTTCCCGATCTCTGGAGTCGTACAATAGTTTCGCTACAGCTTTTAGCATGGATGTATGCCTTGCCGCATAGTAACTTGAAGGGATTGGTTCTTCAAAGTTACTTCTTATTGATACTTACGTTACGTGATGTCTCTGAGCTAGCGATAGTATTATAAACAAGTGCTCCGACTACGAAAACAAGTGCTGGCGGGTCTCGCACTTGCGCGCTTCGCGCGACCTTAGAGAGTCACTAAGCCAAGATCACTCACTTCAAGCAGTTGCTCTGCTTGTGCAGCCTTCTCGGCACCTTAGCAGTAAAAAGAGGTATTTGAAAACCTTAATAATTTCGAACCTTGGTCTACCTTCTTTAAGATCAGGTGAGTAGTTCTTCGATATGAAGCCGTCCAGCTCTCCCTCCCTCCATCCTCAACATCCGTTCAACGTCGGCATTATCTTCAGACAGTTCAGAAACGTAATTTATTTGCGTTTATCAGTGCTCTCGTCCACAGACTGTTGTGGAGCACTCTTCGGCCATAGTACCCGCGCGTCTCCCACCCCTCCCCACCTCGATCGGTTAAATCTGGGAGAAAACCACCGGTCAGGCGATCGATGATATCGATCGATACTGGCCTCCACACCGAAACTTTCCACCTGATGTGGAGCACTCCTTCGGCCATAGTACCCGCGTGTCTCCCACCCTCTCCCCACCCCGATCGGTTAAATCTGGAAGAAAGCCACCGGCGTGTCCCACCCCCCCCCCCCATCTCCACCCCGATCGGTTAAATCTGGGAGAAAACCATCGGCGTGTCTCCAACCCCCCCCCCCCCTCTCCACCCCGATCGGTTAAATCTGGGAGAAAACCACCGGTCAGGACCTCGATCAGCCCCAGGGCTGAAGTTTCGAGCCGCTTGAACGACACCCACAGAAAATCGATAATATTGATCGATATCAATTGGTCGACTTCCGATTCGTGCTCAGCGACCTCGATTAGCCCCAGCGCTGAACTTTCGTGCCGCTTGAACGACATCCGCAAAAATCGATAATATCGATCGATATCGATTGTCTCCCCTGCTGTGAAGGCCTTCCGTCGATGATCATCTAAATGCCCAGGCACGGTTGCCGACGTCTTCGGCACGTCTACGGCTCGCCATGCACGGTCGCCGACATGTTCTGCTCGTCTACTGAGTCGCCACGTGCGTAGAAGCCGTCTGGGTATTTTCCGCTAATTTCTTGCCTTAATTTGTGCCCCCGTAACTTCCCCTATTTTATGACTCATCGCCGATCGATAGTGTGACTCATAGCTTAGCGGTCGTCGATCGATAGTGTGACTCATAGCTCAGCGGATTATTATACAGTATGATAGTATGATGAGGCAAAATAACGCAAATGCGCCGCACAGCAGAGCTGGAAAGGAACAATGAGGTATGACCCACAGACGCGTCTTGCGAAACCTCGTCATATGGGTGTTCCTTGGTCTTGGCATATAGGCAAAAACAATAGAAACGCCTTTCGAGACCTCGTCATGTGAGTGCCACCAACCTTCTGGCAGTGAGACGTCGATGGTAAACAACATTATTGGACAATTGCCAAATATCCCTCAAACTTACAGAAAGAAGTACACAACGTCCAAGGGGCTAACTTCGGACCAAAAACCCTTCCTCTTTTATACATAGGGCGACTTGGTGGTCACTCGTTACTCCCCCGTAGTAGAACTCGTCCCCCATTAGTACTGGTCCCCCTCAATGATCTTCCTTAGCGGACGACATGTTCGGCACGTCTTCTGAACCCCCAGGGACGTCGGACAACGTCTTCGGCACGCCTTCTGAATCCTCAGGCACGTGGGCGACGTGTTCGGCACGTCTTCTATAATTTGTTCAATATCGGTTGATGGCAATCGACACTTCAAAAACGAACTTCATAATAATGATAAGCGACTTCGATTACCCCCAGGGCTGAAGTTTCCGACCGCTTGAACGACATCCATAAAAAATCGATAATTTGATCGATACCGATTGATGGTGATCTACACTTCAAAAACGAACTTCATAATCATGTTCAGCGACCTCGATTACCCCCAGGGCTGAAGTTTCGGACCGCTTGAACGACATCCATAAAAAATCGACAATTTGATCGATACCGATTGATGGTGATCTACACTTCAAAAACGAGCTTCATAATCATGTTCAGCGACCTCGATTACCCCCAGGGCTGAAGTTTCGGACCGCTTGGACGACATTCATAAAAATCGATAATTTGATCGATATCGATCGATGGTGATCTACACTTCAAAACGAACTTCATAATCATGTTCAGCGACCTCGATTACCCCCAGGGTTGAAGTTTCGGACCGCTTGAACGACATCCATAAAAAATCGACAATTTGATCGATACCGATTGATGGTGATCTACACTTCAAAAACGAACTTCATAATCATGTTCAGCGACCTCGATTACCCCCACGGCTGAAGTTTCGGACCGCTTGAACGACATCCATAAAAAATCGACAATTTGATCGATACCGATTGATGGTGATCTACACTTCAAAAACGAACTTCATAATCATGTTCAGCGACCTCGATTACCCCCAGGGCTGAAGTTTCGGACCGCTTGGACGACATTCATAAAAATCGATAATTTGATCGATATCGATCGATGGTGATCTACACTTCAAAACGAACTTCATAATCATGTTCAGCGACCTCGATTACCCCCAGGGTTGAAGTTTCGGACCGCTTGAACGACATCCATAAAAAATCGACAATTTGATCGATACCGATTGATGGTGATCTACACTTCAAAAACGAACTTCATAATCATGTTCAGCGACCTCGATTACCCCCAGGGCTGAAGTTTCGGACCGCTTGAACGACATCCATAAAAAATCGACAATTTGATCGATATCGATCGATGGTGATCTACATTTCAAAACGAACTTCATAATCATGTTCAGCGACCTCGATTACCCCCAGGGCTGAAGTTTCGGACCGTTGAACGACATACATAAAAAAATCGATAATTTGATCTATATCGATCGATCGTGATCTACACTTCAAAAACGAACTTCATAATCATGTTCAGCGACCTCGATTACCCCAGGGCTGAAGTTGGTGGCGTGTTCGGCACGTCTACGGCTCGCCATGCACGGTCGCCGACATGTTCGGCACGTCTACTGCATCGCCTGGCACGGTTGCCGACGTGTTCGGCACGTCTACCGAGTCGCCAGGCACGTTTGGCGACGTGTTCAGCTCGTCTACTGAGTCACCAGGCACGTAGAAGCCGTCTGGGTATTTCCGCTAATTTCTTGCCTTAATTTGTGCCCCGTAATTTCCCCTATTTTATGACTCATCGCGTCGATCGATAGTGTGATTCATCGCTTAGCGGATTATTATATAGTACCAGCGTCCGTCGCCGGCTTCGCCGGCGCCGTACGCTGGACATGCGGGCCACGCCAGGCTTGCCGGCTTCGCCGGCTTCGTGTGTGGCGGGAACGTAGCCCAAACAAAGTTTGGGATGCTTCTTTAGCCAGGGTCTCTCGCCGGCTTCGCCGGCGCCGTACGCTGGACGTGCGGGCCACGCCAGGCTTGCCGGCTTCGCCGGCTTCGGGTGTGGCGGGCCACGCTAGGAACGTAGCCCTAACGAAGTTTGGGATGCTTGTTCAGCCAGCGTCTCTCGCCGGCTTCGCCGACGCCGTACGCTGGACATGCGGGCCACGCCAGGCTTGCCGGCTTCGCCGGCTTCGTGTGTGGCGGGAACGTAGCCCAAACAAAGTTTGGGATGCTTCTTTAGCCAGGGTCTCTCGCCGGCTTCGCCGGCGCCGTACGCTGGACGTGCGGGCCACGCCAGGCTTGCCGGCTTCGCCGGCTTCGGGTGTGGCGGGCCACGCTAGGAACGTAGCCCTAACAAAGTTTGGGATGCTTGTTCAGCCAGCGTCTCTCGCCGGCTTCGCCGGTGCCGTACGCTGGACGTGCGGGCCACGCCAGGCTTGCCGGCTTCGGGTATGACGGGCCACGCTAGGAACGTAGCCCGCCAGTGTCCCTCGCCGGCTTCGCCGTCGCCGTACGCTCGACGTGCGGGCCACGCCAGGCTTGTCGCTTCGGGTATGGCGGGCCACGCTAGGAACGTAGTCCAAGCGTAGCTAGGGATGATTCCTCAGCCAGCGTCCGTCGCCGGCTTCGCCGACGCCGTACGCTGGACATGCGGGCCACGCCAGGCTTGCCGGCTTCGCCGGCTTCGTGTGTGGCGGGAACGTAGCCCAAACAAAGTTTGGGATGCTTCTTTAGCCAGGGTCTCTCGCCGGCTTCGCCGGCGCCGTACGCTGGACGTGCGGGCCACGCCAGGCTTGCCGCTTCGGGTATGGCGGGCCACGCTAGGAACGTTGTCCAAGCGTAGCTAAGGATGATTCCTCAGCCAGCGTCTCTCGCCGGCTTCGCCGGCGCCGTACGCAGGACATGCGGGCCACGCCAGGCCTGACGGCTTCGGGTGTGGCGGGTCACGCTAGGAACGTAGTCCATAGCATGTGCATAGATTGAAACAGAAATGAAAATGGGTGAGGAAAAGGTCAGCGGCAGTGTGAAAATACATAAATGCAGACGAAATGGGCGGATGCTCCCGCGGGAGTATAACTCAGGCCTTATCTCGGCGGACGCGGCGAGCGCGGCGAGCGCGGCTGGCTTGAGCGCGGCGGACGTGGCAAGCTTCAGCGCAGCCGACGCAGCGGACGTAGCGGACGCAGCGGATTCGGTAGACGCAGCGGACCCAGCGAACGCAGCGGACGCGGCGGGCTTCATCGCAGCGTGCGCGGCCGGCTTCACATAAGAGTGCATGTTGGCTTCACTTAAGAGTACATGCTGGCTTCACATAAGAGTGCATATTGGCTTCACATAAGAGTGCAAGCATGTCGTCGGACAGTGACTCATGCCTCTCCCGATTATATATGGTAATGATGATTTAGCGATTTCTCCAGAGCGAAATGCCTCGTTCAATACTGGATCAAAATTTAGTATTAGCTTGTCGGAAAAGTTCTCAACAATGCGGATTTCTTCAAATCTTATTGCTTGTATGCAATTTCAATCTACAAAGTAGTCACCGTGGACGTTGACAACCCTTTTCTTCTAATGAGCAGAACACGAATTCCCTTCTTAAAGGATGAAGACGGCTGTAACTCGAAGAACTGCATCACCTCGGATTCCAGTTGCGTCTGACCACCGGATGTCCATCCCTCAGATATTACTTGATAGCCCGTAGGAGATAGTAGTCAGATGGCGCAGGGTCCGGCGAATATGCTGGGTGGGTAGTACCTCCCATCAAGCTCCTGCAAGCTTTGGCGAGACACCTTTGCAATATCTGGCCGAGCAGTGTCGTGAAGAAAATAGACATTCCTTCGTCCTGATCGTTTCCGCTGCATAGCCTCACAGAATTTTCGCAATAGAACGACTTAAATGTTCGCAGTCATTGTTTGTCGGTCTCAGGAAACTCGTGGTAGAGCATTCTCTGGGAGTCCCACCAACAGTACAGCATTACCTTCTTTTAGCTGAAATCGGGCTTTGATTGCTTCGATTGTCAACCATCCCCGGAAGGTCCAGTGGCTCTTTGAGGGAGCCACTGGACCTTCCGGGGATGGTTGACACAGAAGGCCCCGGACTCATCTCCTGTGACTGATCGGAGGAGAGAATGAGCGATGTCCAGTCGCGGCGACCTATCCGAATTACGGAGATCGTTGGGCACCCAAGTCGATTCAGGATCAATATTGCTTTCATACCCCTAGTCGTAAGAAGTAACCGGTCACATGCGCATAATATTCTAGAATGCTCGGGATATAACATAGTAGCACTTGTAGAACTGGAAGAAGCCGTGTAGAGGACATTTTCAGAAGCATTGAGTTGCCGGGAAAGTCCTACAACAAACTTTTCAAACATTCCTCAAGATTTAATAAAAACTGCTGTGGTCTGTTTAGCCGGGATATAATCCAATGTGCCGCGAAAGAAGGTTTCTTCCATACGTTCAAAAAGCGACTTCAAATCACACCAACGGTTCACCTTGAGCGGAGTGGACATTGCTCTACGCGTTAGAAGCGACGCGCGTGTGCAGAATATTCTGTGCGGTTCATGACAGGATTGTACGATGGCCAGTCTGATGCACAGCCGAAGTCGCTGAGCTCATATTGGAATCTCTGCTATTCTGGCTTCCGATATTGAGCCGGTGCGGAGCATTTCTTTAACAAGGACACTTTGGACCCGAGCTTTGGAGTTTACCATCTTGTTTTTATAGCGTTACGCGACATTTTGGCGCACCTAAAGTGCATTCAATAGATAAATAAATGAACATTTAAGAGAGCCTTCTCTATGAATAGTTCACAGAGGTGTATTATTGTAAACACAAGGACACCAGAGAGACGCAGGTTCTCATTAGAGAGGACAGCTCTGTGTGCCAGGCCAATCTTGCGCGGTGCTGAAGGGGATCTGCAATGTTGCCTTGAAAGTGCACTTTCAATAGATTTTGCCGTATAGTTTGCCAGAAGAGCTGCTGGCAGAGCAGGCGGTATCTTCCAGTCCTCACCGTGCTATGCTTTCAGGGACGAAAGCGAGTGCAGGAGCTGTTCGCATTTGAGGCGTTCGCGGATCGGCTCGATCGCATCGTGAGGGGCAGCGGCAACGACTGACGGCCGTCCTCGCCGGTTCTGCGCTTTTCCGCAGGCTCTTCCTTCCCGGCTGGTTCAATAAAGTGTTGTTCGTGTACCGTGTGCTGTGTCGTCGTGCGCTACTTTCGAGCCATCCAGAGGTCGGTTGCAAACCGCCTGCTGCGGAACCGTTATCGACCATCGAAGCGAAGACCTGCCCAAGGTCAAAGACGAGCGGAGGGCGGGCTGGCGCCGCCGAAACGCCGGCCGGCCCAGACCGCGCTCTGTCGACGCCCGGGCTGGCGCTGCTCCGCTCCGCCGTCCTGCCCAGCCGCCCTGGCCTCTGCCGCTTCTTACCGGCACCGTAGTCGTTGCTGCTCGTACTCCCAGCGGCAGCTGCAAGTCCGACCAGAGTACGCCTTCGATCGATCGCCGTCCGGCCGGTCGCAGTTGCCTCGCCCGTCGCGCCGCAAAAGTGCATGTGTTGCGGCAGTCGCAGCCTCTTCTAATTTGAACCCAGCGCGTGGGCGGCTCTGTTAGAAACATGAACAAGGGTATGGGGAAGCCATGGTAACGGCCGCGTCTCTGTCACACCCCGGACTGATTGCGGTGTTCAGGGCGGACCTTTTATGTACCGTGCAAACATGTTGCCTGTAAGTCTTTTACTATTTTTTTCGGGTTTCCACCTAGGCGAACCAAGCCAATCCCTTCGATATTGGTGATTTGGTACGATGTTGTCTGTGAAGAATTATACACTTTTTCAACGAGCGGCCTCCGCATGTCTTTGTATAAGCCAAGTATGGAGACAAATTGCCTCCTCTACATTCCGTAGAGATAGGGCGCATGGCGCATTCCAGAAAGGAATTCACGCCGTGGAAATTAAACGCAGGATCTCGTGGAGACAAATTTCCTTATCCTTTATACTGCGCTGCCTAAAGAATACAGATGGTGTAGAAAACAGGGTCATCTGACATTTGAGTGGAATATTGGTGCCAGGGTCTCATGAGTGAAAGGGACGGGTTTCAGAGGTCTTTCAGCAGCAGCCCATGTGGGTGGCTTCGACCGCCGGTAGTGAAGTATTTGTCCTAATCGGGGATGCACCGCTTGTTTTGCTTAACAGTCCTCCACTGAATTCATTCGACAGCTCCAGTACTCCTGCTACAAGATACGAGGTTGTAGGACAACACAGGAAAGGGGATGGTGCTGCACACTGCCGCGCCTTCGGTGTTGCCGACTTCCGACTGGTGACTTGGAATGTGCTTCAACGGTTAGAGGTTTCAGAAGGATAACTCATGCTTATAAAAAAGGAACACGAGTTCCATGGTTTGAGGTGTTACGGTTTTCCGTCCTGTTGTGAGATTCAGATCTGCTCATTTCGTCACTAATGGTAAGGTCGTAGTTAATCCTTCGTGGCGAAGGAATGCGTAATGATTTTGGTGCGGCGGAGATTTGTGGCGTTTCCGATTAACCTCCACGTATCAGATGCTTATCAGCAACGACTGCGGCGCAACTTGCACTGCTCTTTTGTGTCCTACTCGTACCAGTTTTCCGCCCTGACGAATGTCTAGTGATTTTTCCAGATGTCGAAGGCGTTCATCGGCAAACCAGCACCGGACTTCACAGCGAAGGCTGTGTTCGACAGTGACTTTGTCGACGTCAAACTCTCTGACTACAAGGGCAAATACGTTGTGCTGTTCTTCTACCCTCTGGATTTGTGAGTTCTTCTTAATAGGTGTTTTGCACCGCGGCGTAAACTTTCCCATTGTACGCAGAACCCGAACAAACATTCTTGATGGATTTCGGCACCATTGTACTTTCAGGACTCTAGAGGTCGAGGAGAGGTCGAAAAAAAATTTCGCCCAAACTTCGGCGCTGTGGTAGTTGGGGGTGGGCTACCTTATAAAAAGTCTCACTAACATGAAAAAAAGAAACGATGACACACTGATAGTAAAGAAAACAAACAAGCAATGCTATAGCTCTGTTCTCATAGATTCTCACAGATTTACGCAGCGGATGGGACTCCAGGGTGTGGCTCGAGTGAGGCACCCGTGTTAAAATTGCCTACGTCCTGGAATTCCCTCTTTTGCCCGAAACGGAACCAGATAAAGCGCAGATCTGTAATTGAAAAGGAGATAGGACTGCATTTACATTCGCTGGATGTGGCTACTAGCCACGCCTGCTGCGGCATGCTATGATGGATCTCCCTCCAACTACCGGAGCGCCCAGACTTCGCCTTGGTGGTTATTTGGGGGGGGGGGGGGCTGATCACGAATCTCACATACGTTTCTGAAATTTTGGTCCATTACGGTAGCTAACGGTAGGTATGGGTGACTAATGTCATGGCCACCGATTTCGCCCAAACTTCGCCTGGGGATTATTGGGGTGCTGATCACCAATCTGACATCCATTTTTCGTTTTATGCTGGAGAATAACCCCCTAAGCGAAGTTTGGGCGAAGTCGGTGATTATGACCTCGACAGCCTTAGTCACACGTGCCTAACGTAACCTACCGTAATTGGCCGAAATTTCAGAAACGGATTTCAGATTCGTGGTCGGCGCAAATAGGATCCGGGGGTTCACCACAGCATAGCGCGGTGGGCCGGCGTGGCGAGTACTACATACAGCGAATGTAAATGCAGCCTTATCTCTTCGTTCCGATTATAGATCCGCGTCTTATGTGCCTCCTAATTTGAGCCACACCCTGGAGTCCCTTCCCCTGCCTAAATTTGTGCTCTCTTCCGCTAACGCGAACGCACAGAACAGAGCTACAGCATTATTTGTTTGTTCTCTTTACTACCAGTGTGCCTTGTCTCGTTTTTTCGCGTTGGTGACACTTTATAAGGCGACCCTACCGGACCCTATTTGCGCCTCGTGATCAGCACCCCAATAACTCCCTGGGCGAAGTTTGGGCGAATTTTTTTCGACCTCTCGTCCTCTGGAGTGCAATAGTGCCTGGTTTTCTGCTGTGTAAAGCTCAAATTTGCTGAGGTCCTAAAAGTGATTTTTGAGTTTGACTGCATCTCAGAAGGAAGGAGGCTGCACCTGCAGTATCACGCGTTGCAGCGAACACACTGCTGCGCATCTCTCGCAACTGGTAATTCCGAGCAGCAATCGCAGAGCAGGCGGAAGTGTGACCGTCACACCTAAGAATGAGAGCCTTTTCAAACAAATTTTGTGATAGCTGTCGGAGTATTGAAGTTCTGACCCCATCCTTATGATATAGGATTAAGGCGTGCATGTGTCTGTCAGCAGTGTGTAGTACTGATCTATGTCACAGTCTCCTTGCTAGGCTGGTGGATGCTATTCAGCGCAGGGAGGTATAATATGCTCATTGACGCAACACTGGGGTAAATACTCCTGAGACAGTGATTTTTTTCGTACTTTTTGTCTATTAAAGCTAACTACTGAGACACAGTTCTAATGCCGTAGTGGGTCATCGCTAGAAAAACGCAGTGTTTCCCTGCATCGGCAATATATGTACACGCTCCGAGAGGAATGCATCTCTAGCCCGTACTGCGCCATTTCATTTCCCTATGCAATCTTCTAGATTTCTATATTTTTTCTCGACTTTCTAAAGTGTAGCATAGTTCTGAGGGAATATGAAAAGTACGAACTAGGAACCGGCGTTTCTCCGCTGTAAACGACTCTTTGGTAACCAACACCTGAGATCTGACTATCCTTTCCGCATATGTTCTTTGGTACTAAGTAGGCTTCTGCCCGCATCGAAATTGCTCGTGCTCGCAGGGAGTCGCAGAACGCGGTTTCTATACCTTCTTCTGCTTAGGCGGATAGCTCTTCTAACTTGGTGATTGTGATGACTCCCCGCTGCGATGTGGATACGAACCTTGCAAGTTTTCCTATTTTTTGAACGAAGACGAGTTGCTTCAGCACTTTCGTCTGCCCTACCGAAATCATCGCGTTCTCCGATCGAGTGGAGGATTTCAAGAAGATCGATGTGGCAGTCCTCGCCTGTTCCACGGACTCTGTCTTCTCCCATTTGGCTTGGATCAATACTGTGTGTTGCTACTTTAAACTCCATTCCGATCCTAAATTGTTTGTGCCGGGGTATTATATGCATCGTAACCTCTGCAGCCTCGCAAGCATGGTGGACTTGGAGACATGAAAATCCCGGTCCTCGCTGACACCAATCACCAGATTGCCAAGGATTATGGTGTGCTGAAGGAGGATGAAGGAATCGCATACAGAGGCAAGTTCTTCTTGAGTGCACCTCCTTTATGAGCCCGACGTTTGCGTTCAGGATTGTTCATCATTGACCCGAAGGGAGTTCTGCGCCAGATCACAATCAATGATCTTCCCGTTGGTCGCTCCGTGGACGAGACCCTCCGCCTAGTTCAGGCATTCCAATACGTTGACAAGGTAGGGATCGCCATCGGTATGAGCAATCAAATAACAGCACAGCTCTTTGCAGCATGGTGAGGTGTGCCCTGCTGGGTGGACTCCTGGAAAGGACACTATCAAGCCCGGCGTCAAGGACAGCAAGGAGTATTTCAGCAAAGCGCACTAACTTCGACTGAACACTTGATATGTGTAACACTCTGCTCCTTATACTTGTGGTATACGTTACCTGTTTCGGTGAGCCCCGTGAATTCCAATAAAATGTGTGTAAACATTGGTTCTTGACATTATGGTTTTCATACGACTGATGGAATAGTAGAGAACATTCTAAGGCGGTTTACTTCCACATCTGCACTATCCGAACAGCTTCGTAGAACTGCCACTATTTTATAGGGTCAAATCCTGACGCGGAATCACCGCTCCTTAATTAGTTCTGACGAAGGCCTAGCATGAGCCATGGCTTGCACAAGGCCCTTTAATTTAATATCCGTGGTCATTTACATCTGCCAAGGGAAGAGTCTCTGACGTATGTCTGAGCGGAGAAATGTATAGTACTGCGAGAGTCAACACCCTTCATATGACAGAAAAACATGCTTTGTTTCGCCGAGTCCTTGAACCTAAAGAGCTATGGGCCCTCGAAGTTGGGTAAAGAACTGCACCGTCAGCGCTAGCCCACGTGTATACGTGCGCGCGCTGGTACGTGGCAAAAAGCCCTGCAGCAAACACATGGATAGAACTGGACACATGGACCCACTAGTTGTATGCTTTACCGACAAGTCTGGCACCAATTCACCAACCACTCCTACAATTTATTTATTTATTTATTACGCCGTTTAAGACAGACGTTATACAGAACTTAAACTACATCAATACAACAGGAACAACAACAGGATACTAGAGCATCTAAAAAGCGGAGGATCAAGTTAGTAAAATGGTTAAATGACTGGAAACGTGGAGAACGCACTACAGGACTTCCTATTTAGCACTGAGTATACAGGGTGCGTAAAAAGTATTAACGCACCTACGTTTTGATTCAGCTCCAGCTTTTTCTTTCTACCCCTCTAGGTTTTTGTGTGTTATTTTTGTTGTCTGTATTGTGCTCAAAAAACACTCACGAAAAAACTGAAGAAACATGATGGTCATCGTTACGGTGGCCCTTTTTTTTGTCTGTTACCCAAAGAGCCGAATACTTCCTTAACAGGAGATTTAGGCGCTGTTCGAAACGGTAGGTGAGGAAAGATGTCAGCAACCCAAACGTCAGCCACGGCTCTGTCATAACAGATGATGATTACAAGAGGTTCACGCACGTTAACGTTCAAATCCGAAATTATCAACCTCTGTCCGATAACGGTAAACAGATAACGCGCGCAGGTGTAGACAGCTTCTCAGACGAGCACAGCTTAAACAAGAATCCGCTGGATTACTCTTTTTAGGCGATTTTGGAGAATGAGGTCTGGGCTACTTTCAACAGAAGTGACCAGTCGCACAAGGCTACCCTGTTCAAAGCACGGAACGAAATGCAAGCAAGTGTTTGCGGCGCGTGCTCATGAATTTTTCCGTCGTTTTCGCTCCTGTATTCACAGTAAAGGAGCCAATGTCAATTACGAGTTATTCTATCGTGTTTGCAAAATCATTTTCCATATTTCTCAAGTGAATATTTTAAAACTTACTGCGCAATACTATTTCCACAACCGTCATTTAGTGCGTCAATACTTTTTACGCACCCTGTAGTCGCTTTTGCTATACGTTTGAAGGAAGGGAGAAAGGTCGGCACAGTCCTCGTCTTACTCCAATTGAGATACTGCAAACCAGAAAAGAATGTGATGTTTTAGGTGATCTAAAAAACAGCTTGTCGGTTCCATCACTAGTGATTGAGGGTCGTAGAGTGTAGAATTTTGTGCAAGAGATTGGGATCAGGTGGTTAATGGTTTATAGACCACAACATATCTCCTTCACCTGAGTGATGGAATTCAAAGATAAACATTCCTAATGCTAGCTCTAGGGATTCTGCCATACAGAAATCCACTATTTCACAATAGAACCTTCCTGGTGAAATTGTTCTGAATCTTCTAAATCATCAGAACATCTTTCTGTTTTGAAGGGGAGAACACGGAACATGAACTCTCGACGAGCGATCTCAATACACCTTGTAGGGTTTTAGAAGGACTTCTTTATCCCTTGTCGTTAGTGCCATAAATATATGGAGGCTAGCCTTTCTGCAAATAGCTTTGAGGACTGAAATCTAGCTTCTCTGTGTAAGACTAGCCTAGGTCCTTAACCTCATTCACTCTATAGATTGGCTGACCCGATACCGAATATGAACAAGGCAGCTCAGAGGAGACAATCCTTAAATAACACGTTCTCTGTAGAGCAAGTGGCAACGGCTAAGTGTTTAGCTTTTCAATGGCCGACTGAACTGCACCGATGTCCTCACCAGAGGAAATTTCTTTGTAAATTTTCAAGTCATCAGCGTACTGCACGGACGTTACGGGCGGAGTGGCGTTCTATCTCCCGCCCTTTAAACCCGGACCGTGGCAAATGTCTGTGTCTTCACTATCTCGTAAGGCAGCCACTGGACTCTCAAGCAAGCCCAGGGGGTTGGAGGTGGGCGGCCAGGGGGACGAGGGGGAAGAACGCTCGACCCCCGGACGTTACGCCTTCTTTCATGAAAAGATCTTCGAGGTCTGCAACGTAAATCTTAAACGAAGTTGGCGAAAGGACGCCACCTTGCGGAAGATCGCTATGCACGCTATGAACATTGGAGAAAGTTCCATATACACACACTTGATGCGTTCTAACGGATAAGAGCTCACGTACCCAACTGATAACTTTATAATGTATTACGAGGACCTTTAAGAGGTGAATCAGTTTAGGATGGCTAACCCTATCAAAAGCCTTAGCGAAGTGAAAATATATCACATCTATGGTTTTATTATTATATCTATAGCCGCAGACCAGTCATTTAGACGTTCCATCATATTAGTCTCGATAGATTTACCGTTTACAAACCCATGTTGAGACGCAGGAAAAATTAAGTTAGAATTCGGGCGCTCAAAAATATGTTCATTCAATGTGTTTTCGAACAATCTGCAAAATATTGAGGTAATACTCACTGGTCTATAATTTGAAGGATCTGAAGCAGGCTCTTCAAAATGAGAGTAACAAAGGAATGTTACACAAAGACGGGATTCCTGAAAAGGTGATAGACTGATTGGAAAGATAAGCCAGGGGAAAGGCAATTGCATGTGCTATGTTCCTAATAAAGGTGAAAAGTATTTCATCGGGAGTAGTACAGCTTGAAGCTGGCCATCTAGAGAGGTGCTCGTAGATGGTAGTAGCCTCGAAATAAGGGTAATCTACCATTTATTTTGAACAAAAAAAAACTAATAGGAGGAAAGGTTCTGTCATCTTTAGAGAACACTTTACAAACGCCTGCAAGGGCATTGGCTTTATCGAAATCTGTGAGAAAATACCGCTTCCACCTTAAGACCGGACAGATGCTGGCCTTTCAGATAATTTACCTTATAGGTATCGAAAGAAGGCACTTCTCTGCTTCGAATTCATAATCTTTCTTTCCACCTTTTTTATGATACTTGTCTAATTCTTTATTGAACCGAGCAGAAAATGCTTTGTAACCAGACCAATCCCCTTTGTTTTGCTTAGCTCCGAAGACAATCCCTATGCCTGGACATATTCTGCAAGTGACGAGGTAAAAACGATCAAATTGTTACACCAGCGATCACGGAACGAACATATCTACAGCATGGTGCAGAATCGTTAGTAACATGTTATACTTCTCTCTAATCCTTCTACCAACTCAAATGAGTCGATCCACAGGACGTTGTACTAATACCTAGTTACCTCAGCATAATTGCACTTGGATAAGAGTTTAAATTATTGGCTGCTGTTCAATTAGCCCGGTACGGATGCGAAACACTATGCTCATGTGGTCACTAATACCAAATGTAGGTTGAAGGAAAAGATCAGTTATTAATTGCGAACTGTTCGTACAAATCAAGTCCAAGACGTGGTTCTCTTTAATAAATTGTTGGAAGTCATGCGACACAAGCATTTCGACGAAACTGTTGCTCCCGTCTAGGGCCGCGTACGTTGCCCAGTTCTGCTCAAGCATGTTAAAATCCCCTGCAATAACAGTAGGTAATTGAGTCCATCAAAGGTAACTGAGTTCTTGAGCTAGCTGCTCCATCAAGTAGGATTCCGATGATGGTGGTCTGTAAACTAATACCATCCCGAACGCACAGTTGTCATAGGAAATGTTCATAGCAAGGGTTTCATACCCATTGTGAACTGCCTCCGATAAAACAAGCGAGTAAGAAATTTTCCTCCTTTAAAGTATGACAACACTACCACCCATTTTTTTGATACGATCGCATCGTAAAATCGAATAATCAATAATCCAATTCCCAGTCATCGCTTGCAAAGAGTGGCGGCTTTTCAACCACGTTTTCGTAGAGGTACACGTCATAATGAGAGCCACATACGAAATTATGATATCGAAATTTTTTGACAACGAACGATCATTAGAGTAGTAGCGTTTAAGAGAAAGAGTCACGAGAACCAGCAT
>OX375866.1:53471174-53514447 GCA_947359475.1 Heligmosomoides polygyrus bakeri | reverse complement strand
GCTCGAGCAAGTCGATGATCAACGGGACGACAGGCGATACAGGTGAATCTCATTTCAATCGACGTAGCCTTTCTGAAGGCAAATAGCATTTGCTTATCAAACTCCGACCTTCGTGTAGAATACCAAAGCATCACATTCTTGTTTACATTACCATTACCACGACTTGGTAACCGGTCCGGTCAATAATGTAAAGTCTCCCATCCTCATATTGCCAAAACAGTATTTGGTCCTACCATATACAGAAAGGGGGCCACCTCGGCGAAAATGCCACTATCTACTATGGAACGACTTCAATTCAAGAAAACAGCGAACAGGAAATCCTTCAAAAAAATGTACGAACTTGACGGCTTAGGAATTTCGCCAGAAGAGTGCCAGAAAAATGGAAAAGCGCTCGAATATCTCTCAGAATACTCAAAGAGGACATCGTTCTACGACGGATTCGTAACGGCACCATTTCCATTGAAAGACAACATTACTCAATTAGAGGATAATTATGGTGTTGCCATTCGGCGACTTGAATCTCTGCAAATCTCACTGCAGGAAAACAGAGAGCAACGTCTCTGGTATCACCTGTATCGCCTGTCGTCCCGTTGATCATCGACTTGCTCGAGCGGGCGCCAGCAGCGTCTTCATTCGTCCCTGTCGCGTGCCAGAGTGCTCCAATGGATCCTCCTCGCTCAAGGGACACGAAGAGCGTCATAGCGGTCGTTCAGGGCTTTAACGAAGAAGTCCGACCGACGCGTTGGTGGGCGTCCTGGTCTTCTCTTGACATCCCGCGGAATCCAGTCGGTGATGGCTCTCGTCCAGCTGGTGTCTGCGAAGCGCATTACGTGGCCGGCCCACCTAATTTTCGACAACTTGGCCCACGCGACGCGTCTCTGATCTTCGAACGTCGGCGAAGCTCGGAACTCCGGAGGCCTTCTCTCACTTGCGTGAGTCGTGTCACTCCGAGCATCGTCCTCTCGATTCCACGCTGCGCGACGCTGATCGCGTGTTCATCCTGCTTTCGTATAGCCCAGGTCTCTGAGGCGTATGTTAGGGCAGGAAGAACGGTAGAGTCGAATAGGTGGGCACGGAGTCGGACGTTCTTCGTCTTCTTCACGACTTCTTCGACGCTCTTGAAAGCTCCCCAAGCCGCTCGTTTCCTACTGCTCAGCTCTGGTGCTAGGTCGTTGGCCATGTTGACTTCGCGACCCAGGCACACATAGCTGGAGCATCTAGAAATGTTCGTTCCGTTGAGCGAGAATGGGGTATTGAAACTTGTCCGTTCCTCATGAACATCGTCTTCGTAAGATTCAGCTGCAGTCCAACGTGCCCACATACACAGTCGAAGTCGGCCAGCATTCGCTCCGCCTGGCTGATGCTCGAGAGTTTCCGGAGACAGACGTCTCTTGGTAGTCTTCAAGCTCTCGGCTCCCTCAGCACTATCGCGGAGATGGCGCACGAAGCGGTCGTATTCCTCGTCGATGTTGTCCATGACGGGATCTTCCCAAAGGCCGGCAAGAAAGGTGTACATGTCCCAGTTGGTGGTTGTTCTGGGACTCCTCTTCCTGAACTTTGCGGCCTTCTTTCCTTGACGCAAAAAACGGAACCTTGCGCGAAGGAGGCGGGGTTCGATCCCGTGTAGAACTTGGGGAGAACGGAAACGTCGGTCAGGCAATACTTGCGGTTGAAGATGATGTGGTCGATCTCGTTGTGGAACTGGCCACCGGTAGATTCTCAGGTCCATCGTAGGGAGGTAGGCTTCTGGAACTGCGAGTTTCCATGGATGGTCTTGGTCGACATGATAAACTCAGACAGCCTTTCACCTTGCTCGTTCCACTCCAAACCGTGGGTTCCAATGTGAAGTTCTTCCGGCGATCTTCGTGGTCCGATCTTGGCGTTGAAGTCGCCGACGATCACCTTGTAGAAGGTGTGATCTTCCTTATAGAACTTCTCCAGCTCCACGTAGAAGGCTTCGACCTCTTCGTCGCCGTAGTCGGATGTTGGTGCACACGCGATTTCCGTCTCGGTCAGCCCGATGACGACGTATTTGATCTTCCTGGCTTGCATCATCAGGTCCTGGACGGATGCTTCCGATGCAAGTGTGCGGGCGTTGTAAGTACAGATCGTCGTCTTAGTCCTTCTCAATTTGCGCAGCCTGGTTAGGCCCTGAGATTTTAGCAGCCTCTCCGTATCCCTCTTAACAAGAGAGCCCGAAGGCTCTCTATCGAGGGAGATCCGTGGGAACTGAGATGAAGATTAACAGTAGGAAACCTATTGACGATGATAGGCTTGATCAGAACGTTCAACTCGAGCTCTTCACCATATACTATGCTCAGTTTGACGCTTCACCTGTATCACCTGTCGTCCCGTTGATCATCGACTTGCTCGAGCGGGTGCCAGCAGCGTCTCCATTCGTCCCTGTCGCGTGCCAGAGTGGTCCAATGGATCCTCCTCGCTCGAGGGACACGAAGAGCGTCATATCGGTCGTTCAGGGCTTTCACGAAGAAGTCCGACCAACGCGTTGGTGGGCGTCCTGGTGTTCTTTTGACATCCCGCGGAATCCAGTCTGTGACGGCTCTCGTCCAGCGGGTGTCTGCGAATCGCATTACGTGGCCGGCCCACCTAATTTTCGACGACTTGGCCCATGCGACAGCGTCTCTGATCTTCGAACGTCGGCGAAGCTCGGAACTCCGGAGGCCTTCTCTCACTTGCGTGAGTCGTGTCACTCCGAGCATCGTCCTCTCGATTCCACGCTGTGCGACGCTGATCGCGTGTTCATCCTGCTTTCGTATAGCCCAGGTCTCTGAGGCGTATGTTAGGGCAGGAAGAACAGTGGAGTCGAATAGGTGGGCACGGAGTCGGACGTTCTTCGTCTTCTTCGCGACTTCTTCGACGCTCTTGAAAGCTCCCCAAGCCGCTCGTTTCCTCCTGCTCAGCTCTGGTGCTAGGTCGTTGGCCATGTTGACTTCGCGACCCAGATACACATAGCTGGAGCATTCGGAGATGTTCGTTCCGTTGAGCGAGAATGGGGCATCAGAAACCCATCCGTTCTTCATGAACATCGTCTTCGTAAGATTCAGCTGCAGTCCAACGCTTCCACATACACGATCGAAGTCGGCCAGCATTCGCTCCGCCTGACTGATGCTCGGTGTTATGAGAACGATGTCGTCAGCGAAGCGAAGATGGTGCAGTTGCCGGCCGTCGACCTTCACTCCCATGTCATCCCATTCTAGTTCGCGCATGACGTTTTCGAGGGTGGCGCTGAAGAGCTTCGGGGATATGGTATCCCCTTGTCGAACCCCTCTCTTCACGTCAATGACGACGTCGTTGTAGAATGGTGAGATCTTGGTCGTGAATCCACTGTACAGCTCTCGAAGGACTCTGATGTACTGAGTAGGAACGCCCTGGGTGAGCAGGGCTTCCATGACCGCTTCAGTCTCGACGGAGTCGAATGCCTTCTTCAGGTCGATGAACGTAAGGCACAGCGGCAGCTTGTACTCTCGCGACACTTCGATGAGCTTCGTAATGGTGTGTATGTGGTCGATCGTGCTGAATCCTCTCCGAAATCCTGCTTGTTCGCATGGCTGTCCTTCGTCCAGCGTTCTACTAATCCTATTCAGGATGACTCGAGTGAACAGCTTGTAGACTACGGACAACAGGCAGATCGGGCGATAGTTGCCAATGTCGTGCACGTCTCCCTTCTTGTACAGCAAGACGGTCTTGCTGGTCTTCCACTGAGATGGAACCTTGCATTCGGACAGGTAGCGTGTGAAGAGCCGCGCCAAGGTGTTGATGAGCGCTGGCGGGAGGTTCTTCAGGTGTTCAGCTCTGATCCTGTCAGAACCGGGTGCTGTACGTTTCTTCACCGACGAGATGGCGTGTCGGATCTCGGAAGGGAGAACAGAGGGGATGACGTATCCATCCTGCGGAAGATGGCATAGGGGCAGGTGGACGTGGCTATCGAAGAGATCGGAGTAGAAGTCGTGGATGACTTTCTCCATGGTCCTTCTGGAAGAGGTGACGGTTCCGTCAGGACGTCGGAGAGCGGTCATCTTGGTCTTGAAGTTGGCGAAGTTCCGGCGGGCATTGCGGATGCTCAGCCCTGCCTCTGCTGCTTCAGCCAACACTTCCGCCCTTCTCTCCTTCAGATCTTCCTTTATCGCCGCTCTGCATAGCTTTGCAAGCTCGGACGTCAGTTGATAGTTGCCTGACGCTCGTGCTGCTCCACGCTGGCGTATCAGCTCGAGAGTTTCCGGAGACAGGCGTCTCTTGGTGGTCTTCAAGCTCTCGGCTCCCTTAGCACTATCGTGGAGATGGTGCACGAAGCGATCGTATTCCTCGTCGACGTTGTCCATGACGGCATCTTCCCAAAGGCCGGCAAGAGAGGTGTAAAGGTCCCAGTTGATGGTCGTTCTGGGACTCCTCTTCTTGAACTTCGCGGCCTTCTCTCCTTGACGCGAAAAGCGGAACCTCGCGCGAAGGAGGCGGTGGTCCGATCCCGTGTAGAACTTGGGGACAACGGAGACATCGGTCAGGCAATACTTACGATTGAAGATGATGTGGTCGATCTCGTTGTGGAACTGGCCACCGGGGGATTCCCAGGTCCATCGTAGGGAGGGAGGCTTCTGGAACTGCGAGTTTCCATGGATGGTCTTGGTCGACATGATAAACTCAGACAGCCTTTCACCTTGCTCGTTCCACTCCAAACCGTGGGTTCCGATGTGAAGTTCTTCCGGCGACCTTCGTGGCCCGATCTTGGCGTTGAAGTCGCCGACGATCACCTTGTAGAAGGTGTGATCTTCCTTATAGAACTTCTCCAGCTCCACGTAGAAGGCCTCGAGGTCTTCGTCGTCGTAGTCGGATGTTGGGGCATACGCGACGAACACAGTCAAGGCTGGCACGGAGCCACATCGCTTCAGTCGCAGACGTCCGATTCGGCTTGTCAGAGACTCGTACGAATCGATGTTCATGGCCAAGTGCGTGTTGACGAGGACACCAACGCCGCCTACTCCCCTGCTGTCGCATGTTCCGAGGAACAGTTCTTCTCCGGAGTCGTAGGCGGCGTGTAGGGGGTGGTGTCTTCTCGTCTCGGTCAGTCCGATGACGTCGTACTTGATCTTCCTGGCTTGCATCATCAGGTCCTCGACGGATGCTTCCGACGCAAGCGTGCGGGCGTTGTAAGTACAAATCGTCATCCTAGTCCTTCTCAGTTTGCGCAGCCTGGTTAGGCCCTGAGATTTTAGCAGCCTCTCCGTACTCGTCCTTCCCATCGCTGCAGAAATGGGGGCTCTTTCGGGGTCAGGGGAATGAGGCCCTTTAGTGCTGCTGTGTTTGACTTCCATACAACACGGGTAGCTAGTCAGGCTCTGTCGTGCGGGCGGGGTACTCCGGGCAGCCAGCCAGACTGCCCGAAGGGACGGGGCGAGACTTAAGGCGGCCTCGAATCGCCTTACATGTACTCCCAGTCTACCGAGTGCAAGCTTTTGGCCGAGCCGACACAGTTACAATCCGCACAGTCACGGACACATCCACGCACACAGTGCACGAACATGCCGCTCCCACGCACAAGGAACGCATCGACCCGACACAGCAGGAGCAAGGAGTCCATCCCCTGCATCCCACCTGCGTCTCTGGGCAGTACACGGTCGCATTTGGTTCGCGTTTAATTCCCCTATCCACCACCCGGGGACGCGCCACGTGGCCCTGCGACAAGCGGCCCGAGATCCCTCTTAACAAGAGAGCCCGAAGGCTCTCTATCGAGGGAGATCCGTGGAGTTTGACGCTTACTACAATCAAAAACGCCCGGTCAAAAAGACGGTTTGCGAGGGAAAAATCCGTCGCAAACGGTCGCTCCTTTAATTTCACGTTGTTTGAGGAACTGTTGGCACTGTTCGATTTGTCTTTTCGAGATCTACAAAATCGTATATAACACTTTACCAGAACACAGCGTTTTCGCCATGGGTGGCCTAAAAAACTGCAGCAGGCTTTTGCGATTGGAGCACCTTATTCTCCAGGACGTGCATGTTTTCGAAGTATCTCAAGCATGGCATACGGTGTCAGTTTTCTGTCATGCCTGGAATGCTCCGGGAGTGCGCCGTGCACAATGTATATAGGATCGAACCTATCAATCGAGTGGGCTCGACAACTGATAGAGTGAGCGTTTGGAGAGTTCTATCATAAATTTTCAATCGCCCTACTAAGGAATTGCCCTAAGGCTGTCCGACTAGCTTTCGGAGTGCGCCGTGAACAACCCATGTAGAATCGAACCTTTTAATCGGGGGGGGGGGGCGACCGCTTGCAAATTGCAAGACGTGTTCGGAGCGCAATAACTCTTGCAAGTTCAAATCGTTTCGGCTGCAACTCGTAAGGCTTGTAGGCAATAAAACGCTCTAGTAGTACACTAAGGTATAACGGTGTAGCTTAGGAAGCGGCAGTGTTACAGGGGTGCGAAAATGCAGGTGAGTTATGTGTGACGCATTTTTTCCGATTTTGGTGGACCACTGCGGGAAGTCCCGGAAATAAAACGGCCTTGAAATGCGTATGCTAGCAGAGCGCTTAAGGGACTTGACGATGACGTGCTCAGAACTCCTCAGCTTCCTAAACTGCCTCAGCTGCCAGTTTAGAGCGGCGGAAGATATCGGTTAGAGTTTCTTGCGCTCTTACTCGCCCAGATTTGAGTGTTCGACAATCGCAATGGTACTGTTTCGTTCAGCATGAAAAGCCCCATTGAACGGTACCAATTTCGACCGATTCTGGAAATATCGATTTGACAGATTCGCATCGAGGACGAGGTCGCCTGAGGACTCTTGAGGCCGCGGCAGACGGACATTGACGTCATTGAAGACCAATATCTTCGAACTCGGTCATGCTTAATACCATTCAATAGAACTCTTCATGCTGAATTGAATGGTATTATTGTGAGTAGGGAAAGCTGTAATGTGGGCGAGTATGAACGAGGAGAACATCGACCGTCCTCGTGCTAAATTGCATTCGCGGGCGTGTTCTGAGCGCGAAAACTCTGTCATGTGTGAACTCTCCGGTTGATGCGTGTATGTTTTGTAGGCAGTAAAATGTTCTAGTAGAGGCCTGAAACACAGCAATGTAGCTTATGATTGTACAAAGTTACAGCAGTGCGAAAATGCAGTTAGCCTTGTGTGACACGATTTTTTCCAATTTCAGTCGAACCCTGCGGGAAGACGCAGAGAGTTAACGGCCTACAAATGCGCAGGCGAGCACAACGCTTAAGATTCTTTACGAAGACATGCTTACATCTCCCTAGCTGATCAAACTGCTCTAGCACTAGCTGCCATTTTAGGGCGGCGGAGCTTTAGCGTTTGAAGTTTCCTGCGCCTTTATTCGCCCACATTTCGCCTTTCGACACCGCATTAGCATCATTAGCTTCAACACGAAAAGCACTAGGAAACGATCTCGATCTCGACCAATTTCTGAAAAATCGATTTTTTAACAATTTCCCATCGAATACGGGGCGCCCCGCTCCGGGTCGAGCGATGACGTCATCGAAAATTGATATTTTCGAAAATGGCCAAATTGTCTCGTCCAAAATCATCTGGGGGTTATTTGGGGCGCGGATTACGAATCCGACGTCCGTTTTTTGAAATTGCGCCGATTTCGGTAGGTTTTGGATTTTCTTCTGGATAATTGGGGGTGGACGGGTAAGGATCACAGATTTTGCTCAAACTTCTATAGGGGCGGGGACTTATTCGGGGTGCCGAACGCAATGCCGAAGTTCATTTGGACGATAACGGCTGGAGACCGCCCATACCGATAACTGAGGGTGATCGGTGATCCTGACCCGACCACCCTCAAACGGGAAGTAACCTACTGAATTTTCAAAAACGGACGTCGGATTCGTGACCAGCGCCCCAAATAATCACCTAGATGATTTTGAACGAAGTTTGAACGAGGAAATTTGGGTAATTTCGAAAATATCTGTTTTCGATGACGTCATCGCCCCGCATGCTCGGTCCAGGGCGCCCATGTCCTCGATGGGAACTTGTCAAAAAATCGATTTGTTTGAAATTGGTCGATGGTGACAGCGTTCGATAGAGCTTCTCGTGGTAAATAAAATGGTGTTATTGGGAGTGTCGAAAACCCAAATATGGGCGAGTAAGAGGACAGGAAACTTCAACCGCTCAGTCCGCCTCCCTAGAATGGCAGATGGGGCTAAGGCAGTTTAGGCAGCTGGGGAGTTGCGAGCATATCGTCTTAAAGCAGCTAGGTGTTCTGCCTGCCTACGCATTTGCATGCCGTTGAGACGTCGTGTCTTCGCGCAATCGGAAAAAAATTGCGTCGCACGAGCCTCACCTGCATTTTCGCAGCGCTGTAGTTTAGTCCATGATTTAGTTCATGAGCTACACCGATGTGCTTTAGAGCACGTTAAGAACCTTGTGCTACCTACAAAGTCCTCGAGTTGCAGCCGAAAAGATTCGAACTTCGTAGAGTTATTACGCTGCGAACAATCAATGAAGTGGGGCGACCGCTCGCCCGCACGTGCATTTGCGAGCGGTCGCCCTACTCCATTGGTAGGTTCTATTCTATATGCATTGTTCACAGCGTACTCTGAAGCGTCCCCGAAACAGGGTACAGCTATTCCTGAGTAGCGCGGCTGGAAATTTCTGATAAAATTCACCAAACGCTCACTCTACAAGCTTTCCCTACACTCAATTGACAGGTTCGTTTCTAAATATATGCATTGTTCACGGCGTACTCTAAAGTTTTGCCGGGACAGAGTACAGCAATTCCTGATTGTGGCGGGTGGAGATTTCTAATCCAATCTAATTTCACATTGTGCATGGCGCACTCTCCCTTCTCGCTTCATAAAACCTCTTCATTTCTATAAGCTGCTGTTAGTGCATGCATTAAAGCATCTAAAGATGGTAAGCTTTGCTGTTTATCACGGCATTTGAGCCGCTTCCACTTAATCGATTGATAGGTTCGGTCTTACATGCATTGTGTACAACGCACTCCAAAGGCTCGTAGGACTGAGTGGAGAAAATCCTAAGTAGGACGACCGGAAATTTCGTGTAAAATTTTCCAAACGGTGCAAGATAGTCTTGAAGGCTTTACATTTTCCATTAAGCGAAGATAGAAACAAAGAGGACATGCTTCCGCGCATTCGATTGATAGGTTCGATCCTATATGTGTTGTGCACGGCGCACTCTCGGAGCACTCCAGGCATGACAGACCACTGACGACGCACGCCATGCTTGAGATACTCCGAAAACACTGCACGTCACATGCACGTCCTGGAGAATAAGGTGCTCTCATCGTAAAAGCCTGCTGCAGTTATTTTTTAGGCCGCCCACGGGGAAAACACGGCTAAAGTTAAAGGAGTTATAAGGAAGCGACGGATTTTTCCGTCGCAAACCGTCTTTTTGACCGCGCGACGCGGGCGATATTGTATGTGACTTTCAAAGCTCCCGGTATGGCCTCCTATGCCCGACATTGTAGAGATTTCGGTAGTTTACTTGGACATGCCTAAGCGATTGGCGAGATACTTTTCAGTCACGGTAAGTTAAGCACTCGTGTCGAAGAGAAAGTATTTTTCATATTCTCCTTTTTTATTGCTCCATACATTTCCCTCAGCTGTCGTTAAGATAAGCTGGGAGAGAGTCGAATCTCTATATGAGGTTGATTTATTGTCTTTGGGACACATCTGAACATTGCTTATGTTTGGCCTAGTTTGTTGTACTTGATTAGGAGAACTGTTGGAAAACATGTTCCCGACGAGGCCTGTTTGGCCACTGATTGTTCGGTCCTGAATGGTTTCTTAGATTATTGCTCCAAGGTGTTTTGTTACTGGCTTGACTACCTTCGTTTTTAAAGCAGAGGCTTATATTATGTTTCTGTCCACATTTAGGACAGTCTGGCTCCTGGCAATCGAAGCTGCTGTGATTTGAATAACAGCACTTCCAGCATCTGCGGCCGTCTGCTAGCGCTTTGCGGCGAGCCCCTTGATCAGTAACCGTTCTACAGGTCATTGATCTATGATTATCTCTGTGGCAGAATAGGCACTGGCCGCCAGAATGTTGCCGCGAAGTTCCGCTTTTGGAGTGTTGACCGTCGTACATTGCTTTGGACGAGTCTGTCCTCGACATAGCCTTTAGCGGCGATCTCTTTCTTTAGATGACCTATTAGGTCGCCGATTGTATGGCTGTCCTGCGTATGATTACATAGTAAGATAGGCTTCAGTACTTCATGAGTAAATTTGGCTAGGATTGTCTCGCACCACATTGGGTCGCAAGTTTTTCGCATCGTAGCCGGCGAATATCATTTGATTGATCAGAATTTGAATCTGTGCGAAAACGGACGAGCAGCTCTCCGGAAAATTGTTTGCTGGCTTCAAATTTACAAGGTTCTGCACTACATGAGGCCTATTTATGGGCTGATTGCACTAGTTCTCTTTCATGGACTGGATGATCCACTCGTAGTTCTGTGGCACTATTTGAATTCCTTTTACAGAACCCTGAACACCCCCTGCACAGCAACCCTGAGCACACCCTGCACAGCACAAGGCTTTCCTTGAGAAGCAGGATCTTCTCCATAACATCGAGATCTCTACTCTTGTGAACGAGGGTCTCAAAGATAGCCCAGTATTCTGGGAAGTCCTCGGCGCTGCCGTAAAAGTTGGGCAATGTCGCCTAAGGTGGCTTTATGGAACGAAATTGCCGTGCATCGATTCAAATTTGCTCTATGACAGCTGAGTTTGAAGCTAACTGCGATAGATGACTATCGCTTGAAACAAGCTCCATTTGATTGGTATTATCTTCCTCGACTACTCGTTCATTGGAGCTATTGGAAGATGCGCTCTGCAGGATAAGAAATATAACCTAATTGCACACTCATTGTATCTCTTACACATTTGGTTTCCTCAAGCCTTATTGTCAGCTTGAAGATTAGATCGTATGCACTGGCGATCTCTTTGTGCAGTTGTGATTCACTCTCCATTTGTTCTATCTCTAGCATAACATCCTTTTTGTCGGACTTATTTTTGCAGTTTCCGTATACCTCTAGTATTGTTGTGAGGATTTCAAGCCTCTCCCTTCCTTCCTTGATTTGATTTACTCCATTCTGTAGGAGCGCAGTAACTGTTTTGCATTGTTCGTAGCTATCTTCATCTACTGTAGGATAGTCTACCTTTTCTGTGTATTCCGTGTATCTCGAGACAGGTTTTTAACGTCGTTGCGCAGTTCATGATAGGTGTTCTTTGGAAGTGCCGCGCCATTTTTTGGAGACTTCCGAGGTTAAAATGCTTATTTCTGCAAAAAATCTCCTCCACGGTGATCTTCTGAACGGGGCCGTGGGTTGGAGCCGTAGAAGTGATGGGTGGATGAGGAAATTCTACTGTAGAGATGATTTCTTCAAAGTAGTCGCACCATCGCTTCAATGCCTTCTTGCGGTCCATAAGAAGATGGACGTTCTCGTCATTGATGCCGAAGAACTTCTCAATATCCTCGGTCTTCCGATGGCGAAACTTTGCCAGTCGGTACAGATACCGCTCACCATCGCGTGACTCCAGCATCTCGTTGACATCTCCATAACGAGTGGCTTTTGCAACAGCCACGGCCTTCTTTCTTCGCTTCTTGGTACTTCCGCCAGTTATCGGCTGTCTTTTCGCCGAGAAACACGTGATAAAGCGACTTCTTCTCTCGCACTTTTGCTTTCATGTCATCTGTCCACAGTCAGGCCTGCTTGTCGACTTTCCGTCGCCCAGGTTTCGTAATGCCGAGTTCCGACTGTGCAGCTTGACGAATCGAGTCGGTCGCCTTCTTCCAAGTTTCGTCGACAGTCGTGACTGCCGGTAACCGCACGCGAGAAATTACAGCTGCTTCCTTCTCTCTCATTCGCCACCACTTGATTCTTGCCGCACCGCATCGCTCGACCTACTTCAGCCTCGGAGGGGCGATCTTCAAAGTGCAGCTCAGCGGTCGGTGCTGTGGGGCGACCGTCTCATACGGCACGATCTTTGCATCTGTAACAAGACTCCGGTCACGATCTCTCACAAGAACAAAGTCTATCTGAGTCTTGATGCTCCCGCTGTAGTATGAGATAAGGTGCGAGTCGCGTTTTCGGAAGACGGTGTTCACAATGGTGAGGCTTTACGATTCCGCATACTCAAGAATGCGCTCACCATCTGCGTTACGCGATCCGTATCCGAAACCACCATGACAGCTGTACCCGTCTTTCGCAGCACCTTCGTGCCCATTAAGGTCACCAGCGGCTATGATGACATCTTTCGACGGTACCTCTGCCGTCTTCTCATCAAGCAGGTTCCAAAACTCGTCCTTGGCTTGATCGGAGCAGCCAGTCTGTGGAGCACACGCAGAGAAGAAGTGATAGATTCGGACCTTAGTGGCGACAACGACCTTCATCAATTGATCGTCAAAGCGTTCGACGCTTACAATCGAGTCACGAAATCATTCGGAGACGATGACTCCAACTCCAGTGGTGGTCCTGCGACTTCCACATAGAACGGCCTTGAAGTCACGTCCTATGTCCCTTGACTTGCGGCACGACCACCTCGTCTCCTGCACCGCACAGAGATCAACTCTTCTACGCTCCAGTACTACAACCAACTCGCACGAGCGGCCCGTCAATGTACCCACATTCAGCGTTGTCACGCGGGTCCTGCTTACGTTACGGGACCTTCGGACTAGCTCAGCTGCCCCCGATGCCGTCTCGCATCAGGGACCCTCGCATACTTCACACGTCTCTGTACGCGCAGTCGCCGGGCTTTGCGAGTGCGCGTACATCGCCACCTATCTGCGCCAATCGTAAATTGTAAATTATACGATGAAATGATCTTTGGATGAATGGTTTCTCAACCTCCCCTTGTCTTCTTCTGACGCTGAAGGAAGCAGTCATGCTCAAACATGAGACTAATGTAGCAGTTTCGAAATAGTCTTGGTCTCACAGCATTATGGTACTGCGACTGTTTCTCCCAATAAGCTTGCTAGCAGTTCGCCGACACCGGAGAACTAGGACTTTTAGTAAGATTGGTGCAAATTAATTTGAGATTATCTCTGAGAGCGCAAAAGAACCGATTCTTCCTAGTGACAGGTCCAAAACTTCCACAGACCTCGTTGTTGTATTGACTGAAATGACATGTTGCACATGTTTCAAAAACACTGTTAAAGTGGATATAAAAGGCCTACTAGGCGCGTCGACTATAGAACAGTGTGCTACAGCTCCATTTGCGCGCTCTTATGCCATGCATCTAATCCGACTTCGCTTCAGTTGTCTTAGGCCTGAGTTATACTCCCGCGGGAGCATCCGCAGAAGGGCGGGAATCGCGCCGAGACTCCTCACCTAGCCAATCGCCGCGCCTCACCACGCCCGCCTCCGCCGTGCACCATTGGTCCGCGGACGTTCCGCGGATGCTCCCGCGGGAGTATAACAGAGGCCTTAGGGGTGCGTTTATTGTGCACGCGGCGCGCGACGCGATGTTATGGTAAGCTCCCACAAGCCGCAAGCACAACTTGCAGCGGTCAGCAGGAGTGGAATGTGGGCGGAGCTGGTCCCCGTCCACGTTCCGCTGCGGCACCATCTCAGACACTCGTTGCGTCGGAGCAGCGTCCCATAACAGCTGTTCCGTCCCAGCCGCGTACCTATTAGGACCTTTGCGTCCTATCCGCGTACTTATCACGGCGTTGCGTAACAGCCCCGTCCCACAAGAGAAGTTTTCGGAAGTTACCGTCTCATCCGCGTCCCGTCTGCGCGTCCGCTCTGGCTTCTTGTGAACTGAACTCACCTCTAGCGGTTTCGGGTGTGCGACTTATCGATTTTTGGGGGGTTGGCCATTTTTGGTTTTTCATTTTTCGGCTCGGAAGGGGGGTCACCTTGTACGGCAGCCCTATACAACGTTCTGTTTTGCACGAAATTAACGAATCTGCACAGCACTTGTGTGCTCTACCCTAGGGGTGAACTGAGGTTGGCCATTTCCAATGTAGTTTGGCAATCATGCGTCTTCCTACACATGATTGCCAAACTACATTGCCAAACTACCAAGGCGGATAACCACTCAGTACCTCGTATATCAGCCGGTAACCTCAGATGTCCTCGGTGTGATACACGTGAATTTTCAGGATATCTACCACTATACAATTGCGGACAAAATGTGCCTTTCAACATGGGATACTGCTGGAGCAGAGGAAGCACAGCCTTCTCCTGCTTCACACAGCGACCATTGCGCGCGTTTCTGGGCGTCCTGATTCCGAATACGTGTCATCGACGTCTGCCGTAAGCATGGAAGGACCACTAAGGGGTGGTGGAGAAGGGAAGTAAGGGGAACCCCTAGCGTGGACCAGGAGAGCTACCAGGAAGGAAAATAACAACCTGGAGGAGGGACCAGGACGGGGAATCCATCACGAAGAGACCAGTAGGGGGTCAAAAGTGGAAACAAGGAAGTGGGCGAGGAGTTGGTTGGGACCAGGAAGGTGGGGCAGAAAAGGTGGAAGACCAGTAAAGGCGGACCAACTGAAGTGATTCCAATCAGACGAATAAACACTGCCACGCGGAATAAGTGGTTGGATGCGAACGAACGCAATGGAGTCACCTCATACTTGGGTAATTAAACCTTTATTTTAATAAACATAAATAAACACGCGCGACCAACGTAACAAGGCATTAAAAGCATCGATGGTAAATCACTATACTGAGATTGCATAGAGTAACATACGAACAAGATATATGAGAGAGAACAAAAAATGAGAACAAGACAAAATCGATTACTACACTAGAACATGCGGAATACAAAAGAGTACAATGAAAACAACGAAGACAACACATTATGAACACAATAAGAACCCCAAGGTACGCGCAAGGAGTAAGACGGGAGAAACCACGACCAAAAACACGCGCAGAACGAAAACCCATCCTAACGACCCTTCCCGGACGCGTGCAGCCGCTCGAATGACCGCAATCCCATGAAGAAGGCTGGAAGCGCTGATTCCTAAGAAGACCCTGAAAATCAGGAAACTCAGAGAAATAGCCCGGGGAGGGAGGAGACCCAGAACGAGCGCGCGGCAGTCGTTCTTGGTCTCCTCCTTGAATGGGGCGCGGAATCTGTCAAAGGAGACGACCTGTCGTCACCAACAATTAGATCCAGTAAGAAGAAACGAGTGAGGGGAACCTGGCGTCCGGATTCGGAAGGCGTGTCAATGATATCCGGAAATACAGGCTGTTGGACATGCGGAGGAGCAACCTGAGAGGAGGAGTACTGCGCAGCACAAGCCGATGGCGTTACTGGACAGTCCGGAGAGTGTTTAAGAATAACGCACGGAAAACAGCTTTATGCCAATAAAGTACGCAGCAGAACCTAGATGTTAGCGAATTTTAAGCTATACAAAAACTACGCAAGTGCGAGCACTTGTTATTACTAAGGCAAGAGATCCATCTAACCGGGAGTTAGTTTTCATGTCGAAGTGATAGCGATATTTCAGATAGATTTTGATCTGAACACCGTGCATAATTTATGCACGAGGAAACCTCGTCGGACGAGGTTCGCACGTGGGTCAACAACTGCCGGCTTGACGCGTGCTTCGACGTTTTCGTCGTCCCCGGTGGATCCGTAATTCACAGTTAGAGCGACATGACGTCGGTACCAGCTCCATTGAGTATTATTGTGCGACAACAGTGTAGTAGCACTTTCTTATATTGTTCTCTAGTGCTATACTACTACGGGGTGCGCCAAAATTATGGCGACAAGGTTTTCAATTCGCCGAGAGAGAAAATGCGGTACTTTCGAGAAACCAACGATGAGATAATGTTTATCAATCTATTGTAAAATATACGCAACATTGAGATTCGAAGCTATTTCCATCGGCATCGACATAGACGTTGAGACGCTTCGGGAAGGCATCGACGGCGGCACGCAAGTAAGGCGCGTTGAGCTCATCCCACGCCTTTCTTCAAAGGGTCCAGGAGGGTGCACGTGGGTCTTCTTGTAGGCCTTAAGTCCCAGTTTACGGAAGATTCTTCTCAACGACGTCTCCATGATGTCCATTTTCCCGACAACCTGCGGACCGAGCGCGCCGGCTTCCTGCGAATTCGTTCACGTACCTTCCTAATGTTGTCCGTAGTTGTCACAGATACGTGTCTTTCCCGTCCGGATCTATCATCCTCGATTCCCAGGTCTTCTTAGCGTCTGATGGACCTATTCATAATACTTTGATGAACTCCAAGACGGTGGTGAATGCAGCGTGCCGAGAAGCCTTGACGGTAAAGCTCAATGATTTAAGAACAGTGGCACGAACGTTTCACTATCTTGAAAAACGACTTATTGTTATGCTTGACTGAAGTGAGCATAAACTAATTGACTCAATAAAAACAATAAGAGCACGAAAAAAAGCAGACGCTCCGAATAAAAGCTCAAATTGTTTGCGCATGTGCTGTCGCCATAATTTTGGC
Organism: Heligmosomoides polygyrus bakeri; assembly: GCA_947359475.1. NCBI lineage: Eukaryota > Metazoa > Nematoda > Chromadorea > Rhabditida > Heligmosomidae > Heligmosomoides > Heligmosomoides polygyrus. The sequence continues at coordinate 53,498,034 of OX375866.1, read as the reverse complement.
GCACCCTGTAATACTGTTAATGCAATTAAGCACTCCAGCAAATTCAGCAAGATATCCATTTTAATTCTAATTCTAATTTTCGCTAATGAGATGAGATGTCCATTATTTGACCTCAAGGAATTGTCTTTGATTGCTTCTAACGTGATGGAAAACAATGAATTTGCTGGAGTGTTTAATAGTATTAACAGTATTAGTGGTATAGCACTAGAGAACAATATAAGAAAGTGCTACTAAACTGTTGTCGCACAATAATACTCAGTGGAGCTGGTACCGACGTCATGTCGCTCTAACGGTGAATTCCGGGGCCACCGGAGACGACGAAAACGTCGAAGCACGCGTCAAGCCGGCAGTTGTTGACCCACGTGCGAAACTCGTTCGACACAAGAGCACACGGCACAGTGGGACGTGACTGGGGGGAACGAATCCACGCGAGCTCATCCGCATTTTGCGTCTCGGCCGCGTCCGACTATCGTCCCGCCCTCGTTCGACTAGCATCCCGCCCGCGATGTAGGAAATTCACGAGACGGTAATGGGACGCGGCTCGGAGGCTCCAGGACCTAACTCCAACGCGACGTCGCGCGCTAGCCGCCCTTCCACGCAATGCCTCAGTGTGGCTGCCGCCCTGCCGCTGCGGAGTGTGCATGCGGCTATATCGATCGCGCGACGGGATGATTCGATATAGGAGCTTACCATTACATCGCGTTGCGCGTCGCGTGCACACTAAACGATGCCATAGCAATTCCCCAAGCGAATCGGTGGATCAGCAGGGTGCGACGCTGCTTCACAGGTGGCTGGCCCAGATTTTCTACTCCGTGCTATGCACTATTTTTGCATTTTCTCATGACCGCCGTCTCCTTTACAAGTTGCTTCCTACACATCTGGTAACATTTACTAGGCTGTCGCAAAATTAATCGCAGAGACGGACAGCTTGCTTCAAACTGTTATAACTCTGCTTAATCACAGCTTTATTAATCGAACTAACAAGGGAACTGTCTGAACGGGACGCCGGAACGGCAAGAACGAGTACTATAGGGAGAATCCCCGTCCTCCAAATAGTAACAGAACATGTTTTGCTTCTGCCGAATCCTTGAGGCAAACGAGTACGAGGTTGTTATGGTTAAGGGTCCGCAGAGCGAGCTCTTCACGGCAGCGCAGGATCCCGTTGTCGTGGACTGGGTGGCGCAGTGGTAGAGGGCACGCCTCATGTTTGTGAAGCCTTGGGTTCGGTTCCCATGCTACGTCACGTTTTTGCACTTTTACCATAGTATCGGATTTCCATAGAGATTTCCGTATCCTAACTGCTTTTGGAGTTTGCTACGGTAAGATGCTTTTATTACTTATTATTCGTCGACATCTCGTAATTCACCAGCAATGCCCAAAATATGCCAGATGCGATTTTGTATGAAACTTTTACTCCAATAAATTCTTCTCATTGTCAATGTATGAAATTTTGACACAGGAACGACATGAAACAGCGGCAGAATGTCAGAAAAATGCTTCAAATGCAATTTATTAGGGTCGGAAGTGGAGAAGTTGGAGGTAGTGGAAGAAGAGGACCAAGAGTTTCAACCAGAAGAGGATTGTGCCGGACTCACGACATCAGTAACCAGTGGGCACTATCACGTTTTCGAGAGGACAGACCGTTTCGGAGGAAAAGGTTTGGTTATACTAGAACTGTTATACTATACAAGTTTGAGAAATGGGGAAAGTGGACTGTATCGCGATTCCAGGCTTGGACTGCAGGGAGTACCACTGGGCAGGAACTGTGAAGCAATCTCGCACCAGAGAAGGTACTAGCCACTGATTTCTTTGAAAAAATGAAAATGAAGCATCACCACCAACATCATCATCACCAACATCTTGGTTGCTTCGAAAACCAAGTGGAATGGCATTCCCGGAAGACTTCGGCCCATGTGATGAGTCAGGATGTGAAGAAACGGTAGCCTTCATACGTTGCCCCTACTGCGATCAGTCTTATTGTTTTGTGCACTTTGTGCCTGTATATCATTGGTGGTGAAGTTATTTCATAAATATGTCTTATATAATCGCATTTGGCATATTTCGGACATTGCTGGTGAATTACGAGGTGTCGAAAAAATAAGTAATAAAAAAATCTTACTGTAGCAAACTCCAAAAACAGTTCGGATATGGAAATCTCTATGGAAATCCGATACTATGGTAAAAGTGCAAAAACACGACGTAGCACGGGAACCGAACCCTAGACCCCATGAACATGAGGCGTGCCCTCTACCACTGCCTCACCCAGTCCACGACACCGGTAACTTGCGCTGCCGTGAAGAGCTTGCTCTGCGTACCCTTAACCATTGCACCCCTCTTTGCCTCAAGGATTCGGCAAAAACAAAACACGTTCTGTTACTATTTGGAGGACGGGGATTCTCCCTATAGTACTCGCTCTTGCCGTCCCGGCGTACCGTTCAGACAGTTCCCTTGTAAGAACTACCAGGATGTACGCATTTTTGACAACGAACTGGTAATGAACCTAATCCTTTGCAATAAAACTTAGATCACAGGGATTAACGAAATCAAGTAGGACACATTCAACATCGGCCAAATTACAGAATAGTTTTTGACTCAACTGAGAATCGAGAGCTCGGAAAAAGTGATATCAGTGGGGGGGGGGGGGGGAGCTCGGGATAATATGCTGGGTGAGTGAGAACTTCCCAGCATATTATCCCGAGCTTCCCCCCCCCCCCACTGATTCTCATTTGAGTCAGAAACTATTCTGTGATTTGGCCGATGTTGAATGTGTCCTACTTGATATTTCATTAATCCCTGTGATCCCAGTTTTATTGCAAAGGATTAGATTACCTGTTCGTTGTCAAAAATGCGTACATCCTGGTGGTTCTTAGTTCGATTAATAAAGTTGTGTTTAAGCAGAGTTGGCAGAGAACTTCGATACCTAGATGGGTCAATTTTCGCCGAGTGATTTGTGAGGTGTGTGACCTTGCCACACACCTCACAAATCACTCGGCGAAAACTGCAACAGAAACGGTCCCCCTCTATTCACCACGGCCGGCTACGATTTTCGCAACTTCTCATACATTTTCCTAAACAACAGCAGCAAGACTGCCTTACCAGATTGCAAAAAGCTGTAATAGATCAGTCCTTTACAACACCGGAGTCGAAGCGTGGGCGCTGCTCACCAGAAAATAAGCATAACTTTTTTTAGGGTGAATGTCGGATTTAGGAAAGGATGTTGGAGGAGCACACTTATCTATCCAGACAAATTCCCACTTCCTGTTGTCGAAAAGGACCAATCTTTCATCTACTGTTACAGTTATAGTACGGCTTGCAAAAGGCTCGTTTTTAAAGCGAACTAGAAGGTTGGAGCAAGCGTCAAAACGTGCCAGACGCTGCCCATCGGTGAGCTCATGAGGCACCCACTTCGACCTTGCCCTTGCCGATTATCGCCAAATATCTTGCTACTGTACTATGATGTACGCCAAGGTCCTCTGTTAACCTGCGTGTATTCGTCCTAGTGAGAGAGCCTTCCCTGGTGAGTAAGGTGCACTTGCAGTCACAGTTCCTGGCAGCAGAAATCGCCAGATAGCAGCAGTGCTGCCGAAAAACAGTCGTTCTGCGTGGCCTGATTGATGAAGGTTCATCCGTCCCCTACATCAATTGTTCCACTGCATACGATTGATACCGAAGAACGGGAGCGGCACGAAGAGGTCGTCGTGACCGCTTGTTACCGAAGGGCTTGCGCTCTCCCTTCCTTCCATGGTAAAACGATCTCCTAGGAATCTCCTTGCAAAAGCGGGAGAGCTCCATGTATGCGTTACTAAATCAAATGAGCAGAAGCTGCGATCAAACTCTTGCGAAAGACGGACATTAATTCATACTCCGCTTTCCCGTTAGGGACTCTAGCCGTTACAACACCAAGGAGAAACCCTCTTTGCTGTATTAAGGCTCCCCAACTATTGTGCAAGCCGATGAGCAGCTACGACATTTCTTCCAGCGCAGACAACTAGGCACTCGCCACGGTGCTTTCTTATTCATGGGAAAGTGGGGATTGCGTCGGGCAACACTTTCTACGGCATAAGTTATGCGTATGTACATAATCGAGAATACGTTATACAGAAGGCGAAGAGAATAAGGGAGATTTAGGTAAATCGTGAGCCGTCACACCTGCGTCGTTAAAAACGGTTGATGCAGTTCCAAGCGGTCCATGCTGCACAGACTATAGCGGCCAGCCCGGCTTCGGTTTCATATCTCTTCAAGGTGCTTCGTCGTAAAACCCACCGTCCTCGATTGATCTGAGAGATCTTGCAGTGGATTTGAGGACCGGGTTGCTGTAGATCCTAGATGAGAGACAGGTGGCCGTAGCACAGCTGGGCCTGCATCTAATCCGCTCCCTCTTATAAAGCAGCTGCGCAGCCCTCTCGACCCGCCGTATAGCATGTGGCCGCCTGCTGACCAAGCATCTCCGATTCGAAACCATACCAGATGGGCCTACTGCACCATCTAGCTATTGAGCTGAGGGTCCCGCCTCCGGATTTGAGAGGGAGGTTAGTGGTGGGTGTTGGTCCGGCCCGCCAGGCTGGTGAATGTTTGCCTCCTCCTGGATTTATTTATGTAATGTGTAATTATTAATAAAAGTATGTAAGACTTCTCGAGTTTTGTTCTGTAGTCATAAACTAATCATGTACCTACAGCTAATGTCCTCGAGCATCCCCACCGCTACACTAAAATAAATCAGTGGGAGCTCGAAGATATTACATGGAGGGCCCACTCGAACTTTCATAGTCCAGAACGTAACATCGGAGTCACAACTTGTTTACTTTTGCACTTTTACCACTCTTGCTTAATTTGTCCCCAATTTTGATTGTTAGGGTCGTAGAAACTACTCATTTCTACGGCTGGACATTGCAATAGAATAATTTTCTTATCCCCCACTTTTGCTGGTTAAGTTTTTAGGAATTTATTTATTTATTTATTTATTTAGTTATTTATTGACGTGTAACATAAAGACACGTGATAATCGATCGAAAAAGGACATGTCAGAGATGAACATCAGACAAACAGTAACACTTAGAAAAACCAATATGAGGAGGCGGAGAGAAGAAAAGAGAATTTACTTAGCCTTGATGGAATAAAATAAGTAATTGAAACTGATTGAAAAACAAAACTGAACGGAGTAGGGTCCATCAAATTTAACGAAACATTTTGCGAATAATAAGATTTTGAAAAGCTTGAAGAGACAGTCCTGGATATCTTCCTCTTCACTAAGTAACTTGTTGAACTCCCGAAGGTTTCTATACGTAAAGAAATTTGACCAAATCTGGGATTTTGCCACAGGGATATAAAGTCTGAGCCTACCGCTTCTTCATGTCGTCAGTGGTGCAAAAAAAAAGCTACTGGATCAATTGAAACTCTTTTTGTCAGGATCTTAAACATCATAATCAGATCTACTTTCCTACATCTGTTCTGAAGAGTTTGAAGGCCAAGGTCTCTTACCCTCCTAATGCCATTTGGAACGGCTTTATAATCTCTCTCAAAACATCTCACATATAGCTTCCGAGTAAAATTATTTTGGACACTTTCTGGCAGCTCTATGTCTTTCTTTTTAAATGGGTTACATAATGTTATTCCAAACTCCACTATAGGGCGAACCTAGGATTTGAAAGCTTGTAAAAGTAATTTGGATTCATTCATACGCAGAATCTTGAACAACAAATAGGTCTTATAATTTGCTTTCTTCACTAGTGCACTGTAGTAGTTGTTAAATTCGAGATTGTGCGATATCAAAAAGCCTAAGTCGCGAACGTCCTTGACGGGTTGTAGAGTAGATTCCTGTAAGTTGTATAATATCGTGTGATCTTTGCCTCGGGGTGCAACTATGAGATATTTGGTCTTTTCCGCAGAAAGGGGTAGTTCCCAGTCCCTAGACCATTGATCCATGTATTTAATTGCTGCCTGTAGGGAGTCTGAATCTGCTTTCCTTTTAATAGACTTATAAATTTTTATATCGTCAGCATAAGCCTTGCAGGAGACACAAAATCGCGAAATTTCAACAGGGAGTTCATAAGTATGAATAACAAACAGCAATGGAGAACTCCACCTTGTGGAACGCCACCGTAAGTTGAAAAGATCGACGAGAATTTGTCTTTAACCCTGACTTGGAACGTTCTGCCCGATAAAAATTCTTTCACCCATCTGACAACCATTGGATGTATTCCTATCATATTCATGTTTAAAAGTAGTTTAGGTATAATCTCTCTCAAAACATCTCATATATAGCTTCCGAGTGAAATTATTTTGGACACTTTCTAGCGGTTCTATATCTTTCTTTTTAAATGGGTTACATATTTATTCCAAACTCAACTATAGGGCAAACGTAGGATTTGTGAGCTTGTAGAAGTAATTTGGGTATTATAGGAATTGATTATTTTTACAACATCGCACTGCATTAGGTCTCGTAATTTTAACGCTTTTGATAGAAACCGTTTTAGAACTTAAAAAAAATAATAGTAACAATTTTTTTCGTTCCACAACATTTTTTCTTTACCGTATTCTCAACAGGAGGCTCTTAAGTATAAAACCGTATACATTTTATATTCATACCTCCTTCCTTCTTCTGACGTTCCATTTATAGAAGGAAAATTTCATTTCTTCAAATCCATATCATACTTTTCCTGACGCAAGCCGTATTTTTTAAATTTTTTTAGAAAACTCATCGCCTTATTCTGTTTGAATACTCTGAGTCCATTCTCGGTTAAGAAAAATAGCAACTTTGAATCCTTTCTCGGTAAAGAAAAGAAACATGCCAATGACAAAAAGAAATGCGCTAGAATTATGAATCAGAGAAGAAACGTACGTACGTAGTCATTGCTCCACAAATGTTCAAAGTGAGCGCCGGCATATTGCAAAAGCGCCAACAAAAATAAAAGGCAAAAACACTAAAATATGATACTGGAATACACCTGATAAAACACTTCCACTCTCGATTGTCCTCATTTTTCTTCCATTCTCCACAGGGGTACTAACACGCCTTTAGAGCTAGGTACAAAAGTACGCTCAACACCATCAACTAACAAGGAAAGGTTCCCAACTCATGGTGAGCTCTTGCAATGCTATTTTGGCAGGATGTAGGGCCTTGTGAGTGGAGTCCAGAACAACAGTCAGTTTTTGCTGAACGCTTCTTTAAAGACCAGAAAAGGAGGTCTGAAAGCAACTACTATCAACCTCTACGACACACCACGAGATGTGCCTCGGTGGCGAAGCCGGTAACACTACCGCCTCATAGGAGACCACCGGCGGGTTTTCCAGTTTGAGTCCGAGTGCTGCCACGATTTTTACACGTATTAGTTTGTTGTTATTACACGCTCTTATGATCACAGGAGTCAATTTTAGACCACCAATGCTTACAACAAACCAAGGCTTTCTATATGCGCCTTCATATGTGCTGGTTTTTCAGCTGCGCATATCCGTACCACCACCATATCATAGCGTATCACCAACGATACCGTAACTGCACACAAATACGCTTATCTTACGGTTGAATATTATGAACAATATCGGTAGACAAATGCATTAAAAATGTCGTTCTCACCGGGACGTGCTGTTGGCCGACTACTTTTCAACTTCACACCGGATTTCAGTTCTCCGACAAGGAGAGAGAGTTCAGTTTAGAAGAGTATAGTGAAAATGGGACCTTCCACACGTATCGTCCAGTTGGTTCGATAAGGTGCGTTTCGATGAGGAGGTGGATGTCAACTGGATACCTGATGATGACTGTGAGGAGGAAGACAACAGTGAGCAATTACCGTTAGAGAAATCAGTCCTCTTTGACGGCAAGCACGTTTCGGGAGAAAAATTCCCGTGAAAAAGCATCTTCTTGTGATTTCCCACAGCACTGGTTGTAGTTCGTACGCAGCAGTCCCTTATTTTCTATCGTTTGGCAGAGGAAGAATATTGCTCTCTTTCGCTTCAGTGTTTGTGCCGCGTCTGTCATACGCGTGGGTGGCAGCTGGTTACGTCGATGTTCATCCACGACCCTTTTCTATACTCACAGATTACGGTTCAACGAAAAAATTGAAGGTTAAACTTCGGTAGATCCATTTTCGGCGTCACTAGTTACATTCCTCAACTAAAAAATGTGTCGCGCCGTAACTGCGAAAATTGAGTAACAATCGATCCATTTCACTATTTTGAAAACAGCTTCAAAAAAGTTTATTATGTAATGCAATAACTGCCAATCCAAATGACGTCTGCATTCCGTAGAAGAAGCGGCTGAAACTGGAGTGCACAACAGCACAGCTTTTATTCAGCACTTCTTCAAAAATCATGTCTTTCCTACGCGATCTTCCATGCGATCAAGTGAGGTCATGCTCAAAATTTTTTTAAATAACGATTTTTTAAATCTGAAGGGAACAATGTCTAGAGCTAAGATGTAGCTTTAGAAAACGGTCATTTCTATTAAATATTGGGTTGGCAACTAATTTCGTGGACTCTCAAGAATCTTCAGCAAAACTCTTTATTAACAAATAACTAATGACAATCTTTAATTAAAATGAGATCCCTCAGAACGCAGAAGTGCTTCTCATATATCAGGTAGCTGGTCTATCCCACGGCCATAGAGTTATTGTGCTTTTAAGGACAAGAATCTTTGGAGGTGCATTTTGACACGGTCCACATTATTCAATCGTCTTCCAACCAAGAAGTACTGCACCGAACTAAAAATGTGGTAGTCACTCGGCGCAAGGTCTGGACTGTAAGGTGGATGATGACGCTCCCAGTCAAGGTCTTCCTATTTTTTGAGACGCCCGGTTCGCTACGTTCCCTCCGTTTGGTAGTGTCAAGAAGGTATTAACTTCTGGGAGCTCGTCAAGAACGGTTCCAGCATTAATGCTGTAATCTACTCTTCTCAACCTAGCCGCGCGCAGGCTGAACTCCGCTGGAATCGGTTCAGACAGATTTTCAGGAGCAGAATTATCTATCAGCAAGATAACGCCAGATCACACGTTACGAATCGGGAGCTTCAAAAAATCGAAGACCTTAGCTGGGAGCGTCTAACTCACCCACCTTAGAGCACAGGCCGTGTGCCAAATGACTAGCACCGTTACAGCCCGCTGCAGCACTTCTTGGTTGGAGGACGACTTATTAATGTGGACCATGTCAAAATGCACCAACAAGGATTCTTGGCTGCAAAAGCACAAGAATTCTACAGCTGTGGGAAGGGCCAGGTAGCTGATAAATGGGAAGCAGTCCCACGTTCCAACAGATCTTACTTTGGTTGAAAACTGTTATTTGTTATTTGTTTATGAACACTTTTGTTGAAGGCGCTTGAGAGTCCACGAAATTAGTTGCCAACCTAATATATACTCAAAAACCAAGTCTTTCCTGAGCGATCTTCCTTGTGATCAGGTGAGGCCCTGCTCAATTTTTTTTCAAAAATAAATATTTTCACACGTGAATGAAACACTGTCTAGTGCTGAGATATAGCCTTACGAAAGCTCAATCTTTGGTTGATACATAATAAAAAATGCAGCTCATGTGGAGCTGTTTTCGGTGAGATCAAGAAGGATGGACCACTGATCGATCGCTAATCAACGTGATTAGAAGGTGCTATACTTGTGCTTTGTGACAGATTCAGTTTTGAGGTTTATGTAGACGCGGATGGCTTTCAAAAAACTAGAAAAAACTCTTTCTGAAAACGACAAAACCGCCTTTCAATAATTCATGCGCATCAATTCTTTATTTTTGAAAAAAGTAAATTTTTGAGCGCGACCTCACCTGATAGCGAGGAAGATCGCTTAGGAAAGACTTGATTCTTTGAAGAAGTGCTAAATGAAAGCTGTGCTGTTGTAGACTCCAGTTTTAGCTGCAGTGGTAGCTTTGTTCAAAAAATATTTCATTTTTGGAAAAATCCAGGATAGGAAAACCACTCCACCTGATCGGATGAAAGGTTGGAGCCCAATTTTTTCTGCTATAAATTGAAGGTTAAACTTCGGTAAGATCCATTTCGGCGTCACTAGTTACATCCCTCAACTAAACCGCCTTTCAATTATTCATGCGCATCAATTCTTTATTTTTGAAAAAAGTAAATTTTTGAGCACGACCTCACCTGATAGCGAGGAAGATCGCTTAGGAGAGACTTGATTCTTTGAAGAAGTGCTAAATGAAAGCTGTGCTGTTGTAGACTCCAGTTTCAGCTGCAGTGGTAGCTTTGTTCAGAAAATATTTCATTTTTGGAAAAATCCAGGATAGGAAAACCACTCCACCTGATCGGATGAAAGGTTGGAGCCCAATTTTTTCTGCTATAAATTGAAGGTTAAACTTCAGTAAGATCCATTTCGGCGTCACTATTACATCCCTCAACTAAAAAATATGTCGCGCCGTAACTGCGAAAATTGAGTAACAATCGATCCATTTCAGCTATTTTGAAAACAGCTTCAAAAAAGTTTATTATTTAATCGTAGAATAACTACTCGAATTCTTGTTAGATGCAGTTTCAAATCCAAATGACGTCCTCTTCCCGTAGAAGAAGCGGTGCTCATGATATCGCCATGTCGTTACTATGCCTGAGAAATCTTCATTGATTTATCTGCGTCAAAACTTTATTAATTGAATATTAATAATTATTTTTCCTTTTTTCACATTTTCTAGAATTGTTTGCAACACAAGGGACAACCTAACATTGAAATCCATTGACTTTCTCGGGGGGGGGGGGGAGGGGGAGGGTCATACCAAGACCCTTCCGGAGGGGGGGGGGGGGGTAAGGGTCGTAAAATTTTGGTAGAAATCGCAGCCCACGCTTGAGACTGAGCGGAGCGTTTGTTAACTAAGTGCGAGTGGAAAGACTCAATTTGTTTCAATCAAATGAAGGAAAGCGGCGAATGTTATAGATCAAAAGCTTACTCCACACTTTGAATTCATAACGGAATATTTCTACAAGAGAGAAAACTGTGCGCGTATACAAATCGTAGGTTCGGAAATTGCATAAAACTTGTACAACAACATAACAGAGAAAAGCTTGGAAGAAGTCAGAGAATAAATATGGTCGAGACAAGATTTCGACTCAATACGTGGAGAATCCTCCTACATATAAAAGAGTAGTGTGTGTGTGTGTGTGCTTTCCTGTTTCCGTCCGTCCGTTACAACTGGAGTGAGGGCATTGCGTATTGCTGATCAGGGGTATTCGAGGTCGCTGAATGCGAATCTGAAGTTCGTTTTTGAAGTTTCAATCGGCATCAATCGATATTGATCAAATTATCGATTTTTTGTGGATGTTGTCCAAGCGGTCCGAAACATCAGCCCTGGGGGTAGTCGAGGTCGCTGAAGGGTAGCCGCTGAATGTTTATATTCATAGTCTCTACAAGCATTTTAATATACTCGCCTGGTTATAATGGAATGATGATTTTCTAAATATTTCATATCAGTGAAAAATGTAGGATTTTTTTCAGCGTGACGTCACTATATTAGCGGAACAATTAGGTGTAGATTTATAATTGGTCGGCTCAATCTTTTCTGAGTAGCAATCAATATCTCTGGAGTAGCGGCCTCTCTTCGAGACCCTTTCCAACTTGCGCCACTCGTCGTAATCAACACGTTGACGACAAGAGGGATTTTCGCGTGTCTCTCCCGTGGGACGAAGCGCACTACATAAGTATGAGACGAGATCCTGTGACCCAAGCTTCTTCTAAAGGATAATTTGGGATGAAGAAAACGATGGTGGTGTCTGTTTGGACGGTTATGCAAACTTATCTCCCAAATCGGTAACTAGAGTGATCGTGTCAGACTCACCGTTGTACTGTACTTCGTCTAAAGGGTTATTGGAGGTGCTGGTCACGAAAACCACTCTCCTTTCAAATATCGCCAACTACGATAGGTAGCTGTATGTAAGCTAAGTGGGCTACGTGAACTACGTGATGTGGTTGGGAGACGATATGACGGGGACAGGGTCACCGATCAAGCCAGAAATTTGTCTAACCAGGATACTATCTCAACGGTAGGTCGGAACGGCGCAAATGTTGTATATGGGCAGAACCGCCTCTCTCTGGGTAGTTACAAACTGCAGGTAGCTCGACCCCAATACAACTCTGCGTAGAGTTAAGGGCGACGGAAGTCGCGTGCTGGCGCCTTATTGATTCACGTGCTCCACAGCTGACGGGCGCGCGCGGAATGAGGGCTCGTATCGCGACTCAGCGCAGTGCGCAGGTGGCGTAGTAGGGAAGAGCTCGGGCTCGGGAACGGGAGGTCATGTGTTTGGATCCCGCAGGCTGCGTTTGTTTTGCACTTTTGCAAAACCTATGTTTATCATATAGGCAATCCACCTAGGGGGTATTATAGTGTGTTATAGAGCATGCTTGCATATAACATACCACCATACCGTTAACAAGGGTGGTCCAGGCAAGGTCACCGATTTCGCTGAAACTTTGTCTAGGGGGTTATTTCGGGTGCTGATCACGAATCTGACATCCGTTTTTCACGATTCGGCTGGATAATATAGACACAGGAAGGCACAGGATTACATTCAGAAAATTTCTGCCGGTGAAGGCAGAGTGGTATGTTATATGTAAACATGCTCTATAACACACTATAATACCCCTAGGTGGATTACCTATATGATAAACATGAACTGCGGGATCCAAACCCCGGCCCCTCGTTCACGAGCCTGAGTTCTCCCCTACTACGCCACCTGTGCACTGCGCTGATTCGCGATACGAGCCCTCATCCCGCGCGCGCCCGTCAGTGTAGAGCACGTATCAACAGGGCGCCAACACGCGACTTCCGTCGCCCCTAAGGCCTATGGTATACTCCCGTCCGCTGCCGCGACGCGGGAGTGCACAGCGACGCGATGGCTCGCGATGCGCGTCGCGAGCCGTCGCCGTCGCTGAGGCTGACATAGTTCACGCAGTTCTGCAGACGGAGACTTTTGCAGAATTTTAGCGAATCAGCTGATTCAGCGCATTTTTTTCCGGATTCCTTGTTTTCTTAGCCTTTTCGTTCGTGATTTCGCGTTTTTTTCCGTTTTATCGCCTTCTGATCCGTATGCTGTCGTAGGGCTGTTGCTTTCAATGGTATTTCGTGGATGTCGTGTTTTACAAGGGGGGTTTCCGTCATGCCTGTGTCGACTCATGCATTTCTTTTGTTCCTCATGCAATCCACAGGCACGAAACGTCCCAGCTGTGGCCCAATTTTTCAAAAGTGGTGTTTTACAAGGGGGGTTTCCGTCATGCCTGTGTCGACTCATGCATTTCTTTTGTTCCTCATGCAATCCACAGGCATGGAAACCCACGTTTCTGTGCTCGACACGACACGAGAGGCTTCTCGTGACGTGTCCAGCAGGGAAACGTCCCAGCTGTGGCCCAATTTTTCAAAAGTGGTGTTTTACAAGGGGGGTTTCCGCCATGCCTGTGTCGATTCATGCATTTCTTTCGTTCCTCATGCTATCCACAGGCACGGGTCGATTGTTATGTCTTATACGTCTGCTTTTTAGAAGCGGTACGGTATGAGTGGAGGAGACTATGTCACTGTTTTGCAAGAATCGGCACAAAAGAGGGGGAAAACGGCCAAGAAAAACATCGCATCCGAAAAGCAGCAGTTCATTTGGCACATTTCTGTGCCGGACATGCCAGCAGAACCTCCCTGAGACTTGTCCGGCACAGAAGTGTGGATTTCTGTGCCGTCGAGGAGGTTCACAGGCGAAACAAATGCGATTATCGGCACAAAAGTGAGAAAATCGGCCTTGAAAAACACCTCCTCAAAAAACGAGTCGTTCAAGCCGTCGAGAAAACCCAAAATGAGTCATGAGTCATGGTGAGTCATGGTCACGAACCAATGAAGTGTCGAAATAAGTGAGCTGAAGTGCATAGAATAGGGCACGACAGCGCTCCCTCCTCCGCGACCATCGCTGCCCGTCGCACGGGAGTATGTTTCACTCCCGCGACGCGGAGGTATAACACCCCTCTGCGATGCATCGCGGGAGCGATGGCGCGTCAACCGGCAACCGCGCCCCACTGCGCCGTCCGCCACTGCAGCGAGGGCGCGCCGTTGACAGTTGCCCCGCGCCCGTCGCTGGAGCGACGCGGGAGTATACCATAGGCCTAACCCTCCCCCCCTCCTCCCCGGAGAGACGGTGTCGCGAGTGCGTGCTGATAGGGGTGGAGACTCTGCGTCTCTTACCAGTGCGCGCTGTTTCGCAAGACCTTGGGTGATTAAAACTTAATATAACGGGCTTATAAGCCATTTTCGCTATAAATGACTATGATATTCATTCTTCCCATGGCATATTAATCCTAGTAGACCTATTTCGAACAAGATTTAGTGCGGCACAAAAACTAAACTAGTGCCGACAAGACACTGCGAACATCATACACTGTCTTGGAACGAGACTCTATCCTCTTTTCTCTCTAATAGGATGTTTCACCATCATTTTTTTTGGGTTTTAACCTGCAGATGAACTTCGCTAGTTCTGTTTGCTTCACCTCGTTTGACTTAGTTAAGGTCTCTCACCACTCCTGATCGTTCAGTTCAGAAGCCCTCGTATTTTTCCATAGGACTGCGTGGGTGAACCACTGAAGAGACATTGTATCCCGCCATAATTGCGTTGAGTTCCCCACTTCTCCAATTGTTTGGATGGTAGGCCGAGTGGCGACATCGCGCTGTAGCACGCTAAGCGCATCGGACAACTCGTCCGCGTTCTTCCCATGGCTAGAGATGGCCCTGCCTGCAGCGCCGCACCGTGACCGCACGCATGACCGCGAGTGAGTATCGTTGCTCGCAGCCCAGGGGCCGTGTGCTCGTCCCCGTATGCTCGTCTACCCCCGAGTCTCTCCCAATGGGTGATTGGGGCATGATACGATATGTTGATATTGATTGATTTTCCCCCAACGGGGGAACACGAGCATACGGCCCCAGAGGAGGATTGCACTTCTGTCTTAAGGCTCGTGCACAGTTTCACTGCGCTGTGGCACCGCGCTGAGAGGTTCATTTTTTGCCACATCCCCCACGTCGGCGCGGTGCGGTAGCGCTGCGTAGCTGGAAGGTTGCCAGCAGAGGCGCGCATGGTACGCAATCCCGCGAGCCACACGCCACACCACGGCACAGCGCGGTGAATATGGGAGCTCCAATTCCCTCAGCGCAGTGACACCGCGCGGTGCCACTGCGCGGTGAGTGTGCATGGCCCCTCACCGCGCTGTGGCTCCGCGCTGTGGCACAGCGCAGTGAACCGCCTATGCTACAACATGGATGGTTCACTGCGCTGCCGAACTGTGCACGAGCCTTTAAGTCACCTTTTCCCAAATTCATCACACTTTAAGTCTCAAAGCACAACGACTGAACCGAAATATCAGACATCCATATGTGGTGTAGCTGCGGAGAGACATTTAAGTTTGTGGTGGCTAGGTAGGGCGAACCGGGACAAACCACTCATCTAGCGACTTGCACTCAGCTCTGCTTTCAGCTAAGCTAAGCTCGTAACGGTAGAGTAATTTGAGAGTTCGCCCTGTGTGCAATTAAGCGTAAACACTACTCTTTAACTGTTTCTTGCCGTTTGCTTGTATAATTCACCATTGAGTGGACTGAGTATTGGATCGCCTTCTTGTTACACACTCCCTAGAATTTCATCAATAAAATAGGTTTTAGTGCTATCTGTAGCTTTTGCTTATAGAAACAAAGGCGGTGGTGAGGTGTGATGCCATAGCGCACGCTCGCATTCGTCCGAAAGAAGTCTAAAGGCCCCCACACACCTCTGCGGCAACGCCGCTCGCCGCTATGGTTAAAGGCTCCCACAGACTTCTGCGACAACGCCGCTCGCCGCTGTGGTTAAGGATAGGGCAGGGACGTCGCTGGCGGCGAGCTCTGCGTCCCTGCCCTATGATGAAGGATAGGGCAGCGGCAACGCCGTAGGAGTCGGGGGGGGGGGGGGCTTTAAGGATAGGGCAGGGACGCCGCCGGCGGCACTCGTGTCTAAAGGTCCCCACAGAGTTCTGCGGCAACGCCGCTCGCCGCTATGTTTAAGGATAGGGCAAGGACGCCGCCGGCGGCGAGCTCTGCGTCTCTGCCCTATGGTTAAGCATAGGGCTGCGGCGCTGCCGCAGAACTCTGTGGGGGCCTTAAAGCTACACGGTAATGACGAGTTTTACGCGGCGAGTTGGACGAGTTTTCGCACAGTATGCAGGCGGCCGTCGCGGGACCGACTGGCGGCTGCGACGCGGTCACGGCAAACCAGGACACTGAGTGTAACTATGATCCTTAGGTTCCATCAAGAGAAAGAAGTTTCAAGTGCGGATTAAAAGCGGTAGGACACTTCTGCTGAAACCATTTTCCGACGTTCTTAAATAGATCTATATTTTATGTTCCTTTGTTGTTTTTGGACCTGGAGGCGGAAACCAAAAGGACCATCTTCATCAATAAACGATTATAGCATTTTTTATTCGAATTCGAAGAAGACTTTGCTGCAGTTCTTGCAGCTACAACGTTGTGGGTGGTGCCAGCACAGGCGTTAGCTACAGAAGGTTTCAAACGTTGCTTCGGAGCGCAAAAGGCCAAATCCACTGTTATTAGAAGTAGGCTATTTAATTTTCAGCTGCTCTTGTAAGCTTGGAACCGAGTTGTGGGACAGCCTCAGGCAATCGAGATTTCTGTTTTAAAAATATTAGGTTGGTGCATAAGTTCTCGGACATTTGATCCCTCTTGAATTGAAAGCGCATTTTCCCGCCAAATTTCTCACATGTATAAACGCGTAAAGGATCGATCGATAGAAAAAGGAAAGGGCTACAAAACTGTTCCTAACATTTACTTCTCCGTTGTTAACGTCAGCTATTATGGCTAAGCAATTCATCCCAACTGAGACGCATATTCGGCACGTCATGTTATTCCTGCATCAATCTGGCCTCAATGCCAACGAATCGTATCGTCGCCTGAAGGATGTTTACAACGAGAGTGCTCCTGCTCGAAGTACTGTGTACCAGTGGTTCTCAAAGTTTGCAGTTGGTGAATTCTCAGTTGAAGATAATGAACGAGAAGGGCGCCCGATGACACTGGATTTGGATGGCCTCCGAAGTAGAATGGAAGCGGACCCATACCAAATCACTCGCGAACTATTCAAGCACTCTTGGTGTTAGTCACTCAAAAGTCGTTCGAGGATTGAAGTCGATTGGCAAGGTGCAAAAATCGGGTCGCGGTACCTCACGACTTGACAAAACATGATATGGATCGCAGAGCCGATGTCGCTCTGTCTCTCCTTACCCTCAGACGTACCCACGGAAGGCTGGACAACCTTGTCACCGAGGATGAGAAGTGGATACTCTACTCTGATTATCACCGGCGTGCACAGTGGGTTGACGCAACTGGAGAGGCAGAGGACGTTCCGAAACCCGACCTTCACGTGAAAAAGGTCATGCTATACATTTGGTGCAGCGTTCTTGGCGTAGAATACTGGGAGGAGCTGGACAAAGGGATAACAGTGACGGCAGAGGTTTACGTCTACCAACTGAGGAAGTTGAGGGCCCACTATCAAACCACACGAGGAGAGCAAGTGAAGGTGTATTTTCAACACGACAACGCTAGACCGCATATTGCTAGAGCGACAGCGGCTGAGTTGGCGGACTACGGATGGACCGTTCTTCCACATCCACCTTACTCACCAGATCTCGCTCCTTCTGATTATCATTTGTTATCAAGCCTTCAACGCTATTTGGACGGTCAGCAATTTAGGAACCGAGAGGATGTCAAGGAGGCACTGCTCACATTTTTCGAATCACAACCGGCCACGTTTTGGAGAAAAGGCATCCATGACTTACCAGCACGTTGGCGAAGGACAATTGATGTAAAATGTGGTTACCTCAAATGATTTGATATTGTTGTTCGTATGTTGTGATAATAAATATTTCATACCCCAAATGTCCGAGAACTTATGCACCAACCTAATACTTCGGGCGCTATGGTAGTTAGGGGAGGGGTCACCATAGCATACCGTAGGGTGCAGGAGTTGCGAGTAGCTACATACGGCGAATGTAAATGCAGTCCTAACTCCTATTTTCGATTACAGATCCGTATTTCGTCCGCTTCCGTATTGGGCGAGGGAGGGAACTCCAGGATGTAGGCAGTTTTAACATGGGTGCGTCACTCCAGCCACATCCTGGGGTCCCTTCCCCTCCTCAAACCGAGAGCATAGAACAGAGCTATAGCATTGTTTGTTTTTTTCTTCATTATAGGTGTACCATCATTTCTTTTTGATCGTGCTAGTGACACTTTCTATAAGGTGACCCCCCCCCCCCCCTACACACACAACTACCATAGCGTCATAGTTCGTTATGGCAGAATAACAAAATCGTTCAACCATCAACTGCAGAACTCCGCTTAGATGGGATTTCCACCGTTAATGAACAATGTGAACAGGTGTATGGCAGACAGTTCCTCAAAACAGATATAACATGTGAGCCTAGGCACTTCTCTAGTGGAACCGAAAAGAGAAGCTCATGCCCATCCCAACAGTGCAAACGTTTGCAAACATCTTTAGAGAATTAAAGGTTTTCTATTCCTTCCAGCTCCATGCTCGTATTGTAGTTACCACTCATTCCTAGCATTCGTCTCCTGTTTCAGTTCAACTTCCATAGATTCCTGCTGAGTACAGAAGCCTACTCATAAGAATTGCACGTAGGTGATACCAAATAGTACCCATCAGCGACATGAAGATTGAAAAGATTGATAGGCGTTTGCTGGTTTCTTGATGATTGATTGAAACACTTGGGTCCCGCAACGATCGCCTGCATGCTGTGCGAAAACTCGTCCAACCCCGCCCCGGAAAACTCGTCACTACCATGTAGCTTTAGACGCGAGTGTCGGCGGCGAGCCCTGCGTCTCTGCCCTATGGTTAAGCATAGGGCCGCGGCGCTGCCGCAGAACTCTGTGGGGGCCTTTAGGGCAGAGACGCAGAGCCCGCCGCCGGCGGCGTCCCTGCGCTATCCTTAACCACGGCGGCGAGCGGCGTTGCTGCAGAAGTGCGTGGGACAGGATTATAAACGGCGGATATCAGGACCGGCTCACCGTAACCTTAGGCGTCGGGTGAGACGTCCATTGTGCAATCGCAGAGCACGGCTAGGGAAGGGATTACGGGGCAGCTCGGCCCCGAGCATGATGAGTCATCGCGGCGGGGCAGATTCCAGACGGAAGAGTGCCGGCGCCTGCGCCGACCCTACATCTCTAGCCGCACGTGCAATTCATGCGACTGCTTTCCCACGATGGAGAGACTTCACATGAGATCCAAAAGAAAGAAGATGTGACGGGATTTGGAAGTACCATTGTTGCGAAATGGCGTCGTTCGAACAGGTTCAAGCGATGTTTGCTCCCTCACAGCAAAGGGGTAGAGATATAGCGATGTATATCCTACCTCGAGATCGTCAGCTGTGCTATGAGTGGGCGTATAGGAAGGCACTCTCTGACAGAGAGACCAGCACCTTTGTGTGCTGTGGATGCCGATCGCTTAAGGATCGAGAACGCGAGGTGTACCATCAGCCTCTGCCTTTATGCAAAGTCAGAAGTGGACACTTCATAACGGATCCTGAAAATCCGGTCCGCCCCCACTTCTGTGAGCCAAGAAAGCCCCTCGCTCTATTATGATCGAGAGGTGCAAAGAATTGAGGGCACAACCCTATACGGGAACTCCAACCAGCGTTATCCAAGGCTTAGTAGCTGATTTGGCACAGCCGCGCTTCGGTAAGGTGACACATGAGAACAAATATTGTTTAGAGAACGATAGTTATGGTTTCAGGCGATAGTTTCACAGCCCCAGAGCGGATGGCAATGGTGGAACAGCTAAGTGTTCCCTCACGGAATGGGCAGGATAACCTGCGAACTTCGTTGAGGGGTTTCACAGTAAACTTCTAAGGGCGTTTCCTACTGGCACCCCCGCTATGGCAGCTCTATTACAGTTTTTGGCCTCACAGTTAACTATGGCCAAATCTCAGATCCTGCCTATAGCAAATGGGGAAATGGCGACAAGATATATCCGAAGTCGAGAAGTCTGCAGGCAAAATGAAATACACGATGAAATGAGACGCTTCAGACAGTTCCTCCAGGCGGCTGGTCGTCCATCTACCACAAGAGAGTGTAAGGACCACCTTGATACCTTAGCCAGCAACCTTGCCCACTAGTTAGCTCTCAATGTGCCCCGTCCCCTCCTTGTACTCCTCTGAAGAACCCTACTCATGTTATCCTGCCCATTCCCTGAGGAAACTGTTAGCACACTTGCCTTTGCATTCAGGTATATGCTTGCTCACAAATGAAATCTCATGCTTCACACGATTCAGTTTTTTTGTTTGTGTTGTCATTCGTACTTTAAACGCTTTGGTAAAGAGTGTTCTGAAATATTTGTCTCAAACAAAAGACAAGTCTCAGGCATGTTCCTAGACAACCTGCAGAAACTCGGTGACCGTTGTGGCTGGGTCAGTGTATTTCCTCAGTGATATCACAAACAGTACGATTCGTGTGGAAATATATCACGCTGTGATGAGACGCCGGTCGTGCAAGTCGCCCAAGAAACAGCATGCTCCCACGCGAGACGGTAGATGCGCGCGAATAAGCGGAGGCAGCGAGAGGTGGCAGACACGGTCCCACGCGAGACGGTTGTGCGCGCGAAATAGCGGAGAGCGGCGAGAGGTGGCAGACGCGCTGCAAATCGACGTGATTCAGCAGTAGCGGGGACGAGCGGGGCCGAGTTGCCCGTCAACCTAGGGAAGGAACTCCAGGGTGTGTGCCATACAAGCTGCTCCTGTGGAGACTGCTTTCTTCGCTCGGGGGAGTTCGCGGCTGGATTCTGCGCTCTTCGAGCGCTGAGCCAGGCTAGGGAAGGGACTCCAGGGTGTATTCCATAATACTACTCGTATGGAGACTGCTTTCTTCGCTCAGGGGGAGTCCGCGGCTGGGTTCTGCGCTCTTCGAGCGGCGAAGCGCATACGGCTGAAACAATGCGCAAAAAACGCGCAACGTCGTGTAGACGTCGAAACCTCCCAGATCTCAGATACTCAGCCGAAGTGCAAGAACGCCGCGACGCACCCGACATCCTTCGCATGTAGCAAACCCTCTATCTACTGTCCCACGACCCAATTGCCCACGGTGCCATCGCGGGCGCACAAAATTGTTAGCATACTGTGTCGGTCGTCCGCTTGTTTCCACCGCTACACCGCGCACACTTAAGCCGACGCGCAATCTTACTGTAACAGCGCGGCTCCATGGCGCGCAAAACATTCTTGTACGCTAGAACGTACATTTTCCAGCGATTTTACGAGCTGCTGGAGCCAACCCGTTGGAGGTGTCCGGCTGAGCGCGTAGCCCGGGAACGGTAAGGAGTCAAATATCGGCGACTCTTTTATGGACGACGATAGCAACCAGGTGTCGTGCTTTCGCGGAGACTTCCAAGTGCTTTGTAAACGTGTTGTTCTGCTAGGACGGTGAGACTTCGAGGGTTAACCACCTGCCGGATTTTCTGGACAGCATTGCTGATGTGCCGACGGAGTATCGCACTGACTGGATTTGTGAACTCGCCCGGGAGAATTCAGGTTGGCATCGCTGAGTCTTTCAGTCTTTTTTTTTTTAATCAGATCAGCTGCCCTTCAGAGCGCATTATGTCTGCAACAGAATTCGACAGCGACTACCTGACCCTCGAGAGCGTGCAATACATTTTCACCGTCTGCGTTCGCTTGCGACTTCCTCACGAGATCCGTTATCTGGCCATCCTGATATTTACAAGGTTTTCGTTGCAGTTCCGTTTCCTATTCCCAGCGGTCTTGATTGTCGTTGCAGGTTCATGCGCATTCATACCATGCAAGTTTTCGAGTTCTTGAATCAGGTCAACTTGCCTAGCTGTCGCCGTCTTAGAGAGTGGGAGAAGGTGGAGGCGAATTTGTCGAGGTTCGTCAATAGGCTTCAGCTTCTGCGACGCTCACGTCCCTACCCTCGTTCAGGCAAACAACTCTTCGCATGCTCTCGTCGATACAGATAGCTTCAAAAGCTCTGAGCTACCACGACGTAAGTATCTTGAAGAGGGATGAGTCTACATATTACAAAAAATAATCCTAGCATATACAAAGCGGTTGGTCCGTGATTAACACGGAAGGGGCAAAATGATACAGCGTGTGTTAGGGCCTCTACAGAGTCTCGCGGCAGCACCGTGAGAACTCGTCCAAATCGCTCCCGCCGTAGTGGGACCCGCGCTGCCACTGTGGTGGAAGCCGCGGCGCGGACGAGTTGTTGCGGAGCCGCCGCACGCAAGGGTCCTCGAGGGCTACCGCGGTTCACGGCGGCTCTCACCCGCAGCGCCAGGAGCTGCGGGTGAGACCCTCTGGAGGGCGTGACCAGATAGGAAGCATGGAGGGAGGGGAGTTTTCTTTTGTTCCCGACCGTTGGAAGCTTCATTAAACGGGATACAATGAAGTGTCAACTTGAATTCGTATCTGGCTCATGCAAGACACGCTGGGGTCAGTCGATGGAGCAATCAGTGCTCTATCATTCCCAGACAAATCCGGCGCCTATTTACCGGTCCCTGTGGGGTGAAAGGCTTGGCTAGCCTCGGCGGGACCCGAATTAATCGGTCTGATTTGAGGTGCACACGAGAGTTAGCGCCTTCTCCAATCGACTACGTGGCATGTGCAAATTTAATTAATTAAGAATAATTTAATTAATTATTTAATTTAATTTTTCTCTGATGTCTACCTTATGTAGCGTTGAATAAATAAATAAATACACGAAGTAACGTTTAACACAAACCATTTGCCTAGATCAATGACAGCCGGCACCTCCTCCGACTGCGCTAATGGGGATCCTAACACGTCGCGAACATAAAAGTTAGATACAGAATCTAAAAGGAGCGTGAAACATGGACAGAAAGAAGGCCAAGGCTCAGCGTCATAGTGCAAATATCGTCAATTCTAAACAGGATACATTGGATCCGAATCAATCATTTTCGGATAGCCCGTTCCGAATCTCCAACAACTCATGGCCCGCGAAATTGCTCGTTTCTGAAATATTCAAAGGACCGGGCCCACGGAATTTCCGTTGTCAAATTCAACCAGAAATCCGTGGTTCGAGGAATTTGCATTATCCGAAATTTTCGATCGGATGCAATGTATACTAACGAATCATAATCGTAAGCCGTTGACGGACAAATGTTAGGGGCAACAACAGCACTCAGCTTGCTACTTACAACCGCCCCCCTCTCTAGCCTTACCCTGAAAAATGCATTTCTTCGTTTCTTTCTCCATTTCTTCGTTCCTCCCGGCAAAAGTACGCAGTATTACGTCGCGGGGCTGCACCACCCGCCGTTGTCATGGCGGGCCCGCGGCACCCGCAAGACTCTGCTGCTGGCCATAGTGTGTGTGGCAACCGGCTATGGCCTGTTATACTTCGGCGACGCGTCGCCGACGCTGCGACCCGTCCCGACAGTCGTCTGTCACGTCACCGACCGACAGATTCTGTGGCAGCGTCGGCGACGTCGTCGACAGAGGAGCATCGGAGCGCAGTATACTAATTTACCAGCATTTTCGTTGAACTTCTTTATTGGAGTTTAGCAAATGCCTTTTTCGTTAAATCGCATTGAAATTAAATATACGCGGAATTTTCCAAATTCACAGGAAAATTTAACTCCTAATTAATGCAAATTCTATTTCGAAGAATCTCTTCGTAGAGGTTTGCAGTATCATTTGAGAAAGCGAGGAACACTTCTTATTTGAATCAGTTTCTCTATATGTTTCGTATTTTTCTGTTTCAAGGCCGTCTTTCATATTTTGACTGCTCCGTATCAGTTTTTCGCAATTCTTCACCGTTCTCTTCACGTTTTCTTCACAATTTTATTTTGTGTTACTTGCTCTGCCAGAATGCGAAAAGGCCTACGCAGGACGGGCGTTTTTGCACTTCTCGATTTCGTAATTCGAGGTCCGGTGGGATGATGGCAGTGCCGGGTACGAAGAACCAACCCACAATCAAAGTACTCCATCGCAGCGCATTTTCGGCCACCCTTGGATGACGTCGTCGACGCGGAGCTGAACCATGGGCCGGATTCATCAACACTAAACCCTTGGGTATGTAGGGTATATGGGGGTGGAGATAAGATAGGAGTCAGGTAGAGATAAGGTAAGAGTCAGAGACGCAAGCTTCATCGTGAGTATCTCTACCTCCTATACCCGCGGGTTAGTCGTTGATGAATCCGGCTCCATGACCGTTGTCAGAATTGGCGGCCGATCACTGTATTTTTTGGCGTGTAAAAACGATTCTGATGAATGCACCCCGAACGGTTACCGTATACCGGGGTAGCGATGGAGCTCGGAAAATGTGACAGAAAGCTGTCTGCGCCCTCCTAGCTTATAGATCACGCGTCAGCGTCCACGTTGAAATTCGATCGATCTTTTGTGCGCTCGCGATGGCCCTCCCGGCAAGCAGATCATGTTGCAGCGAATAGTGGGGTCGCTTGATGCGAGGGACGTGTGGGGGTTCGGTTCCCCAGTGTTGTGGCATGCTTGCATTTCAGCTGACTGCTTTGGATTTGAGGAGCTTCGGCGTGCACGCAACTTTGAAGCATTTTTGCGCATTTTCCGGTCGTATGCTTTCGCCGCTCGAAGAGCGCAGGACTCTGCTGCGGACTCCCCTGAGCGACAAAAGAATTTTCCACACGAGCAGCTTGGATGGCACCCACCCTGGAGTCACTTCCCTAGCCTGGTTCTGCAAAGCCTTTTCATTAGAAGGAAAAGAGCTGACCTCTTCATGATGTTTAAAATACTCACTGGTAGGGTTTCTATAAACCCAATCAACTTTTCTGGCACTAGGCTGACAAGAAACATAAGAGAGAAGCTCAGACTTTATGTTTCGGTGGCAAAATCGCGAGTCCGAGCAAACTTTTTCACCTACAGAAATTTAAGGGAGTTCACTCACATTTTGAGCACAACTGAGGAAGTCATAGGTGTATCCTTGCATGGTTTCAAGAAGCTGCTTTCACGTGTACAATGAGTGCCTTCAATTGTATTTACTTTTTTTTGATTAGGTTTGTGAGCTTTTTTATTCTAACATTGTATTTTCACGTGTGGCCTTAGTCCACGTCATGAATAAATAAATAAATAAATAAATGATACGGTAACCATTCGGGGGTGTGTTAGTCAGGATCGTGCTAGCTTTTTAGCGCAAGTGAAGGGAGTATGGATGGGGTTCAGATACGTGCCATAGACGTTGTGCGGCGAGCGTCCGAAATTTGAACATATGCCGCAGACGTCATCTACTCTTCTATACGAGTGTGAACGCGTCTGTATGTATGCCGTAGGTATAAGGGGAGGGGGGAAGCTTTACTATTTGCTACATAATTCGACATGAATCAGGGTTACTCAGCCGATATTGGTCGGCTGATCGGTGTTACTTACGGTCCAGTGGGTTTGCCACTGGACATAAGAAACATTGATCAGCCGACCAATATCGCTGATTTATCTATTTTCCTGCTGATTGTCCCCACATGGAGATTTGTGCAACCTCTGGAGCGTAAATCGCATGAATGCGAGGAAAGTGGGCAAGCTTCAAAGGAATCTTTTGGAGGACCCTGTTTTGTCATATCCCACTATCCAATTCTATATTATATTTAATTCCACTTTTTCACTATAACAATGCAAGAATTAACGAAGAAGAACCGCTGTGGCTAAGGCGCTGTATTATTAGCGTTTAGGGCGAAGCCTCCAACCAGACATTTTGCGGCTGGTAGGGCGCTGGACGTCTGGTGGAATTTATTTATTTATTTTATTTATTCCGACATGTGATACAACACATGTAAGGCGATCAACGTGAGAGAGCTCACCATCGCAACCGATGAACACAGTAACGTAACTTTAAACACTGGAACAAAAAAAAATCATCAGTTATGTTTAAAAGCATTTTAACAACGGTTGGCCGATCGGCGACTCCACCCGACACTGTGACCACAAAAAAAAAGAAAGAAGCAGAACCGTCAGCAATGGCTAAACGTGGTTCCTCAAAACCCTTTTGAAGGCCGCGATTCTTGGAGGAATCTGGGTGCGCTTACTCAACTTGATATACTCAGCACCCGCTCGGCATACGAAGAAATTGGATCGGACTGAGCTCCTGGCTCGCGGGAACCGAAGCTTAACTGTAGTACCCCTAGTAATGGAATTATTGGACGTGAAAAAAGTGCACTTTCTTTTTCAGGGTATTGTTTCATTCCACACTTTCTCAGACTCGATAAGGCAATGTCAGTTGTAGGTCCTAACGTGATCCCATTATTACGTATATTTTTTGATTATTTATTTCATGCACACATGGGTGCGCCACACATGTCGAGAACCATGAAGGAAGAACCACCATCTTTATGTCAGAATGCAATAAAAAGAAGGAGGAAAAATTGAAGAGCACGAAAAAATCAAGAACGAATATTTTGAGTATATACTAAGAGTCCACATGAAATGTGACTGCTGTAGAAAACTCGAATCTTTCAAGCAAATCTAGGAGGTGCAGCGATTTCTTGGTCAAAGAAAACGGCAGGTCATGGAGTATACCATCCAGCAGGATTCGTTACTAGCCCACTGTGCCAGGAAGACACGGGAAAGAACGGCGTAAGACCAGTTTCTGGGCTTCTGGAAGAACGAGGATGTTCATCAAATTCGCCCAATCTCAGTGTTTGGATCTTGTTATCTGCTCGATCTTGGAGCCAAATGCCTTTAAACACAAATTGGTGCAGTCCCTATCGGGGGGGGGGGGGGGGGGAGGCAGTCCATTTCAACTTCTAGAGAAGTGCAACATGCACCACAACATATAAATAAATAAATAAATAAATGTATATATGTATATGCTCACATTATCAATTGCTTTCCTTCCAATACCAAAATCAGCTTTCTAAATTGCTTTCCTA
>OX375866.1:53289919-53470974 GCA_947359475.1 Heligmosomoides polygyrus bakeri | reverse complement strand
GAAATCCGTTTGGGAACACACATTGTTGTTCCTGGACATTGTTTTTCTTCATCATGAACAGGTTAGTCGGGAATATTATTGTTTTTCTTCATCATGAACAGGTTAGTCGGGAATATTATTTTTTTATGGGACGAGTGTGGACGCATATGGCGCAATACTGGCGGGTAAACAGTCAAGTTGAACGCGACCTCGCATGGCACCATAAGTCGACTGCAAATTTGTTTTGCGCATAGGCTAATTAGACCGTTCGTTCGGTAAATTAGTGCCAGTCATCTATAGAAACGTTGCCTAAGTCATGAGGAAATGAGACTGGCGGGTAAACAGTCAAGGGTACGACGAGCTGTCCGCCAACAGTTGGCGAGTTTTTCACAGTCTTTGGGCAGTCGTTGCAGTCTGTGCTTTTTCCCATCTCAGCTGATAAGTATTCCTCGCTGTCTCACCCATCCCAAGTGATGAACGAGCTAACCACGAGAGTATTGCTTGACTTGGATTCGACACGTGAATTTCGTTCTGACGTTGGACCACAAGGATTATGTAATAATAACCGTTACATATTGTTAATATTTGTGTGTACTGAACGATAATTCTATCAAAAGAAGAAAGATGATCACAACGAACACAATGGCCAACCATGAAAAAAAAAAATAAGGACCAAATAGTTGGTGCTGGTTGAGTAGGCACCTTCTCGAGACAGCCGACAAAGCTAGCTATGTAGCAGCCTGATCTCCTTCGCCTACTGAGTTGCCTTCTACCTAGTTTGCCACACCATTTCAGTACGGAAAGATATGCTGCAGGTTTTGCAATGCAGTCACCACTTTAGGTGGCGAATGGAATACGGTCTTCCAGTCTAGCTCTTCGATTTTTGGTGGGTACCTATAGTAGCAAGAGGTCTGGCGTTATCATGAATAAGGTGCACTGAAGGTCATCTCGGCCGTTTTTTCCGAACGGCTTCCACGAGTTTCTGGAGCTGGCTGGCGTAAGCAACAGCGGTAACCGTGTGCCCTTGCGGGAGCAGCTCGTACTACGGCATTCCGTTCGAGCCCCAGAAGCAGCATAGATGAGATATGTTGAGCTTGATGAGCATGTTCGGCTTTGCTTGCGTAGGCGGCTCTTTTCCTCGAGATAGCAAGATGGCACGATGTGCGTTAGAGTCGTAGAGAACCAAATCCGCATCTCCGGTAACCAGGTTTTCCAGAAATTCTTTGCGAGGCGAGCGGAGAAGGTACTCTGGCTCTGGCTGTTATGCGGGTGAACCGTATGCTATCGGTAAAGACAGGGATCCATCGAGTCAGCACTTCGGTAACCAGGGCTTGAAGGTGGCTGACGACCATTGATTAGCTATATCCGAGTCATGTCGCAAAACTCCGGCTGTTAGTCTCCGGATCCTCCTCAACAGCGTCGAGAACGGTGGAGTCTTCAACTGCTTGGGGGCGCCGTAACGATTGAGGTTTGTCTTTGAAGTTCGGGTCTCCTCTTGCAAGCTGAGCGAAGCAGGCGTTGATGGTGTTAATGGTAATGGTGTCACCTCCCCCAATCTCCCTCTTGATGTTGCGGACTGCTGTCGTCGCTCCAGTGCCGCGCCACTCATAGAAGATGACAGCTGGAGATTGCTCTTATGATATGGACGTTGCATGTTATGTCTTAATACTTTGTCTGAATACGACCGCTTCGTCCACCATCTCCACGATAATGTTAAGGGAGCCGAGAGCTTGAAGACCACCAAGAGACGCCTGTCTCCGGAAACTGCGGCGATAAAGGAGGATCTTAAGGAGAGAAGGGCCGAAGTGTTGGCTGAAGCAGCAGAGGCAGGGTTGAGCTTCCGTAATTCCCGCCGGAACTTCGCCAACTTCAAGACCAAGATGACCGCTCTCCGACGTCCTGACGGAACTGTCACCTCTTCCAGAAGGACCATGGAGAAGGTCATTCACGACTTCTACTCCGATCTCTTCGATAGCCACGTCCACCTGCCCCATGCCATCTTCCGCAGGATGGATACGTCGTTCCCTCTGTTCTCCCTTCCGAAATCCGACACGCTTTCTCTTCGGTGAAGAAGCGTATAGCACCCGGTCCTGACAGGATCAGACCCGAACACCTGAAGAACCTAATCAGCGCTAATCAACACCTTGGCGCGGCTCTTCACACGCTACCTGTCGGAGTGCAAGGTTCCATCTCTGTGGAAGACCAGCAAGACCGTCTTGCTGTGCAAGAAGGGAGACGACACGACATTGGCAACTATCGCCCGATCTGCCTGTTGTCCATAGTTTACAAGCTGTTCACTCGAGTCATCTTAAATAGGATCAGCAGAACGCTGGACGAAGGACAGCCATGCGAACAAGCAGGGTTTCGGAGAGGATTCAGCACGATCGACCACATACACACCTTTACGAAGCTCATCGAAGTGTCGCGAGAGTACAAGCTAAAGCTGTGCCTTACGTTCATCGACTTGAAGATGGCATTCGACTCCGTCGAGACTGAAGCGGTCCTCGAAGCCCTGCTCACTCAGGGCGTTCCTACTCAGTACATCAGAGTCCCTCGAGAGCTGTACAGTGGATTCACGACCAAGATCTCTCCATTCTACAACGACGTCGTCATCGATGTGAAGAGAGGGGTTCGGCAAGGGGATACCACATCCCCAAAGTTCTTCAGCGCCACCCTCAAAATGTCATGCGCGAACTCGAATGGGAAGACATGGGAGTGAAGGTCGACGGCCGGCAGCTGCATCATGTGCGCTTCGGTGACGACATCGTGCTCATAACACCGAGCATCAGTCAGGCGGAGCGAATTCTGGCCGACTTCGATCGTGTATGTGGGAACGTTGGACTGCAGCTGAATCTTACGAAGACGATGTTCATGAGGAACGGACAAGTTTCTGATACCCCATTCTCGCTCAACGGAACGAACATTTCTAGATGCTCCACCTATGTGTGCCTGGGTCGCGAAGTCAACATGGCCAACGACCTAGCACCAGAGCTGAGCAGTAGGAAACGAGCGGTTTTTGGGGAGCTTTCAAGAGCGTCGAAGAAGTCGTGAAGAAGACGAAAAACGCCCGACTCCGTGCGCACCTATTCGACTTCACTGTTCTTCCTGCCCTAACATACGCCTCAGAGACCTGGGCTATACGAGAACAGGATGAACACGCGATCAGCGTCGCGCAGCGTGGAATCGAGAGGACGATGCTCGGAGTGACACGATTCACGCAAGTGAGAGAAGGCCTCCGGCGTTCCGAGCTTTGTCGGTGTTCGAAGATCAGAGACGCTGTAGCATGGGCCAAGTCGTCGAAAATTAAGTGGGCCGGCCACGTAATGCGATTCGCAGACACCCGGTGGACGAGAGCCATCACCGACTGGATTCCGCGGGATGCCAAGAGAACACCAGGGCGCCCACCAACGCGTTGGTCGGACTTCTTCGTGAAAGCCCTGAACGATCGATATGACGCTCTTCGTGTCCCTTGAGCGAGGAGGATCCATTGGACCACTCTGGCACGCGACAGGGACGAATGAAGACGCTGCTGGCGCCCGCTCGAGCAAGTCGATGATCAACGGGACGACAGGTGGTACAGGTGATACAGGTGATGTTACGTCAGTACGTAGTTTTAGCAAATAAAAGATTTGAAAGATACTTTATTTTGGTAAATTGCATTCATCAGATGTTTTCCGTATTGACATAGCTAAATACTGATATAGCTATATTTTTTACGGATGTCTCACCTTTACGAATATAGCTAGATACTCACCTCATCTCATTCATCAAATGTTTTCCGTAAAAATATAGCTAGATTGTTTTTGACTTGATGAAGTTTGAACTTATGATATATAAATTTATGTTTATTTAAACAATTATGTCTGAAATAATGAACTCTTCTATATTCATTATGTTTTAAATTATTTTTAAATTCGATAATTGGGGGACCAGTACCAGTAATGGGGGACGAGCTCCACTAAGGGGTGGGGTCAGTTGTGGGAGAAAAGTTCCAGTAAGGGCGGACCAGTAGGGAGGGAAGATGTGCGGGACTAACAATGAGAGCCTCCAAACTGGCAGTGAGCCTTTGCGATACAATTTTTACAGGATGTAGGGCCCGCGTGTGGGGAATCTATAGTCCATAGTTACTTTTTTCGGAATGCTCTTCACTGGTCGAAAAAAAGCGTGTGGACGCGTGAGCGCGAAGTTCATGAGGCCCTGCTGACACCCGGCCCGTGTGGTCGGCTGGCGTAGTGGTAGTTTTGTGGCATAGCAGGTGCATTGGTTCGATTCCCTCTTGTGCCGGTGTTTTTGCATTTTACGATTTATCGTCAGCGGACCGTTTTTCCCCATTTCCAACATATTTTTGATAAAAAATACAGGAACAGATGTCGTTTACATTCATCGAGCTCTTTGATAGTGGAAAGATGAGAATGCTTGACTTTCAGGTTAAGCAATTCAAGAACTGATGCCGGTCAGCACCCCAAATAACACGCACGCACAAAGTTTGGACGAAATCGGTGCATCCGACCTCACTACCGTCACTTATTCACACTTTCTGTAACCTGTCATAAGAAAACGAGAAATCCAGAAACTGCTGTCATGATCAGCACTCCAAGTAACACCCGTAATCGAAGTATGAATACTAGTAACTATTTTTTCGACCTCGCTAGTACAGTGCATGGACCCCTTTTTATTCTCGAATTTTTATTCTCGAACAGTCAAGCTGTTTCAAGATGATAAGGTGCTGTAGATAGCAAATTCTATTATATTCTTTACATGGATGAAGTCAAAAACGTAGTAACCAAATGGTAAGAACAGCTAATCATGTACCAACCTTCTCCAACAATGAACGAAGAATTCAAAAGGAAGGTGAGCGAAATGCACTGCTCACAATTTGAACATCGCTTCTATCTACCACCCGTTCAAAAAAGGACGTACTAGCATCGATATTTTACTTTCTGTGTAGCCCTCCACCGCCTAACGTATTTAATTGGTTTCCACCTCGAGGCTTCACACTTCAATCATCGCCCTTGCGAGACCATGAAGACCGAGGTGCAAAGCCCGATCTGGGCCGAGGCTCGAGTGAGGATGATGAGGTCAGAAGCACCAATATCGCCCAAACTTTGTGCGTGGGGATTATTTGGAGTGCTGATCAGGAATCTGGCATCAGTTTTTTACTTGCCTAAGGAGGGAAGTCACAAATTCTCACCTTCCTCTTTGAAAGAGCTCGATGAACGTAAACGACATTTGTTGCCGTTTTTATTCAAAAATGTGTTGGAAATGGGGATAAAGGGTTCCACTGACGATAAATCGCAAAATGCGAAAACCCCAGTACTGGGGGAAACGAACCCACGACCATACTCCTGTGAACCTACAACACTACCACTACACCAACCGGTCACATTGGGCTGGGCGGCAGGAGGGCGTCATGAACTTCGCGCTAACGCGTCCACACGCTTTTTTTCGACCACTGAAGAGCATTCCGAAAAAAGTAACTATGGTTTTGGGCCCCCCACACGGAACCCTACGTCCTGTAAAAATTGCGTCGCAAAAGCTCACCGCCAGTTTGGAGGCTCTCCTTGCAAGGGGGGGGGGGGACAAGTAAGGCGGGACTAACAAGGGAAGGAGCTGAAGCGTATGTCTGAACGGGAGGAGCGAGTCATATAGGGAGAATCCACACCCCGCATTCATACTGATAATAATTCGCTAAGAGATGAGTCATGAAATAGAGCGGAAATTAGTCATAAAATGGGGGGGGGAAAGGGGTGGAAATAGGGGGAAAATTACGGAAAATACCTAGACGTCTTCTACGTGCCTGGGAACTTCAGCCCTGGGGGTAATCGAGGTCGCTCAACCTGGAGTTCGTCTTTGAGGAATCGATATTGATCAAAATATCGATTTTTTGTGGGTGTCGTTCAAGCGGTCGGGAACTTCAACCCTGGCGGTAATCAGGGTCGCTGAATACGAATCTGATATTCGTTTTTGAAGAGTCGATCCCCATTAATCGACATTGATCAAATTATCGATTTTTTTGTGGATGTCGTTAAACCGATCCTTCTGCTCTGGTGGTTTAGGGGCGCAAATCAAGGAGTGCGGAAATAGCGGAAGATACCTGGAGGTCTCCTACGTGCCAGGGGATTCAGAGGACGGGCCGAATACGGCACGCAACGTGCTTGGGGATTCAGAAGACGTGCTGGAGACGTGTTCGCTATGAGGGATCATTGACGAAGACCAGTAGCAGTAAAGGGAGGTTGTTACCAGGGGTGTGCGTGAATGAAATCCGAAATTTCGTAAATCGTAAATCGTAATTACGAAAAAATCGCCGTAAATCGTAAATCGTAAACCGTAAATCGTAAGAAGTACCTGGTGCGTACTACTACTACTATATTTCTGAAGGTACATTCTGGTTACGGTAATTGAAGGTAATTCAGTACTTGTTTACAGCGATAATTTCAGCTTCAAATGAACAAATTTCTTACAGACTGCACGCCTCTAAAATCAATTCAACGCCTTCTAAAGGAAACTCGGCGCGTTACCTTTTAGCAAACCGTTGATTTAAAAAGCTTAGCTAAAAGAAGGAATATCCATGACGACCAAATAGAAAGCGCAACCATAAAATTCCCAGCATTTCACCTTGCACTTTGCTTGCTTGTGACCTATCGACTACGATGCGCCGAGGTCTTAACTATTCTGCATTTTGAAGAATACCATTTTCCCTTCAAAAGGATGCTTTACATTGTTAACCGGGCATTTTTCATTTTAAATCGAACATTTTTCAGGCAAGATAAAAATTTTGCTTTTATTCATAGTGTAGCTTTTTCTAGGGCAATGCTTAAGGTGAATGGTTGAACAATGTTTATTTAAACTTTAGATAAGTCTGACTTGTTTTGTTAACTGTCAATTTTATTTCTCCAGTTCAAAATGAAGTGTTCGCCTCAGATTGAAAAGAGTCCGATGTAGAATGAAAAGCGTCCAGTTAACAATAAGCTGTTCGCTTGCTATAAACCATAAAACAGTTTTGCCGCAAGAGGATAGTAATGAAACGGTATGATTTTTTAGACACCCTAGATAGTCGAGTTATATTTTTTAAATAAATGAAACTATACTGTGCAAAGTTATCAAGCAATTTAGAAGCTGCTCAGTTTCATTTCAATAAAAATTGAAGTTGAGCTGAGAAGCCAAGAAGTCCAGTTTTAGTTGAGGAGGCTACTAAGGGAAAATGGTTACAAGAAGGTAGGTAGCCATTAGTTGAGCTTTGGTCAATGTGTGTTCTACCGCTGCCACGCGTAACAATCACGCGCTGGCCGAATTCAGAAGCTCTGTTAGTCAAGGAAACATTGCAACGCGCTTCGTAATCTGATGGAAGCTTCAGTGGTTCGTTATTTCCATTAGAGTCTAGTAGCTGCTCCTTACCCTTCATTCAGTTATGAATGATATTTCTTCATGGCTCCGTATCAATTCAGTTCGTTTGGGTTAGGAAAAAGCGTTTGTGGGCAAGGCGACTAGAAGGTAGCGAACACACAGTATGGATTAGCCAATAGTCGTTTTCTTCCCGTACAGGATGGATTTGCACGTCTTTCTATCAGCAAGAGCGAAACTATCTCCGATAGCTAGAAGCGAAGTGCCCTCCTGCAACGGGAAAAGGGAGTACACAGTCTCCTGATGGGATGTTCATTCTCCAATTATTCATTCTACTTACTTCTCCAGGGGCGCGTGTAGCGCAGTCGGAGGAGGCGCCGACGGTCGCGTGCACCAGATACCAGGTTCCTGGTTTGGATTTTCCGCCCAGGCCAACCAAGCCTTCCATCCCTCCGAGGTCGGTGAATTGGTACCGGACGTGTCTGGGAAGGACAAAGCGCTGACTTGTTCATCGGCTGGCCGCCGCAAGTGATTGTATGGCCAAATACGCACTCATATCGCCTCCACGACATCTCGTAGAAGTAGGATGCGCTGGCGCATCCAAAAAGGGATTCAGTAACGCCGTCCTTTATCCTTTATCCTTACTTATTTCTCCTGGAAGGCAAACCTGATATCGAGCAGCAGCCTTACGGTGTTCGAGAAATGGTTAAGCAGCGAGAGAGAAAGAGAAGTAGAAGTCGAGCCGCCCTACACAAAGCTGATCATCTGCTTCGGTACCACATATGAACATTAAAGAACAAAATCTAACAGGAACTGGTAATGCGCTGTGAGAGGAAACTCTAAGATTGATTGCTTTGTTATAAAGCAAGTTGCGCCACAACCTGTAGACCCTACTATTTGCAGATCAAAGATCACATTTACGAAAATTTACGATTCACGACCCAAAATGTCGTAAATCGTAAATCGTAAAAAATTTGCCCAAAATCGCCATAAATCGTAAATCGTAATACGCACACCCCTGGTTGTTACGATAAGGTGTCACAGATAGATCAGGCACTGAATATCATTTATCGATTTTCTCTCAGATTTAGCCGATCAGAGTGGGAGTTAAGTGACTATGATCTCCGATGAATGGCCTTCACAGCAGGTAAGAAGTTTCGATCGGGAGGCCAATATCGGTCGACTTTATCGAATTCCTTTCGGTTTGGGAGACACGCGGATATAATGGCCGACGGAAGTGCTTCACAGCAGATGAAAAGTTTCGATCGGAAGGCAAATATCGGGCTGTATTGTTAGTTGTAGCTTGAAAGTGACGTTCGTTTGTTTGTCTGTGGATGACGGTTAGGCAATTCGTCACTGCTATAGCGGTCCCGCGTGGAGAAAATGTCTTTTAACATAGCATTAGAAGCAGAGGGAATCCTCTGGCAAAAATATTTTTCGTCGTGTGACCAAAATCGATCAGACGCTCAGTACCTATCGAAAATGTCGATTTTTGTCTGAGGTTGACCGCTTGAGGATGAGGAGTGAAAGTGCCTGCAGTCAAGCTGGCGCTTGAGTAAAGTGGAGGACGCGCTGTGGGTATCAGGAAGGTTGTCCAAGAACCAAGGGGACGAGGGCACTGATTAGCACAAGCAATGGCACTGAACCGTCTGGAGATGATGCCGATGTTAAGCGTAGTGTGGGGGAAGCGGTCGGATGATTTCAAACCGCAAAACTACTCACCTGGGACGAGATTCATCAACGATACCGCCAGTATCGTCTCCCAGCGGACTCACTATATCGGCCTGCACAGTAAGTGATACAGAGAGATAGAGATACACGCAAGTCGCAAGTGCGACGCAAGCCGATAGGCGTGACGGAGCACTTGTTAGTGTAAAAATGTTGTTATTTTTTGTCAAGTCGTTAAACCCAAGGAGTAGGGGACCTTGAAGTTACAATGGAATACGGCGCATCACTAGTTTGGGGTCTTGTCCGCCCGCGATACCTTCGCCTGCAAGCGGCTAAAAGTGCAGTGGAAGTGACGTTAGCCCATGCGAGGAAGGTCAGGGGTTCGGTTCTTCTGCGTTGTTGCATTTTTGCTTTTTAACTGATTGGTTGAGATTTGGTGGCGATGTCCGTTCCTCCATGTGGTGCCACTGGAAACTGCCCGCTCTGCGAGCTAAGCCAAACATGGACATTCGATTGCAGGCGACAGGCCCTTGTGACAGGCCGGCCTACGAACACACATTCACATCACATGGTGCATGTTAGTTCACGTATATCGAGGTAGTGCTACGGCTTCCGTGGGAGCCGACGCGCACTCGCAAAGCCCGCTCCTTAGCGGCGAGTGTGGAAAGTATGCGAGGGTCCCTGATGCGAGGACGGCATCGGGGGCAACTGAGCTAGTCCGAAAGTCCCGTAACGTAAACAGGACCCGCGTGGCAACGCTGAATGTGGGTACGTTGACGGGCCGCTCGTGGGAGTTGGTTGAAGCACTGGAGCGTAGAAGAGTTGACCTCTATGCGGTGCAGGATACGAGGTGGTCGTGCCGCAAGTCAAGGGGCATAGGACGTGGCTTCAAGGCCGTTCTATGTGGAAGTCGCAGGACCACCAGTGGAGTTGGAGTCATCGTCTCCGAATGATTTCGTGACTCGATTGTAAGCGTCGAACGCTTTGACGATCAATTGATGAAGGTCGTTGTCGCCACTAAGGAGCGAATCTATCACTTCTTCTCTGCGTATGCTCCACAGACTGGCTGCTCCGATCAAGCCAAGGATGAGTTTTGGAACCTGCTGGATGAGAAGACAGCAGAGGTACCGTCGAAAGATGTCATCATAGCCGCTGGTGACCTCAATGGGCACGAAGGTGCTGCGAAAGACGGGGACAGCTGCATGGTGGTTTCGGATACGGATCGCGTAACGCAGATGGTGAACGCATTCTTGAGTATGCGGAATCGCAAAGCCTCACCATTGTGAACACCGTCTTCCGAAAACGCGACTCGCACCTTATCTCATACTACAGTGGGAGTATCAAGACTCAGATAGACTTTGTTCTTGTGAGAGATCGTGACCGGAGTCTTGTTACAGATGCAAAGATCGTGTCGTATGAGACGGTCGCCCCACAGCACCGACCGCTGAGCTGCACTTTGAAGATCGCCCCTCCGAGGCTGAAGTAGGTCGAGTGATGCGGTGCGGCAAGAATCAAGTGGTGGCGAATGAGAGAGAAGGAAGCAGCTGTAATTTCTCGCGTGCGGTTACCGGCAGTCACGACTGTCGACGAAACTTGGAAGAAGGCGACCGACTCGATTCGTCAAGCTGCACAGTCGGAACTCGGCATTACGAAACCTGGGCGACGGAAAGTCGACAAGCAGGCCTGACTGTGGACAGATGACATGAAAGCAAAAGTGCGAGAGAAGAAGTCGTTTTATCACAGAAGTCGAAAAGACAGCCGATAACTGGCGGAAGTACCAAGAAGCGAAGAAAGCTGCAAAGAAGGCCGTGGCTGTTGCAAAAGCCACTCATTATGGAGATGTCAACGAGAAGCTCGAGTCACGCGATCGTGAGCAGTAACTCTACCGACTTGAAAAGTTTCGCCTTCGACAGACCGAGGATATTGAGAAGTTCTTCGGCATCAATGATGAGAACGGCCATCTTCTTGCAGACCGCAAGAAGGCGTTGAAGCAATGGCACGACTACTTTGAGGAAACCTCTACAGTAGAATTTCCTCATCCAGCCATCCCTTCTGCGGCCCCAACCCACGGCCCCGTTCAGAAGATCACCATGGAGGAGATTGAAGCGGCTTTGAAGAAGATGATTCCAGGCAAAGCGGCTGGGCCCGATGACGTGACAGCTGACTTATGGAAGTCCAAGTACTGGTCCCCTGCTAAGTGGTTGGCGAAGTTCTTTAATCAGGTTGTGACGGAGAAGAAAGTGTCTGAGTGTTGGCTCCAAACTACGACGATTCCGATTTGGAAGAAGAAGGGCAGTCCTGCAGACTACTCCAGTTAGCGTCCGATTCGCTTGCTTTCGCGCAGCATGAAGATCTTTGGGCGAATTGTCGATGACACATCGTCCAGTTCTCCAGCAATCAGTGCGGCTTCGTGGCTGACTGTGACACTGTTGATGCCATTCACGCCGCCCGCCTCCTGATAGGGAAGTATCGTGAGAAACAGAGGCCAGTGCATATAGCCTTTCTCGACTTGGAGAAGGCCTTTGACAACGTACCGCGTGATATGGTACGCCCTGCGACGACATGGAGTTCCTGAAGAGCTCATAGAGTGGGTGCGAATCCTCTACTCTTGCCCAAAGAGTAGAGTTCAAGCTGCAGCCGGAACCTCGATGGAGTTCCCCATCTCTGTCGGGGTACAGCAGGCTTCTGCGCTTTCCCCACTCCTCTTTGTTTACGTCATGGATGCCATCACACGAGATCTTCAAAAGCCCGTCCCCTGGATGTTGCTTTATGGCGATGACGTGATGCTCGCTAGCGAAGATAAAGGTGAACTCGAGCGAGAGGTGCAAGTTTGGTGTGGTCGCTTGTAGCGGTTTGGACTCAAACTGAACGTGAAGAAGACCGAATATGTAACGACGGACGTTACTGAGTCCAGCTCCATCAAGGTTAACGGCATCGAGCTTCCACGCACTGCGGTCTTTAAGTACCTGGGATCAGCAGTCGCGTCTGACGGCAAACTGATGGTCGAAGTGAATTCACGCGTGAGTGTAGCTTGGTCCAAGTGGCACTCGTTGACTGGCGTGCTCTGCGACAAGAAGATACCAGAGCACTTTAAGTCAAAGATCTACAGGGCAGTCATCCGACCAGTAGCGATGTACGGCGCTGAGTGTTGGCCTGCGACCAAGGAAGTTGAAACGCGCCTCAGCGTCATGGAGACGAAGATGCCGCGCTGGACGGCTGGAGTCACGCGCATGGACCGCATCCGAAACGAAGCTATTCGGCAGAAGTTCGGTGTCGCGCCGATAGCTGACAAGATGCGCGAAGCTCGCTGGAGATGGTACGGCCACGTTCTGCGTGGAAAGGAAGACAGCGTCCGCAAGATAGGCCTCAACTTCGAGGTAATAGGAAAGCGGCCTAGAGGGCGCCCGAAGCAGCGCTGGGCTGATACGTTACGTACAGACTTGAAAGTAGCTGATGTCCACCTTAATCTAGCGCTGGATCGGGAAAGGTGGCGTCATGACATCAGAATAGCGGACCCCGCCACGAAGCGGGACAGACGCTGAAGAAGAAGAAGAAGAACTGATTGGTTGAGATTTGGGGAAATTGACGTCTACACCATGTTAGGACGTTTTTCGCGTAGTATTCCATCTGCATACTTTGGTATTCGACATCCTACTATATATAATCGGCTAATGTCACGTGTCCGTCACGGGGAGTGAGGACTGGAGACAAAAGATGCCTACGACAGTGCGGCGTATGCCAGCCGGGTTTCATTCCAGGTTAACTATGGGAGATTGCTGGCGAACTATATCCTTGACGTCTGATCGTCCAGGTTTAGGAGATATTCAAGGGGCAACGGGTATGAATGGGGATCGAGTGCAGAGCGCAAGGATTCAGGAGGCGTGCCCTAGACGTCGTCCAACGTGCGTAGGGATTCAAAAGGCGTGCCCTTTAGTCGTTCAACTTGCATAGGGATTCAGAAGACGTGCTGAAGACGTCGTCTAACGTGCATAGAATTCAGAAGACCTGCGCTAGACGTCGTGAGTCAAGATTCAGAAGACCTGCGCTAGCCGTCCTCCAACGTGCTAGGGATTCAGAAGTTGTGCTGAAGACGTCGTTCAACGTCGTCCAACTAGCGTAGGGATTCAAAAGACGTGCTGATAATTCGTCTAATGTGCGTAGGGATTCAGGAGACCTGCGCTAGACGACGTGAGTTAAGATTCAGATGACCTGCGCTAGACGTCGTCCAACGTGCGTAGAGATTCAGAAGATGTGCTAAAGACGTCGATCAACGTCGTCCAACTTGCATAGGGATTCAGAAGGCGCGCTGAAGACGTCGTCTAACGTGTGTACGGATTCAGGAGACCTGTGCTAGACGACGTGAGTCAAGATTCAGAAGACCTGCGCTAGACGTCGTCCAACGTGCGTAGAGATTCAGAAGATGTGCTAAAGACGTCGATCAACGTCGTCCAACGTGCGTAGAGATTCAAAAGACGTGCTCAAGACGTCGTTCAACGTACGTAGGGAATCAAAAG
This sequence comes from Heligmosomoides polygyrus bakeri, assembly GCA_947359475.1. Taxonomy (NCBI): domain Eukaryota; kingdom Metazoa; phylum Nematoda; class Chromadorea; order Rhabditida; family Heligmosomidae; genus Heligmosomoides; species Heligmosomoides polygyrus. Next base: position 53,457,472 of record OX375866.1, on the reverse strand, counting down.
AAGCGCTGAAGACGTCGTCCAACTTGCTTGATTCTCAATCCCTTTCTTTGCCAGCACATAGGAAAGGAAGTGTTTCGAGAGGGGGAGGGGTAGAGAGAGTGATCATGGGATTCGAAAGAGTATTATTGCCATCGGACAGTAAGCGGTGTCGACCAATACCGATTAATTTTAATTATGATTTTGCTGATTAAGCAGCGGATTGGGACACTCGTTACCTGTTTCTCGACACGTAGAGAACGAGCGCTTCGGAGAATAAATTGCCTACATGTGGTGGAGGGTGGATGGGCTTCATATGCGCAGTGAAAATTCTGCCCTACCATATCCCACTGGAGTAATCTATATACTAAAACCAGTTTTTTTTTACTGTAAGAAGGTCTAAAGAAGAAAGGAGGAAGATTGGGATTGTTCTATTCTCGGGGTTTGGCGGCGAATCCCTCACCCAACCAGATGGGGTGGGGTTGTTCTATTCTCGGGGTTTGGGGGCGAAGCCCCCAACCAGACGTTTGGCGGCCGCTAGGCCGCTGAACGTCTGGTGATGATGTATAAATGTTCAGCATCAGTTATTACAGGTAGAAAGTGCATGAAACACACTGGGCGGCAGCGTACAAAGGCTACAGGCTCCTCACTCTCTGTTTCCATACATGGAGCAATGACCTCGGGAAAAACTATCCTGCTCGCATTTTCAAAAGAGACCAGGATGTGACGTCGGAGGTGGTTAAAATGGGAAACGAGATCTGTGGACCCGCAAATTAGCCTAAACGACATCGATACACTCCTTCCCTCGTCTTTGCCTATAACCTCGGGATCTTAGGTCCGCTGAAGGTTTTCTAAAACCTAACCCAAGCCAACAATGTTTGCCAATGCTCGAGCGGTGATCCACCTGCTCACGCTGAAGTGTATGCCACCTTTAGACAAGGAACCTCCGAGGGAAGAAACCAAGCTGGCCGAACAGATGAAGGACTAAAGGACTGCGAATCACGTCAAAATGAAGTTGGTGAAGAAGTTGTGGTTTAAAAAAATGGTTTAGACGTCAGAATCCTCCTAATCTCAACCAATCAGTTGAAATGCGAAATGCAATAGCGCAGCAGAACTAAACCCTCGGCCTTTCTCGCATAAAGTAACGCCACTTCCAATGCGCTCTTAGCCGCTTGCAGGCGATGGTATCACGGGCGTACAAGACCGCGAAACTCGTGATGTGCCAAATTCCATAGTAACTTTAAGGTCCCCTGCTCCCTGGGTTTAACGATTTGGCAAAAAATAAACACATTTTTATACCAATTGAGGGGTGGGGATTCTCCTTTCGTGACTCACTTCTCCCGTTCAGACATACGCTTCAGACCCTTCCCTCGTTAGTCCTCTTTACTGTTCTCCCCTGACAAGGTTCCTTGTCTAAAGGTGGGCCACACTTCAGCGTGAGCAGGTGGATCACCACTCGAGCATCGGCAGATATTGTTGGTGTTAGATTTTAGAAAACCTCCAGCAGACCTCTGATTACCAGGTGACAGGCAAATATGAGGGAAAGGGTGTATCGATGCCATTTAGGTTAATTTGCGGGAACCACAGACCTCGTTTCTCATTTGAACCACCTCCGACGTCACAACCTGGTCTCTTTTGAAAATCCGAGCAGGATGGTTTTTCCCGAGGTCATTGGTCCATGTACGGAGACAAACTGTGAAGAGCCTGTAACCTTTATACGCTCCCCGCGTTGTGCCCAGTGCTGCTTCATGCACTTTGTAGCTGTGTGTCACTGTTGTTGAACATTTATACATCACCACGTTGAATACCACAGCATGCAGCTGGAAAGTGCGCAGAAAACCTCAGAAAATGGTATAGACGTTAGAATCACCCAAATCTCAACCAGTCAGTTGAAATGCAAAAACGCAGCTGCGCAGAAGGACCAAACCCCGGGACTTCCCCGCATGAAGCCACGTCACTTCCACTCCTCTCCGAACGCCGGCAGAGGCATCGCGGGCGTACAAGACCCCGAAACTCTGATGCGCCGTATTCCATTGTGACTTCAAGGACCTCCTATTCCTTGGGTTTAACGACTTGGCAAAAAATAAACACAACTTTATACTAATTGAGGGGTGAAGATTCTCCCTATATGGCTCGTTCCTCCCGTTCAGATCTACGCATCAGACCCTTTCATTTTAAGGGAATGAGTAAGGAGACCAGGATGGGAGACTAAGCGGGGACCAGTGAAGGGGCAACTAAGAGCATCAGTGTAGGTTTTAGTACTTACTCTCAATATCAAGGGGTGTCAGAGATAGACCAGGCAATGAATATCGATCGATATTGTCGATTTTTTCTGAGACAACCAGGGTGGGAGTTAAGTGATTATGATCGTCAACAGAAGGCTTTCACATCAAATAAGAGGTTTCGATCGGAAGGCCAATATCGGTCGATATTATCGATTTCCTTACCGATGGTTTGGGTTTGGGAGACACGCGGATATAATGGCCGACGAAGTGCTTCACATCAGATGGAACATTTGTATCTGAAGGCCAATATTGGGCGACCTTATTGATTGTAGCTTGAAAACGACGGTCCTTTGTTGGCCTGTCGATGAATTTAGGCAATTCGTCACTGCTGTAGCGGTACCGTATGGAAAAATTTCTATTCAACGTAGTATTGAAAGTGGTGGGAATCCTCCGTTCTGACAAAAAGGCTTCTCGTCGGAAGATGAGGACTGAAGGTGCCTGCAGCCCTCCTGGCGCTAGAGTGAAGTGGAGGACCGTGCTGTGGAGCATGAGGGTTGTTGAAGAACCAAGGGGACGAAAGCACTGATTAGCACAAGCAACGACATCACTGAACCGTTTGGAGACGATGTCGATGCTGAGCGTAATTGTGGGGGGAGGGGTTGGATGGCTTCCGCAAAACTACTCAGCTGATGTTAAGAAAGGTAGAGCAAGGCTGGAACATAATAAGGTTTTCAAATATTTATACTGCTGGAGAGGGAAGAGAGCTGCATAAGTAAAGCTGCTAACTTGGTGTGAGTGGCCTTAGCTTAGGTAACCCCTATTATGTTATACTTCGGCAACAGTGCTGGGCCGGTGCTACGCAATGCGTAACAGCCCGCGTAACAGTCGCCGACCGCATCGACGCCTGCTGTCGCCGAAGTATAACATACACCTCAGTGATATCGCGCGAATCACACCGATAGGCGTGACGCTTGCTATTTAAATTTATTGATGTGATGTTAAAATAGTTGCAGTGATTTACATTAATATGCGTCTTTTTCAATTCCAGAATGTTTTTATAAACTAGTTTTAAAATATCGTCTACATGTTTTTCGTCTAAGCGTAAGTTATGGACTACCAGCAAATCATTCCTATATGTAGGTTGTGCGCTCTACTGGAAACGAAGCACGCCATAGTTAGCAGACTGACTCCGATTTTTAACGACCTTGCTCGTGAAGAGCATCGAAGAACTGGTGAAAAAGGCAGTGAACCTCCGGCTTCGTGCCCACCTTTGGATTCCACTGTTTTCCTTGCGGTGAAGCATCCCTCGGATACTTGGGTCCTACGAAAGCATATTGTGCACCAGTCAGAGTCGCTCAACGAGAGGACGATGCTCATAGGAATAGTAGAAGTCCATCGAAGTTCCGAGCTTCTTCAACGTTTGAGTGCCAGAGGCGCTGCCGCATAGGCCGAATCGTTGAAAACTAGGTGAGTAGGTAAAGTAATGCGTTTCGCAGACACCCGCTAGATGGTAGCTATGACGGACTGGAGTCGTTGGGATATCAAAGGATCCGGATTCCGGATGGCCACAAATGTGCTGGTCGAACTTCTTCGTGAATCTCCTGAACTAAAAACGTGACGCTCTTTGTGTCACTTGGCAGCTTAGAGATAGTTTGAAGCCATTTTCTTTACATCAGGTCTATCAGTTGGTGATCCAGCGAACTATCGGAAACAAGAACATTTTGTCGTCGGTCCCAAGGTGAGTACTTTTTAATGTGATTGGAACTGTATTCTTTTCCAGCAACCCTTCATCTTATTTCAAGTAGATTTAGGGCCGATATTGAACGCGTAAAAGCTGACTTTATGCTGCTCGGCGCTGCTACAGTGATAGCGGCAGCCATGCGCGTATTACCGTCAGAGTTCTCCCAAGAGGTAGGCATTCAGCACGTTCATATGCACTTCGTTCATGTCCTTTTTGGATTTGTCATTGCACTGTCAAGTATTCTGTACCACATCGAAGGCTACAAAAAATATTGACATACCATATTAGAATATCGCTTTGCTAGACAATGCCAAGTCGCCGAAATCCGCACTCGACCAACTGCCACGGTTGATGAATGATCTGAGGAACGATCAGTTCTAGCAGAGAAGGCGATGATGGCCCAACCAACCACGGGAAACTACAGATCGACCAGAGTTGGTGCAGTTAGGACCTCTTCATACTTTGCGATGGGAGCGATGGCAGAGGCGCGAGCACAGGGCGAAGGATACGTATCGATCAGCGCCGAGCCGTTGCCTGAGGAAAATCGATAGGTATGCTCTGTTTTGTCGCACCTGTCTCTGTCGTCGCTCCCGTCGCAGAGTATGAACAGGGCCTCAAAGCCGATAAAGGGTTAGGAGGCTTGGTGTGCTTGCAGAGGCAGCCCAAAGATTCGCACCGATGTGGATGCTACCATCTCCTGTATTAGAATTTCGAGCTCGTCTCGAATGAGCCAGAAAGGGATCCTGCCTCAAAGCTGATCTTTTCAGGCAGTGTTTATTTTTCGTTAAATATCAGTTTCTATTTATATCAGGACGAACTGCGAGGCTTGCTTTCAGATTAAAATTGCACGAAGAATCCACTTAAATATACGTGAGACCTTTTAAGCAGAAGTCAAATTGCATTAGTTTTCGCGTGATATCTCTTAGGTTTCCTAACTGATTTTTGACGGAGTGGCGTTCTACCCCGCTCTTTAAACAGAGGCGTGGCAAATGTCTGCGTCTCCACTATCTCGTAAGGTAGCCACTAGACCCTTGAGCAAGCCCAGGGGGTTGGGGATGGGCGGGCCAGGAGGATGAGGGGATAGAACGCTCGACCTCTGATTGTTCTATGGAACATTATATTGTACAGCATCATATCTTTCGAGAAATATGTAGTTCACCAAATCTAATGTTCAACAAGAATAGATTTTATCACACAATTCTTCGAATTGCTCGTCCAGTGACCTGTCCTGGCGTTTTGCTGCAGAATTTTCTCGTTTATCTATGTACAAGGCTCCACACGCACAGTCTCGCACTTGCGCGCTTCGCACGACTTTGTAGTATCACTGACCTACGGAAAGTACTTTTGTATAACATTAAATTCGCTAGCATCTAGGACTTGGTGCGTACGTTATCGGCATCAAGCTTTTCATCACTTCGGTACCTTCATCATAGACATTCTTTCCTGACAGGTTAGTAATGTCATTGGTTTGTGCTGCGCAGTACTTCTGTCCCTCAGGTTGTTTTTCCGCAATCGTTGTCATGCTCAACAGCTAGCGTTTCAAGTTGTCGTTGACATGTCCTCCGAAGCCAGGTTCCCTCTCTCGTTTCTTCTTACTGGATCTAATTGCTGGTCCGCCTTTACAGGTCTTCCCTCCCCCTCTTTGGCCCCCAACCTTCCTAGTCCCAACTACTGGCCCACTTCTTTGTTTCCACTGTTGCCCCCTACTGGTCTCTTCTTGCTGGTTTCCGTCCTGACCTCTCTCCAGGTTCTTCCTTTCCTTTCTGGTCGCTCTCCTGGTCCACCATAGAGGTCCCCTTACCGCCGTTCTCCACCACCCCCTTAGTGGTCCTCCCACACTCGCGGCACGGTCGGTGACACGTATTCAAAATCAGGGTGCTTACTGCGCGACGTAGGGGGCCCGTTTTCTGGAAGCTCAGAAGCGCTCGCAGTCGCCGCTGTGTCGAGCATGAAGAGCTATTCATATGGCAGATTCTTTGTTCTCCGAATGAATTCCCTTACGGGTCCCTTCTTGTTGGTTCCCTGGTCCAGCTTCCAGGTCCCTTCTTCCAGGTAGATTCTTCCTCCCCTCCCCTTCGGGATCCTCCCTACTGCTCTACTCCAATTAAGTTGGCCTCCCACGCTCACGACACGAAGACGGTGAGCGAACGACCATTGTGCGACATCGGTGTCACATCTTCTAAATCCGGTCTCCCTTACTGATAATGGATCCCTTGCTGATCCTCCTTACTGTCTCCCCTCCCCTGATAGGTAACTCCCTAATGATCATTACATATTGCCTAAACTCTTCTTGGTGCCACCTCCTGGCCTGCTTCCTTGTTCCCCCCATCGACCATCCCGATGTCTCCTCCAGGTCGCTGCCTTCTGATCGCTGTTGGTTCTCCACCCTCGAAGTCCTCCTTCTACACTTACTCCTTTAGTAGTGTTCTCATGCTAATGGCACGAAGTCAGCTTCTGAATCTGGGCGCTCAGAAACGCGCGTAGGTGCTGTTGTGTTAAGCAGTAAAGGGCTGCGTTTCCTCTGCTGCAGCAACATCCCACGTTCAATAGCAATTTTCGCCCACGCTGTAGATGATGAGGCGTACCTCATTCAGGTTAGATAATCGACCGCCCTCACTGTGGAAGATGCGACGTATCTCACTTCGGTTAGATCACTTCACGGACAAACTCTTTCATATATAAGTGGTGATAATTCGCCTCGAATGGTACCGCCTGGAGAACCAAGACAGTTGATCTTGATTACTAGAAATTTCGCTAGAGCTATAATACCTCGATATCTCTGTTTATGTTATCTCCCTTCTTGTCTTCCTTCAGCATACTGCCTTCTAAGGCGCTTCATCTCATCAAATATCTGAAATCAGCACGATAAAATTACATCGTCCACCAGATATTACGAAGTTCTGCGAACAGGTGTCATTATTTTCCTTTTATGCATGACCAAGGTTGCCTTCTACCATACTTTATAATAACGCGCTAAACGATGAGTCATACTATCGATCAGCGCAGCCGCAGAAATTAGCGATAAAATGGGGGGGGGGGGAATTACGAGACGAAAATAGCGAAAAATACCCAGACGTTTTCTCCCTGCCTGGGAACTTCGGCCCTGGGGCTATCGAGGTCACTGAACACGAATCTGAAGTTTGTTTCTGAAGTAACAATCGCCATCAATCGATATTGATCAAATTACGGTGCGGGAAAATAGCGTAAAATACGTAGACGTCTTCTACGTGCCAGGGGATTCGGAAGACGTGCGGAATACGTCGCATGACGTGCCTGGGACTCAGAAGACGTGCCAAATACGTCGCTCAACATGTTTGGGGATGCAGGTAGACGTGCCGAAGACGTCGTCCAATGTGATTCAGAAAGTGTGCCGAAGATGTTGTCCGTTAAGGGTGGATCATTGAGGGGGACCAGTACCAGTAATGGGGGACCGTTTCACTAAGGGAGGATCAGTAGTGTGGAACCAATAGACCGCTCTATCATACTATACACTGTACGGTCTGCGAGCCTTTTGTACTCCTAGGTAGGGAAAAAAGCTGTACAAGTAGAGCAGCTAGCTTGATGTGATTGTCCTTAGCTTACTGATACTGCAACATCGCGCCAAGCGCGCAAGTGCGAGGCACGCTGACGCCGATAGGCGTGACGGAGCACTTGTAGTTAATGAGTTAGGAAACACTCGTGAAATCATTGAGAAAACTAAGGTACTTAGATTCTTCTCAGTGCTGCCGACTGCCAAATCATGCTGGTGCAACACTTGCATAGTAGGAACAACGTAACACGAATAATGTACCAGTAACACAGCAACATCAACAAACTACACACAAAATGATCACATCTGCGAGGCATCGCGCCTCGCCCATTCTTCACATGCCGCTCCTTAACACGTTCGCTACGATGTCCACTCATTCGAGTGGACGGTGGAGTTTTGGGAAGAACTTTCTTTATTTATGTTTTTGTTGATTTCCTTTCCAAATTCGTGTATTATAATAACAAGTCAATGTTGGGTTTGCGTAGGCAAAAAAAAAATTACTGGCCTTATCGTAGCTAACAAGACAAGAACTTTTCCCATTAGTGAAACACAATAAACGCAAGACAAATTCAATTCAATTTCAAAAAAAAAAACAAGCAATCCTAGTCGAAAATTAGTGCACAAACTTCAGACGAAGCATGTGTTGAGCATTTAAATGAAACGACCTAGTCTCTGAGTGGCTATGACAATAAACAAGCATTCAACAAGAACACTTCGTTGAAACACAAAAAAAAATAGTTCGCAGCTGGAGCAGCACATATGGACTCTCTTAACCTTTTTTAAAGGTATGACGGAGAATGTCACTTTCTGTCATGCCTAAAAAAGTGCTCGAATTCCACAGATCGGCACTATTGTGCTTTTCGGACTCCAGAGGACGAGGAGGGGTCGATTTTTTTGCCCAAACTTCGCCTAGGGGGTTATTTGGGGTGCTGATCACGAATCTGACATCCGTTTTTGAAATTTCGGCCGATTACGGTAGGTAGCGGCAGGTGCCGGTGACTAAGGCTGTCGAGATCATAATCACTGATTTCGCCAGAACTTCGCCTAGGGGGTTATTTGGGGTGCTGATCACGAATCTGACATCCGTTTTTGAAATTTCGGCGGATTACGGTAGGTTGCAGTAGGTGCCGGTGACTATGGCTGCCAAGGTCATAATCACTGATTTCGCCAGAACTTCGCCTAGGGGGTTATTTGGGGTGCTGATCACGAATCTGACATCCGTTTTTGAAATTTCGGCCGATTACGGTAGGTTGCTTAGGTGCCGGTGACTAAGGCTGCCAAGGTCATGTTCACCGATTTCGCCCAAACTTCGCCTAGGGGGGTTATTTGGGGTGCCGATCACGAATATGACATCCGTTTTTTGTTTTACGCTAGGGTACGGTGGGTTACGGTAGGTGCGGGTGACTATGACTGCCAAGGTCATGATCACCGATTGCGAGCAATCCCATCCTTCTAAGCCATTCCTGGAAATCGGCTGCGTCCATGTTTAGCTTGTCAAAGACTCCTTCAACTTGAAGTCGCGCAGTTCTTCTTAGCGGGGGTTGTGGAACAGTGCCTGGAGGGCCATGATGCTTAGATTGCTGTATCTCGATTAAGCCTTCGTATATCGAAGAGTTTCCCGCAAAAATGGTTTCCTGTAGATTTGCGAATTTTCGTGGATCGTTGCGGGACCGCCCGCATGCTGTGCTCACCCATAGGACCACAGGTAACCCCTACAGCCAAAGTTTGGGCGAAATCGGTGATCATGACCTTGGCAGCCTTAGTCACCCGCACGTAACCTACCGTACTCCTGCGTAAAACGAAAAACGGATGTCAGATTCGTGATCAGCACCCCAAATAACCCCCCCCCAGGCGAAGTTTGGGCGAAGAGATTTTTTTCGACCTCTCCTCGTCCTCTGGAGTCCGTAAAGCACAATAGTGCCCACAAATCTTCGTTTCAAAGATCGATTAAAATGTACTTACTGATGGTAACACGTCGCATGGGACGATGTCCACATGAGTGGACACCCGCGCGCGCCAAAGCAGCCGGCCGTCGAGCACATTGGTCACAAAAATGCTCTCGTGGTGAATGATAACGCTGGATCGTCCCGATTCGGCGTTGCCGACAATACCTCTCGCGATCGCGTCTGTAGCCCCGGGGCCTGTCACGTGCTCTCATAGGGTCGTCGCTGCGATAGTGGCGCCGATTAGGAATCAACATCTTCCGTTGGTTCCCATGGGTGCCGTGAGACACGTTCATGTGTATAGAACTCGACAGATCTGATCTTCTGCCAACGACTTTCTGGATCCGGCCACACACAGAGGTTTGGGCGGTGTTCACGGCGTCTTCGAGGTATTGCGACCTTCTCTCATCGCTGCCCTGTCAACTCCTGCTACAACTTGTATTATATTCCTAAAGAATGAAACAGTCATTAAAAGTTCTTGAAGCAATGAATGATTGCGGAAGCGCCTCATTTAAATCACGCCAACTCTCCAGAAACAAACTAATGTATCTTCCCAGTAAAAAAATTATGCTCAATAGTTCTAGCAGAGGGAAAGAAACTGTTTTAATCACTGCTTTAACGTCTGTTGAGGAAACTGTTGCTGCGCCGTTTTGAGAACTTTTCTCTGTGTAAACAGTAGAAATAAGAATGATTGACCGAAAGGAATGCTTTTCAAAAACATTAGCACCTGATTCTGTATCATTTGCTATTCGTTTCCTTACAAAGGACTAAGATGTTTAACCTGCTTCTTAGCAGTCTAAATCCGCACGCAGCTCCTTTTTTATCGTTTAGGCAGTTAGCTGCTTGTAGGGTAATTCGGCATGGCTTCTGCATAATCCATAAACGTCGTGAAGGTTGTTCTTGGGTGACACTACTTGAGTGCTCTTACAGGTTAGCTCTATAGAACCGTCAACTAGCATTTCCTCACAAATTTTCCCATCCAGAACCTCCGCAAAGAGTATGAAATCCTCCCTTTCCTTAGTCCCGTAACTCCATTATTGATTACCGCGGAGTTGGAATGATCCAACGCTGCATCAGAGACGTGATGGTCCCGCAGAGATTGTTGTTACGGTAACGGTTTTGAAAACGTGGTACCCTCTCAGACAAATCTGTGGAGCGACCGCCGGCGAAAAGACGAGATTCTGATAGCCCGCTCGACGTTCATATCCAAACATGGGCGGAGACGGTTACCTAAAGAGCCGGAGGTCCGGCGGTCTTCATCGGTTCACAAGCAGTTCGGGCTGCGGTCCACCGGAACATGAGCAGCGGTTCATAACCAAAGCGGAGGAGGAGCCATTTCTCCTCGAGGAGGAATATGATCAGCGGTCCACCGGTTTTGGCCAACGGACCATAACGTCAGAAATTTTTGGTTATGGATCGCCGGTTTGCACCGTCGTCCATAACTCGGGTCCATAACTGAAACGTGCGACGTTATGGACCGCTGGTCAGCATGAGAGGAGGCCGTACTGGTCACCAGCTGCAACGATGGTCACTGCACAGCACACATCGGATCCGACGCCGATGACGGATAATTCGAATCCGTGATTTTCTACAAACCTCCGGTAAAGGGCCCAGAGGGATAACGACATTTTTCAAGTCCCGATCTTGGGGCGATTCGGACAGGGCTAGTTTCAGCAGGCTATTTTCGAACGATTTCGATGACTCTTGGATCGTCTGAAGGATATCCGTATGGGATATGATTTTCCGATTAAAATCAGTCATCGGAATCGTTCGAAAATAGCCTGCTGAAACCAGCCCTGCCCGAATCGCCCCAAGATCGGGAGTTGAAAAATGTCGTTATCCAACTGGGCCCTTTACCAGAGGTTCGTAGAAAATCACAGATCCGAACTGTCCGTCATCGGCGTCGGATCCGATGTGTGCTGTGCAGTGACCATCGTTGCAGCAGGTGACCAGTACGGCCTCCTCTCACCGCTGACCAACGGCCCATAGCGTCGCACGTTTCAGTTATGGACCCGAGTTATGGACGACGGTGAACTTTTCGTCCCCTTCAACAAAAACCTGGCCTGGTGAAAGTGCCCATATCTGAATCATCCTGAGATCCGGATTTTGTAAAAAAAATGGGTTTGTAAAAAATCACGGTTGGTGCCCCTTTTACGTTTTCGCACCTTTTTACTTTTTGTGCTTAGCAGAGATCTTAACTAGATTGTTTTATTGGCTTCACTATAGAAAAACGACAAATCGACAGAGCCTTCATAAGGATAACTGAACACGTAAAAAATCAACAACAACTGGAGCATGGCTAGGGATACAAATTGATTCTGAGGACTTCGGAGATTGAGCACCTCAGAGAAGTAGAGAAAGTGGGGCAAGGAAACAATATCAAAACACCTTCACACGTAATGCAAGGACAGATTTCAAAATCATAGCACTTTCAGCCGACAGATGCGATAAAACAGACCTCTAGTATGGAGAGGCTGCACCTCAACGATGTGTAGTGTGTAGACGAATTGAGTTAGGCTCTTTTGGTCGAAGCTTCAGGTTTTTTTGATAGACCTTCCCTTGTTTATATGTAAATGAGAACTTCTACCCTCTGGACAACGATGCTTAAGTAGATTGCCTATTTGAATGTGGAAGTGATAATTCACCTATTCTTTCTTCGTTGCGACATCGTTAAGGTGTGGCCCTTGGAAAAAACTAAGGATTGTGGTGAATAGTGTGTGTAGTGTTAAACCGCGACTTTATTGACTTGGAATGCTTTCGATGCTGTCCATCACGAGCCGTTTGCGCATCTGAAAGGAGTCGTAGATGAGGTGTTCATCGCTTTTTTGCTTGCAACAGACAAGAAATAGTTCTCACATTAGATAGTACAAGCCGTCTGGCTTAACGTGAAAGCCGCGCAGCGCAGGCCGGTCCTAAATGCACATTTTTGGAGCAGAAGTGTATGAAGAACATGGAGTGGAATATGAATACCACTACTCACAATGCACGCCCAATAGCTAGTGGCAGTGTTCTTCGGGACGATGTGACGACGTAGGTGTTGGTTTTTCTAAGAGCTGTATCCTATGTAAGACTGAGACTTGACGTATAAACGAATCAATCTAAAGAGGACTTTCAGTGAACCAAGTGGTAGACTGAACTAGGACTAGAATTGATACGCTTACAGTGGCAGCCATCCCTGCAATGATATCAGCTTGCTGACGGACCGAGTCGCACAGAAAGCGAACGGCAATAGAATCAGAGGTCGGGATGGAGCTAACCATATACAAGCGGGCTCTCACACGGTCCATCAACTTCCAACTCCGTTCCATCATCATTAAGTGCTCGCCTGTACGAGCACTTTCTTCTTCTCCGGACCGCTGCGACTCTTGGGAACCATTGGCATCGGCAACGACATTATCGTTTCCCTCTATCTTCTCCCTCACTCCGACTACACATGATCTCTTAGGAGGAAGACAACGTAGAGAAATGCTGGAAGCAATAAACGAAAAAGGGATTCATCCTATCAAAGTTCCATTGGCTACAAGGAAACTGTCTACCGTTTATCTCTCTAATCGTTCTCTTTTCCCTTCGGTGTGGTCGCGGAGGATCCATTCACGTCACCACCACTGAAGTGTTAAATGTTGAGAGTCTAAGAAGAAGGGGTATCAACCGAATAAAATAGCGACGTCACGGATGAGGGGATGGCGCAGTATCTTCTTTTAACGCTAACAAATTGCCACCTTACTACTCTTTGAAAGACACCTTAGTCCATTTCTTTATATTTCAAAAAATCACACAGCAATTGTCTCCAGAATTCGACTTCCTAACTGGATTTTGGTTAGGAAGTGGACGGCTCTGCTAACTACCAGGGGTAAAATGTGATCGTGGAGACATTTATGTAAAATGCCGCACCTAAAATCTTCTAGGTCCATTTTCTTTTAATAAAAACCTACTGAAAAAGTAATAACGTTGTCACAGAATCTAAACAATTTCAAAAAGGCAAACTAACGATGTATGATGCTTCGTTTCCACTCTTCTAGGTTCACTTCCAAACCAATTTTCCCACTTGGGAAGTCTAATTCCAAAGACAAGTGACGGTCACATAAAACATGGTTTCTGTGCTTTCCTGCGCGTCAGCGATGTGTATCTTATGCGAGCGTTTCACGATCACGTGCAATCTCAGAGCGGGCACCAGCCCGCTTAGTCCCCTTATTTCATTATCCATCACACTGCGAAAAAGACGACGCAGAAACGACAAACGACTTCATGAATGCCACATGAAACATTGGTAGCGGATCTGTTGGTTTTCAGGTCAAGAGAAGGTAGCAAGAAGTGAAGGAGCTGGAGATGGGCTTTGGGTGCCCTCTATTAGACTTGGTGCAATTGCGTCATCTCTTTTTCCCCAAGCATGGTGACGTATAAATATTCAACACGTGATACACAAGTACGAAGTGCATGAAGCAGCACTGCGCACAATACGGGCAGCGTACAAAGGCTACAGTCTCTTATAATCTGTTTCTATACATGGACCAAAGGCCTTGTTTCAAAATAGACCAGGATGTGATTCGGAAGTGGTTCAAATGAGAAACGAGGTGTGCAGATCCCACAAATTAAGCTAAACGGCATCGATACACTCTTTCCCTCACCTTTGCCTGTAACCTGGAAATCAGAGGTTTGCTGAAGATTTTCTAAAACCTAACACCAACAATGTCCGCCGATGCTCGAGTGGTGATCCACATGCTCATGCTGAACGCTAAAGTGTGACCCACCCTTAGACAAGAAACCTTCGATGTAAGAAATCAAGCTGGCCGAACGGATAACCAGCATACTAAAGGACTTCAACTTGAAGTTGACGAAGGCGAACAGCTGGAAGTAGTAGAAGAACAAGAGGATTGGGATCCGCAAGATGAACTGATGGACGTGGAGAGGCAAGCAAGCAGTGGGCATATGATAGCGTTTTCGCGAGGAAAGGGTACGCCTTCAAATGGATTTCGGTTGTGTGCTCATAACCATGGAGGAAGACCCCGTGATTTCAGGCCTGGGCTGCAACGGAGCCTCACTGGTCACCACTGTTTCATGCATCATGCATTTGCACAAAGTGCATGAAACAGCATCACTGCTTCACGCACTTTGTGCCTGTCTATCACTTGTTGAGCGTTTTTACATTACTATTTTGGATAGCTTTCTCATTGTCTTGTGGTTAAAAACCGGTCAGTAATAAACAAGTCGCAAGAAAGGTACTCTCCACAGCGTAGAGACGACGCAACTGCACCAGCCACACGCAAGTTTACGCACAAGTAGTGAGCGAACAGCTAGAGGTGGTGTAGTGAAAACAGCATCGCCTTGTCCTAGAACAACAGTTTGAGAGTAGACGCTGTTTACTTGAAACAACGAAATGAAAATAAGCGTTTTTATAACTGTTTTCTTGTCCCGTTTACAAGTGATACTTCGGGCAAAAAAACTTCCTGCTATCAATCGAACAAATATCGCGGCGATCTCGTCGAATACACTGCTCGATCTCGCTTAGCTTAGTATTCGTTATGATTAGGACACGCCAGGTCAGTCGGACTTATTGCCCCCCCCCCCCCCCCCCGTCCAAGCTATTCTCATGTGTTCGTCAAATTGTGATGATGTGCTGACAACTACAGTCATACATGTACAAATGTACGAATACATGTATCAGAGTGAGGGCGAGGCGGATGTCCGAAGATTTCCAGAAGAGAGGCATTCAGCAAGGCACATTTGCTCGATATGGGCCTGGATTGCCGCCATTTGACTCTATCAGCTCAATTAGGGTATCGAAGCAATCCAAAATATTAGGTTGTCCCATAAGTCGCCGCCGTTTTTTTAACGATTCACTGCAGATTTCGCCGGCGGTCTCTTGCATACCCCTGCATAGCTTTCGAAAGAGAATGATTTGCTCTATCAGAAAGTGTATTGCATTTCTTTTTCCATCATGAATTTTGTCAATTTTTAGGTCGTTGAAGTGAAAAGTGAAAAAGTGAAAAAGTAGCCATTTGCGCACTTGTTCTCTCCGCTTAGGTTTGTAATTTTTTGCGCAGTTTTTTATAGCAGTTGGAAGACAATGTTCTGTACTACAAGAATATGTGTTGGTCCTATTTTCTCACTTGCCCTTTATTGATTTTTAGTCCATCAAATTGGGAATTCCGACTTTTCCGTCCGAATTTTTACCAAAACTCCGGTCCTGTGGTTGGACTTTTTTGCTTGGTGTCATATGTCATTTGGAAGAGGATGTCTTGCTCAGTAAGAATTTGTGTCGCGTTTATTGGCTCACGCTGATTTCTGTCGAATATCAACAACTGAAGAAGGAGAAGGAGTTGTTGGTGAAGACGATTCTTCTCTTTCTGGCATTTTGTTGAAATTCAAAAAAAAAATCAATAGACGCGACACATATTCTTATAGAGCAAGACATTCTCTTTCGAATGACATATAACACCAACCCAAAAAGTCCAACCACAGAGCAGGAGCTGTCGGGAAAAATAACCATCCTCCTTCGGACGTCCCAATTTGATGACCTAAAAATCAATAAAGGACAAATGAGCAAATAACACTAACACATATTCTTGTAGTACAGCACATTGTCTTCCAAATGCTCGAAAAAACTGCGCAAAAAATTACAAACCTAAGCGGAGAGAACAAGTGCGCAAGTGGCTACTTTTTCACTTTTTCACTTTTCACTTCAACAACCTAAAAATTGACAAAATTCATGATGAAGAAAAAGATGCAATACACGTTCTGATAGAGCAAATCATTCTCTTTCGAAAGCTATGCAGCGCTATGCAGGAGACCGCCGGCGAAATCTGCAGTGAATCGTTAAAAAAACGGCGGCGACTTATGGGACAACCTAATAGTTCCCTCGCGTCAGCGAACGAGAGCACAAAACTAGACTAGGCAGGGGAGAAGAAAGTCAGAAGTCTGGCTGCTATAATTTCCTTTCCTTCAACACTTTTGAGGAGTCTTGCCGATGCACATCATCCTAATTTGTCCAACATATGAAGAATACCTTGGCCTAAGCCTTTTGAAATCAAAGCAAACTCAGTAGAAGAAGGTCTTTCAATTCGGAGGAGTTCGCTTTGATTACAAAAGTGTTACGCTTTGGATCAGTTCAAACATACCAGAATTGAAGAAAAGACTCAACGTTTGGAAAAGCCCCCTGGGAGGAATCACGCTCCGCCAAGAACGGCGCGCTCCAATCGCAATTTCATTCCCCTCTACGTCCGACGTTTACCAAACGTCACCACTTGTACTTGTGCACATTCAGAGCAACGATGAAGGGGCAAGACTCCGTTTGCAGGTTTCCGGGGCTGACTGAGGACATCGGCGACGAGTTCAGCTTCAAATGCGGAAATGGGATGAGCTCAGCTTCGAAGGCAAAAAATAGGCGAGCTCAGCTTCGAAAGCGGAAAATGGGACGAGCTCAGCTTTGAAGGCAGAAAAAAAATAGACGAGCACAGCTTCGAAGGCGGAAATGGGACGAGCTCAGCTTCGAAAGCGGAAAAATGGGACGAGCTCAGCTTAGAAAGCGGAAAGTGGGACGAGCTCAGCTTTGAAAGCGGAAAAATGGGACGAGCTCAGCTTCGAAGGCAAAAAATAGACGAGCTCAGCTTCGAAAGTGGAAAAATGGGACGAGTTCAGTTTTGAAGGCAGAAAAAAATAGACGAGCACAGCTTCGAAGGCGGAAAAGGGACGAGCTCAGCTTCGAAGGCGGAAATGGGACGAGCTCAGCTTTGAAAGCGGAAAAATGGGACGAGCTCAGCTTCGAAGGCAAAAAATAGACGAGCTCAGCTTCGAAAGTGGAAAAATGGGACGAGCTCAGTTTTGAAGGCAGAAAAAAATAGACGAGCACAGCTTCGAAGGCGGAAAAGGGACGAGCTCAGCTTCGAAGGCGGAAAAGGGACGAGCTCAGTTTCAAAGACGAAAAGAAGGACGAGCTCAGCTTCGACTGCGGAAACAAACGAAGAGCTCAGCAAACCGAAGAAACGGCCAAGCCGGAATTCTTGCTTGACCCTCTCCCCGGATTGCTGAGCTCTTTGTGGTGCAGAGCTCTTTGTGGGCAAGCGATGAGGTGCCGGACAGGTGCGAGCCGTGAGCGCCGACCGCTCGGTGGCGCTCAAATCGAAGCATGCACCCAGACGCCTCGCATGCCGCGACGCGTGTGCGGGCGATCGATTTGGGCGCCGGCGAGCGTTGTGAACCGCCAGCCAGCCGCCGGAGCTCCGCCGTTTGCCCGCCCAGGGCACCGACCGGCGGCCGAACCCAGGCAGCGACGCCTCGCGCGCCGCGACGCGCGTGCGGGCAATCGATTTGGGCGCCGGCGAGCGTGTGAACTACCAGCCGCTCGCCGGAAGTCCGCCTTTTGCCCGCCCAGGGCATCGACCGGCGGTCGACCCCAGCGATCCCGCGGGTAGCCGCTTGCCTGAATCCAGCCGGGACCGACCGCCCCGGCGGTCGCTCAGGAGATTTGTCCGAGCTAGCAAGAACATCTCGCATCACTGACTACCGTGGAGTTGGCGTAATGCCAGCACTGATCCGGAGACGTGGTGGTCCCGCAGCGATTGCTCTTACGGTAACGGTTTGAAAACGTGATACCCCAGCAAGAACGTCTTGTTGAAGAGAGGGCCGAAAAGAAACGCGGATGAGGAAAGAAAATTTGGAGGTTGATGATGGTGTACTCAACACTGCCTTGTTTTGATTAGATTAGGAAAGCCCATCAGGTGGTCTCGCAACGACCATCCGAGTACTTTGACAAAATTCATCCAATTCTTGGCGGGCGACATGACTCGCGGCTAAACCTACCGAAGTAGCGTCCAGTTTTCCGCAGGAATGGACGAGTTTTTCAGAGTCGATTTGCAAAATGTTCATAATTGGGCTGGATCGCGCTGTTGTTGCTTTTGAGCATTACTGGGACAATGAAATTGAAGGTGGTGGTTCCGAAGGAAGTTTTAATCCTTGGGATGCTAGCGGCTTCACTTCACTGAATTTGAATAGGTCCAACACTTATACACTATTAACGTACTCAGGTTATACCTTAAGGTAAATCACTGCCAATGGTGGTCCTCCAAGGCGAGTATAGCCAGGTGCGATGTAGGTGCGACGCTGATCGAACTAGGTTACTCGGTCGCAACCACTATCAGCGCCAAGCATTGCTAAGTAAATTATAGGGATCATTTTTGTGAGGAAGAATTAAACTGTGGTAAAATTGGATTTTTCTTCAGTCGGAGAAGCCGCCGACTGTTGTACGCACTCAGTGCAAGTTTAGGTTTTTGGCCCGCTCAGGTCAACGGGCCTTCCACCCCTTAAGTTGAGAGAATGGTACCTTTCTGGGAAGGATTAAACACCGACCTAACCATAGATTTGCAAGTTAGTCATTGTACAAAGCGAACACGTATTCAAATTGCTTCCGTGATATCATATGATAATAGAATGCATGACCCATCCCATTCAAGAGTATAATCAGCGTTCTAAGCCTAATAACCACTGAGTTACAATTCAGTAAACTAAAACACTCAACGAGATCTACCCTACAAATGTAATCTTTAGTCGTTTTCCAAGGGCCGAAGAAACACGTTAAACCTCTCCTTACGTGGAGTTTCAGAGAAAGCCTTATCCTGCGAATCCTGGAAAGTGTTTTGCTCCTACACTTCTATAGCATGCTCCAAAACACAAGCCTGGGATTTGACCTTAGAAGACATTTGGCATAGCGGCCGCTCTCCTGCGCCGCGTAAACTCGTCCGCTTTGGACGGATCCCATCAGCTGGTTCCGCCCTTCCTATAGGTAGGGGTATCTAACGTAGCGCACTCGTAAACACGTCTGCTCCGGTCCACATCGATTTCCGCGACCTCGGCGTCCAGGGGCCGGATTCATTAACGACTTACGTAACTTTAACTTAGAATTGTGAGCTTATCAAGCTATATGGTGAGCGATAAGCAGCGTTGAAAGCTCAGATAACGTGCCTTATCGCTCACCATATCGCTTGATAGGCTTACAATACTTCGTTAAAGTTACATAAGTCGTTGATGAATTTGGCCCCAGGTCGTACCCTTCTGTTCTGCCACAAGTCTGTGGTGGAATGATGCTTTCCTGCGACCTGGTTCGTGTCATGCCCAACAATTGGACCTGCGTCGAGGTTTGAGCACCCACCATGTCTTCGCGGAAACCATCCGCTGTCGTCTTTCCGGTTTAGCCGGCTCTGCAGGTTTGTCCTCGCCTCGCACGGCCTTGCCTCGCGCAGTCTTTCCTCAAGTACGCAAACGTGTTGAATTTGAAGCACTTCCTTCTTTCAGGTTGTCGTGTTTGGGCTCGTTGATAATCCGTACTACCATCCGGCTTCCCTCCTTGATCATCATTACTTGTTCGGTTCACCCCAGTAAAATTATCCCGTTTGCGTACTCCTTCAGGCGATTGACCTCGACCTTTCCATCTCTTCACGTATTGCTTTCGTCATGCGCTTGCTTCTTCCACAACACTGCGCCATGACCTTAGCCATCTCTTAGACCAACTCCTTTGCTGCGATCTCTATCGCTTTAGAGTTGTAGGTATTCCAGCCAGTTAGTTAGCTGGCTTACTATGGGTCGGATTTATCAACGACTTACATAACTTTCATAACTTTAATTGAAAATTCATAGCGAAAAGCTCAGATAACGCGGCTCATCGCTCACCATATCGCTTGATAAACCGCGCTATCAGGGATTTCGACTGTAGTTTCTCTGTTAAATTGCTGTAAGTAGTTAATGAATCCGGCCCCAGCTCTCCGGCTCTGGTGCGAGGCAGACCTTCTTCTGACTGGTCTGGGTACGCAATTCTCGTAAGTGTTTCCAGCTCTAAGCAGTACCTGCTGATATCCCAGTGTTCCTTAAATGTTTCAACTCTAGTTAGGCCTTTAGCTATGTGAACGAGGTGTTTTCTCTCAGATTGACACTGAGAGTTTCCACCAAATCCTCTAAACTCACGTATTCGCTAGTGTGGAGCTTGGGCTACTGCGTTATGGTAACCACCCATCTTGTTCAACAGCAAATGCGACGGCATGGCATCCCAAAGCCCTGTGTCGCTGTATTTCATATGGAAGTTCAACACATAGTCGCTGAAGTTGTTTCCCTGTCTCTATATCGGCTAGGGTCGTTGCCGCGAACATCACATTTAACGCTCCTTCTCCGTTAGAAGACCCACCTGGCGCTCTGCGCGATCTCGACCTTTACTAGCTAGCGGCCCTCTTAAGCGGCGGCGATGCGATCGTCCTTCCTTGCTGAAAAAGATTCTGACAGAATCTTTGTTTGCTCGTGTATGTCTTCTCTAGACTTTTACCCTGAGCAGCTACTACCCGATGGAGATCTGCACAATAGGCAACATTGTCCACCTATCCGTGCTGCAAGACGCTGATGAAAGGCTACCGCGTTGCAGAACGAGATCATCTCGAGCTACTCCCAGCTGCTGTAGAGACGTCATTGATCATGTGTACGGGGCTTTTTTTGCCTATTTCATCCATTTTCCCGTGAGGCGCTCTTTCATTGCCTTCATTGACGCAAGCTGCTCCGCTTGTGATGGGCCCTTGAAAATCAACATTTCGATGTCCTCGAGTAGTGCCAGATGCGCTTGATATCTACAAAACACCGACTGACGCGATTCCTGCAGTAAAGACTCGACGCAGTGTAGCACGGTCGATCCACCGGGACCACTACGCGCGCGTCGACACCAGAGAACCTGTGGGAAGAACGCCGCACCGCTATGTTGTAACACGTAACCGCAAGACGATCCTTCGTTCGCACTCCAGCGAAGACGCCTCGTATCGATTCCTGCCGTTGGATTGGTTTGCACTGGCTAACTCAGCCGAAATGACCGACTGACTTCCGGCTGACAGCCCAACAAACTGAACCTGAACTCACTGCAGATAGGCCTTCTGGCTTTATATAGAGGAACGCGGAGAGACGGGGCCAATGAGTGGACGCCGCGCCGCTCTTCCGCCTCTGATTGGCCGGCACCGGGCAAATGCTTGTCCGACGGCGATCGGTTCTTTCACTGCTGGGCCAATATGTCTGTTATAGGAACAGCGTAACAGGAATAATACCAGTAACATAGCAACATCAGTAAACTACATACGGCTTCGCTTAGTGCGTAGGGTTGTGGGATTCCTGCATTTTTAATCAGCAGAAAAATGGATAAAATCAGTATATATTTGTCTACTGATCGATACTGTTTACCACCAGGGGCCAGATTCATCAACCGCTTACCGCCCTCTAACGGTGGAAATACCGCCAAATCTGATGCTGATGAATGTCATGTAAGGGGATTTGGCGGTAATTTCACCGTTAGAGTGCGCCCAGCGGTTGACTAATCTGGCCCCAAGTGGCAAGCGCATCCGGCTGATTCCAGGTGGACGAAGTCTGTGACAATCGAAAAACTGCCCATCCCATACTCCCCCCCCCCCCCTCCCCTTCACTGTGCACCAGAGTTGCAGTGATCGGCTGCCAAGGCTATAAGCTGGGCAATATTCTCCCATAGTTAAGCAAAAAAAAAAACACAGCCAGCTGGCATACTCCACAGTATCCCACGCATCCTTCGTACGCGGATTTCTTATAGTGCTGTTATAAACTACAAACACAAAGAACTACAGTAATGTGCCAAGACATCCTTTAATGAAATTTGAGAAAATTTTAATAGTGCGGGAAGCGATTATGTCATGACGATTTGTGTGTTCAAAATGTTTCAAAATAAGTTAGGAAAAAAGAAATAAAAAGACAGCGATTGTGAATGCATACTAACTGTTGTCCAGATAGTGCTAGTGTGTGAATTTTTGTTTTTCAGAATGGAGCACAATTAGCATTCACGTTTTTTCTTAAGGGTTCTTGTTTTTCTAGGCATGATATCCAAATCATGCATTTTCGGATATCCGGTAGTATTTATCCGGTTTCGGATTGTATGAAATCCGGCTCGGCTCGGCTGAAAATTGGCTGAAAATGGCGTTCTCTGAATCATCCGTTTATTCGCTGAAAAAATCACCATCATCTGAATTATCCGGGGATCCCGCCAATTGAAAATCACCCTGATCCGAATCATTTGAATGATCGGGGTTTCAAAAAGCTTTTTTTTTTTGGATGAGCATTCGCAGTATCGTTGCGATTCCAAGGAAACCCTTACTTGAATCTGCGGAAATAGGCGCAGTCGATATCGCCCTCATATTTCGAGAATTGTTGGCATTGAGCAAATTATTTGCGTGCTCCCTACTTATCTATGCTTCAGTTTTGTATTTTTTGGGCTTTCTAGACCGTTTCTCAATTGCCACACATTAGTTTTTCATAATTGCAAAGCAGTCAGTGTTTTTGCATATTTATATAACAAGTGGGGTTGAAAAGGCATAGAACACACGAAGAAAAGGCTACGAAATACAAATAAAAAGAAGGACACGTGTAAGAAACGAAACAGGGTAGAAAAACCACCTTTCCAGCACGTTTTCCGGAAAGCCGGACAGGTTCTTCGTGCAGCATCAGGTGATGGTTATAAGACCACGTTAAGGCAACGTTGACCGATGACCTAACTAATAGATCGTGGCTGCTGGTACTGTAGTTGTTTCGCTTTTACTGGGTTTCATGTCGTGCTGTCGACGATTTTGCTTAACTTTTTCGTCTTCTTCGAGGGCTCTCTTGGAATATTTTGTTGGGGGAAGCATAGTCAGTATAGATGTGAAGCAGTGAACAAATGTGCATAAAAGTAACGAAATTAAATACAAAGGAATAAGCCGATTACCACTTTTTTGTCAGTTATTATATACGTGGGTATCCATGTGGTTGTCCAAAAAAGTGGTCTTTTACACGCGGTTTGTTGCATGAAGATTTTTCACGTTCTATGAAAAAGGCATATATTTGAAGGTGCAGCTCTGGCTCTAGCAAGACATTTCCTTCGGGTCTATGGATTTTCTCGTCAAATTTGCAAATTTACTATATTACCGCTCATCAATCCAAAATGTGCTGTACAAAAATGGAAGAAAATTGAGAAAACCAAAAGAACATTCCAACCTCAAGCAGAGCAACGTGCTATACTGTATAGTACCAGGCGCATCAAGAAGAAAATCAGAGTGGTCAATTGCTGAAACATCGTAAAAGAGTGACAGACAGTGGCAAGTTTTATTTGGAGGAATTAGCATGGATAAAGATAATATGAACCACTGTAAGTATTGGGTGAGAGCCGGCCTTTTAAGTACTCGTGTTTTTTATGGATCTCCTTAGGCATACTGAGGAGAAATAGCATAACAATTGAAATCTACGCTGCTTGGGTGGGAAAGATAAATGCACAATGCAGTAGGTCGATTCAATTAAAATTCGATCCGGTTAAAATTCGGTCGACGGTCCGCTGCTGTTTATTTGATTCCCTGCTGTGGTTTGCGGTGAGAACAGAACCTTGGAGCTAAAGGAATCATTCTATGAAACAGACAGACCTGTGGACTTCTTAAATCCAAAAACGAACTGTACCAAAAAAATTCTCTGTGGTCACTGCCTGGCATGAATTCTTCATTGAAACATTCTGTGGTTTTCCGAAACAGCTATTTCTCGCATTCGGTTGCCAACGGTAACAACTGTCGACGAAGCCTGGAAAGAGGCTACCGATGCGATGACTCGGGCTGCACGCCTCGGACTGGGCACAACGAAACCTGGACGGCGTGGGGTCGACAAACAGGCTTGGCTGTGGGCTGACGATGTCATAGGGAAGGTCAGGGAAAAGAAACGGCTATATCGTGTATTTATCAGTGATAAAACAGTCGATAATTGGCGGAATTATCGAGAAGCGAAGAAAGCGGCAAAGAAGGCAGTGGCCGCTACTAAAGCCGCACACTACGCTGATGTGTGTGAAAAACTGGAGACGCGCGATGGCGAGCGTTATCTTTGCCGCCTCGCCGAAGCTCGCTGTCGCCAAGCAGAAGACGTCGAGAAGTTCTTTGGCATTAACGACGAGAACGGTCATCTTCTGATGGATCGTAAGAGGGCTGTGAAGAGATGGCGCGAATGCTTCGAGGAAATCTCGAATGTAGAATTTGAACATCCTGCTGTTCCTTTTGCATCACCTGTATACGGTCCCGTTCAAGAGATCAGTGAGCGAAACTGAAGCAGCCCTGAGGAAGATGAAGTCAGGCAAAGCCACTGGTCCCGATGACCTGCCAGCTGACCTGTGGAAGTAAGTCGAAGGGCTGGTGCCCTGCTGACTGGCTGACTGAGTTTTTCAATCAGGTTGTTGCTGAGAAGAAAGTGCCTGAGGGTTGGCAGCAAAGCACGACTATTCCGACTTGGAAGAAGAAGGGCAGTCCTGCAAACTGTGCTAGTTACCGACCAATTCGCCTTCTTTCGCAAACCATGAAAATCTTTGAGCGAATTGTCGATGGACGTATTCGGGATGTCGTCCCGCTTTCCACGAATCAGTGTGGTTTCGTATCTGGCTGTGGCACTGTTGATGCCATTCACGCTGTCCGCCTTTTGATAGAGAAACACCGCGAGAAACAGAAACCGGTGCATTTTGCCTTCCTGGACTTGGAGAAGGCCTTCGACCGCGTTCCGCGGGAAGTGATATGGTACGCGTTGCGACGACATGGTATCCCTGAAGAGCTTATTGAGTGGGTGCGCATCTTCTACTCGTGCCCAATAAGCCGAGTGCGAGCACCAGCGGGTACCTCGATGGAGTTTTCTATCTCTGTCGGAGTGCACCAGGAGTCTGCGCTCTTCCCACTGCTCTTCGTGGTCGTCGTGGATGCAATTACACGAGATCTCCAAAACGCAGCTCCTTCCTTGGACGTTGCTGTATGCCGATGACGTCATGCTTGCGTATGAAGGCAAATCTGAACTCGAGCGACAGGCACAGGAATGGTGCGATCGCTTAGCATTGTTTCGACTCAAGTTGAACGTCAAAAAGACAGAATACTTGACGACGGATGTGAATGAACTCGGATCTATCAAGACCAATGGTACTGAGCTCTCATGAGTGACTGATCTTTCAAGTATTTTGGGTCCACAGTCACGTCCGATGGCAGCCTAAAGTTGGAGGTGAACGCGCGTGGGAGTGCAGGCTGGTCGAAAGCGCTCGCTGACTGGGGTGCTCTGCGATAAGGGAATATCCGAGTACCTCAAATCAAAGGTGTATAGAACAGTCGTCCGCCCAGTAGCGACGTACGGTGCTGAGTGCTGGCCCGTGACGAAGGGTATTGAAAGCCGCCTCAGTGTAATGGAGACGAAGATGCTAAGGTGGACGGCCGGAGTAACGCGTTTGGACCGCGTTCGCAACGACACCATACGACAGAGGTTCGGTGTCGCCCCGATAGCCGAGAAGCTGCGCGAAGCTCGCCTACGATGGTATGGCCACATGCTTCGCGCTAACGACGACACCGTCTGTAAGATTGGCCTGAACCTTGAAGTCCCTGGAAAACGGCCCAGAGGAGGAAGCAACCTTGGCTAGATACGTTGCGCCTGGACTTAAAGATAGCTGGTGTGCATCCTGATCAAGCATTTGATCGGGAGAAATGGCGTCACCACACCAGAAGAGCGGATCCCGCCACCAAGCGGGACAAATACTACTGAAAATGATGATGATGATGATGATGCGATTCAAACTATAACTATAACTAAAGCTCCATAGCTTTTGCAAGTTAATTTTTGAGCATTACAAAGCCATTTAAGATTGTAAATACTATCGTCACTCTAAAAGTCGAGGAGAGGTCGAAAAAAATTCGCCCAAACATCGCTCAGTAGCGTTATTTTGGGTGCTGAGCACGACTACAGTATTCATTTTTGAAAATTGGGCCGACCATGGTAGGCTACTGTGGGTGTCGCAAGGATGGCGGAGTCATGATCACTGATGTCGCCGTTTCCTCGCCTACGGAAACTATTCAAGCTGCTGACCACAAATCTGCCATTCCGTTTTCTAAATTGTCTATTTTTCATGCACTACTTTCCATCTCAAAGTAGAAGATTGGAAAGCAAGCCTGATCACATAGCTGAAGAAAGAGATCCTATGTACTGACATTGATAACCTTTAGCACTCATGAAAATGCGGGATCACGCGACCACGTGAAAACGTTTACCAGATTTGTGACCAGCGCCTCAATTAGCCTACAAGACGAGTATGGGAGAAAATTGCTTTCGATCTCCAGAGCCGTGGGAGTACAAGTCTCTACACCTTCGATTTGCAGTGAGTGGTGGGGGAAATAGGCAGCATCGTTGTTGAATCGTATCAAACTGGTTGAAATAACGTTATAACGTCAGCATGGTGCACTACAGTGTTCAAGATACACTACATCGGCAAAAGAGCAGTGAGCAAGCCCAGCAATGCAAAACCCCAACGCCCGGGTCCGAACCCGTGAGCCTCCTCCCGAAAGTGCGCTCCCACACCCAGTCGGCCATTCAGTCGCTGCCACGTGGCTCGTGAACGGCGCACCTCAATGTTCTGCTTCGGTTAGTGTATCGCTAACGCTATAATGAGTTCGCTATAATTCCGCTACCGTTCCAGCCCCAAACCTTTTGCAGGTTAGATTCTAATTACGACATGGTAGTTCCATACGTCTGTTTTGCTTAAACCACTTACCTTGAAGTGATACAATTTTTTGCCATTTTTTGACCTACCGAGATGTCCGCATGAAATTTGAGAACCATTATGGTGCTTTTCAGACAACCCCTTTCAACCCTTAACAGGTCACTTTGAAAATTGCCACGGGACGTCCATTGACCTCCTTTGTTAGACTCGGGATCGCACTTTGGAGTATAAATCGCGTAAATGCGATGGTGGGTGGATAGGCTTCAAGAATCCGTTTTGAAGACTTCACCATATCTTATCCTTTTTCTATTCTAAATTATATTTCAGACCACTTTTCACTGTAGTAAAGGAAGAAGGTCCAAAACGGAAGAAAATTACCTTTGCAGTCAGCGCTGTATTATCAGCAGACCTGACCGCAGCAGTCGCGGCAAGGTGGTCGCCAAACTTCTGGTTGGATGCTTGTGAGCAAACCCCAACCAAACGCTTGGCGGCCAATAGGCCGCTGAATGAATGATTGAAAAAATGCAATGCCTTTTTCAACACACACATAGACGCAAAGGGATTAAAGTCTGGGTACTGAACTCCTAAATGTGGTACACAGATTAAATGCGAGAATACTCCATATAATTGATTGTTCATCAATGGTCGCGATTTACGGCGCAAAATGTCGTAAATCGTAGTTTCGCACGTCTTGATGAATAGTCGGACGTTTCCAGAACAAGCTTCTTAATCATTTGGCCTAAGGTTGCTTCCATAGTCCGTGCGATCCTTCGCAAAACCAATTTTGAAATTATGTAGTAGTTCGTTCAAGGGTTTCAGCGTGTATTCGACGGCCGATAGCTCGAGAGGCGGTTCACACAAGGTTCATTGGTAGAGAGCAGGGGCCGGATTCATCAAAGTTACTGCAGTAACTTTAACGGAGAATTGTAAGCGAAGGCTCAGATAACGCGGCTTATCGCTCACCATATCGCTTGATAGGCCGCGTTATCTGAGCTTTCGCTCACAATTCTCCGTTAAAGTTACTGCAGTAACTTTGATGAATCCGACCCCAGATGAACAATCCTACTTCAGATAATGTGGAATTATACGGCGAGCGAGTTTGATGTATTTATGTGATGAGCCCTTCTGATTTAATCCATATTGAAGATATTGTCTGCCTCCATTGCTACTGCATTATCCGGTGTTATCTGAAGTGGATATTCCATATCCGGTTGGAAAAATCGTTTATTTGAATCATCCAGAAATCCGGTCAATTGGAAACGACCCTTACCTGAATCATCCGAAAATCCGGAGTTTACGAAATTGGCTTATCCTAATCATTCGATTATCCGGAAAATCGGCGTCGGAAGTCCAATGTCTAATCCATCCTCCATCGACTGTAATGGCGGCAGCCATGACATTAATGTTTCCGGTAACTTTTGCTAGTCAAGTACTCTCAAGTTGGAAACGGCAATTTAGGATACGCGCGTTTGTTGCGATCGAAAACAAACGAATATTTCCGTTTTGAATGACTGTCCTTGTGCAGCTGCCGCGCGTTCACTACTACGGTTTCAGCAAAGGTGTTGAAGAAATTTTTTCCAAGTTTCTTGTTCATTTTCTGTTCCAACGGACTGTGCGAGGCCATCTTCTTCCCACTATTATTAGGTCATCCAATAAATAATGTCGTTTTTTGTGCACTACGGTTTTAGCTCATTATTTGTCAGCAGATTTGTGTATTTCGAGGATGCACTGAAGTGATTCTAAGGTCAATGGGACTTGCTCTTTTAGAATCTACCATTCGTTGAATTGTTAGCTTGCAAGTTCAGGTGAAATGGCTTGGCAAATCTCAGAGGAGCACAATCGGCATTGCGTGCTGTTCGAATTTCGGAAGGGTAGTAACGCAACGGTGGCAACCAAAAATATCTGTGATGTACATCCAGATGCACTGGACGTTCGCAAATGCCAGCGACAGTTTTCCAAGTTCGAATCTAGTAATTTTGACTTCTCTGACTCCTCTCGATCAGGAGGACCCGTAACATGTGACAACGACATGCTGATGGCAGAACTCGAGGCGAATCCTTGTCAAACAGTGGAGGAATTTTCGAGTACTCTCAACGAACCTTAATCAACCATACATTTTCATATACACCAAATTGACAAGGTATGCGGAGCAGGTGTTTGGGTACCGCACGATTTATCCGCCGAGAACCGTACCAACCGATCGACGCTTTGTAACACACTGCTTCAGCGACACCGTACAGACCTCTTTTTTGGTCGATTGATCACAGGAGACGAAAAATGGATCTTGCACAATAATTCCAATGGCAAATAGCAGTGGCTCTCCGAATATGAACAACCAAGAAGTACTGCGAAGCCGAATATTCATCTCAGAAAGGCACTCCTCTGTGTTTGGTGAAATATCAGTGGAATTGTCCACTTTGAACTGCTTAAATCTCGACAGACCGTTGACGCAGACCTTTGCCGTGAGCAATTGGATGGAGCGAACCAAGCTTTAGCGGAAAAGTATCCGGCGGTCGTCAACAGAAAGGGCGTAATTCTCCATCACTGCAAGACCGCACTGTGCAAAACAGACGCTGGAAAAAATCAACGAATTAGGATGGCAGATTCTGCCTCATCCACCGTATTCTTCCAATCTCGCACCTTTGGATCACCACTTATCCCGGTCTCTACAACATCTTCTTTGTGGCAAGAAATTTGAAAGTTTGGAGGATATTCAAAATGCTATGTCCACATACTTTGCTCGAAAACCACAACAGTTTTATTGCTCAGGTATTGAAGATTTGCTCGTTAGGTGGAGCAAGGTTGCTAATAATGACGGTGATTACATTGTTGGCTGAAATGAAGTTTTGTTGAAAATTTATTCAATTGAAGTCAAGGTTGAAAAAACGACAGGACTTATTGGATGACCTAATATTTGGGTTGGCGTTGCTATAATGCTTATGACGTTCAGTCCTATGTACGAGCCTTCTTTTCCTTCTTCAGCGTTCGTCCGGCTTTGTAGCGGGGTCCGCCCTTCTGGTGTCGTGACGCCACCTTTCTCGATCCTACGCTTGTTCAGGGTAAGCGCCAGTTACTTTCATGTCCATATGTAACGTATCGGACCGCAGCTGCTTCGAGCGTCCTCTAGGACGCTTTCCTGCCACTTCCAGCTCAAGGCCTATGTCGCGGACGCTGTCTTCTTTCCCAGGCAGAACGTCGCCGTACCATCGCAAGCGAGCTTCGCGCATCTTGTCCGCTATCGGCGTCTCACCGAACTTCTGCCGAATGACATCGCTTCGGATGCGGTCCATGCGCGTGACCCGGCCGTCCAGCGCAGCATCTTCGTCTCCAGGACGCTGAGGCGCGTTTCCACTTCCTTAGTCGCAGGCCAACAGTCAGCGCCGTACATCGCTACTGGCCGGACGATTGCTCTGTAGATCGACTTCAGATGCTCTGGCTCTATCGCAGAGCTCTGGCTCTATCGCAGAGCAGGCCAGTCAGCGAACGCCACTTGGACCGAGCTGCACTCACGCGTGGGTTCACTTCAACCATCAGACTGCCGTCAGACGCTATTGCTGATCCGAAGTATTTAAACACCGAAGTGCGTGCAAGCTCAGTGCCATCAATCTTAATGGACCCGGACTCGTTTACGTCAGTCGTTAGGTACTCGGTCTCCTTGACGTTCAATTTGAGTCCGAACATCGCCAGGCTGTCGCACCAAGCTTGCACCTGCCGCTCGAGATCATCTTTATTTTCGCAAGTTAGCATCACCTCATAAGCATTGAGCAATGTCCATGGGACAGGCTTCTGAAGATATCTCGTAATGGCATCCATGATGACAACAAAGAGGAGTGGAGAAAGCGCAGAACCCTGGTGCACCCAACGGAGATGGGAACTCAATAGAAGTGTTTGCTGCTGCTTGCACTCTACTCTTTGGTCAGAGTAGAGCATCCGCTCTCCCGCTTTAAGCTCCTCAGGTACGTTGTGTTGTCGCAAGGCGTACCATATAACCTCACGCGGTACGCGGTCGAAAGCCTTCTCCAAGTCGAGAAAGGCTATATGCACCGGCTTCTGTTTCTCGCGATGCTCCTCCACCAGGAGGCGGGCGGCGTGTATAGCATCAATGGTCCCACAACCAGACACAAAGCCGCACTGGTTGTCGGAGAGCCTGACGATTTTGTCTGTCGAGGATTCGCTCGAAGATGCTCATGTTGTGCGAAAGCAAGCGAATCGAACGACAACTGGAGCAGTCTACAGGACTGCCCTTCTTCTTCCAAATCGGAATCGTCGTACTGTTGTGCCAACACTCCGGTACTTTCCTCTCCTTTACTACCTGGTTGAAGCCGGGTGAGAAAAATCCATAGTGGAAATTTCCTCAAAGTAGTCACGCCATCGCTTCAGCGCATTTTTGCGGTCTGTCAGAAGATGGCCGCTCTCATCATTGACGCCAAAGAACTTCAATATCCTCGGTTTGGCTATGACGGGCTTTAGCAAGTCAATACAAATACCGCTCACCCTCGCGCGACTCGAGCTTTTCGTTGACATACTATATTGAGTGGCTTTCGCAACGGCCACGGCCTTCTTTGCAGCCTTCTTCGCCTTCTTATACTTCTGCCAGTTGTCGGCTGTGTTATCGCCGAGAATTATATGATACCGCGACTTCTCCTCTCGAACCCTCGTTTTCACATCGTCCGTCCACAGCCATGTCTGCTTGTCGACTTTGCCTCGTCCAGGCTTCGTAGTACCGAGTTCCAATCTTGCAGCTTGGCGTATCGCGTCGGTTGCTCTCTTCCAAGTTTCGTCGACAGTCGTGATCGGAGCAGCCAGTCTGCGGAGCATACCCAGAGAAGAAGTGATAGAGTCGCTCCTTAGTGGCGACAACGATCTTCATCAATCGATCGTTGAAGCGCTCGACACTTACAATGGAGTCACGAAATTGTTTGGAGACGATTATTCCGACACCGCTGGTACTCCTTGGACAGAACGGCCTTGAAGCCACGTCCTATGTTCCTTGACTTGCTGCAGGGCCACCTCTCTCCTGCACTGCACAGAAATCAACTCTTCGTCACCCCAGTGCTTCAACCAACTCGCACGAGCGGCCCGTCAACGTACCCACATTCAGCGTTGCTACGCGGGTCCTGCTTACATTACGGGACTTTCGGACTAGCTCAGTTGCCCACCGATGCCGCTCTTGCATCAGAGACCCTCGCATACTTTCCTCACTCGCCGGGTTCTGCGAGTGCGCGTCGGATCCCGCGGACGCCGTAGCACAATCTCGAAAAACGTGACTCATTATACGCCGTATGATGTGACATGGGTCTTCGTAGGCCGGCCTGTCACAAGGGCCTGTTGCCTGCATTCTAGTTTCCAGTGGGACCACGAGGAGGAACGGACATGTACGAGCCCTCGATCCTCTGAATTCTGACCCTTCATCATCATCTGATATGCTTTTATTTGATCCTCATGCTGGGTGTTGGCTCCTAATAGTAGGTAGACAGTTCGACAAGTTTGACAGTTCAATAAACAAACAACCCAATGACCGATTTGCTCGATCAACTGTTAGGTTGGTGCAAAAGAAATGCAGTGTTTTTGTATTATTAGTGTCAACCACTTTAAAAAAAAGAAAAAGCTGACTTTTTCACAAGGTATTATATATTGTTGGAAAGCTTATTATATGCGCTTTCTAGATATGTATATGGAATTTAATTCAGGTGACTTACTTAAAAAATGTCATTGTTTCCGCAGAAGGAATAGCTTAACTACGTCGACTGGGGCAGTAAAGGGTCACGAAGTGAGACTGCTATTTTAGAGATATTGACTACTACTCAGAAAAGATTGAGCCCTCCAACTGCTAATCTACCCGTAATTGTTCCGCTAATATAGTGACGCAACGCTGAAAAAATTCAACATTTTTGAATCCTGTCAAACATTCGCAGAACCATCATTTTATTATAGCCGGGCGAGGATCGACTACTCTTAAGCGGCCTCGATTACCCCAGGGCTGAAGTTTCTAACCGCTTGAGCGTTATCCATTAAAAATCCATTATTTAATATCGATGGATGGCGTACGACACTTCAAAGACTAACTTCAGATTCGCGTTTGCGTTGCTTGTGGGGCACGTATATTAAATCGCCAGGCAGGTTTGGCGACGTGCTCAGCGCGTGTTCTGAGCCGCCATCCACGTTTGGCGACGTTCAGCATGTCTACTGAATCGCTAGGCGCGCCAATGCGCCGTGTCCCCCCCCCCCCCCCCCCTCCAATTGTGACGGACGGAGGGACGGGCAGACGGAAGCAGGCGCAGACTCTTTTATGTATACTCTTTTACTCTCCTTATCTACTCTTTTATGTATAGTAGGATGTCCAAACAACGCGATTTTTGTCAAATTTTCCGGGTTTCGATGATGTCGGGGAGCTTCTTTCTGGATCAGACACTAGGGGAACGTCGCCTGTTATCATAAAGCATCCATTTCTCATCGCAAGTCACAATCCGTTCGAGAAACGGATCGTTGGGGCTGCGCAAACGATGGGCCGACGACATCTCAGCACGACTGTTTTTCTGACTTTCGGCCAGTTCAGCTTCTTGGTCTTTCCAACTTGCTTCAACTGTAGTGTGATCGACGTCGAGGTTCTTGGCAATATCTCGCGTGGTTTTGCGCGGATCAGCTTCGACTGACGTCTTCAATCTACCCGTATCAAGTGTTGATGGAAGGCTGCTATGTGGTTCGTCTTCGAGGCTGATGTTGCTGGCACGAAGCGTTTGGTACCAACGTTGTACTGTGCATTCGTTGCTACTTCCCTAGCCACCTACTTTGTTGATGTTTAGAGCAGTTTGAGCGGAAGTCCAGTCCAGTGGGGAAAATCGCGTTTAGACATCTGAAAATAAAAACCAAATTATTTTTTAAGTAAGCGACTTGAATTAAATCCCACAGACAAATGCCTTATGAAAAATTATTAGTTTCATTAAAAAAATAGTGTGAAACCAAAAAACCTGTATTTCTTTCACCAACCTAATAGAAGGGCGCATTGTTCACCAATCATGGTTCCACACATGAGAGCTGAAACTCGGTAACGCGAAGTGTTAGGCCCCGTGCATACTTCCCGTCGCCGCGATTCCATCGTGGCGATGAGTTTTGCAGAGCGACGCGAAAGAATTTGAATTTCTCTGTGCTCGACGCATCGCACATCGCTCTGCAATGGGGCGCGACGGCGATCCGTCCAGGACCAAACGCTAAACACCGCGCGCGGCGCGAAAAAGTATGCCATGCCCGCGATGGGCGCGGGAAGCCATCGCGCATGCCGACCGTTACTGTTGCGGCGGCCGCGGCGAGGTTTCCTTTGACTATTCGACCGCCTGCGGCGGAATGGTCATGAACTGAGCGCCGCGATGGCATCGCGGCGATAGAGGTATGCCCCCGGCCTTACGAGAAGCCGAAGCAATCTTGCAAAAGGCTCACGTCTCTGTGTGGGTTACTATGTGGTGCCAGCAGTAATAAAATGGGCATGAAAATCTAGTACGTTTCAGATGATGCTTGATTTGGCGAGGTTGTCAGGGACGCCGTGCGAGGATATCGCGCAGATGGCGACCGCAATTACGCAGAGCACTATTTTGCTCCAGAAGGCGCTGCCTGAAGGTGCCGAGCGCGTCGGAAGATGAATGTCTGCCAGTTGTTGGCCAGCGGGACCGCTGTTTCTCGTGAATGTTCTTTACTGGCTTTGCTGAAGTCGCCGTGCTTCTTCACTGATCACGTTTGAATGCCCTGATTTCCGGACCTTTCGACGTGCACTGTTAAGTTGTTACTGTGAAGATTTTTGAGAATTTACCTGACCTGTAGATTGTTGATGGACCTTTTTGTTGATCTTGAGCCTTCCTTGAGAGTCGTGATTTTCCCTGTGAATGGAGTGTATTTTTATCTCTTGCGAATGAATCGGTGCTTGTACAGAAGTCGGGGTGTCATATTCATGCAGCACAATCACAGCAAGATCACTATTGAGAGAGGCTTCCACAGAACTCGCTGATGTTCCCTGCTTGGAAACAGTTGGTCTTCGAGGTAAGGAGCTTGGCTTGCTGAAGAAGAGCGGCAGAACTGGCCATGGCTGAGCTGAAGGTCACATTCTGAGCCGAGACATCGCCAGCGACGTCGCCTACCAGCGCGTCGGTGTTGCTGTAGTCAACTTCGAATATCTGGAATGTTCATTCTCCGTCGCGAGGGCATTCAAAACACGTAGCCACGATTACCCCTACAAGGGAGCTGTCTCAACTGTACGTGGAAACCGCAAGGACGACTACTATAGGGAGCACCTCCAGGCGCAGAGGTAAGGAGCTGCATCACAGGCGTGACTCCAAGTGTCGGATTCCCACAACATGTCGTTTCCTTGCACTTCTGCCTGGGTATTACATCTCCACAGAGAATTTCCGGAGAGGCGTCTGCATGCTTTTTTTGGAGTTTGCTGCGACACGATGGTTTTTACTCACCTCCTACTCCCCTCCTTCACGCTACATTGTGATTACCATTACACAGATCTGCAAAGAGCAGCAATTCAGGGAATATTTATGAGACTTTCAGCCTTCAGCGAGTTCGTGTGCGATGGTTGTTTTGGGTGCTGATCATGAACATGTGGTCCGCCTTGGCACTACGTTGGAGTACGATAGCTTTATTTAGGTAGGGGTAGGCAGGCATCATAAGGACAGGAGGTAGTTAACGCTCCAGATTCGGACCGGATCACCTCACCATAACCTTCCGCAATTGACCGAAATTTCAAAAACGGATGTTAAATTCGTGACCAGCCATCCCTAGTAACACATTCTTCCTCTAGGCTAGGCAAAGTTTGGGTGATTTCTTTCGAAGTGGTAAAAGTACGGTAATGTCTAGTTTTCTTGCGAATAGATTCCTGTGGTTGTTTCACGTTGTGCCCATGTCAAAAGTTCCTAGTCTGTTCCTGAGTATTGCTTACGTTTGTGAGAAAACTTCATAAGTCATGGTATTTTCACACAGTTGAGACACTAGTAATGGAAGTGCACGAAGCATCGACAAGGGAAAAAGTAGTAAAACTCTAGAAAGGCACCCAGATGCCGTTTCTCTACAGTAACTCGATACTATCGTAAAAGTGCAAAGGAGGAGCATGCTGTGGGAATCGAACCCTTGATGTGACGTTCGTGGTGCAGCGGCTCTACCACTCTGCCATCTCCGCGCGGCGGAGTGTGAGTTCGACTCTGTGGATATGTTGGCAATTACTAACCATAGGAAACGTTTTCTTACTCGTTTG
Organism: Heligmosomoides polygyrus bakeri; assembly: GCA_947359475.1. Lineage (NCBI taxonomy): Eukaryota > Metazoa > Nematoda > Chromadorea > Rhabditida > Heligmosomidae > Heligmosomoides > Heligmosomoides polygyrus. Next base: position 53,421,311 of record OX375866.1, on the reverse strand, counting down.
CCTCAAAACAAGAATGTTTTGTTGCTATTTCGGGGTGGAGATTTTTCCTATGGTATTCGTTGTAGCCGTTCCAGCGTAGCTTTGAAACAGTTTCCTTGCTAAACTCAGTGGTAACGGGTCCTAGTGCGCACTGGTCTGCTGTGTTTGCACCAAACAGCAGTAGTACGGCCTCTTATTCGGACAGCACTGGGAAATTGTCTGCTAAATAGTTAGCTTGTAAGGAAGGTTCTCGTCGTTCTCGGAACATTATAATTTATTGGTTTTTAAGGAACTAAAAACACTAAATATTAAGAAACGAGTTAAGACCATCATATCCTTCTTTTCTACTATATATCCTGCTTTTCTTCTCCACATTTCGGGGAGACTTCTGATGGCAGCGTGAAGAATTCTTCCGGCTTTGGCTCGAAGGAGTTCATCAATCGAAAGCTCCATAATCACCCTCATTAGGGAACGTTTTTCCTTGAATGGCGCTGAAGAGCGACAGGAAAGAGTCTGATAATGAGTCTGTCGGCGCAAGGACCGGGTGTTTGGTGGGTGGGGCGGCACCTACCATCCAATGTCGAGCAGCTTCTAGAGAGTTACTGCATTGTGTGGGCGAGCTAGAATTGAGCTCGAACAAGGAGTTCTTACAATTACTTGAACATTATTCGAATTCGAAAATTGCAACCAAGTATTATTTGAACATCGCTACGAGGTATTGTTCGAACATTGTTTGGACCGATGTTCTGTTCAAGGCACTGCCCATGAAATGCTTTCTCTTCTTCTTTGGTACTTCTCCCGCTTTGTCGCAGAGACCGCTTTTCTGGTGTCGTGACGCTACCTTTCCCGATCCTGCGCATGATCAGGGTACTTTCATGTCCATATGTAACGCATCGGACCAGAGCTGCTTCGAGCGTCCTCTAGGCCGCTTTCCTGACACTTCCAACTCAAGGCTTATCTTACGGACGCTGTCTTCCTTTCCACGCAGAACGTGGCCGTACCATCGTAAGCGAGCTTCGAGCATCTTGTCCACTATCGGCGTGTCACCAAACTTCTGCTGAATGGCATCGCTTCGGATGCGCTCCATGCGCGTGACTCCGGCCGTCCAGCGCAGAATCTTTGTCTCCATAATACAGAGTTTCAGCGTTCTCGGTCGGACAACACTCAGCACCGTGAATTGTTACTGGCCGGACAACGGCTCTGTAGATTTCTTTAGACATGCGCTCTTCTAACTTCCCATCGCAGAGTACGCCAGTCAACGAGCTCCACTCGAACCAAGCTGCACTCACGCGTGAGTACACTTCAACCATCAGAGCGCATCGGACGCTGTTTAATGATTCCAGGTACTTAAACATCGAAGTGCATCCAGCTTCAAAACCGCTAACTTTAAAGACTCCAGACTCGCTCACTCCAGTCGTTAGGTACACGATCTTCTTGACGGTCACTGGAGCCCAAATATCCTCCCTATGAAGTCGCACCAAGCTTGCACCTGCTGCTCGAGATCACCTTTAACTTGGCAAGCGAGCATCACGTCGCCAGCCTCCATGGAACAGGCTGCTGAAGATCTCGCGTGATATTAGCATCCACGCCGACAACAGACAACAGAGAGGAGTGGGAAAAACGCTAAGCCCTGGTGCACCCAACGGAGATGGGAACTCAACTGAAGTGTCTGCTGCTTGCGCTATACTCTTTGGGCCAGAGTAGAGCATCCACTCCCCCTCTATAAGCTCTCAGGTACGTTGTGTATCCACCAGGAGGCGGGCGGCGTGTATAGCATCAATGGTCCCACAACCAGACACAAAGCCGCACTGGTTGTCGGAGAGCTTGACCATTTTCGTCTATCGAGGATTCGCTCGAACATCTTCATGTTGTGCGAAAGCAAGCGAATCGGACGGTAATTGGAGCAGTCTGCAGGACTGCCCTTATTCTTCCAAATCGGAGTCGTCATCTGTTGTTACAACACCATGGTACTTTCTTTTCCTTTACTACTTGGTTGAAGTACTCAGCCAACCACTCAGCAGGATACCAGAGCTTGAATTTCCATAAATCGACTGCCAAATCATCGGGCCTGCCATCTTGCCGCGCTTCATCTTCTTCAGGGCTGCTTCTGTTTGCATCACGGTGACCTTGTGAACGGTAGCCGCTGAAGGGATGGTCAGATGAGGAAATTCCATTGCGCAAATTCCCCCAGAGTAATCATGCCATTGCTTCATACACCCTTTCTATCAGAAGATAACCATTCTCATCATTGACACCGAAGAACTTTTCAGTATCCTCAGTCTGGCGATGGTGGGTCTTCGCAAGTCGGTACAAATACGACTCACCACCCGCGATTCGAGTTTCCGTAGACGTGGTTGTAATGAGTGACTTTTGCAAACGCGACGGCCTTCTTGGCAGCTTTTTTCACTTCCTGGCACTGTTGCCAGTTAGCTGTCTTGTCGCCGAGAACACATGCAAAGCGAGATCTTCTCTCGAACCTTCACGTTCCGCTTGTCGCCACAAGTCATGTGCATTACGAGAGCAACACAAGCCACTATCATTGATGGCTAGGAGTGTAGCTCCTTTTCATTCCAAGAAGTCCTATCGCCGCCATGATAGTTGGGGGGGTCACCTTATGAAAAATGTCACTAATACGAAAAAAAAAAGAAACGATGGCACACTGATAGTAAAGAAAACGAACAAACAATGCTATGGCTCTGTTTTCCGCGTCCGTTTCTCTGTGTTCTCCGCGTCACCGGAGGAGAGCACAGATTTGGGCAGGGGAAGGGACTCCAGGATGTGGCTCGAGTGACGCACCCGTGTTAAAATTTGCCTTCATCCTGGAGTGCCCTACCTTGCCCAAGGCAGAAGCAACTAAGACTAATCGAAAAGGGCTATGGTATACTCCCGTCCGCTGCAGCGACGCGGGAGTGCACAGCGACGCGACGGCTCGCGATGTGCGTCGCGAGCCGTCGCCATCGCTGAGGCTGACATAGTTCACGCAGTTCTGCAGACGGAGACTTTGCAGAATTTTAGCGAATCAGCTGATCCAGTGCATAACGAAATCCTGCTTTGTCCATCACACCCACCGCGAGTCCTGCCGTGAATTCGCTCAAGAGCCCAGTCAAACTAACTGAGAGCATCGTGCTGCAGGAATGTTCAGACAAATGCAACGGGGGAGCGTGAGGTACAGGAAAAGGAATCGAACGCTTTAATCGCCGTCGGACCCCAATCTACGAGTCTTCCCTTTCTCAAAACGAGTTTACATAGATTTTTCATGTAACAAAGAAGTTCTCGAAACTAAAACTGGGAGAGTTATGAGCACACGACGGATTACGGCGGTCTAATCCGTCACAACTCCTTTTTGACCGTGCGAAGCGAGCGCTATTGTACGAGAGCATTGCCTAGCTTCTCTGCTATTTTAACAATCTTCTAGATCCAGACACATGCCGGGAGAGCGAAAATACATGCAATTACCTCATTCCTTGGAAGCTCAACAACGTGCAGATAAAACTACACATCCAGTGGTATAAAGGTTATAAACAGCGGCTCCGTCTTCGGTCTGTACGCTCTAACCGTGACTCATGCGGAAACTGCATTGCTCCGGCACAGAAATGTAGATTTCGGTGCCGGCGAGAAAGCTCAGAGGCGAAAAAAGAATGCGAGAATCGGCATAAAAATGATAAAAACTGCCTAGAAAAATACCTCCTCAAAAAATAGCTGTTTAAGCCGTCGAAAAAAAACCCAAAATGAGTCCAGCCACGACGAGAACCCTACGAGGGGAACAACAGAGACATCACATGACCACCCAACATCACCAAACGTGTGTTGAAATTGCTGTGGTATGGTCACGAATCAAGGAAGTGCCGAAATAAGTGAGCGGAAGTGCATAGAATAGGGCACGACAAGCGCTCCCCCTCCGCGACCATCGCTGCTCGTCGCAGTGCACTGCGCCGCGACGAGCGACGGGCTGCGATGGTCGTCGCACGGGAGTATGTTTCACTCCCGCGACGCGGAGGTATAACACCCCTCTGCGACGCATTGCGGGAGCGATGGCGCGTCAACTCACAACCGCGCCCCACTGCGCCGTCTGCCACTGCAGCGAAGGCGCGCCGTTGACAGTTGCCCGCGCCCGTCGCTGGAGCGACGCGGGAGTATACCATAGGCCAAAGAGGAGATAAGACATTTACGGTAGTTGGCGGGTAACCCACCCCCCCCCCCCCAACTACGTAGCGCGTCCTATGATTTGTGGTTCCACGACTGCAGTGTATTTGATTGGATTGCGCGATTAAAAATGGAATCCTTTTAATCATATGCTGTTGAAGCACCAAACAAATATAGCAGCACAGTATCAACTAAATACGTGCAAAAGAGAAATAGGTTTAATCCAGATAAGTGAAGAAAGCGACGCTTCTTCGATTAGTTGAGGTATTCTTAGAGAGACGATTTTCTAAAAGCATTTCCTGTCGGATTCTAGAGGATAACAATGGTGCGTTCTTAATGTTAAGAGATTGATGTTCTCTACTAAAAATCTAAATGGCGCACTTAAACTATACTGATATTTAATTCTCATCGATCACGTTGCAAACACTCAGGTTCATTTTGAGCTGAGAGTTTTCTGGTGAGTGAAGCTGCACTACGATACAGACAACTGCTCCATTCTAGGGATGTGCCGATTATTCTTCGTACAACCGTTTGGATACCATAGCTCTTTGAGTGTGTTTCGCTTACGGAATGATTTGCAGTTGATAGCCGTCGGGAAAGCTAATAGTTTATCCATCCCAGATAATGTAACGTTTGACTGTCTTGGAACTTAGAATACCGTCAAACAAAGTAGTGGTTCTCATCAGACTGCGAACCTTGCTATGAAGGCCAATCGCCTGATGTTTCGACCGCATCGGCTTTCTCATAGTATGGAAAAGGCAGAAAGCGTCGGAAAGACTACTCATCCATGCATCGTTCTTTTTTTGCAGCAGCTTTAATTGAAAACAGAACAGGCGACTGGCAATAGAACAACCCAGCCGACTCTGTGGAAAGAAGCGAAACGTGGGCGAGTTCCTGTCGGATGAAGACAGGTGTGAGTGAATAAGAGGAGAACGAATCTCAAATCTGTCCACCTCCAAGGGTGACTTATCAGCCTTTCGATATTCTCATACGGTCAGCTGGGGTGTAGATACTACGCATTCTGCTCTTCATCTTTCCCCAGTCATTTTGAATTTCAAAAAATGGAAACTGTAAATTGTAAGTTGAAGAACGAAATGAAGAATAATTCCTTAGACGACTAATTTCTCAAGCCGTTCTTGCTCTCTCAGGGCACTGAAAAAGGCTTTTGTCGACAAAACATGAGTCGAGTAGAGTGGCAAAAATATTTCTCAGCAAAATAGTACTGGTTTCAACGACGGACGGTCTTGCTACTGTTCCCTCCCGATAAGCTTGGTAGTACCGACTCTGGAGTTCTGGTTGGCATGGGCGCAAGACGAATTTGGAATCTGTTCGGATAGCACAGAAAAAGCTATTCTTCCTACTTACCGGTTCAGAAAATCCCATAGAGCGTAGTTAATGTCGCGATGCGTTATGTTTCAGAAACACCATTAAAATGATTAGGAATCCCTTAGAATTTAAGAGGGCCTGAGTCCATAAACAGCTGTGGAATTTAGAGCATTACGTAGAAAACCAGTTCCAAGTTTTGTTGTGTCTCCTTATCCGCTCTTCCGTTATTCAGCAGTTTCTGGGCAAAATTATCCGTTATCCGGGTTTCAAAATGTTGTCTGCTCGTCCCTGGTACTCACCTTATTGAAGTCTCCAGTGTCCTCGTACTGACTCATCGACTGTTCAAGATTCTGAAGAACGCCGATACTGTAGTTTAGATTTGTTAGCTGTCCGACCAACACCGTTGGATCCACGAAACGAGCGATTTCCTTAAAATGCAACCATTATTTATTTATTCTGTACGTGGGCAGCCGCGCATTTACAACTACAAAATAAAATCGGACCAAATAAAGTTCGAGCACACAACAACGTGGCAGATCACGCAAGTCACCCCTGCGCCACATTAACGGCGTAGCAATACTGGCCGTATTTTTGGATTTTGGGCGAAAGATGAGCAGAAGAAGGCTTTTTGAGCCGCTTTTCGATAGCGCTGTTCAAACTAAGTGCTTTGGTAAATGAAGCGGAATCTGCACTGACAAGGGAGATCAATGAACTTCCCGTGGAGGTTTTCAAAGTGTTCCTTTATGGGTTCTGGAGGTTTGTATGGAAAGTACCGTAGTGGTCATCAAATTTTCTGCGGACACCTGGGTAGGTGAAAGGCGTTGAAAGATCGCAGCACTTCCTCATCAGTGCCGGCTGATGAGGCAAAAGTGACGCCTTGAATGGCCAGAAATTAACCTGCGAAGGTTATGGTTAGTTAGATGTTAGAAATCAGGTAATTTTATAGGGTTTCTCAAAAAATGTGCAGGACACATTCAGGTGGATCATTCACAACACCCGCGGCAGCGATTGGGGTGGCCGAGTAGAGGGCGATGCAGATTGAGAGGGGTCGAGCATTCTATTGAGAGGTTTGGGATTGCTTCGTAGGCTCTTTCCGTTTTTGTAACTGTAGAGTACATTGTTGACCTCGGTAGAGCCCAGTTTTCGCTTTTTCATTGTAACATCACTTACGAAAGGGGTTGACGTGTGTTGCTTACTGTTCTAGAGTCCGTCCATCTCCAGAATGTGCAGATCACTCTTTCGATTCCTACAGGGTGCGTAAAAAGTATTGACACACCTTCTTTTGTTAGCTCCAATTTTTTTCTACTTTTCGAGGTTTTTGTGTGTTACTTTTGTTGTCCGTATTGTGTTCAAAAAAGAACTCGAGAAAACTAAAGAAACATGGTACCGTCGTCGCTACAGTGGCCTCTTCTTGGCTGTTACCAACAAAAAAAAAAAGAATACTTCATTAACAAAAGAATTAGGCGCTGTTCGAAACGGTCGATGAGAAAAGAGGTCAACAACCTAAGAGCCAGCTATGGCTCTGTCATAACAGATGATGTTTGCAAGATGTCCAAGAGCGACAACGTTCAATTCCAGAATTGTCAAGCTCTGCCCGATGATAGCAAACAGACAAAGGCGCGTAGGTGTGAACAGCTTCTTAGGCCAACACCGCTCAAACATGAATCCGTTGGATTACTCGTTTTAGGCAATTTGGAGGCTAAGGTCTGGGCCACCTCCAGCAGAGGTGACCAGCCGCTGGAGACTACTCTGTTCAAAGCGCGGGACGAAATCCACGTAGAGTACTTGCGGCGCGCCGCCGATGAGTTTCCCGTCCTTTTCGCTCCTGCCTTCACAGTAGAGCAGCCAATATTGATTACGAGTTATTCTGTCTGTTCGTAACATCCTTTTCCATATTTTGGAAGTGAATATGTTAAATCGTACAGTGCATTACGTTTTCCACAACCGCCATTCACTGCGTCAATACTTTTTACGCACCCTGTAATAGAGAACCCTCTTCTTGTAAACTGCTAATTCTACTAACTGTTACCAACTGTAGCTTTTGATCCACCTTGTGGTAGTGGTCACCTTACTGCCCATTTTTCCCGATCACTCTCTGATAATCGTAGGGCTAAGGACTCCCACGACTGTGAAGATCGAAAACATATTTCGCTCAAACTAATAACTGAGCTGCTGATCACAAATCTGACAAACTGTTTGGCGTTACGGTCGATCACAGTAGGTGACGGCGAGTTTGTGCGAGTGAGGGGGTGGATAGAGAATAACCGGTGTAGAATTGCACTATCACGACTTCAGATGTCGGGGAGAGGTCGAAAAATTTCGCCCATACAGTGCTAATCACATTGGGATCCTAATCACAAATGTGGTATCAATTTCTGAAAATTCGGTCGAATGCCTAGTTTACGGCCGGCATGGGTGATCAAGGCTATAAACGACAGTACATAGAATCACATTCTTCACCTATGTGGTCAGACTTGCTTTCCAATCTTCTACATTGAGATGGGAAGTAGTGCGCAAAACATGACAATATAGAAAATGAATGAGACATTCTTGGTCAGCAGCTTCAATAGTTTTCATAGGCGAGGAAAGGGCGGAATCGGTGATCATGACCCTGCGGTCTTTACACACGAACACTCACTATGACCAACCGTGATCAGCTGAATTTTCAAAAATTGATAATATATTTGTGTTCAGAACCTAAGATAACAGTAAAGAACGATGTGTGGGTGAACGTTTTTTCGACCATTCCTCGACCTCTGGAGTCATGATAACACAATGCTGTCGTTCCCAACTTCTCTCTTCTTGAAATCTCGGATGGTGAGTTAGTTTGTTGTCAGTATGCTGTGCCACACGAGGTTTTAGGTGGATTTTTATTATTGCGGCCTGACATTTCGACTTGCCGTCGTCTTCAGAGGCCTGAAAGTGGAGCAACAGGTTTATATTTGCTCTCTTCTCCACCAAGCGCCTTAGCAGCCCTAGCATTTTCGACCCACTCCCGGAGTCACTACAGAGAGCCCGAATGCATGGGACGAACTCACGCATAGGATCCACCGTAGGGGCTGGTATTCGCCCACGCTAGAAGTCCAGTAGAGGCTATACTTGTGTCCTTCCAAAAATTTTTCGAATAAACGAATAATCGAGTATATTCGGTTTCACGAAAAACCGAATATTCGAATAATGAATATATTCGAATTTTGGACCTTGTCGAATATTCGAATAATGAATATATTCGAATTTTGGACCTTGTCGAATATTCGAATAATGAATATTTTCGAATTTTGGGCCTCATCGAATATTCGAATAATGAATATTTTCGAATTTTGGGCCTCACCGAATATTCGAATAATGAACATTCGAATATTCGAATTTATTCGAATATTCGTTCGAAATTATTCGATTCGGTCTGAAGTATACGACAGAAGTATTTGAAATGAAAGTCAAATTGAGCCCTAGGCTAAATGCCTTTTCTAAATTCTTCTGTAAGATCGTGTCTTCAATTTTCAAATCCAAACTCTTCTAATCTTAATGAATTTCGACCGTAACGCACAACTGACATAGTGCCACAAAATTTATCAATAGCGAATACTTTGGTTGAAATTGTAGATATTCTACGGCTTCTGATGACCCTCGTAAAGCAAATACAGAAATAAACGTAATCTCAAACACGACATGTTATTTAAAGGCATTATGTTAATATGTGTATGATGTTTTATGTTACAAACCCGGACAAGAAAAAACAACAATTGAGTGAGGAAACACCTCGCCGTTAAGCTGAGAAATAAGGTCTCCTACAAGTGAATCACAGAAAAGGACTTTGAGAAGGATGAATGATGCTGTGGCAATTTGGGGTGAGATCGCAGCCAGTCTATACCCTTCCGACTGAGAAAATGAATGTCAAATAGTCTGCCCATGCGACACTTCTCGAATGGTACGACTGGAAGATGGTCTCCCAAACACATATTACTATTAACCAGAAGGTCGCTCCTTGGCACTCAGCGTGACATACTTCCCATTGGTATTGGTGGCCGGTGATTGCGGTCGAAGAAAGCCTCAACCAAAAAACCAGGATGTGTTCCTAAGCCACACCAACGGTAGACCAAACAAACCGACGATGAAGTACTTTCGACAGAGGTCGACCTTGGCCGCATCGTTCATGTTTCTCAAGTCCATTGGTCGGCCTTCGCTTGGGTAATTAAACATGTTTCCCATTTCGAATATTTTCATGGCTCCATATGAAATATGTATACCAAACGATAGAGCTCGAGCTGCTGAGCTCAAACCTTGGTTTTTCATATACTTGACTTTAGGCGAGTTATATCCAGAATGCGCAAAAATTGACTCCCAGTAGTCTATCTCAGTATCACCTGTATCACCTGTCGTCCCGTTGATCATCGACTTGCTCGAGCGGGCGCCAGCAGCGTCTCCATTCGTCCCTGTCGCGTGCCAGAGTGGTCCAATGGATCCTCCTCGCTCGAGGGACACGAAGAGCGTCATATCGGTCGTTCAGGGCTTTCACGAAGAAGTCCGACCAACGCGTTGGTGGGCGTCCCGGTGTTCTCTTGACATCCTGCGGAATCCAGTCGGTGACGGCTCTCGTCCAGCGGGTGTCTGCGAAGCGCATTAGGTGGCCCGCCCACCTAATTTTCGACAACTTGGCCCACGCGACAGCGTCTCTGATCTTCGAACGTCGGCGAAGCTCGGAACTCCGGAGGCTTTCTCTCACTTTCGTGAGTCGTGTCACTCCGAGCATCGTCCTCTCGATTCCACGCTGCGCGACGCTGATCGCGTGTTCATCCTGCTTTCGTATAGCCCAGGTCTCTGAGACGTATGTTAGGGCAGGAAGAACAGTGGAGTCGAATAGGTGGGCACGGAGTCGGACGTTCTTCGTCTTCTTCGCGACTTCTTCGACGCTCTTGAAAGCTCCCCAAGCCGCTCGTTTCCTCCTGCTCAGCTCCGGCGCTAGGTCGTTGGCCATATTGACTTCGCGACCCAGATACACGTAGCTGGAGCATTCGGAGATGTTCGTTCCGCTGAGCGAGAATGGGGTATCAGAAACTTGTCCGTTCCTCATGTTCGTAAGATTCAGCTGCAGTCCAACGTTCCCACATACGCGATCGAAGTCGGCCAGCTACCGCCTGACTGATGCTCGGTGTTATCAGCACGATGTCGTCACCGAAGCGCAGATGATGCAGCTGCCGGCCGTCGACCTTCACTCCCATGTCTTCCCATTCTAGTTCGCGCATGACGTTTTCGAGGGTGGCGCTGAAGAGCTTCGGGGATATGGTATCCCCTTGAACCCCTCTCCTTACGTCGATGACGACGTCGTTGTAGAATGGAGAGATCTTGGTCGTGAATCCACTGTACAGCTCTCGAAGGACTCTGATGTACTGAGTAGGAACGCCCTGAGTGAGCAGAGCGTCGAGGACCGCTTCAGTCTCGACGGAGTCGAATGCCTTCTTCAGGTCGATGAACGTAAGGCACAGCGGCAGCTTATACTCTCGCGACACTTCGATGAGCTTCGTAATGGTGTGTATGTGGTCGATCGTGCTGAATCATCTCCGAAATCCTGCTTGTTCGCGTGGCTGTCCTTCGTCCAGCGTTCTGCTGATCCTATTCAGGATGACTCGAGTGAACAGCTTGTAGACTACGGACAGCAGGCAGATCGGGCGATAGTTGCCAATGTCATGCACGTCTCCCTTCTTGTACAGCAAGACGGTCTTGCTGGTCTTCTACTGAGATGGAACCTTGCACTCCGACAGGCATCGTGTGAAGAGCCGCGCCAGGGTGTTGATGAGCGCTGGCGAGAGGTTCTTCAGGTGTTCGGGTCTGATCCTGTCAGGGCCGAGTGCTGTACATTTCTTCACCGACGAGATGGCGTGTCGGATCTCGGAAGGGAGAACAGAGTGAACGACGTATCCATCCTGCGGAAGATGGCATGGGGGCAGGTGGACGTGGCTATCGAAGAGATCGGAGTAGAAGTCGTGGATGACCTTCTCCATGGTCCTTCTGGAAGAGGTGACGGTTCCGTCAGGACGTCGGAGAGCGGTCATCTTGGTCTTGAAGTTGGCGAAGTTTCGGCGGGCATTGCGGATGCTCAACCCTGCCTCTGCTGTTTCAGCCAACACTTCCGCCCTTCTCTCCTTGAGATCTTCCTTTATCGCCGCTCTGCATAGCTTCGCAAGCTCGGACGTCAGCTGATAGTTGCCTGACTCTCGTGCTGCTCCACGTTGGCGTATAAGCTCGAGAGTTTCCGGAGATAGGCGCCTCTTGGTGGTCTTCAAGCTCTCGGCTCCCTTAGCACTATCGTGGAGATGGTGCACGAAGCGGTCGTATTCCTCATCGACGTTGTCCATGACGGCATCTTCCCAAAGGCCGGCAAGAGAGGTGTAAAGGTCCCAGTTGATGGTCGTTCTGGGATTCCTCTTCTTGAACTTCGCGGCCTTCTCTCCTTGACGCGAAAAGCGAAACCTCGCGCGAAGGAAGCGGTGGTCCGATCCCGTATAGAACTTGGGGACAACGGAGACGTCGGTCAGGCAATACTTGCGATTGAAGATGATGTGGTCGATCTCATTGTGGAACTGGCCACCGGGGGATTCCCAGGTCCATCGTAGGGAGGGAGGCTTCTGGAACTGCGAGTTTCCATGGATGGTCTTGGTCGACATGATAAGCTCAGACAGTCTTTCACCTTGCTCGTTCCACTCCAAACCGTGGGTTCCGATGTGAAGTTCTTCTGGCGACCTTCGCGGTCCGATCTTGGCGTTGAAGTCGCCGACGATCACCTTGTAGAAGGTGTGATCTTCCTTATAGAACTTCTCCAGCTCCACGTAGAAGGCTTCGACCTCTTCGTCGTCGTAGTCGGATGTTGGGGCATACGCGACGAATACGGTCAAAGCTGGCACGGAGCACATTGCCTCAGTCGCAGACGTCCGATTCGGGTTGTCAGAGACTCGTACGAATCGATGTTCATGGCCAAGTGCGTGTTGACGAGGACACCAACGCCGCCTACTCCCCTGCTGTCGCATGTTCCGAGGAACAGTTCTTCTCCGGAGTCGTAGGCGGCGTGTAGGGGGTGGTGTCTTCTCGTCTCGGTCAGTCCGATGACGTCGTACTTGATCTTCTTGGCTTGCATCATCAGGTCCTCGACGGATGCTTCCGATGCAAGTGTGCGGGCGTTGTAAGTACAGATCGTCATCCTAGTCCTTCTCAATTTGCGCAGCCTGGTTAGGCCCTGAGATTTTAGCAGCCTCTCCGTACTCGTCCTGCAGAAATGGGGCTCTTTCGGGGTCAGGGGAATGAGGCCCTTTAGTGCTGCTGTGTTTGACTTCCATACAACACGGGTAGCTAGTCAGGCTCTGTCGTGCGGGCGAAGAACTCCGGGCAGCCAGCCAGACTGCCCGAAGGGACGGGGCGAGACTTTTGAGGCGGCCTCGAATCGCCTTACGATGTACTCCAAGTCTGCCGAGTGCAAGCTTTTGGCCGGGCCGACACAGTTACAATCCGCACAGTCATGGACACATCCGCGCACACTGTGCACGAACATGCCGCTCCCACGCACAAGGAACGCGTCGACCCGACACAGCAGGAGCAAAGAGTCCATCCCCTGTGTCGCGACTTCCGTGCGACAGTATCCCGCTCCCCGGCGGTCAACGCGGTGACCCACGTCGATCGACACGGATCAACGCGTCAGTTCACCTGTCAACGCCGCGGAATCTTCTGGAAGCTGTCAGGGACGCAGAGGAACGCGCTTCCCTGCCCCCAGGCAGTCAGTGTCGTCGGTGCAGCCGTCGTGAGCGTCACCTCCGGTGCAGCCGCTGCGGACAGCCAGTCCGCTCGTCGTCCCCAGGCCTGGGGACGACGCTGGTCAACGACATCGCCCTGCTCCTGCTCCATTGGCTTGATGCGCTGTCGGCTCGATTGGATCGCTGGCTCGGATGGTTCGTTGGCATCGTGTCGTCCGGCTACGTCAGGATCGCTCTTCGCCATCGTCTCCGTGTCGCCGCCGTCGTCTTCGGGAGCCCTAACAGGTAACGTGCTGGCTCTGTCGAGCCTCGATGCCTTTGCCTTGGCAAAGACCACAAAGGCAGGGCTCGACACCCAGCACGGGTTGTTGTCTCGACCCCCTCGTAGGCTGGGTGCGGTCTGGCTCTCTGACTCGTAGGTTCATCATCTCCCTAGTTGTTATGTTGCCATACAGAAGTTCCTTATAGATTTATTCCAGATAAAAATATCTTAAAACCACAAATGTACTATATCGTAAAAGTGGTATGATCACAGTGTGCCTTTATCTTTAAAGTCCTTGTGGGCATTCTCGTAGGGCGCAGTGCCGTCGTCGGTCGGGGGACGCCTCGGTCGACGGTGGCCTAAGCTGGAGTCGCACCAGGCAGTCGGTGTACCACGCAGTCATGGACGTAAGACGTGTGCAGTATAAAGTCCTTAGGGCGCAAGGCACGGTAGGATCCACCAGGGCCCCTAGCGCGTGGGAACCGCGTGGCCAGTAGGTGAGCGTAGGGCGAGCTGAGGATCCGTCGTGCCACACAGTCACGGCGTGGGCCGTCGCCTCCCGCTTCCACCGATGCGTCGGCGGGGACGGCCTCCCACGTCGCGACACCCTGCATCCCACCTGCGTCTCTGGGCAGTACACGGTCGCATTTGGTTCGCGTTTAATTCCCTTATCCACCACCCGGGGACGTGCCACGTGGCCCTGCGACAAGCGGCCCGAGATCCTTCTTAACAAGAGAGCCCGAAGGCTCTCTATCGAGGGAGATCCGTGGCTATCTCAGTAGCGCCGAATATATTCGAATATATTCGAATTTTGGGGCACGTCGAATAGTCGAATAACAAATATATTCGAATTTTGGACCTTGTCGAATATTCGAATAACGAATATATTCGAATTTTGGGCCTTGTCGAATATTCGAATAACGAATATATTCGAATTTTGGGCCTCAGCGAATATTCGAATAATGAATATTTTCGAATTTTTGGCCTCATCGAATATTCGAATAATGAATATATTCGAATTTTGGACCTCACCGAATATTCGAATAATGAATATTCGAATATTCGAATTTATTCGAATATTCATTCGAAATTATTCGATTCGGTCCGAAGTATAGTAGAGGCCAATGAGACCCACTCAGTGGGATTGTCGCCGACCGGTCGAGATGTGCCCCCGAGACTCTTCTCTCTGGTGCGGGAAGCAATTTCGCTTCGTCAGAAGGTGGTGCGGACCCGCCAGAGCCTGATCTTCCTCCAACGGTGTCGATCGACCGGCATCCCGCCGCGTTTCATCACAAATAAGAAAATCGGAACGACGTGTAATCTTTGCGAGGATCACCCCGCTGTTATCAGCATATACCCCTCGATGCTGAGGATGGTGATCAAGGAGAAACAGCGCGTTCTGTATTCTTCGTTGATGAAATGCAGAACAAAAGAACAGGCGTGCCAGCGTCTTCTGACTGAACAGGATTGGAGGAGTGTTGAGGGTGGATCCAGGTTGGTTTGTGACTCTATTCGATCTAGGGCTAAGGCTGCTCTCTGTGCAAAGTACGACAGGCTTCTGCAGTCATTTCATGAGAGGTCTCGTGGTGTTGGGAGCAACTCAGCAAACGGCCACCGGAATGATTACATCGAGGTTCATGGTAACAACCAAGCGGCAAGGGTCACTGTTCTAGGTGGCACTCAAATTTCGTCTAACGCTCGTAGTGTATTAAGTTTGGGGCCATCATTCTCACCTTCCCAAGATATCAACGCATCAACGTAACCTGAAGTAGTTGGAGGCTTGCATAGGCTTAGGGACCTAATGCAAAACAGAGGTAGGAGTGTGTTACGCCCGGAAATTCCTCCCGATTCCAACGGAAGATTACCAGCTATGCCATTTCTACGTACGTTCTATAAAGAGCCTGCACCTTTGCCTTACGTAGATATCAAGTTCCGAATTCTATCTGCTGGTGTGTTGGCTGTGCTCAACCGGCACAGGCGAAACCACTGTACAAACTAGAGTACCGTGTATAATGGCAAGGACTCAGAGAGTTACGTGAGCTTAAATCTAATGGTACGCTGCTAATGTCTTCTAGTGATAAGGGAGGAGAGTTTGTACTTATCTCGCAGCTCTTAGATCGTTCTATAACCGAGTGTCATTTGAGCGACACCTCTGTGTACCATCGCGTTACTGAGAGAGATTTCAAGGTGCAATGCAGACGCCTTAGGCATGCTTGGATGACGACTGGGATGTCTGCAGGAATAGACAGAAGGTTTCTCAGAGATTTAAGACTGGATGGCCCTTGTTGTCCGGTTTTTTATAGGCTTATGAAGACTCACAAGCTCTCCCAAGAGGATATGCTATCCACATCAGCGGACACCTACAAAATCAGACCTATAATCAGTTGTGTTGGCCGACCAACCGATCGAATTTTCTGGTTTCTTAATGTTATTGTGAGCCAGTTGTTGACCAAGGTTCCCTTTCACCTGACCAATACGAGAAAATTCCTTGAATTGCTGCACAACTCTGATTTTGATCAGAGCTGTGTAATGGAGTCATTTGATGTCACATCACTTTACACTAACGTCCAAAGCGAAGAAGCCTTGCTAGCATTATCAGAAATGCTGGATTTGCATGAGAAGAATATTAACACATTTGTCTTACGAAAATGCACATCATGACTCTAGTCAAGGAATGTTTGCATTGCAATATCTTCAAATGGTCAGGCTCGTACTATTCGCGAGTTAGGGGATTAGCCATGGGTCAACGACTAGCGCCGGTTCTTGCGGTCTGTTTTATGAGCAGGGTGGAACAGCCGGTGCTTGATCGCTCACCACTAATGTACTGCAGATATATAGATGATTGCTGTATCATAACATCAGCACAGTCCGAAATGGATGAGTATTTCAGGATACTCAACCAGCAATCTCAGTACATTAGGCTCACCAGAGAAACGGTACCATAGGCCAAGCTCCAAGAACATCTTGGCTCACGCCAGGTCTGTGCATCCTACTGCTGTGAAGCGAGCTGTAATAAGCCACATGTTTCGCACAGCAACGAGAGTGTGTACAGGCCCCAACGAACGACAAGAATCTCTGCAGCTAACTTCCAATATAGCCGCTTCTAATGGTTATGCTTCGTTAAGCCGTGGGCTCACATCTCACGCTAACCGCCAAAACACACCCCGACCAAATAGGATAACTTTCCTGCTTCCCTTCATCTCCGATAGAGTCACTGCTGAAATTCAGAGAGCTATTGTGAGTGCACAACTGCGGGATGATGTTGTCTTGGTGAACATTCCTAACGACATCATAAAACGGCAGCTAGTTCGGAATAGACTCTATTATACGCAGTGCTTATCGGAGAATTGCATTGTATGTCCAAATGGAAGACTGGGGTTTGCTCAAAGATCGGGGCAATTTACGAGCTCGAGTGCTCGGCCGGCAATGCAAAATATATAGGTGAAACGAGAAGTGTTCTGGCAGTACGTGTAAAGGAACATCTAGCCAGCAAAAGACGTGGATTACCAAGAAGTTCGCTTGGTAAACATAGAATTGATGTGCACAACGGGAACGGCTTTGATGTGAAGTGTAGCATTTTGGCCGTTGAAGGAGAAATATCGACAAGGAGAGCGTTAGAGGCGTTCTGGATTTTTAGTGGAAATCCGGTAATGAACAAACAAAATGAGTGCCTCTCTGTTGCGAGTGACTTCTCGCCATTTGTGTCTCATTGTGAACTGTAAGTGACCGGTCGGCGACAATCCCACTGAGTGGGTCTCATTCGCCTCTACTGGTCATCTAGCGTGGGCGAATACCAGCCCCTACGGTGGATCCTATGCGTTAGTTCGTCTCATACATTCGGGCTCTCTGTCATGACTCCGGGAGTGGGTCGAGAATGCTAGGGCGGCTATGGCGCTTGGTGGAGTAGAGCCAAATATAAACCTATTGCCCCACTTTCAGGCCTCTGAAGACGACGGAAAGTCGAAACGTCAGGCCGCAATAATAAAGATCCACCTAAAAATCTCGTCTAGCACAGCATACTGACAACAAGCAATGCTGTCGGTTATTCTGTATCCACCCCTCACTTGCACGTACTCACCGTCGACCGTAACAACGAACGGATTTGCCAGACTCGTGACTAGCACCCCAATTAACCATAAAGACGGATTTTGGGCGAAATTTTATTCTTGAAGTGGTGAAGTGACTACAAGTGCCTACGTTTGCAGTGGACGAAGACTGATCACCACTTTCTAGAGATGGACCAAAGCAACACTTTTCGACCATGTTTGCAAATGAAGTTAAAATGAGAAACACTTCCAAAAAAGGTGAGAACATTACAAAAGAACCATACCATATAGCAACCAACGAGAGCATCCCATCGAAGCATGCATGGGTCAGTGGAAAGACGAGCTCTATGCATCGAAATCCTGACTATTTCATATACCAGGAGGTTAGAAACTGCGAAAATGAAAACAGTCTAAGTTAGACTTTCAATAAACCTTGGCATATTGACTTCAGATCGATGCTATCTTATTGAGCTGGTAAGTAAAGTTGTTATCACATTTATTTAACCCCTCCACGACATTGTCCGTCGATGTCGTCGGACACTATTTTTTGCCGCGTGGGAAAATGTCTGACGATGTCGGCGGGCACCATGATAAAATTAGTTCATGGAAAATTATGAGGCATTTAATACAATATTAATCAACCAGCCGTCAGTACGTCGGCCGCACTTACTGGTTCTTTCTTCATCAGCTCGGCTTCGCTGTGGTGGCAGCTAGGAAGAACATCTTAACTGCGTCTATTAGGGCAATTTAAAAATAAAAAATCGAAAAAATAGACGACATCCACAAAAAACGATTATTTGACCAATATTGATTGATGGCGACACTTGAAAAACAAACTACAGATTCGTGTTCAGCAACCTCGATTATCCCAGAGCTGAAGTTTCGGACCGTTTGAAAGTCATCTACAGAAAGTCGATATCTTGACCAATATCGATTGATGGCGATCGATACTTCAAAAACAAATTTCAGATTCGTGTTCAGCAACCTCAGTTACCTCAGGCCTGCAGTTTCGGACCTTTTGAAAGTCATCTACAGAAAATCGATATCTTGATCAATATCGATTGATGGAGATCGAAACTTCAAAAACAAACTTCAGATTCGTGTTTACCGACCTCGACTACCCCCAGGGTGAAGCTTCGGGACAACCCTCAGCGTAGTACATTGCTTCTGGCCGGACGACGGTTCTATAGATTTTGACTTGGTATCTTCCTATTGTACGCTGTGGTATCTTCCTATTGTAGAGTACACCTGCCACCGTCCGAACGCCATTTGGACCACGGGTGTGCGTTAAATTTTTTTGGTAAATTTTTAATGACCATTTTTAACGAAAAAATCTTGCGTTAGAATCGGTAAATTCGTTAAATTCGTTGAATAAAATTTCTTTTAGGTGCAGTCAGTTTGGCTGTATTTTAGTAGGTAAAAAGCCGGATCTTTTTCTTTATTGACTTTTCGACTCCATCTATACAGCCATTATATGACTACCAGCCGTCAGAGCGGCTTCTCGGCTTCTTAACGGCTTCGCCGTAGTAATAATTTCTCATTATCAATTCTAGCTGCCACCTTTGTCATAGTTTCCGCAGGAAGAACACCTTAACTACGTCGATTGGGGCAAGTTAGAAAGAAATAGAAAAAATGAAGGACATCCAGGAGAAATCGATAATTTGGTCAATGTCGATTGATGGCGATCGGTACTTCGAAAACGAACTCCAGATTCGTGTTTAGGGACTTCGACTACCTCCAGGGCTGAAGTTTCCGGCCGCTGTTGATCGCCATCAATCGTCGAGTGTCGCCAATACGGCTTTCCTCCACTCCTGTTGTGACGGACACACACACACGCTTACTCCTTGATATATAGTAGGATAGGATGAGTCCACTATTATATACGTTCAAGATGGTCCTTGGAAAACTTCATTTTTTACTGTTTTTCATATTTAACACATAATACAAATGAAATAATACAAATAATCAGCGCGCGGAAAAAATGCGCGCTGTCCCACGCGGCGACGCCTGAAAATCGCGCGTGTCGTGAAAGGGTTAACTCGGCTTACGTTTCGCCGACCTCGCCTTCGTCAAAGCCTGAAACAGTCGGAAAGCAGTTATGAAACGATCCTCCCAAACACCATTTCATCCTACAGAATACTAATCTTAAGGAGAGATAGCGACAATATCCAACATGACAGTTATGAAGAAACGACTGAGAATGACCATCAGCTGGACCCGAAGCTGGACTTGAACGTGGGTGAATGAGTCTACCCCGCGGACAACCCGACGTAAATACCCTGGGATCAGACCAGATGGATCAGAACCCGTAGAGCTCCACGAAGGGTGCCAGTTCTTGGGTTACCGCCAGACACTCCTTCCGGTTGACCTGCGGATTCCTAGCCGTGATCCAGAGCGCATCAAGGGTCTAGCGCCCCGATATATCACTCTCTCAAGCAAGAATCGACACAGATACCTGCAGCATCGCGCCTTCATGATATCGGACCCTGTCCTCCTCCCAAAGAGTTCGGACATAGTCTTTTCTAAGGCCGTCCAAATGCTCCTTAACCCTGATAAATAGGAGTCTGCCCGGTTCCCCCATGTAGTCCTCACCACACTCATTGCGTGACATATTGTAGACAACTCCAGAGGTCATGTAATCACCTTTTCATTAGGAAACATAACACAGGACGGAGTGGAACATGTCCTGTCGTAGGCACGGATCCGAACCAGCTGCGCCTTCAAGCTAGCGGGAGGAACATCAGTGATCCTCATCATATCTTGAAGATCAACTGCACACACTTTCGGATTTCCCTGCTCATCTCGTCTGAAATGAAGGGCACACAGAACTGTACCTTGCCGCGTTCTTCCGTGCGGCGAGGCGCATTGGCTTGCGCCCTGCGCCTGCTCCACCATTGCTGCGTTGGGTAGCCGTTGCTCCTTGCGATGTTTATTGCCATCTTCATGGACAGCGGTCTTTGTTCGCTATCAGACGAGACTGAGCTGGCAGTTTGGAACATGCTTCTGATAATGAAAACAGTGCTTTACCGAGGTCTAAACGTATTCTCATTTACAGAAACGCACAGCGATCCGTAACCTCTCCCCTCCCAGGTCCGAACCAAGGGTGTGCGTTTAACGATTAACGATTTACTGGCGTTTTTGTTAGTTTTTTTTTAAACGAACTTCAACGACGAATATTTCCGTTAAGTTGCGTTGACGATATTTTACACACCATTTTTGAAATTTTACTTCTTTTCCATGTAAATGCATTTCGGACGATTTTTTTGGATGATCTTTCGCAGGATCATTGCGGTACCGAGGAAACCCTTTACATACTTGAATCGTGAAAATGGGCTCATCGTCGTCATATTTCGAGAATTGTTGGTACCTTTCTTGCTCCTTGACCAAATTTGTGCTCCCACTTTTCTATGCAGTCGTTTCATATTTGTAGACTTTCTAGGCAGCCGTTTCTCGCGCTTGATTACAACGTATTATTTTTCACATTTCCCAAAAAGTTAGTTTTTTATTTCACAATTGGGTTGAAAAGGCATAGAAGACGCGAAGAAAACGCTACGAAGCGCAAATGATGAAAAAAGCGTAAGAAACGAAATAAGGGAAGAACGAAATAAGGGGCTCTTTGTCTCTTCCCCGCTAGTTTTCCGGAAGGATGGACGGGCTCTTTCAGCTGATAGAGCTGTAGGGCAACATTGAGCCCCGCCTAACTGATAGAGCGTGACTGCTGGCACTGTCACCGCTTGGCTTTTATTGAATTTCGTGCAGTGTATGTTAACGGTCTCAATTTACCTTTCATCTTCTTCGAGAGCTCTTTTCCAGTTTTCTTTGGGAGAAGCGCTGTCAGCATGCACATAAAACCGTGAACGCATATACACAGAAGAAACGAAATTAAATAAAAAGAGAAGAAGCCGATGACTGGTCTCCGTCAGTTATTGTGAATGAGTCACTTTGAAAAATACACTATTGCATGGAGATTTTCACAAAAGGTGTGCAAAAAAGATACAAATCTGAAGGTGCAAGTTGGGTTCTAGCAAGAAATTTCCTTTATAGCTATCGATTTTTCCATCTAATTTGCGAATTTTGTTTCAAGAAGAAAGTCAGAGTTGTCAGTTGCTTAAAAGTCGTAGAACAGCGACAGTCATGTCAAATTAGGGAATTCTATCAGGGAATATAAGGGAAAAATTAGGGAATTAGGAAGGATAAGGACAAGATGGACCACTGTTAGTATTGGACGAGAAGCGGCCTTTTAAATACTCGTGTTTCTTATGGATTTTTTAGGAACACAGAGGGGAAAGAGCCTAACAATTGAAATGTACGCTACTTGGGTGCCAAAGACAAAAACATGCAGTGGAATTCGATTCGATTAAGATTTGGTCAACGGTCCGCGGCTGTCGTCTTGATACACTGCTGTGGTCTGCAGTAAGAGTGTTTGAGAAAAAAGGAATCGTTCTGTGAAACAGTAACATCGGTAGACTTCGTAAATTTCCTCTAAAGACGAAGTGTGCCGAAGATTTCGCTGTGGTCATTGCCTGATCTGAATTCTTCTTTTGCACATTCTGTAATTTTCCGAAACAGTTATGGCAGTATAGAAGAATGTGGGGCTATAAAAGTCTATTTAGCGAGAGCAAGTTTTGGAAAAGTTTTGTCAGGACAAATGAAAATGCTCAAAAACGTTTAGCCGTGCTATGGTGCATAGCATTTGGATCTTCGCAGAAACCGATGTCCTGAAGTGTTGTTGCTGTTTAGTCTCGGATTCTTAACGATTTTTCTCGATAGCAATTTTATTGATGGCAGGTGGGGTGAAGGAAATCAATAGAAAAGGATATTTGACTTTTTACACTAAAATAACTCAAATTGACTTCAACTAACGGAAGTTTTATCTAACGAGCTTACCGAATTTGGCGCAAAAAAATTTCGTTTAAAAAATGGTCGTTAAAACTGTACCCAAAAAAAATTTAACGAGCACTCTGATCCGAACCCTGGACCCCTTCCCTAAAAGCATCTACCAGTGTGGCCATACAGTCGCTGTCGCGTTGCAGTGAATGATTTGCCTAAATGTGCCCTGCAGCTTCCTTTAGGAAACCTAGCAAATTGTCAAATTTCTAACATCTAACTGTAGTTTTAAAGCTCCAAACCTTTTGCAGGTCAAATTCTGGGCACTATAAAGCCGTTCACGGCGTCTCTTTCGCCTTGTCAGCCCACACTGATGTGCTACGGTTTTTCGTACTCTTTGACCAACCCAGATGCTCGCAAGAAGTTTGAAAACCACTACGGTGCTTCTCAGACAGAATCGCCTTTATTCCCCGCCATTACGACGCGTGCGGTTCTCGCACGAACCTGCTTGCTCTCCCGCGCTTGACGTGTCCCTGAGCATGTTTTTGCCTACAGGATGCCTCAAAAGGTGCTCTGGGATACGCTAAACACGTGAAGGTGGAGACAAAATTCCGCCCCGCCGTTGAGTCTAAGTGAGTGTTAACGATTACAAAGAATGAAGAGAATTAAGTTCTATTGCACCGCCAGAATAGAGGACATATAGACAATGATGGGTAAAACAGAGAGACTCCTACTGCTTGCTGGTTTCCAAAAAGTAGTCCTGCATTTTCTCCTTCATAAATTGAAAGAACTATTTCAATGATCTTTGAGGCACATTATGACAGTCTTTTTGGGACAGTATAATACACACTTTTCAGCTCACTTCATTTCGTCCGTGATGCGCTACGCAGAGTGACGCTCCTTACAACGAGTCTGACATTAGTTGAAAGGGGGGGGGGTGGGGAAGAAAAACTACCTTGTCGTCCATGGTGACCACATTTATAAGAAGAAGAATAGCTACACTGTGACACAAAATTTCCAGTTTAGTGCATCATAACATTGATGTGATAGCTCCTGATGGCATTAACTGAACTCTGGCTACACCAAGCGTTGGTGCACTTCTTTAGTTATAGGGCAAAAGCAGCGATGAACGACCTTTCCGCTTTTACACTTTCCGTACATCCTAAGGGAGGGGGGCACTCTACTTTGACTCCTCGACAACGGCGCTAAAACTGAAAGTAGACTACTTTACAATCACTACACCTTGAACGAACCTACGAGAGCACCTTTCTTTCAAAGTTTCCTTACCGGGAGAAACCACACTGTCGACGTTTGTTTAGCTATTCTAGCAGTACCTTCCTCTCCCCCATCCGACTGGGATACATCCTATATGAATGTTAGGAAGGGAACTGACGGCCCACTCCACTCCAGACCTGCATCACATGCTGGTCTCCTTCGTGGTGGTAGACCGATCTCCGACCTTCACTGTTCGAGAGACCGAGCGAACCCCATGTACCACGCGTACACGACACGATCGCTGGCGGTATAGCGGCTAAGAGTGGCTATTAGCCACTATACTTATGCTCGAATGACCCATTCGAATAGGTATTCGAATGATTTTCATTCGAATTTGAATATTCGAATTCGAGTATTCGAAAAATCGCGTTTTTCGAATGTATTCGAATTCGAATGTTCAAAAAATCGCGTTTTTCGAATGTATTTGAATTCGAATATTCAGAAAAATCGCGTTTTTCGAATATATTCGATTTCGAATGCTCGAAAATTTTCGGTATTCGAAACCATTCGAATATTCGCAATTTCCCAGAAAGCAAAAATTATTCAAGTATTCGAAAAGTGTCATTCGAATGCACAACAAGAATTTGTGTATCGGCGTATTTTGAATAGGCTTGGTGGGTTTCGCGGATAATTTGGGTCGCCAAAACGGTTCTGTCTGTGAATCAAAGCTGTGGTACGATGGTGGCTCGGTGCCCGGATACTGAGCGCCTCATCGATACTAGTCACTTCCCGAAAAGCCCTGTTAAGAGGGAGAACTTCCACAACGTCTTACAATGTTGAATTGCAAAAAATTTTCCACGGAGAATCACTGCAGTGGTGAATGACCGATCGGGGACCAGTAATCGTCGCCACCCCGATTGGTGAACTCTGAGAGAAAACCACTTTCACCGATAAAAGTATGGATAGTATCAACCGATATTGATTGTCTGATCAATCTGTGACATGGTCTTCTGAATTAAGGCGCTCGCTGGAGACGTCTGGATATTTTCCAGTATTTTGTGTACCTATTCTACGCTAATTTTATGCACCTGTTCCTGACAGTAATTTCTGACCCATCGACGATCGACAGCTCTTAGCGCGCTCCTATATAGTATCAGACGTTTTTTAGATCTTAGAGTATGGACATAAGGGTTAGTTTGATCTGGACCAGTTTTGCATTCCACTCAAGCAGTTCTGGAAGCTATTTTCGCCGTAAACGTAATAACGTAAAGGATGAAGGACAGCAGAAGGAAGGATAAAGGTAAATTCTTGTTTGGGAGGTACCAAGCATTCCACTTTTATTACTGCGCCTGTGCAAAGCGGCCGAGGAAGAGTAGGAATTGTTAACAAAAAAAAAAAATTGAAAATGGTGGTTCAAGCGGCGCTTCAAACGGACGTTATTTGTCCTTCACGCTGCAGTTAAGAGTCTGAGACCACAAGCTAGCAAATGTCTGCAGGATGGGCGTGAGGGTCAACAGCGTGCGCTTCTGTCTTCTGCCACGTCGGGTGTCTTCTGGTGCAGAAGAGTACCTCATGAAGTCGGCCTTGTAATTTTCGTCACGCTATGCTCTTCTGCTCTTCCGTTGTCTGAATGCTCTGCTTCTGGATTTCGTTTCTACAACGACTACAGTTCCGCAAAAGCTATATTATAAGGTAGGACTTCACAAAGGGGAGGCGGCGTAGGTCGGCCGGATGTTATCGATCGATTTTATCGATTTTTGTTCTGAATTGGCCATTTGAAGTGGGATTCGCATGGATACGTCGGCCGTATGCCGGACTTCACAAAGGGGAGGCGGCGTAGGTCGGCCGGTTATCGATCGATCTATTTTTCTGAAGTTTACCGTAGTTTATCAATATGTTGGCTGCAGAATAATTACATTCACAAGTTCATCGCAAATAAGAAATATTTATTCCTACCACTTACTTGGGTGAATCACCAGAACGAAATGAGACTGGCCCTCATGGGTAGCCTATTCCTAGCTACTTGTAATACATTTTGTGGCCGCAAAATCGACAGTGTGATATTTCACATTTGTAGATGAGCAGGACAGACTTGCTACAGATTTACATGTAGTACTTTGTCGTCAGTCCTTCATTAGCTGCCGCTAGGCAAAAGCATTGTTTCATGAAAGTTCTTTAACAGTCAGTCTGCCACCAATTTCAAAAAGGATTGTTTTAAAGTGACC
This sequence comes from Heligmosomoides polygyrus bakeri, assembly GCA_947359475.1. Taxonomy (NCBI): domain Eukaryota; kingdom Metazoa; phylum Nematoda; class Chromadorea; order Rhabditida; family Heligmosomidae; genus Heligmosomoides; species Heligmosomoides polygyrus. The sequence continues at coordinate 53,395,549 of OX375866.1, read as the reverse complement.
TAGAAGCTTACAGTGGCTCAACCAGATAATGTTTCCTTCAAATGTGTTATAAACCTTTCGTTTGTTCCTCATAAGCAGCAATTAACAAAACCCTAGTATTCTTTTGAGAAAAATTCGTATTCCAGTAAGCAAGGAAATTAGACGCTTCCATAAGCCCTTTGATCGTTCTACGTGTAAGTTCTCTATCTCATTTTTACGACTCACATGGGGGTTTATGAGATGCCTGTCGATAAAAACCTCGTGCTTAACTAGGAAGGGATCCGTTATGTATTGCTTCCCTTTTCTCTTCTGTGTTGCTTTCTATCATGTCTATAATGCAGCCTGATTTTTCATTCGAATTCGAATATTCGAATTGAATATTCGAATTCGAATATTCGAAAAATCGCGTTTTTCGAATGTTCAAAAAATCGCGTTTTTCGAATGTATTCGAATTCGAATGTTCAGAAAAATCGCGTTTTTCGAATATATTCGATTTCGAATGCTCGAAAATTTTCGGTATTCGAAACCATTCGAATATTCGAAATTTTTGGGAGAGCATAAGTATATTAGCCACCGACCGACGCACACTGCTCGCGGCGTAGTGGCGGACGAACAGCGACGATCTTCAGACAGTCTACTGTAACACCCAATAGGTCGCTTTGGAAATCTCCAAGGGAATTTCATTGACCTCCCTTGTGAGTTTTCTTCCCGAGCGGTTAGAAAACGTTTCGTGACCGTTAAACAATTAACTAAATTGACTCAGTGACCTATACTCTGTTTGGTGTGGAGGGGATCCTTTACGGGAGATAATTATGCTCAAGGGTATATGTTCCTAAAAGATATGAACAGAATAGGAGTTGGTTCAATTTTAACCTTATTATTTACTTTACAGAACCTCCTAAACGTTTGTATTTCTCTTAACACTTGACGACCACCCGATATGGTTTTTTTAAATATCCGCCTTTTCCATTCGGATACTCTAACTTTGGAAGTTCTATGTTTGTCAGCTCTTACACTCGATTAGACTCACTAGATGGTACCGTTCTACGGAGGGATGTCTGGCAGGAAGGTACGACGATTCCGATTTGGAAGAAGAAGGGCAGCCCTGCAGACTGCTCAAATTACCGTCCGATTCGGTTGCTCTGGAGGGTGAAGATCTTCACATCTACACGCTGCCGATATTGCTCACTTTGGAAGTTTCTTGATTAGTAGTTTCCGGGAAGCAATCGGCAAATCCTTGCTACGATTCAAGTGAGTTATTCATGACCGACTACCAGGGGTGATACTCCTGACCCACCACACTACCACTTATTTATGCTCACCTTTCATTATGACTACTATGGATTCAGAACACCCACAAGAGAATTTTTTATGTTCATCGAAGCTTCATCGCAGGCTAGACTGGCATGTCGCTCGAATGTGTTACGCGTTCATCCGCCTGCTTCTGGTCATCAAGTGACCTCCCCCATAGGACCTTATTTGCTTGACGCCCTGCTTGAGTGCCATGTAGTTTCTATTTGCACTTTAGTTGGAAGCATTCCGCTATTTGCACCTTCAAATGTTGTTTCAATTTATGTCTGATAATACGTGTGTATTTCTGTGGCTTTCGAACTTCAGCAGGTGCTGATTGCGGACCGTGGCTCCTGGCCTGACGAAAAGTTTTATAGAGCAAGTATGGCGGAGTGGCGTTCTACCCCCGCCTTTTAAACAGGGGCGTGGCAAATGTCTGCGTCTCCGCTATCTCGTAAGGCAGCCAATGGACTCCCGAGCATGCCCAAGGGGTTGGGGGTGGGCGGGCCAGAGGGACGAGTGGGTGGAAAGCTCGTCCCCAAGCAAGTACAGACACCACTGAATGAATTTGGTACCGCATTGTATGTCGTTTAAGATACTACATATCGAGAAAAGCGTAGTCAGCTTCTTTCCGGAATACGCCACGCGTTGTTCTTCTGCGGTATTTGGAGGGATAAGTGACAGGCCGCTGCATAGTAAGTGTGAAGACTCGGATATGTATGGCATCCTCAGATGGTGCGAAGTGTTAAGCGTCTACCCCCTTGGTGGCGAGTCCATTCTTCTGGTGTGATGACACCAATTCTCTTAATAAAATGCTTGATCAAAACACACCACGACTTAAGTCCAAGTGCAACGTATCTAGCCAACTTTGCTTCGAGCGTTCTTTGCGCCGCTCTCCAGGGACATCAAGGTTCATGCCAATCTTACGGACGATGTCGTCGTCAGCACGAAGGGCGTGGTCGTAGCATCGAAGACGAGCTTCGCGCAGTTTGTCGGCCATTGGGCGACACCGAACCTCTGTCATATGGCGTCGTTGCGAACGCGGTCCAGTCGCGTTAGGCCCCGTTTATACTTCATCGCCGCGCGACGCGATGGCCTCGCAGTGGTGATAAATTGATTGATTCCTTCGCTCGGCGTCGACGCCAGCCGTCCAGAATGAATCACGCGAACCCGCGACGGATGCGATGGATCGCGGTGGACTGGGACGAGGTATGGCCTCAATCAGCAGGATTTCGCAGTACGCGCTAGCACTCGCTCCTACTTTTTGCTTTTTTTAGTCGACAAAACGTTTTATCTTGTTTTTTGTTTTTCCGTAACCCTTTAAAGTTTCGTTTCAGGTCGCCGCTCGCCCGGATTCGCTGGAAGTTAGGTGGATTTCGGCCACAAGGCGAATATCTCTTCCATTTTTGATGTTTTCTCATGTTTATTTTCACTTACAATACCAGCCCTAACTTATGGTCTTTGGGCGAAAAAAGCGAAAAAACCCGCACTTCTCGCCGCTTTTCTGTAGCGCTTTTCAAATTAAGTACATTCAAGAGTGGAACAAATATTCGCGATCAGCACCGACCCCTCTTCCCGATGAGCTGCAAAGTACCCAGCGAGAGCCTAAAAATATTTCAGTGACCTACTTTCTGCCTTGCGCGGCCGACCCCTTCCTTCGCGGGAGATAATTACACCCACAGCTCCTAAGTAGAAAACGAAGGAAGGATTCGGCCTATTAAAGCCTATTTTTTACTTTATATATAGCAAAACATACTTCTCTAGATTTCCTAGTGTTTCAAGATCACAATGATGCACCTTTTAGAACGACCCGGTAATTGAAGAGCTATTATTTTCAGAAAATGTCTCCACTTTGGAGGACTCTAATTTCGGCATGTCAAGCTTGTGGGCGCTTACACTCGTTTGTCCCGTTGAAGGCGACAGTGGAAATCAAGCTGCGAAAGTGGAACCTTTGGGTTTGAAATCGCTAGTAATTATACGCCGGCAAAGTTGCCCACATGACACACCTTTGCAGTTAGCCGTACACTTTTCGCATGATTAAAGTGGACCCAAAGTCGTTTCCTTGAAGGAAGAAACACAGATATTTGGAGGCCTATGAAAACACCTTATAGTCCTCCATAGGTGAGATTTCGACTAGGCTGGAAGACATTTTGACCATGTAGATACGAAGCAATCTCACGCAAAATGCTAATTGAGTATCATTTAAAAAATGTTCAGAAACGGAAAAATAGTCTATGGGAGCTTCCTCCAGTTAATTCTGAATTAAATGGTGGTTTAACTTTAAATTTTCGTTCGCTTGTACCGGTTTATTACGAGTGAAATTCCAATGGCCAATGTGGGGACCCAGATTAGTACCGGTGCCAGTCCACTGCCCTGCCTGTATGATCCCTCGCGCCATCTGAGGACGCCGTAAATCGCCCAACTAGAGCCTTCACACCTCCGGTGCCCTGGCACCCTTTTGATTTTCCAAACGAGGGTGGAGTAGAATACGTGGCGTCCACCAAGCGAGGTTTGGATAACTACGGCCTCTCTCTTTTACTTAATATGATTGTATTTTCTATTTTGCATTTACGCTTTTGCAATGGCTGAATGCGTGGCGCATCCCAGAAAGACTACTCGAGTTCGCTCCCCACTCATGACGCCCTCAAAACTCACGACTTCGGTTTCTCAGCCATTCATTTATTATTTTTCATCATAGTACACCTATCATATTCTTTATCTTACATCCCAGAACCTCCACTTCAGTTTGACTGTTGCTTGATTTTTTCATAATAAACATATTCTTTAGGAAAGAGGTCAAGTACGGACTCAACCAAACTGTTATAAGATGCTCCACTACGCACCTAATTATGTGGGACCCTAGGGCAAATTCGATTTTTATTGAGCCTATGCTATGACTTGCGTTGGCCTGTTGACGTACTTGAGTTACCAGACACTTCTGACACCAATTCACCTTTTCCGAAAAGGCGAAACACACTAGGGTTTTGAGAAGGTATGCTTTCCCTCCCTAGGCGCGGCGCCTGGTAGCGGAGTGTGACGAGACACCCCCGATTCCAGGTTCGGGTTTCGGGTTTTCGCCCGGGCCAATCAAGTCTTTCCTCTCCTCCGGATTTGATGAATATATACAAGGATTGTCTTAAAAACACAGGACACAGGACGGTCCATCGGCTAGCCATTGCAATTCATTCTATCGGCCACACACGCTTTCAAACTGCATCCTGTTGATGTGGAATGCGTGGCGTCTCCCTAAGCGAAACGATTGACTAATTCTGTCTGCCAACTGCGACAGCCAGGTAGCTTCGAGACAGTGCTAAACACGCTGGTGAACCTTGTCAAGCTTAGTCAAGGTTGATGATTTCTTATCCTATAATTTAAGCAGCATTACAAATCTGTCCGTCGGTTGACCACCGCAAGTCATTGTATATGCCTAGTACACATTGAAGTCGCCACCACGACATCCCGTAAAAGTAGAATGCATGGCGCATCCCAGAAGAGATTGATTACTGCCGCTCTTTATCCTTTATTTGCTTGAGAAAGCTAGTTATTACTCAGATCCTCTGTAAGAAGGAAAGGTTGATTTTCTTAACAGAGGCGAAAAACATGATTACCATTTTCGTTGTCCAGTCGTTAGATGGCAGAATGTCCATTATATAGTCTTCTTCTCTGTTCTTAGAGTGCGGTACCTCTGTGCTCTCTAAGATCTCTCGTTTGGCCAACCTTTGACCCTTGAGCTGTATTTCGACCAGTTTCTCTGAGCGGCTGTTTATTCTAACAAGCAAAGACCTCCTGGCATATTTTCATTTTCGAAATATAGGGAGTTCCGAAATACAGCTTAAGAGTACAGAAGGGTTAGGGTTTTTCAGCAAGCTCTAGACTCCATAAGATTGAAACTACAGTGTTCTGTAGGTTGAGCTTCCGCGGAATCGGTTTCTTAAGAGTCTCAGTAAAAGTGTGTAGCTCAAGACACAAAAATCATACTTGGCTGATAAGGAGTTAGGTACCGTAACTTCTATTGGAGATGTCAGATAAACTAAAGGAAGTCCAGAAACCTTACCTTGCAATCGTTTGAATGCGATTCTAAAGGCTACTTGGTATCAGACTTGCCTGGACTCCGTGGTAGTCCCCTTGAAGAAGAATGCGTAGCGCATTTCGCAAAGGAATTGGCTAAGGTCGACTCCTTTAGTGTTTATCCATCAATATCGCGTACATTTGGCGCAACTGCGTATCCAGCTATACATAGGAAGATTTGTCCACATGTTTGTCCATCTATACGTCCGTCCCTGTCGAAATAATGACCTGTGGACATTCGGCATGTTGTTTACTACAAGCAGGATTCAAAAAGCTATATTTTCTTCCTTCCAACCTGCCAAGGTACCAAGAGTAGAAGAATGAAATGAATACATATAATAATACATATCCATACAGATACCGTATAACAGATCACGGTATGTATATAGAAAAACCACTAAAACCGGTTGGCACAAGTAAGAGTGCGTAAGTTAAGTGACTTTAGTAATTTCTAAATATCATACTCTATAATAACGCGCTAAGCGATAAGTCATACTATCGATCGGCGCCGCCGCAGAAATTATCAGGGGGAAATCGGGGGAAAATGGGGGTGGGAAAATTACGACACGAAAATAGCGAAAAATACCCAGTCGTCTTCTCCCTGCCTGGGAACATCGGCCCTGGCGCAATCGAGGTAGCTGAACACGAATCTGAGGTTCTCTTTTGAAGTGTCGATCGCCATCAATCGAAATTGATCAAACTATCGATTTTTTGTGGTTGTCGTCCAGGCGGTCAGAAACTTTACCTCTGGGGTAGTCGAGGTCGCTCAACACGAATCTGAAGTTCGTTTTTAAACTATCAATCGCCATCAATCGATATTGATCAAACCATGGGGTAATCGCGGCCGCTGAACACGAATCAGAAGTTCGTTTTTGAAGTATCGACCGCCATCAATCGATGTTGATCAAACCTGAGAGTGATTGGAGTGTCTGAACACGAATCTGAAGTTCGTTTTTAAAGTTTCGATCGCCATCAATCGATATTGATTAAGTTATGGGGCGCGAGAATAGCGGAGAATACCCAGACGTCTTCTACGTGCCAGGGGATTCAGAAGACGTGCCGAAGACGTCGTCTGCTAAGGGGGATCATTGAGGGGACCACTGCCAGTAACGGGAGACCGTTTCACTAAGGGAAGATCAGTAGTGAGGAACAAATAGATCGCTCTATCATACCATATACTGTAAGTACTGCGAGCTTTTTGTACTCCTAGGTAAGCAAAAAAGCTGTACAAGTAGAGTAGCTAACTTGATGTGATTGTCTGTCTTAGCTTAGTGATACTGCAACATCGCGCGAAGCGCGCAAGTGCAAGGCACGCCGATAGGCGTGACGGAGCATTTGTTTAAAATAAATATTTTTAAAAAGTAAAAAAATGTGTGTAAAAAATAAAACAAAAACAATAACATTTTAAAAAATATATAAAAAACAAAACAAAATAAAATAAATATAAAAATTGAAAAAATTAATAAATAATATAAAAATTACCAGGCTGTCCAATAATTCCTGTCCGAAAATTTTCAAACTTCTATAATTTTCCTTAGAAGTATTATAATATCAGGCAAGTGTAAAAACCTTCTAGAAGGTTCTCCAGAGTTCCACGCTAGGGGTATATAAGGCGCAGTTGCCGCGTCTAGCTACCAATACAAGCTAAAGTGGACCAAGGTCGAATTTGTACGTTCGTGTACTACGAGTGGCTGCTGGGCAACGACACGGGCACCGCGGCCGCCAACATCTGCAGAGCGTGCAAGGAGGATGCAGTGTCCCAACGCACAGTCAGGCGCTGGTTTAATCGTTTCGAGAGCGGCGACACGAGCCTCGAGGACAGGGAACACCCGCTGAAGATCATGCTCTGCTGCTGGTGGGACGCCGAGGGCATGCTGTACTTCGAGCTGCTCCCGCAAGGCAGGACGGTCACCGCCTCCATCTACATCGATCAGCTCGAGAAACTAGCCGCAGCCATCCGAGAAACGCGTTCCCGACGGGCCTCGGTCCACCTGCTGCACGACAGCGCGCGCCCCCACGTGGCGAAGGAGACCCAGCAGAAGTTGGCGACTCTCGGCTGGGAGATGGTTGCCCATTCGCCGTATTCCCCGGACCTCGCCCCTCTGACTACCACTTGTTCCGCCCGCTGAAGCACCATTTCGCCGGAAGAAAATTCACCAACTACGACAACCTCAAATCCGACATCGCGGACTTCTTCGAGTCGCAGCCCCCGGAGTTCCGGGCTAAGGGCATCGCTGACCTTCCCAATCGATGGGCCACTGTTGTGGATAACTGTGGCAATTATACTGTTGATTATACTTGTTTTTCAATAAAGTTGAAAAAAATTAAAAATGGTGAAATTTTCGGACAAGAATTATTGGACAGCCTGGTAAAAATAAAAGGATAAGGATAAAGGACGGCGTTACTCAATCCCTTTTGGGATGCGCCAGCGCATTCTACTTCTACAGGATGTCGTGGAGGCGACATGAATGCGTATTTGGCCATACAATGACTTGCGGTGGCCAGCCGATGAACAAGTCAGCGCTTTATCCTTCCCAGACAAGTCTGGTACCAATTCACCGACCCCGGAGGGATGGAAGGCTTGGTTGGCCTGGGCGGGAAATCCGATCCAGGAACCTGGTATCGGGTGCACGCGACAGTCGCGCCTCCTCCGACTGCGCTACACGCGCCCCTGGTAAAAATAAAATTAAAAATATAAAAATATAAAAAAAATAATAAGAAAGAATAGAAAATTATAACACCTCCTTTTCCACTGATGAGCTACCGAGGAGGAGTGATAAATAATAAAAACGGTTTGTCTGAAAGGAGGTGGGGAAAACAACCATTGTTGTTTCTCCATAAATCTAAAGTATATTCATTAAATCCCTTTTTTGGAATACGCCACGCGTTCTACTTTTACGGTATACTAAGGAAACAGCTTGAATTTTTTTATTTGGCTTATGCAATGACTTGCGCAGCCAGCCATATGTAACAGCCATGGACAAGTGAAGCCTGCTATAAAACTAGGTGGATCTAATTTCCCAACACGTTGTTGGCAGAGCGCAAAACAGGTTGGAAGGAAGAAAATATAGCTTTCTGAATCCTGCTTGTAGTAAAGATGGACAAACATGTGGACAAATCTTCCTTTGTATAGCTGGATACGCAGTTGCGCCATAATGTACGCGATATTGATGGATAAACACTAAAGGAGTCGACCTTAGCCAATTCCTTTGCGAAATGCGCTACGCATTCTTCTTCAACGGGACTACAACGGGGTCCACGCAAGTCTGATACCAAGTAGCCTTCAGAATCGCATTCAAACGATTGCAAGGTAAGGTTTCTGGACTTCCTTTAGTTTATCTGGCATCTCCAATAGAAGTTACGGTACCCAACTCCTTATCACCCAAGTATGATTTTTGTGTCTTGAGCTACACACTTTTACTGAGACTCTTAAGAAACCGATTCCGCGGAAGCTCAACCTACAGAACACTGTAGTTTCAATCTTATGGAGTCCAGAGCCCCTTTGACCCCTGAGCTGTTTTTCGACCAGTTTCTCTGAGCGGCTGTTTATTCTAACAAGCAAAGACCTCCTAGCATATTTTCATTTTCGAAATATAGGGAGTTCCGAAATACAGCCTAAGAGTACAGAAGGGTTAGGGTTTTTCAGCAAGCTCTGGACTCCATAAGATTGAAACTACAGTGTTCTGTAGGTTGAGCTTCCGCGGAATCGGTTTCTTAAGAGTCTCAGTAAAAGTGTGTAGCTCAAGACACAAAAATCATACTTGGCTGATAAGGAGTTAGGTACCGTAACTTCTATTGGAGATGCCAGATAAACTAAAGGAAGTCCAGAAACCTTACCTTGCAATCGTTTGAATGCGATTCTGAAGGCTACTTGGTATCAGACCTGCGTGGACCCCGTTGTAGTCCCGTTGAAGAAGAATGCGTAGCGCATTTCGCAAAGGAATTGGCTAAGGTCGACTCCTTTAGTGTTTATCCATCAATATCGCGTACATTATGGCGCAACTGCGTATCCAGCTATACAAAGGAAGATTTGTCCACATGTTTGTCCATCTTTACTACAAGCAGGATTCAGTGGAGGACTATAAGGTGTTTTCATAGGCCTCCAAATATCTGTGTTTCTTCCTTCAAGGAAACGACTTTGGGTCCACTTTAATCATGCGAAAAGTGTACGGCTAACTGCAAAGGTGTGTCATGTGGGCAACTTTTTTTTATAATTACTAGCGATTTCAAACCCAAAGGTTCCACTTTCGCAGCTTGATTTCCACTGTCGCCTTCAACGGGACAAACGAGTGTAAGCGCCCACAAGCTTGACATGCCGAAATTAGAGTCCTCCAAAGTGGAGACATTTTCTGAAAATAATAGCTCTTCAATTACCGGGTCGTTCTAAAAGGTGCATCATTGTGATCGTGAAACACTAGGGAATCTAGAGAAGTATGTTTTGCTATATATAAAGTAAAAAATAGGCTTTAATAGGCCGAATCCTTCCTTCGTTTTCTACTTAGGAGCTGTGGATGTAATTATCTCCCGCGAAGGAAGGGGTCGGCCGCGCAAGGCAGAATGTAGGTCACTGAAATATTTTTAGGCTCTCGCTGGGTACTTTGCAGCTCATCGGGAAGAGGGGTCGGTGCTGATCGCGAATATTTGTTCCACTCTTGAATGTACTTAATTTGAAAAGCGCTACAGAAAAGCGGCGAGAAGTGCGGGTTTTTTCGCTTTTTTCGCCCAAAGACCATAAGTTAGGGCCGGTATTGTATTTGTTTTGTGAGGTGCCCTATTTGTTGCTAACATGTTGTTCTTTGTTGTTATTATGTGCTTCAGCCTTTCTGTTCGATTTCAGGTCGCGCCCATCCATATTCGCTGGAGGCTAGCCGGATTTCGGCCTCAAGGTGAGTGTCTCTTCCATTGTTGAAGTTTCCTCGAGTATATTTCCCTTGTGTTGTTATTGTTTATTGAGTATTGTTATTGTTTGTTGATGTAAGTAGTCATCCACACCCAATATCCCTTCCGTTACGCATATCCTCTGGCGTATCCACGATCCATTGTCGGCCTTAAGGATCAGCCACGGCTCGTGAGCGCTAGAGGCGTAGCCGTCCGATGACCTTTAGGATCACCAATGCCTCGAGAATGTCAGAGGCACGGAAATGTGTGCATAGTTGCGTGGTTCAAGCACGCAATGGTGCGTGATTGCGGATCGGATTGTGTCGCCGGCTGTTCGGAGTGCTCATCGCCGTCCGGAACAGCGCGGCGCGATGGAACGCATCGCTCAGTTCCAATCGCGTCGCCTGGCGATGGAAGTATAAACGGGGTCTTACTCCGGTAGTTAGCACCGTCTCCGTTACACTGACAACTATCAACGCGCCCTGAAGCGATACAATTTTTTGCCATTCTTGGATCACCCAGTGGCCCGTAGCAAAAACGAAACACAGTTATGTGATCCTTGTCCGATGTTCTACGAGAATCTTTGGGGAATGAGGCGGCTTCCCCTCGTCACGGGCCAGCACTCAGCACCCGTACGTCGTACTGGACGGACGGCTGTTCTATATACCTTCGATTTGAGCTGTTCAGATGTTGCCTTGTCGCAGAGCACCCCAGTCAACGGTCGCCATCTGGAAAAGGCTGCACTTACACGAGCATTCACATCTAACTTTAGGCTGCCATCGGACGCGACTATTGAACCAAGATCCCTGAACGATATGACTCATGAGAGCTCAGTGCCGTTGATCTTAATAGACCCGCGCTTGTCCACATCCGTCGTCAAGTACTCAGTCGTTTTGACATTTAGCTTAAGTCCGAACAATGCCAAACGATCGCATCAGGCCTGTCCTGTCAGTCGAGTTCGGTTTTCTCCTCACATGCAAGCATTACGTCATCAGCATACATCAGCGTCCAAGATACCGCCGTTTAGAGATCTCGTGAGATTGCACCCATGACGACCACAAAGAGCAGTAGGGATAGCGCAGTGCACCCTACAGAGATGGGAAATTTTATCGAGCTGCCCGCTGGCGTTCACACTCGACTCCTTGAGCAATAGTACAGAATGCGCACCAACTCAAAAGCTCTTCAGGGACGCCATGTTCTCGCAACGCGTGCCATATAACTTCTCGCGGAACGCGGTCGAAGGCCTTCTCCAAGTCCAGGAAGGCAAAATGCACCGGTTATTGTTTCTCGCGGTGCTTCTCTAGCAGAAGACGAACGGCGTGAATGACATCAACTGTGCGACAGTCAGAGACGGAACCGCACTGATTCGTGGAAAGCTGGACGACATCCCGGACACGTCTATCGACAATTCCCTCGAAACTTTTCATGATGTTCCTGCTTTCATGTTGCAATAGGCGAAATTTTTGCAATATTTATAGATGAGTTCTGTTCGACTGTTAAATAAGATGGTCAGCAGCTTTATTACGGCTGACATTTCGACGTCGCCATCTTCTTCACAGCCTGGAAAAGTCGGAAGCATTTGTGAGACATTTGTGGTTCGCCCAAACACCATTTGGTCTTACAGAACACTAAGGACAAAAAAAAGATAAGGACAAGATTCAATATACGAGGTGTGAGTTCGATTTGGATGACCTTCAACCACTAGACAGCCGCAGCTGAAATGAATTTTAGAATGAGCTTCGCTACTAGGGACCAATAGACGTAAGTACCCCGGGATAGTTCGATCAACCAGATCACAATCCACAGAGATCTGCAGGGGGGCAGTTCTCGATCATGGCGATGCACTCTTTCTCGCGACTGACTTGTGGATACTTCGCTGCCATCCATAATGGCTCTAGTGCCCTACGTGCCGCAATGTCACTTTCGCGTGATATGATCGAGACGTGCACCTGAATTATCGTGCCCTCTTCTTCTTCTTCTTTCTTTTGTCCCGCCTCGAGGCGGGGTCCGCTATTCTGGTGTGGGTATGCCACTTTACGCGATCAAATGATTGATCGAGATGGATACCAGCAACCTTCAGGTCCATATGCAACGTATCAAGCCAACGCTACTTCGGCCGCACTTTAGGCCGTTTTGTGGGCACATCTCTGTTAAGGCAGTCTTCCTAACAACACCACTAGCTCGAAGAACGTGGCCATACCACCGAAGGCGAGCTTCACGTCAGCAATTGGAGCGCACCAAACCTCTGGCGTATTTCATCGTTGCGAATACGGTCAGACGCGTAACACCAACCGTTTCGTTTCCATTACGCTGAGGCGAGTCTCAACCTCCTCGGTTGCAGGCCAGCACTCAGCTTCATACATCGCTACTGCTCGGACAATGGTTCTATAAATCTTCGATTTAAGGCGTTTCGGTATCTTCCTGTCGCATAAAACGCCTGTCATAGAACGCCATTTGGACCATGGTGCGCTCACGCGCGAGTTCACTTCGAACGTCAGACTACCATCAGACCCAATTGCAGATCCAAGGTACTTGAAGTTTGTCGTCCGCACTAGCGCAGTGCCATTGATCTTAACGGACCCGGATTCGCTTACGTCTGTCGTCAAGTACTTTTGACTTTAGTTTTTGACATTTAGCCTGAGCCATCGACAAGCGTCGTACCAAGCTTGCGCTTGTCGCTCGAGTTCGCTCTTTTATTCGCTTGCAAGCATTACGTTATCTGCATAGAGCACCGTCCAGGGGGCAGGCTTCTGAAGGTCTCTCGAAATGGCATCCATTATGAAAATGAAAAGGAGCGGGAAAAGCGCAGAGCCCTGGTGAACACCGACGGAGATATGAAACTCCGCCGATATGCCGGCCGGCGCTCGCACAGTACTCTTTGGACAAGAGTAAAGTATGCGCACTCGCTCCATAAGCTATTCGGGAACACCGTGTTGTCGTAAGGCGTACCATATAACCTCACGCGGTACACGATCAGATGCTTTCTCTTAGTCGAGAAAAGATAGCTGCAGCGGTTTCTGCTTTTCGCGATGTCTCTCTACCAGAAGACGAGCAGCATGTATGGCATTAAGCCCGCTACGAAGTCACGTTGGTTCGTGGAACATTGGACGATACCGCAAATATGTCTATCTACAATTCGCTCAAAGATTTTCATGCTGTGCGACAGCAAGCGAATTGGACGGTAATTCGTGCAGTCCGCAGGGCTGCCTTTCTTCTTCCAAATCGGGATTGTCGTGCTTTCCTGCCAACTACCAGGTACCTTCTTTTCCGTAACAACCTGGTTGAAAAACTTCGTTTCCCACTCAGCAGGACTCCAGCACCTCAACTTCCATAGGTCGGCCGCTATATCGTCGCGGCCCGTTGCCTTGCCTGGCTTCATCTTCTTCAAAGCCGCTTCCAAGCAAATCATCGTGCCCTCATGGCGAAGAAGCCTGTGTTTTCCCCAAGGAGTGCGAGCGCTGATTTTCCTTTGGCCGGCCAGATACTCCCTGACACAAAAGGGTCTACACGTTTTCCCTGTTGTCCACACTCATTGCGGGATACCAGTTAAACCGCACCACAAGTTATGCAATGCTCTCATTCCCATTAGGACAAATTACACAGGCGGAGTTGAGCATACCATGCCGTAGATACGGTTCTGGACCAATTTTATCTTCAAGATTGTGGCAGGACATATACAAACCTTGCCGCATGCCTGGGGTACGCTCGGCATATCTTCGTAAAGAAGGGACCACAGAAGGGTGTCTTCTTTTCTCGATGGACTACCACAATAGGTTGCGGATTCTGTCCATCTTGCCAACCTTTCCGCTTCACAATCGCCACTATCTGCAGTGCTGAGTGCCATCTTTGATGAGAATATTTATGCTATGGGTTTCTTGCTAGTTTTAATGGCATCATAAAGAACCGGGTCATTGAGGAAGGCCAGCAAATTTTCTATAGGTTTTTTTCTCATAAGCTTTATATGTACCGATTGCATGGGGGAATAGTTTTGTGTCCGACTTTGTCAGGCACTGAGCAAGACGACAACGCGGAAACGTCAGCCGTAGTTTAGTTGACGACATCTTTGGCAACAGCTGAACGAAATTCATCTATTTGTTTTGGAAAAAAGTCTCTTCACACTTTGAAAAGTTTTTTACCGTTCTCCTTGTAAACACACTAGCCATGTTGATTGCTGATTTCATAATCCTATCACACTTGTCTACCGTTCGCACGTGGACATAGGTCAAGACTCTTCTTGTGCTTCGTTATCTATCCAATCTTCCGGACTCAATGCCAGATCTACCTCATGGCCGTTTTCGTCACGGCATCTTCATGAATCTACAGCAAAGGATCTACAGCACGTCAGGCAACCGATCAAATTAACCATATATATGGCTTGGGATCTGCTACTCATCGCGCCTGTTATGAATGGTTCGGAAAGTTTTTAAAGGGAGATTATCCACTCGAGGACAAAGCAAGATCAGGAAGGCCAACTGAATTGGACGACACTGAACTACTCCATCTTCTTCGTGCCGATAGTAGGCAGACGACACGTCAACTGGCAGAGAAGCTCGAAGTGTCTCACAGAAGTAGTGGGAATCCACCTGAAGTTTATTGGCTTTGCATGGAAATTTGGAGCTTGGATTCCACATGCCCTGTCAGTCAGTGCAAAACCACATGTTGCAAGACCCACAAGAGAAACCATAAAGGAGCTGGGCTGGGAGGTAACGCCACATCCACCGTATAGCCCTGACCTCGCCCCTACCGACTACCATCTCTTCCGCTCTCAAGCAAGAAATTGGAGAGAAATATTTTGGAACGGATGAAGATCTCAACAATTGGGCTCAGCAATGGTACGACCCCAGAACTGCAATCCTTTAAGCGAGAGGAATTAAAAAAGTACCCACTCTTTGGAGAAGTGTAGTGGAACAAAATGGAGTTTATCTCAATTGATTTGACATTGTAGTTGTGAAGTAATAAATCTTTGAAAACAATGAAAAGACTTTTTCCAACCTAATATTTTGTCATTTTGCCTCGACTGTTCTTGTAACTTTTGCCTAGTTAGCAGCAGTTCCCAGTTTGTTGACGATGTCAGATTTCTGTACGCCAGTTAGAATTGTGTAATCTTCCACAAGCAGAGGTCGCATTTACGAAAGCATCACCTTGACGTTCACGAAAAAGGCATAGTCGCTCGCTCAAGTGTTGCCAGTATTAGGGCACCTCTAAATTAGTTCCCATACCTGCTTACACCGTCGACTTACATAGCTCGAACATCACTATAGGCTGCTAAAATGGAGTTCGAGCTATGTAAAGGAGTGTGAATATGTGAGTCCTTACCTGCCGCAACAAAATATTTTAATACATGTGCTATTACATGGTTCTACCATCGATTATGTGAATCTTCAACATACCTCTGGGATCACGAATTGGAACGTGCACGTGGTCGAGCCGCAACCGTACTTGAATTGCGATTTGAATGCAAGAATGAAGGGCACGACCAGCAAAGTGGACAGAATTTTCTTCATCGCTCTGAAGCGTAATCTATTCAGCTGAGCACAATGTCATATTGGCGCATAGTGAAGTCGTTGAGCGAACGTCAATAAATAAGCATGATGTTAACCACGTTGCGGTTGTACGAGAAACTTCTTGTGTTAGAGCGAGGAGAAGTCTGGTCATGTGCTATTACATGGTGCTACCATCGATTATGTGAATGAGGTGCGATAATCGCATGCGGCGGGTCGTACTCCGATTTGGTTCCTAAGAAAAATTCCTCGGGGGAACGTTTTTTCGCAAGTTTTGTAATAGGAGGTCTGTAATAGATAAATGTATTATAATTATTATTACTGTTCAGTTAATAACGTTTTGACGCAAACAAAACAATTAAGTGAAGATTTTTTAGGCATGACAACGACATAGCAACACACTGAGCACCGCTTCTTCTACGGAATGCAGACGTCATTTGGATTTGCAGAGTTATTGCATTGCATAATAAGTTTTCTGAACCAGTTTTCAAAATAGCTGAAAAGGATCGATTGTTGTTCAGTTTTGGCAGTGACGGCGCGACACATTTTTTAGCTGAGGGATGTAACCACTAAAGTTGAAAATGGATCTTACCGAAATTGTAGCAGGAAAAAGTGAGGCCTCCCCAAAGCCACCTTCAGGCGGAGTGATTTTCCTGTATTGAATTTTTCGAAAAATAAAATTTTCTTGAACAAGGCTACCACTGGAGCTGAAACTGGAGTACACAACAGCACAGCTTTTATTTAGCACTTTTTCAAGAAATCAAGTCTTTCCTAATCGATCTTCCTCGCTGTCAGGTAAGGTCGTGCTCGAAATTTTCCCTTTTTTCAAAAATAACGAATTTTATACCTGAGCTAAACGATGTATAGAGCTGAGACGTAGCTTTAACACGTTGACGACGAGAGCGATTTTCGCGTGTCTGGCCCATGGGACGAAGCGCGCCGCACAAACGTGACACGACATATCGTGACCCAAACTTCGTCTAAGGATAAATTTGGGATGCCAACACGATGCTAATGCTCCTCTTAACAGTTACGGCCGGTTACCCCCCCCCCCCCCCCCACGTCGTTAACTAGGGTGGTCTTATCCTACTATATATAAAGGAGCAAGCGTGTGTGTGTGTGTCACTGTGTCACTGTGTCACTGTGTGTGTGTCACACTGTCCGTCCGTCCGACTTTGAGTTGGGGCGCGGCAGCCGAACACGTCGGCAACCGTGCATGGCGAGCCGTAGACGTGCCGAACACGTCGGCAACCGTGCATGGCGAGCCGGAGACGTGCCAAACACGTCGGCGACCGTGCATGGCGAGCCGCAGACGTGCCGAACACGTCGGCAACCATGCATGGCGAGCCGTAGACGTGCCGAGCACGTCGGCAGCCGTGCATGGCGAGCCGGAGACGTGCCAAACACGTCGGCAACCGTGCATGGCGAGCCGGAGACGTGCCAAACACGTCGGCGACCGTGCATGGCGAGCCGCAGACGTGCCGAACACGTCGGCAACCATGCATGGCGAGCCGGAGACGTGCCAAACACGTCGGCGACCGTGCATGGCGAGCCGCAGACGTGCCGAACACGCCGGCAACCGTGCATGGCGAGCCGTAGACGTGCCAAACACGTTGGCAACCCTGCATGGCGAGCCGGAGAGGTACCGAACACGTCGGCAACCGTGCATGGCGAGCCGTAGACGTGCCAAACACGTCGGCAACCATGCACGGCGAGCCGTAGACGTGCCAAACACGTCGGCAACCCTGCATGGCGAGCCGTAGACGTGCCGAGCACGTCGGCAACCGTGCCTGGCGATGCCGTAGACGTGCCGAACACGTCGGCGACCGTGCATGGCGAGCCGCAGACGTGCCGAACACGTCTGCGGCACGAAACTTCAGCCCTGGGGGTAATCGAGGTCGCTGAACTCGAATTTAAAGTCGACCAATCGATATCGATCGATATTATCGATTTTTTGAGGATGGCGCTCAAGTGGCGCGAAACTTTGGCCCTGGGGGTAATCGAGGTCGCTGAACTCGAATTTGAAGTCGACCAATCGATATCGATCGATATTATCGATTTTTGAGGATGGCGCTCAAGTGGCGCGAAACTTTGGCCCTGAGGGTAGTCGAGGTCGCTGAACTCGAATTTGAAGTCGACCAATCGATATCGATCCATATTATCGATTTTTTGAGGATTTTGTTCAGGCGGCACGAAACTTCAGCCCTGGGGGTAATCGAGGTCGCTGAACACGAATCTGAAGTCGACCAATCGATATCGATCGATATTATCGATTTTTTGAGGATGGCGCTCAAGTGGCGCGAAACTTTGGCCGTGGGGGTAATCGAGGTCGCTGAACTCGAATTTGAAGTCGACCAATCATATCGATCGATATTATCGATTTTTTGAGGATGGCGTTCAAGCGGCGCGAAACTTTGGCCCTGGGGGTAATCGAGGTCGCTGAACACGAATCTGAAGTTTGTTTTTGAGGTATGAAGGTCTAAAAGTTGGGAGAAGAAGATGGTCGGAGTGTTCTCTTCTCGGGGTTTGGGGGCGAAGCCCCCAACCAGTCGGAGGCGGCCGCTAGGCCGCTGAACGACGGGTCAGGATATAAAAGAGACGGAAGGAATGGGTCCGATGTAGACAAAACTTCGTCTAGGAGGTTATTTTGGTGCTCATGACAAATCGGACGTCCGTTTTTAAAATTTCAGAAAATTAGCGAGGGTATGTTGCGATAGGTATGGGTAACGCTCACCAGCGCATACCTACCGTCACATACCCTGGCGACGACCGTTCTGCCTTGTGGAGGAACGCAGCTATAGATTGAAATTCGTGATTCATTGCACATTTATTACCCAAAAGGCAGGTAAAAAATTTGCGATTGTAAAACAAGGAAAGAAGGAACAATCGAACAGAGTAATTCAACAATGATGTAATTCAAAGGGGAAAAAGGGAACGAATGAGGCTGCTAAGGAGAAAAGCAAGAATAGGAGGTTAATACGAAAGTGGAGTTGAACGCATTTCTAAACAGCAGAGGTAAGATTTGTTTCAATCTTCTCACATAACTCCTACACAGAGTTTGGGGAAGTCGGTGGTCTTGACACGACTACCGATTAAGAGGGAAATCGGCCGTAATTGTCGAAATGGACATCGGCATCGTGTTCAGCATCCTGAATAAGGTATTTGGACGAAGTTTGTTTGGGCCGGATATCTTCTTGTTAAAATAATAGCCGTCGCGCACCATTGACATCGTCCCACGGGACAGACTGGCTGTCGCGCCTCATTGCGCGACAGTGTCGTCAGCGTGTTAAAAAACGATAATTTCTATTAAATAAATAAATAAATATATCAAAATCAAGTCTTTCCTAAGCAATCTTCCTTGCGATCAGGTGAGGCCATGCTCAATTTTTTTTTCAAAAATGAAGATTTTCTATCTGAACGGGATGATGTCTAGAGCCAAGATGTAGCTTTAGAGAAGCTAAATTTTTGATTGATACACAATAAAAATGCAGCTCATCTGGAGCTATTTTCGATGTGATCGAGAAGCATGGATCACTGGTCGATGGCTCGTCGAGGTGATTGGAAGGGGGTGAGGGACTGAACTTACGAATGTCATCGCTAATTGCGGCGACCTATGGCGCAACGCGGCAAGTCCGCGGTTACGTCTGCCGACTCGCCAGGATAGATTTCTACAACACATTTTAAGGGCCTACGAATCTTTAAGATCTAAAATACTCTCATTAGGCCTCCTTGTAGTCCTTCTGGTTTACTTCTACTCATTCCACTCCCTTCTTTTACCTTCATCAGGACTATTTTCAGCCGCTCTTATGCTTGCTTACAAGAGTTTGGCAACACCCTTAATTTTTCTCCTTAAGTTTCCCTCATTAGTTTGGATTTATTGTCTAAAAATAATTTCAAATCCGACACATTGGTGCATGGTATTAGTTTGAAACCGGCTTTAGTGTCCTCTCCCATTTCCTTGCGAGCTGTGGTCAGTTAGCCGACCCGTCCTCTTTACACTCAGAAGGTAGTCAGTGGCCTTTCTGAGGAAAAAGAACCTCAGTTGGCTAAATAGCTGGACAAGAACCACTGTGAGATTCTGCAAACTCCCAAGAAGTAGTCGACACGTTCGCAGCAGCGGCTTCCGCACATGCGACGGTGGTCAGTGGCGCCGCAGCAGGGGCTAATTACGGGGCGGCGGTGGCTACCGCAGTCGCGATGTCCATTCGTACGATCCGCTCCCCGTTGGAAGGTGCAATACATATACTTTGTTAACGTATCGTAACTCACTCAATTTTGAGAGCTATGCGAATGCGAGTGGCATTCAGAAAACTATAGGAAATTTCCTTTCCGATGATCAGAAAACCGCCTCTCAAAAAAGACATCTTCATGCGCGGACGGCTTGATGCGATTTTTGCTCGAAAAAATTGGAGTGATTTCACAAAAACGGACATAACTCGCTTACTTCTAAGAGCTGTGCAACTCGCTCTATCTAATGGATGCAAAATCAAATTTTGAAAAAGGGATCTTCATGCGCGGCCTGCGATTTTTGCGGAAATATTTGCTCAAAATCGCAGGCCCCCGGCTGCGCATGAAGATGCCTTTTTTGAGAGGCGGTTCTGTTATCATCAGAAAGAGCATTCTTTTCTAGTTTCCTGAATGCTGCTCGCATTTGCACAGCTCTCAGAATTGAGCTGGTTACGATGGCTTGAACAAAGTACATGCATACCACCTTCCACTCACATCGACGAGCGATCTACCGGTGACCCATCCTTCTTGATCACATCAAAAATAGCTCCAAATAAACTGCATTTTTGTTATGTATCGGTCAAAAATAGAGCCTTTGTAAAGCTACATATCTAGAGATCGTTCCGTTCACGTGGAAAAATCTTTGTTTTGGAAAAAAAAGGAAATTTAGAGCATGACCTGACCTGTTCGCAAGGGAGATCGCTTAGAAAAGACTCGAATTCTTGAACAATTGCTTCTTGAACAAAAACTGTACTTCTATGAACTCCAATTTCAGCTCCAGTGGTCGCCTTGTTAAGGAAACATTCTATTTTTGGGAAAATTCAGTATAGGAAAATCACTCCACCTGATCGGATGAAAGTTAGATAATAGAGGCCTGATTTTTTCCTGATACAAATTGAAGGTTAAATTTCGGTAAGATCCGTTTTCATCTCTAGTAGTTACATTCCTTAGCTAAAAAATGTGTCCCTCCGTCACTGCCAAAATTGAGCAGCAATCGATCCTTTTCAGCTATTTTGAAAACTGGTTCAAAAATTTATTATTTAATCGTAGAACAGCTACTCGAATTTTTGTTAGATACATGTTCGAATCCAAATAACGTCCTCTTTCCGTAGAATAGATTGTGCTCAGGATGTCGCCATGCCGTTGCCATGCCTGAAAAATCTTCACTGATTTATTTGCGTCAAAGCTTTATTAATCAAATATTAATAATTATTTTTCTTTTTTACATTTTCAAAATCTGTTTGCAACACAAGAGACAACTTAACATTGAAATCCATCGATTTTCTCGAAGGGGGGGGGGGGTTGCAAATTTTTGGCAGAAATCGCAGCCCACGTTTGAGCCTGGGTCTGGTTACTGGCGTGCTTTTCACCAGTAGCACAGAAGAAAACTCTTTCAGTGTTCTGTGGGCGAAGAGACGCATCTCGAGCGCTTTGCATTCTGAGACCGGACCCTTACCCTTGTTGTCTTTTCCTTGATCAAATTGGATGTTGTTAAAACGTGTTCTACGGGGTTGCTTCTGAATACTTCAGAGTCACGTGCGCTGTGGGACGAAAAAACAATACAACTAATTAATTGCTGTTTGAATTTACTACATTGGGGGCTGCTTCTGAAGTCTTTTAACGTCGAATTGACCCTTGAGTGCAAATAAATGAATAATCTGTTGCTTCTCTATTCTTGGAACCTTGGCATCGTTACTTCTTGTTGTTCTTATAAATGCAGGGTGTTTCAAAAATTGTATACACTGAATGAGCCTTTCATCACTCCGGCTTCGGTGAACTGGTACCGGACTTGTCTGGAGATGAAAGAGCGCTGAATTGCTCATCGGCTGGCCACCGCAAGTCAATGCATGGCCAAATACGCATTAAAACCGCCTCCACGACATCCCGTAGAAGAGGAATGCGTGGCGCATCCCAAAGGAGATTGAGTAACGCCGTCCTTTATTCTTACCCTGTATAAGCGGTGGAGATCGCGCCACACACTCACCTGATTTCTTACACTCGATTGACTGTGTTTCGCTTGAATGTTATAATTTCCCCATAATGTGAACGTATCGATTGATTTATGTTTTTTTTTGAAATTTAAAACCTCACACTACTCCCGAGTACTCAGCAAATCATAATGTCTCTTCATTGTGTAGGATGAGGTGCGCAAGACTACTGGCACTCCACTTTTTTCCTTCTTCTGCGCTATCCGAAGTCGGTCGGTCGTTGCGCTGGGACGTGCATTTGCTCTGTAGCACGCCGGGGTGCACCGGACAACCCGAGCACGTTCTTGCTATGTCTAGAGGAGGGCTGCGAAGCAACGATACTCATTCGCAGCGTGGGGTGCCCACACCGATAACAAAAAGTCACTAGAATGTGTTGTCCACACATACATTAATTACAATACTGCTCACGCCTCACGGTCAAAAGTGGGATTTGCGACGTCAAAATAGCGTCGCATGCTCATAATTCCTTCAGTTTTAGTTTTTTGAAAAAAAAGTTGGCCTCATTCGATTCGTCTCTTCGAGGTCTACACAAGCATGTATACAACTTTACAGGAACACCCAAATTTCGCCGTGGGTGGCCTAAAAATGACTGGAGCGGGCTTTTGCGATTAGAGCAGCTTATTTCCTAGGACATGCGTGCTCTCGGAGTATCTCAAGCATGGTGTATCTCGCCAGTGCGCTGGCATACCAGGAATGCTCCGAGGGTGCGCCGTGCACAATGCACACAGAATCGAACCTATCAAGCGAGTGGGCAGGCGCATGTCCGGTGCGCTTCTATCTTCTCTTACTGGGAAATGCGAAATCTTCAAGACTATTCGAACCGCTTGGAGAATGTTGTCAGAAATTTCCAGCCACCCCACTCAGGATTAGCTCCAATCTGTCCCAGCGAAACTTTGGTGTGCGCCGTGTACAATGCGTACAGAGAAGAACCTATCAATAGAGTGGATTCGACATCTGGTAGACTGTGCGTTTGGGGACTTTCATGGAACGTTTTATGCCGCCCTACTCCGGAATTGCTCTCAGGCTGTCCAGCTAGCCATTGGAGTGCGCTGTGAACAATGTATATAGAATCGAACCTATCAATCGAGTGGAAGAACCATGTCCACTGCGCTTCTATCCTCCCTTACTGGAAAATGTAAACCCTTCAAGACTATTTCGAACCATTTGGAGCACTTTATTAGAAATTCCCAGCCACCCTACTCAGGATTAGCTCCAATCTGTCCCGTCGAGACTTTGGAGTGCGCCGGGAACAGTGCATACAGAATCAAACCTATCAGTCGAGTGAGGCGACCGCTCGCAAATCGCACATGCAGGCTGTTTTTCTTGCAACAACTCAATCACTTTCTTCCGCTATACATCGGCAAATCGACAGGTGATGTGTTTTCGTTGTTTACTATGATTCGCAGGAATATTTACCAATAAGAATTGCGAGTGCGATTGGCAGGCGAAAAAACGCGGAGAGGTTAATGAATCCGGCTGTAGTGAAAATCGAAGTTTCCGTCCTTGCTGGTCAGGAACGGAGCAGAAACATTATCAATATGAGTGCGTTCCAAGGTGTAGTTCGTGGAAGAAAAGCGGAGCGGACTCAGTAATCAGTTGGTGTGCGGTTGGAGTTTCTCTGATAAGAGCCTCGCTCATATTGGTCGGAGACGAACATGCAAGTCGAACAGTGGTCTTGCTGTGAACCCTACACAGTTTGAGCGAATTCTTGTTCTCTAAGGAGGTTGGAAGCAACTAACACATTGAAGTATTCCACTCTTCGAGAGTATACAGGGTCGCAATTATTCATAGCTTTTCTGATCGGCGAACTGACACTTGGCTACCTGTGAGAATCTACAGATTTTTTTGAGTGTGACCTATTTCCTACGGAGTCGTGTCCTGCAAGAAGGCCAGAGGTCTCTTTCAATAATATAAGTGGAAATTTGAAAATCATCAGCTCCTTTCTATGTTTCGCAGATATTCTGCGGTAAATACTTTCTTGCCATTACATTGAAAAAGAATTGCAGCTTCGAAACGTGTCGATACTGGTTGCATCCTAGAAGATTAGGTTCCGAGCCACATTTCGTGGCGGACAAAAAGTGTAGTCTTATTTTGTTAGTGGTGCATACAGATTCGCCAAAAGTTTATGCCCTTTTGAATTTCTCACGGTATGGATAACTCACACAAATTTCAGAATTTTTTATGCGCCTTACAAGGGAACTGCCTGAACGGTACGTAGGAACGGCAGAACGACAACTATAGGGAGAATCTCCGTCCTCCAAACATGTTTTGTTCTTGCCGAATCCTTGAGGCAAGCGAGAACAAGGGTGTAATGGTTAAGGGTACGCAGAGCGAGCTCACCACGGCAGCGCAAGAGTTCCCATGCAACGTCGTGTTTTTACACTTTTACCATAGTATCGGATTTCCATAGAGATTTCCATATCTGAACTTGTTTTTGGCTTCACAGTTCCTGCCCAGTGGCGCTCTGATGCAGCCAAACCTGGAATCGCTATACAGTCAACTTTCCCCACTTCTCAAACTTGTATAGGATAACAATTCTAGTATAGCCAAACCTTTTCCTCCGAAACGGTCTGTCCTCCCGAAAACGTAATAGTGCCTTCACTGGTTGGTGGCGTCGTGACTCCGGCACAATCCTCTTCTGGTTGAAACTCGTGGTCCTCTTCTTCCACTACCTCCAACTTCTCCACTTCATCGATTTTCGATTTTTCTGTCGCAGTTCGAAATCCTGTCTGATACTTGCTATCCTTTCCGCCAGCTTCTCTCGTCTCTCGAAGGGACAGCATCCAGTGGAGATCCGCACTTCAGTGTCAGTAGGTGAATGACCACTCGAGGGTTAGCAGACATTGGCGAGGCGGTGTTAGTATCAGCTTATTATAACCGCGCGACTTTGTAAGCATAACAGAGGTGGCAATATTGATTGATGTGGTAGGTCAAGTTGAAGATCATGTGGTGCCCTTCTGCACTGTGAGTACACTGGTGGCACTCCCCTCACCGACACTAGTAAATTGCATTTGAAGCATTTTTCTAAGTTTCTGTCGCTGTTACATGTTGTTCCTGCGTCTAAATTTCTCATTTCTTTTTCATTGACAATGAGAACAATTTATTGGAGTAGAAGTGTCGTATAAAATCGCATTTGGCATATTTCGGACATTGCTGGTGAATTGCGAGATGTCGACAAATAATAAGTCGTGAAAACATCTTACCGTAGCAAGCTCCAAAAACAAGTTCAGATATGGATATCTCTATGGAAATCCGATACTATAGTAAGAGTGCAAAAACGCGACGTAGCAAGGGAACCCTTGACCTCAGTTCACGACACCAGGATCTTGCGCTGCCGTGGTAAGCTCGCTCTGCGTACCCTTAAGCATTACACCGTTGTACGTACTGTGTGCCTCACTGATTCGGCAAAAAAAAACAACATCTTCTGTTACTATTTGGAGGATGGAGATTCTCCCTATAGTGCTCGTTCTTGTCGTCCCTGCGTACCGTTCAGACAGTTCCCTTGTTAGTAGTAAAGGTATTCCATACAAATCGTACACGCATTTAATCGAAAATGGTATGGCGAACTGCTGAACTGACCAAGTCGTCCATTTTGATTGTAAACTTCAAACAGCTGCAAAGTATCAACATCTACAAAAAGGACTCTGCAATTGAGATCAGGGGGTGTACATTTGCATGGCGGTTTACCGGTACTACGGGAACAGGCACAAGTCCGCCGTTTAGGAGCTTTGCTGAGTATGCTTGTCCAGCCATTAACATTCTACTGATGGCAGGCGAAGTATTTCTACGTGTTGTGAATAAGAAGATACATTCATATGAGTGGCACAGAGCTCGCAAAGCCTCTAGATCGTGCGGGCGGCTCAAACCAATATGGCTGCTAAGTTTTCGTCATGTCGCTCCGCGGCGGAACTCCAAGCAATCCTTACCATTAGAAAGCTTCCTGCTTTCTTCGACTTCCATGAGAAGTTGATTCCTGCAGGTTATTTCTGCACTTTTTTCGAAGAACGAGCGTGTGCAGACACAGTTGGGCGCACTCGAGGTGGTGCAGTTTCCTCTTCCCGAGTAGTCCACGGAAATCGAAAAAAATGCATCATACAGGCCTCATCTGCACTTTCGCACCACTGTAATATTGCCTCTTCCTAAGCTACACCATTCTGCTTTAGTGTACTACTAGATCGTTTTAGTGCCCACAAGACCCACGAGTTGCAGCCGAAATGATGCGAACTTGACAGAGTTATTGAGAGTTATAACTAACAGAGTTACAGAGTTGCGGCTGCATGCGGCTTTTTCGGCATTTTTCAAAATCCTACATCCATAACTGCACATGAGTGAGATACACTGCGTCAGCCACGGGAGCGGTCGAATGATCTGACCTAAGTGAGATACGCCGCATCATTCACAGCGGGAGCGGTCGAATGATCTAACCTAAGTGAGATACGCCGCATCATCCACAGCGGGGGCGGTCGAGTGATCTAACCTAAGTGAGATACGCAGCAGCCCTTCCTGCTTAGCACAACAGCACCACGGCGGGTTTCCGATCTTCCAGAATCAGAACCGGTCTCATGTCATTAGCATGAGAAGAACACTAAAGGAGTAAGAGTAGAAGGAGGACTTCGAGGGTGGAGAACCGACAGCGATCAGGAGGGAGAAGGCGTCGGGATGGGAGGTCGATAGGTGGAACAATGAAGCAGGCCAGGAATTCGCACCAAGAAGGATTTAGGCAATAAGGAGGGACCAGTGGGGAGTCACCAATATGGGGTGGGGGCACTAAGGAGGATCAGCAAGGGAATCCATTATTAGTAAGGGAAACCGGATTTAGAAGATGTGACACCGATGTCGTGCAATGGGCGTTCGCCCGCCGTCGTCGTGTCGTGAGCGTGGGAGGGCTACCTAATTGGGGTAGAATAGCAAGGAGGATCCCGAGGGGCGGAATCTACCTTGAAGAAGGGACCTGGAGTGGGACCAGGACGGGGAACCAACAAGAAGCTAACCGTTAGGAAATTCATACGGAGAACAAGGAATCTGCCATATGCATACCCTCTTCATGCTCGACACAGCAGCGCCTGCGCGCGCTACTGAGCTTCTGGATTCGGAGGACGGGTCTTCTAAACTTCTGGATTCAGAAGACAGGCCCCCTACATCGTGCAACAAGCGTCACGATTCTGAATGCGTGTCACCGACGTCTGCCATGATTATGGGAGGACTACTAAGGGAGTGGTGGAGAAGGGTAGTAAAGGGGACCTCTAGGGTGGACCAGGAAAGCGATAAGGAAGGAAAGGAACAACCTGGAGGAAGGGACAGGACAAGGAAACCAGAAAGAGGAGACCAATAGGGGGTCAATAGTGGAAGCAAAGAAGTGGGCTAGGAGTTGGGACCAGGAAGATGGGGGAATAAAGAGGGGAGGAAAGACCAGTAAAGACGGACCAGCAATTAGATCCAGTAAGAAGAAACTTGTGAGGTGGAACCTAGCTTCGGAAGACATGTCAACGATATCTGGAAACGTTAGCTGTTGAGCATGAAAACGGCTGCGGAGGAGCAACCTGAGGGACAGAAGTATTGCGCAGCACAAACCAATGACTTTAATGGCCGGTCCGAAGAGAATGTCTATAATGAAGGTACCGAAATGGTGAACTGCTTGATGCCGATAAAGTACGCACCAAGTCCTATATGTTAGCGAATTTTATGTTTTACAAAAACTATTTTCCATAGGTCAGTGATGCTGCAGTCGCGCAAAGCCAGCAAGTGCGAGACACTCCGTTAGGCGTGTCGGAGCACTTGTATAGTAGGATAGTATTGTTATGATAATCTTTTAGCTATGGTTAGAGCAATAAACGAAAACAAATATAGGGTCTTATTTCTCACCATTTCAGCATGCAGTCTTTCCACATCTAGTTCCTGCGACGGGTCATTCGCTGATTTTTTGATGTTTTTTGAACGGAAGACTTAACCGACTTAACCACTTGAGGTCACTTACTGACCCACATTAAAAAAAACCAACTCGGGTAAAGTCAATAACTGGAGCAGCCATCTAGATCATTTTCCGACCAGGATAGAGATTCCTCTCAACACTTTTAGAAACCTGTGGCATCATGGACCATTTGACTGCACAGATATCTGCGTACTCAACATTAGCAGTTACATTGTCATCACCAAAACTAGTACTCAGGGGCCGGATTCATCAAAGTTACTGCAGTAACTTTAACGGGGAATTGTAAGCGAAAAGCTCAGATAACGCGGCTTATCGCTCACCATATCGCTTGATAGGCCGCGTTATCTGAGCTCTTGCTTACAATTCTCCGTTAAAGTTACTGCAGTAACTTTGATGAATCCGGCCTCAGAATTGATTCTGGTATCTAAGATGATAACTGGATGACTGACTAGTCGTGACGGATCCACACTTCCACAGGAATATTCAGTCTGTGCCAGCCTAGAAACCCTACGCCCAAGATGAAACAGCTGGACAGTTCCTAGATGGTTCTCGAGGCAGCAGTTTTGTGTCAGAATTCAATAAGTCACCACAGTCAGTCAAAATAACAGCTCACGGTAGGTATTCATAATGCTTCATTAAAAAATGAATCGCATAACTCCATCTGGAATATCACACCTAACGAAACTAAAAACTGAAATTTGCACTTTGATCAGGAACACTGATGTAACCCTGTGGCAGACAACCGCATGTCACAACCTCTACTTAAACCTTTGTTTCATGACACTGAGCTATATGCTTACAAAGGTTTTTGTAGTTATTTGTAACTAATGGATCAAAAATTTTATGATCATTCAAATGTTGAGTGCACTTTCTTAGCATACAATGTATACATAGCTTTTGCTGACCCATTAATTTCTAACTGCACCTAGCCATTTTTCAGGCGCTTTTTGGTAGTCTAACCAATTTCAAGAATACAGGGTGCGTAAAAAGTATTGACGCACTAAATGTAAACGTTAGAAGTAACTATACATTATAAAATTTAATATGTTTACATACAAAATGTCAACAATGATCTAGCGAACAGAATAGCATCACTTGTATTATATATGGGCTTCTTTGCTGCGAATGCAGGGGCGAAGACGACGAAGAGAGACATCGACGGTGCGCCGCAAGTGGTCCACGTCGATTTCGTTCTATGCTTTGACCTTCAGTGACTTGATACTTTTGTGCATTCAACATGTAAAAGTGTTACATACTCTTCAAGGACCTCCAAAGTGCTAATTCTGGTGGAGGGCTCGCTGTAAGGAAGGCGCATCCGGCCAGTATCATGGTTTGTTCATTCATCATAAGCGCGTCTCGTTTTCGTGGACACAGGAGTGAAGATAAATCAGTAGAACTTTCTGTATTGATGTCCTAAAGAAGCAACGGGTTCCTTGGCTCAAATCCCATCTCGAGAGTAAGCCGTATGTCTTCCAGCAGGATTAGACTCCTGCGCAGAGTCGAGGATTGTTCAGGACTGGTGCCGCCCAACTTGGAGGACTTCATTCCGGCAGAGGAATGACCTCAGTATAAACCAGATTTGAATCCGCTGAATTACTCTGTATGGGAAGTTTTGGAGAACAGGGCTTGCGCTACTTCCCACAAAAGTATGAAGTCAGTGAAGGATGATCTGGTCAAAGCATGGGATAAAATCGATGTGGATTACTTGCGGCGCTCCGTCAATGGCTTTCCTCGTCGTCTTCGCCTCTGCGTTCGCAGCAGAAAGGCCCATATAAAATATAGGTGACGCTATTCTGTTCGCTAGATCATTTCTGACATTTTGTATATAAACTTGTTAAATTTTATCATGTGTTGTCATTTATAACGATGACGTTTAGTGGGTTTTACGCACCCTGTATTTATACTAGAGTTCTCAAACAGTATTTCTCTCACAATTATATGAAGAACTTTTTCAAATGATCAGATGATTGTGTTCAATAGAAAACTAGTGTGGAACAGTGCCCATTTCCGTTTCCGCCTTCCGGCCCAAAAACAGGCGGAACACGGAGCGGAACGGAAGAGCTCAAAATGGCCAGAAACCGGAATTCGGAACAGGGGTGTGCGCTGATTTGCCGCCGGTAAACTTTTACCGCATATTTTTAATGCGGAAATTCGCCGGTAAATTCCGGTTAATTCGGTAAATCCGTTCATTTTTTAAATTTAATATTCCCTCAAACAACTAGTTTTAAGCGGCTGTGGTGTAAAAAATCGTGAAGATTTTCATCGGAACATCATCACGTTTAGAGAAACCATATCATCTTCATTTTACCATGCATACGTCATCCTAAAGCAAACGATGCCCTGAAAGCAACGAGCATCCTACAACAAACAAAGCAAGCGGAAGCCTAACAACGCACAAGTATAACTATCTATGTTGTGGGTACTTAATTAAAACTCGATAAAAACATTTCTGGAACAGCCGACATTCAATCGAATGATTTACATCTCATATAACTACTTTTTTGAACTATTAGGTTGTACTTTGGAGCAAAGCCAGACACTTAAAAAAACAACGAAATGTGATATGATAGCGAAGTTCATTCTTTTCTTATATGGTAAAAGCTTAAGAGTCCATGAAGTGGACTAGCAGGTTCTCTGGCAATAGTCTATTCTGAGAGCTTCTATATCTCTAGCTCAAATTTTATTATGTGGTGTGGGGAGCGCGTTTTTAACAAGAGGAGCGCGTTTTTAACACAGGATCCCCTCCGCCTCGTAATGTGGGCATGGATGTTTTAAGAAGGTTGAGGACCACGAACGCTAATAGCAAGTTAGAGAAGATAGAAGCAACCACTTCTAAATTGAGATCGGTAGTATGTTTCCTTCTCAATTCAAAAGAAACGTAATTTTGTATGAAAAAAATCGTTAAATTTTTCGGTAAATTTGGGAATTTACTGAAAAATTTCGTTAAGAGAATTTATCGCGAAAATGCCGGCAAATCCATTAAGCAGCCGGTAAATCGCTAACCGTTAAATGCACACCCCTAATTCGGAACATGGAAACGAAACTTCCGCACATCCCTGGTGGTAACTATTGTGGAGGTGCCACCAGACAACCTAAGGCGGCAGCTAGTTCGAAATCGTCCTTACGATCGTATCTGTGTCACCTCTGGTTGCGCCGTCTGCCCACTTGGCAGGGAAGGAGACTGCACCGTTTCAGGTGTGCTATACCTCATTACCTGCCAGAGCTGTGGAGAAGAATATATGGTGAGACGGCGCGACCCCTACATGTTAAGGTCAAGGGACACCTTGACGGCAAGGCCAAGTCCAGGACGTTCACTGCATTAGGCCATTATAGAGTCCACTGACATACGGGGTGGAATTTGAGGTCAGGGTCAAGCTGCTGGCAGTTGAAGCCCAAACTGCCGCCCGCAAGCCCTGGAGGCGTTTTGAATTTATGCCAAAAACCCCAAGCTAAACCGGAAGAAAGAATGCCTCTATATAACACGGGAGCTCAAGCCCTACATCAGGTTGGCATTCTGATTGGTGCGCCTGTGTCTCGATAACGGCCATGCTACCGACCGATTAACCAGTCTGGCTTCCTGTAAGGTGAGGGTCTATCTCTGTATTGACTACGTGATCGGAAGGTAGTCTTACATTTCTAAGGTTGAGGCACGCTGCCGTGGTTTATGTTTGTTTCAGCCGATTACAGCAACAGAACACGTTAGAATCAAGTAAAAGAATGGGCCATGTAGCAATGCAACAAAAAACGCAATTCGCTGGAAATGAAGTTAGCGTAAGATGGGGGAAGCCCAAGATTTGTGTACTCATGTTAGTACTCGATGATAAACCATCAATATTCAGCAGTTTAGCCACTTCGGAACAGAGTCTAGCGTGGATTCGATTTTTGATGAAAATTTACGATACCCGCTCCGACGCGGAATTCGTACGACCTCCTCCCTCTCTCTTCCACTGTTTCATTCCTTCTATATGTCTTGATTTCTTCAAGATTTTATGTGCAGTTTGAACCCTTGGTTCTTCTTTTCAAGTGCGGCATCGACACTGAAGAGAACACAAAGAGGTCACCGAATAATGCATGCTTTGGTAACACATTAAAATTCTTCGAAGTTTTGAATGCTATTTTTCGACACTCCAAAGTAAAGATTTTCTGGTAGCAGTCGTACAGTCACCGTTCGATTTTTGCAGTTTTTTTCAGGACGCCATGGACACGGCAAATTTTTCTACCTGAAGAGCGACGTCTGCATCTGAAACTGTTCTGAAATTGCATAATGTAAATCCAGACCAGCGGCCTAGGGGCCGCCAAACGTCTGGTAGGGGGCTTCGCCCCAAACCCCGCGAATAGAACACCCCGTCTAGGCCTTCTTACTCACGTTACTGTGAGAACTGGTTTTACAGGAAAGCATGACAGTAGGGCACAATCTTTAAAACTGCTCCTATGAAGCCTATCCACCCTCTGTCGCACTTACGCCGATTTATTCTCCGAAGTACACATTCTCTACGTGGTGAGGAACAGAGTGTGATAATCTTGTGAGAGCTCTATATCGCTAAATATCTGACGGCAATAATAATCCTTCGATTCCCGAAGTCATTCTCCCTACCCCCCCCCCCCCTGACAATGCACAATACACCCTTCCACATGTGCAGCCAGAGACAGGAAGAAAAATGTAGTGAGCATCAGTCAGTAGTGAGAGTTAGAGGCATGTACACGCTCGCTGCCTTTCAAAGCTCATCTGAAAATCCAACGCATGCTTCACAATGTTTGATCTGTGGAACATCTTCTTGATCTAGACGACGTTGTCCGATGTTCCTGTCACAAACATGTTGGACGATAGTGAGGAAAAGTACTGGTCCGCCCTTACGGTTCCTTCCACTGATTTTCCCTTCACAGGACTCTCCCACTTCACTGATTCCCGTTCACTGTTCCCATTTTTGCCCTCTCACCTAAGTGGTACCCTTTATTCGTCCCCTTCACTGGTCACCTTTACCGGTCCCTCCTTTACTGCCCCCACCCCCCCCCCCCCCCTTCACAGCTACCCCATTACTGGTCTCACCTTCACTGACCCCCTTTACTTATTCCCTCCCCCTTCACTGGGCGCCATTACTGAGGTTACCTTCACTGGTCCCCTCTTCACTGGTCCTCCTTTAATGGTTCCCTCTTTTCCGGCTCCCCATTCACAGGATACTCCTACTTCAC
Source organism: Heligmosomoides polygyrus bakeri (assembly GCA_947359475.1). NCBI lineage: Eukaryota > Metazoa > Nematoda > Chromadorea > Rhabditida > Heligmosomidae > Heligmosomoides > Heligmosomoides polygyrus. The sequence goes on along the minus strand of OX375866.1, from coordinate 53,362,499 downwards.
TGGTTCCCGTTCACTTCCCCTCCCCCCTTACTACCCCCCCCCCCAACTCCCATCTTAGTGGTATTCTTTATTGGTCCCCCTTCACTGGCTCTCATTAAAGGTTCTACCCTTACTGGCACCCCCTCCTCCCTTCGCTGGTCCTCCCACCCTTCACTGGACCCCCGCTTACTGGTCTCCTCTTTAGTGGTCCCCCATTAACGTGTTCGGAATCCGGACACCCCTTACACGACATCATTGGTGACACCTCATCTGAATCCAGACACCACTTGCATGACATCGGTAACACCTCTTCTGAACCGAGACACCCCTTGCATGAAATCGGTAGTACCTCTTCCGAGCCTAGACACCCCTTGCATGACCTCGGTGACGTCTTCTGACCCCAGACACACATTACGCGACATCGTTGGCATGCCTTTGAATCCGAGCGCCTGTTGCACGACGTCGGTGACACATCTTCTAAACCCGGACGCCTGTTGAGCAACGTCGCTGGCATGTGTTCTCAACCCGAACGTGCTTTGCGCGACATCGGTGACACTTCTTCTGACGGTCTCGACATGGCGTGAGTAGTACCTCGTCTGAACACGGACGCCTGCTACTCGACTTCTAGGAAAGGCCAGACGGATGAGCAGACGGACGGATGTACAGACGGACGGACGGACGGACAACCGCTAACTCCTTTATATATAGTAGGATTTTGAGTGTCGCTTTCTGACGACGAAATAAATGCTTTCCCTAATTTTTCTGAAGCGCTCATCGAATCGATTGCGCAGCGGCAAACGAATGGTGTACGATGGAATTCCCATGGAACTAATGTTCTGCCATCCTAAGGAAACATCATAAAAAATCAAAATGAAGCCTACAAAAATTCAAGCCCTGTGTCTTTGTCCAGCAAGAAAAAACAGGTACTCCGCAGCGATGACGGAGCTGCGATGACGATATGATTAGGATTGATCGTATACAAAATTCTCGCTTTTCACGAAAAATTTATTTTTTAGCCGAACCAGACCACCCATACTGATAAATTTCTGCCACAAAAACCTCCAATTTCTGGAAGGGTTCAATTTCTGGTCCATTTCGCGAAAATACGTGCCGAAAATCGAACCAACCCCGCCGTGCATGAAGACACCTTTTTTGGAAATCAGTTCTAATATGGTTAGAAAGCATATGTGCTCTATTTTTGATGAGCGAGGGAATTTTCGATTTCGGGAAAATAACCCGAGTTATGATCAATTTTGTGAAGTCGCGAACTTAACCTCGGATCGGCCCTTCACCTTCGTCATCAGAGTGATTGCACAAAAAAGTTCATAACTCAGCTAATTTTTCCAAGCTCAAAAACCCCGCTTACCCATCGATAATTAGAGTAACATGCTTTCTTACCGTATAAGAACCAATTTCCAGAAAAGGGCTTTTTGTGCGCGGCGGGGGGAGGTTCGATTTCAGGTTGATTTTTGCCAAAGTTGGCCAAAAATAAAACCCCATCCGCCCCGCATGAAGACCCCCTTTTATAAGGCGTGTTTGTAACCATAAAGAAGCGCTTCTCCTCTATTTTCAAAACAGGAAGAAGGATTTTTGAATTTCTAAAAATTGGTCGAGTTATGATTATTTTTGTGCAATCACTCTGATGACGAAGGTGAAGGGTTGATCCGATGTTCAGCACGGGTTCACAAAATTGATCATAACTCGGCTTATTTTTCGAAAATTTAAAATCTCATCGAAAAATAGAGCAACTATGCTTTCTAACCATATAAGAACCGATTTCCGAAAAAGGTGCCTTCATGCACGGCGGGGATGGTTCGATTTTCGGCACGTATTCTTTATTCCGCCGGTTTTGATAGGTTTTGAATTTTCTTCTGGACAATCGAGGGAGGTCGGATCGGGATCGCCGATTTCGCTCAAACTTCGTCTAAACGCAGGGGTAATTCATGGTGCCGATTACGATGCCGAAGTCCGTTTGGACGATTACGGCAGGAGACCACCCATACCGGTAACTGAGGGTGATCGGTGACCCTGACTCGACCACCCTCGAACGGCAGATAGTCGACCGAGATCTACGGAATTTTCGAAAGCGGACGTCGGATTCGTGATCAGCGCACCAAACAACCTCCTAGATGATTTTAGACGAGGAAATTTGGCCAGTTTCGAAAATATCGATTTTGATGACGTCATCGTCCGCGCAGGCTCGACCTAGGACGCCCACGTTCTCGATGGGAATTTGTCAAAAAACCGCTTTTTCTGAAATTGGTCGAGATTGGCGCCATTCGATAGAGCTTTTCGAGCTGAACAGAATGATACCATTGCAATTGTCGAGAACTCAAATGTGGGCGAGTAAGGGTGGAAGAAACTGCACCGATGCCATCCGCCACTCTAAAATGGCAGATGGGACTAAAGCAGTTTATGCATCTGGGGATTTGTGGCGTAAAGCACCTAAACTGATTTGTCTGCACACGCATTCTCAGGCCCTTAGCTCATCGCGTGTTCCACTGGTCGACTGAAATTGAAAAAAAAATCGTGTCACACAGGGCTAGCCTGGATTTTCGCACCGCTGTAACTTTGTCCAATCATAAGCTGCGTTGCAGTGTTTCAGCATGCTTTTTGAAGTTTTCACTGCGTACAAAATCCACAAGTTACAGCCGGAAAGATTCAAGCTTAACACGTTGACGACCGTATGGCCTGATGTCAGGCCACACCCTTACGGCCGCGTGGGACCGTCTGACACGATGTGAGGCCACAGCCTTATAATTTATTTTCCTAGTTTTATTCAGATCTTTCCAAGGAACTTTTTTGTGTTATGTGTACCTCATCTTTAAACATTGCTGTAAAAAGCGTAATCCCCAAGAACAATTTTCGATTACTGATTTATTGAGCTTTTCGTCAAGTAATGGCTTCAATTAACAGTTCTTCATTGAAAAGTAGCCGATAATAATCGATCGGCCTAACGCAGTCGAACACATCATCATGAAAGCCGGACTCCGTCGCAAAGTTCCACCAAGTAGGGGCTTCAAAATCGCTCTTCCAAACTTCCTCATCCTCATTTTCTGCTTCGAATTCAATTACTTCACTTTTTGAGCCATCATCATCGTCAGCTGGTAGTGCAAGGATATCGGCCTCAGCATCAACGTCGTCCTGAACCACCTCGTCATACTCATCATCGCTTTCCACCGAGAGACGAATTTTGCGGTCGCGTTAGACCGTGCGACATGATCTCATGCTACGCTGTCAGCGTTGCAAAAAATCAATTGGTCCCACGCGCCAGACACCGGAAAAAGGCGCGGTCGTCAATGTGTTAACAGAGTTATTGCACTCAGAACACACCCGCGGGCGCAATTTGCGAGCGGTCGTGCTCTCGACTGATAGGTTCGATCCTATATACATTGTGCACTTCAAAGTCTCGCCAGGACAGAGTACAGCAATTCCTGAGTAGGGCGGCTGGAAATTTCTGATAAAACTTCTCAAGCGCTTACTCTACAAGCTGTCGCGCCCGCTCGATTGATAGGTTCGAACCTATATGCATTATGCACGACGCACTCTCGGCGAATTCCTAGCACGATAGATCACTGACGACGCACGCCATGCTTGAGATACTCCGAAAACATGCAAGTTCTGGGAAATGAGCTGCTCCGATCGCAAAGAGCCTGCTCCACTCATTCGTTTTGATGACCCACTGCTAAAACGCAGTGGTTTGAAGTTGTATACGTGTTTGTGTACATCTCGAAGAGACGAATCGAACGGTACCTACGGTTTCTCAACGTCCGCGACCGCCCTTCGTAATGGAGCGCAAGTTTTCGATCTCGGCCATTTTCATATGAAATATGCATATCGATCGATAGAGCTCGAGGTCCTGAGCTTAAGCATACCCTCGGTTTTTCAAATAGGTGACTTTTAGGCGAGTTTTATCAAAAAGACGCAAAAAAACGCAAATTCGCGGTTTTTGCGGCGTTTATTCAAAAGACGCGAACGGTACTGTACATCCATGACAATTGCAAGTGGTACAGCACTAACAAGGAATTATTCTCAGCCCAAGATGAGCTTTTGCGATGCGATCTTGACAGGATGTAGTGCCGTGTGAGCGGACTCCATAACTACAATTAGTTTTTGTTGAACGCTTTTTTAAGACCTGAAAAAGAGGTGTGAAACGCGTGCGCAACACTCATCATTCTTCCCTACGACAGCGCAGATGTGGCTCGGTGGTGCAGTCGGTAGTCTAGGAACACACCGGCGGATTTTGAGTTCAAGTCCGCATACTGCTAATATTTTTGCAAATATCATTTCATTGCTATTACGTTTTCTCATGATCACAGCGGTCAATTTTAGACCATCAATGCTTACAAAAAACCAAGGCTGTCTATTTGTGCCTTCATGTGTGCTAGTTTTTCGACGGTGCGTATCTTCACCATATCAGTTCTCTGGAAATAAAAGGCCTTATTGCTCTTCTCTTTCAGCCAACAGCTATGGTACAAAACTATGAAACAAGTAAACATAAGCGCCTGTCACACCAGCAGCGTCTTACAAAAGCCAGTAAGGAACAATCTTCTCCTTGGCAGGAAAACGCGTAATCCGTGGGTGTAAAGACAGCGACGTAGCTATCTGCCACCCACGAAAAAACTAGCACATATGAAGGCGCAAATAGACAGCCTTGGTTTGTTGTAAGCATTGATGGTCTAAGATTGACCGCTGTGATCATGAGAACGAGTAATAGCAAAGAGCTAATGCAGAAATATTAGCAGCACGCGTTTCATACCTCTTTTCCAGGTCTTTAAAAAAGCGCTCAGAAAAAACTAACTGCAGTTCTGGAGTCCGCTCGCACTGCCCTATGTCTTGTGAAAATAGCATCGCAAAAGCTCACCTTGAGTTGGGAACCTTTCCTTGTAAGGATAAGCTACATAGCATCTGGTATGTATGTGGTTCTGTCCTACTGAAAGGGTCTCCTAATAAGGTCGCGCAATTTCGTCGCAAGATCTGTGGGCCAACCTGCATGTTAGAGTTGCTCAGTGACAATTAGCATTTATACGAATGGGATGCTTACCAGAGCATCTCGGGGAGAGGAGGAGGGGAGCGTGGTTTGTGTGTTACACAGTGGTATTGCATTGCACTGATCAAGTTTATTCGGACATTCTTTCGAAAATCCGTCTGAAGTGCACACTACACATGGGTTCTGCCCAAGATTTATATTTTAGCAGCCGTTTACAACGAGAACGTGTCGAGGCTTAACGACACATCGATTTATGGTTGACAAAGCAAGAACATTTACTTGTTAACTCATTGAAATACACCTCCAACAGTGCAGATCCTTCTATAGCAACGTACAGCATTTATTCTTCTTCTTCTGAGGTGGAGCTGCAACACAGAAATTAAGCAGGAACGCGAGCAGTGGAGGCGTGCGGCTCACCCTTCAGTGGTGCTGGCTTCCCTGCTATTTTTGACAGCGGTACCACTCCCTCCTGTGGGTCCTTAATTGCTCTCGGTTAACGGGACTCGGCAGCGTCCAGCCTTGCGTGAACACAAAATAAAGGGGCGCTGTGGTAACGCCAACGGCTACCATTAGCAGCCCACCGGATGAACTTGTTATGAGCCAACTCAGTCAAATTTTATTAAAGGGGAGGACTTTCTGGAACACTTGACAACAGCTGTCGCCTTATGCGACTACGGCCCAGGCGAGATCCGTTGTGTGAGCGCGAAAAACAAAGAACAAGAACACAAGGTCACACTAAGCGGTAACCAGTCATTGGGCGAGATTGTCCACTAACCTCCTCAAATATATTATACTAGGTAGGTAGTATACTTACGCTCTCCCAAAAATTTCGAATATTCGAATGGTTTCGAATACCGAAAATTTTCGAGCATTCGAAATCGAATATATTCGAAAAACGCGATTTTTCTGAACATTCGAATTCGAATACATTCGAAAAACGCGATTTTTTGAATATTCGAATTCGAATGCATTCGAAAAACGCGATTTTTTGAACATTCGAATTCGAATATATTCGAAAAACGCGATTTTTCGAATATTCGAATTCGAATATTCGATTCGAATATTCGAATTCGAATGAAAAATCAGGCTGTATTATAGACATGATAGAAGGCAACACAGAAGAGAAAAGGGAAGCAATACATAACGGATCCCTTCCTAGTTAAGCACGAGGTTTTTATCGACAGGCATCTCATAAACCCCCATGTGAGTCGTAAAAATGAGATAGAGAACTTACACGTAGAACGATCAAAAGGCTTATGGAAGTGTCTAATTTCCTTGCTTACTGGAATACGAATTTTTCTCAAAGGAATACTAGTGTTTTGTTAATTGCTGCTTATGAGGAACAAACGAAAAGTTTACAACACATTTGAAGGGAACATTATCTGGTTGAGCCACTGTGAGCTTCTAGGTCACTTTAAAACAATCCTTTTTGAAATTGGTGGCAGACTGACTGTTAAAGAACTTTCATGAAACAATGCTTTTGCCTAGCGGCAGCTAATGAAGGACTGACGACAAAGTACTACATGTAAATCTGTAGCAAGTCTGTCCTGCTCATCTACAAATGTGAAATATCACACTGTCGATTTTGCGGCCACAAAATGTATTACAAGTAGCTAGGAATAGGCTACCCATGAGGGTCAGTCTCATTTCGTTCTGGTGATTCACCCAAGTAAGTGGTAGGAATAAATATTTCTTATTTGCGATGAACTTGTGAATGTAATTATTCTGCAGCCAACATATTGATAAACTACGGTAAACTTCAGAAAAATAGATCGATCGATAACCGGCCGACCTAGCCGCCTCCCCTTTGTGAAGCCCGGCATACGGCCGACGTATCCATGCGAATCCCACTTCAAATGGCGAATTCAGAACAAAAATCGATAAAATCGATCGATAGCATCCGGCCGACCTACGTCGCCTCCCCTTTGTGAAGTCCGGCATACGGCCGACGTATCCATGCGAATCCCACTTCAAATGGCGAATTCAGAACAAAAATCGATAAAATCGATCGATAACATCCGGCCGACCTACGCCGTCTCCCCCTTGTGAAGTCCTACCTTATAATATAGCTTTTGCGGAACTGTAGTCGTTGCAGAAACGAAATCCAGATGCAGAGCATTCAGACCACAGAGGAGCAGAAGAGCATAGCGTGACGAAAATTACAAAGCCGACTTCATGAGGTACTCTTCTGCACCAGAAGACACCCGACGTGGCAGAAGACAGAAGCGCTCCCTGTTGACCCTCACGCCCATCCTGCAGACATTTGCTAGCTTGTGGTCTCAGACTCTTAACTGCAGCGTGAAGGACAAATAACGTCCGTTTGAAACGCCGCTTAAACCATCATTTTCAACTTTTTTTGTTAACAATTCCTACTCTTCCTCGGCCGCTTTGCACAGGCGCAGTAATAAATGTGGAATGCTTGGTACCTCCCAAACAAGAATTTACCTTTATCCTTCCTTCTGCTGTCCTTCATCCTTTACGTTATTACGTTTACGGCGAAAATAGCTTCCAGAACTGCTTGAGTGGAATGCAAAACTGGTCCAGATCAAACTAACCCTTATGTCCATACTCTAAGATCTAAAAAACGTCTGATACTATATAGAAGCGCGCTAAGAGCTGCCGATCGTCGATGCGTCAGAAATTACTGACAGGAACAGGTGCATAAAATTAGCGTAGAATAGGTACACAAAATACTGGAAAATATCCAGACGTCTCCAGCGAGCGCCTTAATTCAGAAGACCATGTCACAGATTGATCAGACAATCAATATCGGTTGATACTATCCATACTTTTATCGGTGAAAGTGGTTTTCTCTCAGAGTTCACCAATCGGGGTGGCGACGATTACTGGTCCCCGATCGGTCATTCACCACTGCAGCGATTCTCCGTGGAAAATTTTTTGCAATTCAACAGTGTGAGACGTTGTGGAAGTTCTCCCTCTCAACAGGAAGGCTTTTCGGGAAGTGACTAGTATCGATGAGGCGCTCAGTATCCGGGCACCGAGCCACCATCGTACCACAGCTTTGATTCACAGACAGAACCGTTTTGGCGACCCAAATTACCCGAGAAACCCACCAAGCCTTTTCAAAATACGCCGATACACAAATTGTTGTTGGGCATTCGAATGACACTTTTCGAATACTTGAATAATTTTTGCTTTCTGGGAAATTGCGAAGATTCGAATGGTTTCGAATACCGAAAATTTTCGAGCATTCGAAATCGAATATATTCGAAAAACGCGATTTTTTGAACATTCGAATTCGAATACATTCGAAAAACGCGATTTTTTGAACATTCGAATTCGAATACATTCGAAAAACGCGATTTTTCGAATACTCGAATTCGAATATTCAAATTCGAATGAAAATCATTCGAATACCTATTCGAATGGGTCATTCGAGCATAAGTATAGTAGGTAGTCAGGAGGTACAGCTCGCAGCGAAAAGGGGGGAGCGGCTGATTAGCAGCAACTTGTCTTGGCCGTAGAACATTCACAGCTACAATACTTCAAAAACTGCTTGTAGCATCTCGCCTGCAGATGAGCTGCTGAGCATGTGTAGTTCGGTGAAGCAATTAACTCTTTAGGTGGAACTCTCAACAGAGTGGCCGACAGCTTTCCTTCTCGACTCACTGCTCTCATTGTGAGGGACACTCATATTACCATCAGTGACTGCAGAATGGATTGTTTCTTGAAAGATCATTATGAAGATCTTTTAAGAGCGATAAAAATAGAACAGGTACATAGGTCGTCAGTACAGAAGATAGGAAGATAGGAAGGGTATAGCGGAAGAAACTGCAGTTCTAGAACTAAAATGGCTGAACAAAATGGGTGAAATTTAAGAAGCGCTTCGGCCCGCAGAGGAGACAGATCTGAAGACGTTGAAGGTCCCCTTGCTAGCACAGGAGGTTGAACGAATCGGTTTGTCGATACTTTAGCTAGACATGTTCTCGAAAATGCTTAAAATTGCACTTGCTGAACGACTTGCTTGCATGGCGTAAAGAGCAAGAACGGGGGCGCAATTTGCAGTCGCCCTGTGATTGTACGGTATCACTGCACGGAGAGTGCCTGCATGTTTGGTCCACCAGCGGCAGATGGTGGCGGAGTGAAAGGCAGAATGTCTCCAATTCTTGAAGCTTCACACTGCTCCACAGAGTACGGTGGGATGCTGGCATAGTTCTTATGCACAAAATGCGGAATCACTTTTAAATGCCCCTCAGCGGCACACCTGGTTAAACACCGCATAAGCATTCGTCAAGAGGAATTCCCTTAGGAGTGTGAAATTCAGCAAGAAGACCTCGCCAATTTTTGCGACGACGATTTAGCCCAAACGTCCCCTTAGGTCACGTCAATGGTGGCGATATCCGTTCTCTACGCGGTGCCACTGGAAACTACTCGCTTCTGCGAGCTGAGCCGAACACGGACATTCGAATGCAGGCGACAGGCCCTCGTGACAGGCCGGCCTACGAACAACCCAAATCACATCGAATGGGTGTATGTAGCTCACGTATTTCGAGATAGCCCGAGCCGACGGGCACTCGTAGAGTCCGGCACTGTGAGAAGTATGCAAGGTTCCTGATAGGAGGACGGCATTGGAGGCAACTGAGTTAGTCCGAAAGTCCCGTTACGTAAGCAGGACCGCGTGGCAACGCTGATTGTGTGTACGTTGACGGGCCGCTCGTGCGAGCTTGTGCGAGCACTGGAGCGACGAAGAGTTGATTTCTGTGCAGTGCAGGGGACGAGGTGGCCCTGCTGCAAGTCAAGGGACATGGGACGAGTCCTTAAGGCTGTTCTATGTTGAAGTCACAGCCACCGCTGGTATCGGAATAACTGTCCCCAGACGTTACCCAGACTCGACTGTGATCGTCGAACGCTTTGATGATCGGTTGATGAAGATCGTTGTCCCCGCTAAGAAGCGATTTAATCACTTCTTCTCTGCTCACAGACTCGCTGCTCCGACCAGTCCAAGCATGCGTTTTGGAGCTGGTCGATGAGAAGACAGCAGAAGCAATGGACACGTCGCCACGACGAAAGACGGGAACAGCTGTTATGGTGGATTCGGCTATGGGTCGCGTTACGCAGATGGTGAGCGTATCCTTCAGTGTGAGGAATCGCATACCCTCACTGTTGGGGATGGAGCCACCCCAGAGATCGAGAACCTTGACCACCTTGATCTAGGCTCCACCCGTTTTCTAGAACGGTCCCTGGCCTGTATATAAACCCCAGATTATTGTATTGTCATATTCGCCGTCTTCTAATAAAGCATTCTGCTACGCCTTCCACTGGCTGCCTGCGGATCCAACAACTGGCGATCAGAAACCCCAAGGACAACGCAATGGAACAGATCGCTGACGTCCTCGCCCTTATGCAGCACCAGTTGCAGCTCCTCCAGCAGCAAAGAAGGATACCAGCGACAACTTCATGCGGATGCCGGAGAAGATTGAAGCTCGGTCTGTCGGACCGTCGCTCATCGTCATCAAGGACATGCATACTATCTTCGATTCGCTCTAACGACATATCGAGAATTTAACCTTCGACTCGGACAACGGCAGAACGTTCGACGCTGGTACAAGCGATTTAAGGACGTCTTCGACAGCGACTGTAACGACCTCGACGACAAGGAGAAGACGCGCCTACTCGTCAGCCGCCTGGGCAAGGACTGCCATCAGCTGTTCTGCGTGTCGATATAGCCCATGCTTCCGTCCGACCTAACATGGAACGAGGCCATCGCCACACTGGAGCGCCAATTTGGATCGGCAAAGGCGGTATTTCGACGCCGTTTCGAGTACTTCAAAATCCAGTACGACCACTAGGACTTCAACGCCTACGAAACGCTTGTGAGAACAAGCTGCACCGATGCGAAGCTCAACTAGATCGACTTCGACGGCCCACGAGAAGCGTTCGATCAAGGATCTCACAGCCGAATGCCAGCTCATCAAGTCCTACAAGGAGGACGCAACAAGGATGCTCGAAAATGCGGCAATGGCGACTTCGACGGTCAAGTACGTGGCCAAGAAGAAGAAGCCCAGATCCAGACAACGTGACTGGAAGAAGAACGCAGACAAACGTGTGCCCCAAGCGCCAAAGCAGTCGTCACATCTCAGGTCCAGAAACCACGGGAGCAGAAGCTATCATATGAAGAGCATGATAGCCGCCCTACGCAAGGACCTCCAGCCGTACCTCGGTGACGTAATAAACGGACGACCGCTCTCCCTTCTACTCGATATGGGTGCCATGATCACGATGATTTCGAAGTCAAGCTGGAAACGACTCGGAAAGCCGCAGCTAGAAAACAGCGACATCGTCATCAGCGCTGCCAACAAAAGCAAAATACCTACCGATAGATTTTTTCGGATGAGAATGGATTCAGAAGGTACCAGATCTCCTTGATCCACTGAACCAGCACAAACGATATCACTATCCTCACCGATTCAGCAGCCGGTGATAGAGGAGAGATTGTTGCCAAGTTGAAGACCAACCACTCTGGTTCTCTATGTGGAACTCCGCCGATGTGCAAAGACGAAGGCGACTCTTCATCTCAAACCGAATGCTCAACCACTATTTGTCAAGAAATGCCCCGTGCCGTACCCTTACGTCGCTACCCTGGATGCAGAGATAGATCGACTACTGAAGGAGGAAGTACTCTCTTCTGTCGACTACTCCGCATGGGCAGCACCGATCGTCGTCTTCAAGAGGGCTAATGGAAGTCTTCGTCTCTGGCCGATTCTTCGACGACGCTGAACCACGCGCTGATGTTGCACCAGCACCCGCTGCCTACACCAGACGACGTCTTCACAAAGCCAAACGGCGGCACTACATTCACGCAGATTGTCTCGCAGACGCCTGCCTTCAAATCGAACTTGACGACTCTGCGAAGCAAGTCCTAACGACCAACACGCCCCGAGGACTATTGCGTTATAATCGCCTACCAGTTGGAGTCAAATCTGCGTCAGACTTCTTCCAACAAATTATGGACTCCATGATTTGTGGACGTAACGGCTGCGCTGATTATCTCGACGACGACATCGTCGCCGCACAATCGAGGAGCACGTTGCCAATTTGGAAGTCATGTTCAAAGGATATCCGATTATGGCTTCTGCGTCCGAATCGAAGAGTGCAATTTCCTCATGCAACAACTCCTATACCTTTTCGACATCATCGATGCAACCGTACGCCGACCCGATCCTTCTACGATCGGTGCCATTCGGAAGATGTCGTATCCTAAATACATCGCACAGCTGTGTTCCTTCCTAGGGATGCTCAACTATTATAGTCACTTCGTCAGCGAGATGCGCCAATTGCGTGCATCACTGGGCACTCTACTGAAGAAGGACTCCTGCTTCACATGGTTGCCGAGAGGCTTCTCAACGAGCCAACAATGTGCTTGCGTCAGATCTTCTGCTCATCCATTACGATCCTTCCAAAGAGATCTTCATCGCGGCCGATGCATCGCAGTATGGGATTGGAGCAGTCATCAGCCACCGCCTTTCGGATGGAGCGGAGAAGGCAAACCAACATGCCTGCCGCTCCCTAACAGCTGCCGAGAAGAACTACGCTCAAGTGGAGAAGGAGGCTCTCGCCATCACCTTCGTCATCCGAAAATTTCATCGCTACATCTATGGACGCCACTTCAAGCTGTTGACGGACCACAAGCCTCTACTCGCCATATTTGGAAAGAGGATAGGAGTGCCCGTCTACAATGCAAATTGACTACAACGGTGAGCTTTTTTGCTGAAGAATTACGATTTCACAATAGAGTACTCCAGCAAATCCAACTTCGGCCAGGCCGATGCGCTATCACGTCTCATCGCAGAGCAACCGACATTGGAAGAGGATACGGTGGTCACGTCAATCGAAATGGATGCCGCTGCAATTTTTACCACCCCGACGTCGAAACTCCCAGTTGACGCTAAAAGGATTGCTGAAGAAACCAGCAAGGATTCACAACTGAAGAAACCAGCAAGGATTCAAAGCATGTTCTCGAATTCATCAATGCAGGAATATGGACGAAGAAACCGCAAAAGGTTACCAGTAGATTTGCCTCTCTCCGCGGATCACTTCCACGCAAAAAGAATGCGTGTTCGTAAGAGACCGAATCGTCATTTCTGAGTGCCTGGGTACTACCATTTTGCAGCAGTTCCACTAGGGACACGCAGAAATGACAATAATGAAAATGTTTGCCCGGAAATACGTCTAATGGCCGAACATCAACGAGGACATAGAAACCTGTATTCGCAAATGTACCCGCTGTCAGGAAACTGCAAAGAATATGGTCAAAACTACGCTCAGCTCGTGGCCGATTGAAGACCAACCATGGACGCGCGCACATGCGGATTTTGCCGGACCTATGGATTGTAAAATGTACCTAGTCATCGTCCACGCCTACTCCAGATGGGCCTAGATAGTCGATATGTCAACGACTTCTACCGGCAATACGATCAGGGAACTGTGCCATTTGTTTGCCCCAATTCGGCAACCCGCAAACGCTTGTGACGGACAATGGGCCGCAGTTAACTTTGAAAGACTTCGAAGATTTCTGCACCAGGGATGGAATTCGCCACATGATGTCCCCGCCTTTCCACCCGTAGGCCAATGGTCAAGCGAAGCGCTTTGTCGACACCTTCAAAAGAACCTTCCAAAAGCTAAAAACCGAAACAAATGCCCTGCAACAAGCTCTGCAACAATTCCTACTCACCTACCGCCACACTCCATGCCCATCGGCTCCAGAAGTGAAATCTCCGGCGGAGGCATTCCTTGGAAGGCCTATTCGAAGGACGCCAAGTCTACTCAAGCCGTCCACCGCTTCCGTTGAAATCAAGATGGGAGTACAATTCAATCGCCATCATAGAGCACGCCAGAAACAGTTCAATGTCGTTGACCTCGTCTGGGCTTCGCACTACCACAGTGGAACGCCTTGCCAATCACCAGCGCGCCTACTGAAACGCCCTGGGGAGACTCTATGATGTAGCAATCGACGGTCAAACATGGAGACGACATTGCCTTCAGCTGCGTCCCCGCTAAAATACAATCAGGAGCTCTTAGACTTACCACTTCTACCGTGCCCGAAGCCTGAGGCCGACAGAATTCTCACCCTCTTCGAGTTCGAATACAGAAACGACAACTCATATTTCGAGTTCATCGTCGACTTCAGCAGTGCCCAGCGACTCGACAATGGGCGCTCAGACACAACGCCCTCAGAGGGATCGTCGTGCAGCGGATCGACTTCAGATGGACCCTTCGAAGAAATCATACACTTAGAAGCGTTCATCTTAGCAAGTTGGGGACGGAACCACCCCAGGGATCGAGGACCTTGGCCACCTGATCTAGGCTCTACCCTTGTTCTAGAACGGTCCATGGCCTGTATATAAACTCCGGTTTTGCTGTATTGTCATATTCGCTGCCTTTTAATAAAGTATTCTGCTTCGTCTTCCACCGGCTGCCTGCGGATCCAACACTCAAAATAGTGAACCCCGTTTTTCGTAGACGTGACTCCCACCTCATTTTGTTCTCTAGTGGAAACACCAAGACGCAGATAGACTTCTTTCCTGTGAAAGACCGCGACCGAAGTCCCGTCACAGACGTGAAGATCATGCCTTGTGAGACGTCGCCTACAGCATCCAACGCTGTTGTGCCCTTTAGAAATCGCCTGGTCAACGCAACGCCGACAAGCAGGTGTGGTGTGGACAGATGATGTGCAGGCAATAGTACGAGAAAAGTCGCTCTGTCACGAGTTTCTCAGCGACAAGACAGTCAATAACTGGCAGACGTACCAGGAGGCGAAAAAAGCCGGAAATAAAGCTGTGGCCGTGGCGAAAGACTCACTATAACGATCTCTACGAAAAACTCGTGCGATGATGAGTGGCAATTGTATCGAGCAGCAATCACCAACCCGCGGATATTGAAAAGTAATTTGGCATCAATAGTGAAAGCGACGTTCTTCTTCTGGACCGCTAGGAAGCTCTGAAGCGATGGCGCGATTATTTCAAGGAAATCTCGACTGTAGAGTTAACTCATCCGACCGTCCCTTCTGTGGCTCCTATCCACGTTCCCGTCCACATAATCGCTGTGGAAGAAATTGAAGCGGCTTTGAGGAAGTTGAGGCCATGCAAGGCAACTGGTCCAGATGATTGCCATCTGTTTTATGGAAATCGAAGTTCTGATACTGTGATTAGTGCCTGACCAATGTTCCTACCAGGTTGAGGCGGAGAAGAAGGTGCGTGATGGTTGTCAGAAAAGTGCGACGATTCCGATTTGGAAGAAGAAGGGCAGAGCCCAGTAGACTCCTCAAATTACCGCCCGATTCGCTTGCTTTGGCACAGCATGAAGATCTTCGAGCGAATTTTTGATGGGCGAATTCGTCAATTTGTCTAGCTCTCCGATAACCATTGTAGATTCGTGGCTGGTTGTTGTAACATCGACGCCATACATGGCGCTCGCCTTCTGGGGTGAGATTAATCAACCTCTTACGGCCCTTTAACGGTGAAAATATCGCTAAACCCCTAATATGACATTCGTTAGCATCAAGTTTGGCGGAATTTTCACCGTTAGAGGGCGGTAAGCGGTCTATGAATCCGCCCCATGGAGTGGTGGAGATGCATCGCGAAAAACAGAAGCCGGGGCATATTGCCTTTCTCGACTTGAATAAGGCTTTCGATCGCGTATCGCGTGAAGTCATATGTTGTGCCCTAATATAGCACGGCTTCCCTGACGAAATTCTATAGCATGTACAGGTGCTATACTCTCGTCCGAAGAGTCGTGTGCAAGCTGCAGCAGGAACTTTGGAGTTTCCCATCTCTGTTGGGGTACACCAAGGTTCTGCGCATTCCTCGCTCCTCTTTGTTGTCGCAACGCTGCCATTATGCGAGATGTTCAGAAGCCAGTCCCTTGGTCGTTGCTTTATGCTGATAACGTGGGGCTCGTTTGTGAAGAAGAAGGTGATCACGAGTGGCAGGTGCAAGTTTGATGCTACCTCATAGGGATGTTTGGACTCAAGTTGAACGTCAAGAAGATCGGGTACCTGACGACTGACGAAAACAACTCCGCCTCCACTGCAATTAACGGTACTGAGGTTACGCACTTCGTTGTTTAAAACTTTGGATCGGCACTAGGGTCTGATGGCATTTGATGGTTGAAGCGAATTGACGCCTGAGTGCAGCTTGATCCAAGTGACACTCGTCCACTGGAGAGCTCTTAAACAAGAATGTGCCAAAGCACTTAAATTCAAAGATCTATAGAACCGGTCCGGCCAGTAGCGATGTACTGTACTGAGTGCTGGCCTGCGACGAAGGAAACGGAAAGTCGTCTCGGTGTAAGCTCGTTTAGTGTGCGCGCGACGCGCGACGCAATGCATATGTAGTGGCCAAATTGATCGAGCAACGCGATTGACCAATTTGGCCACTACACATCGTCTACGGGCAAAGGTCAACCAAAGCAGCGGAATGGGGAGAGTGCAGAGAAGGAGACCCTCCTGCTACGCTCTGACCGAACGAGCTGAATCAGCGCTCGGGTAAGAGAGCACGCTCGTCGCCTGCTTCTCCAATGCTCGCCGGCCAATGTGGACACTATGGAGTGAAGGGAACTGAACTTCAAAGGGAAGAGAATATTCCAAAAGAGTAGGACTTCCTGTAAGTCACGACCAAGATGTGCTGAACCTGATACCTTCCACGGAAACATATGACTCCAAGTATTGAGGGTGTAGAAGCGGTCCATCCTCAGATCTCTCTTATGATGCGTCTTTCTTCAGTAGAGCATTAGTGCGTGTGGACAGGTCAGTCCTAGATGTAGATCAGGAAGCGGCGATAACACACTCTCATGTTCTCTAGTCTCAAGTATAGCCAGCCACGGCGGGTCGGGGTGGAGTCCTTGCCATATGAACTGATGAAAGGAACTCACTTGACACGGAAGCGGCTGAAGGACGACCACCACCGTGAACGCAGTTCCTCACGTTAGGGTCAAAAATTGCCACCAAAGACGTACTTTGTGTTGGTTGGTCTTTGGAGCGTGAAGCTCGAAGCCACGTGTTGTGGAAAAAAGAGCATAAAATCTCAACCTTACATTAAAGTAAGCGATATAACAAACTTTCCAGTTGTACGAAACGTTGCTTGTAGCCATAAACAACCAATCTACTACTGCTGTGTTCTACCCAGTACATGATGGCTCCCTAGCCCAACGCAACGCAAACGTAATGGCAATCGTTGTTGACTCATAGCACTGCTTTTACGCGATATTTTCCACCCAACTTGTGCCAGAAATGGTGGAAATCGCATCTCATCGATGTGGTGGTAAACCGGCTTCTACAGCAAACACCCATCCTTCGAGAAATGAGTGCTAATGAAGTGCAATGGCCAGGCCAGGTCCCAAGGGGTGCTCTAGCGTCGAGGTGCTCCGCTGCCTCAACTCTAGCATGGGCGAGCAGAGACGTAGGGGCTACGCGAGAAGAATCTCTAGTCAGGAGCTCAGAAAATTTTGAACAAGTTACTTGCAAGCTGCATGCGGGTCATAGATTGCCTCAAACTAGTCATTTGTAAGTTGCTGCAAGCTAGCAGAAATGTCGCAAGTAAGTTACACGAAGAGCCCTGCTAGTCATTCGTAAGCTGCTGCAAGCTAGCACAAGATGTCGCATGTAAGTTACACGAAGACCCATGTAAGTCATAGCTAACTTACTACTAGTTTAAATCTAATTTATATAATTTAATTCAACCTACATAATAGCACCAGCCGATGCATGTAACTTAAATTAAGGATCCTTTTAGCTTATATTTAGCTTAAAGGATCCTATATGTACTAGTCTCTCTCAATCTCTTCCGCAGTGGCTCCAAACGAATAAGCTGAGAGCAAAAAGACAGTCTCAGAGGCGCTTGCTCAAACGTTCGGTTCCCTTCTTGAAGTAGTTTGCTCTTTTCTACATATTCGATGTTTGGAAGGCATTGCCTGTGATGCGATGGTTAGAAAATTGACTATGATTAGAAAATCGCTCAATCTCACAAGGCAATACCTTTCAAACATCGAATATAGAAAAACTTATAGCCGTATAGAGAAATGACCTGTTATTGTCAATTTTAGTCTTTACTGGATCATGTACCTGATTGCACTGTTTTGGTTATATATAGCAGACATTTACCTTGTCGTTATTATTTTCATTTCATTTTTATGTTTGTTTTCATTTGGTCTCTTGATAATTTTACACCTGTGATCACATTCCACGTCTGCAGATAAATAAATAAATAAATAAATAAATAAATAAATAAATAAATAAATAAATAAATAAATAAATAAATAAATAAATAAATAAATAAATACGATGCAAAAATCCAAAACACTGCAAGGTAGAAAATCAAACATCTGATCCCCCGCCGATGAAGTAGTATTTCTACTTTTTTTTCTGCGAATTCGATATTTGAAGGTGTTGTCTTGTGCGACAGTGCTATTCTACAGTAAACTATTGTGGCCCCTAACTCGGTAGATCCAAGGACTTCGAAAAATGGAACATGCTTCTCTACTATTTCGAGGGTGGAGATTCTCCTTGTGGTATTCAACTTGGCCGTTCAGATGTGCACCATAGACCGTTTCCTGGCTAGTCTAGTACTACATACAGACGGTGTCTCAAAAAATGTATACACTGCTCGAAAGTTGATAACTTTGCTAACAGTAAAGGCACTGACGAAGGTGAGAGCTCATGTGAAAGCTTAAGAAAATGGAAATTATCCGGCACATAAGCGGCATGGAATGCGCCATGCCCTCGTCTGAAATCTTGCATTTCAGACACGATAGTGCATGGGCTTAATGCTTGCTATAATCTACTACTTGGCCACTTAAACCCGTGCTGTGCCCTTTCATCGTTTTTTCTCGCCCAGTAGCTGCAATTATGCCGAATAATCTCTTCAGCTTGACTGTTGCATCGTCAGCACAGAATACATCTTGGAAAGTGGGCTCCTGCTCACATTTAAATTGTCAAGTTTCTTTAATATTCAATAAACTTGAGTGTCCACAGTGTCCGACACGTGATAACACGTGTCTTTCATGTGATTATTATGTTCTAAACGTTAAGTGAAGCACACCACAAGTCAATTTGTTCAAGTAGTAACACGACTGTAACAAGCATTCAGCCCATGCACAATCAATCGAGTCTGAAATGCAAGGTCTTAGGCGGAAGCATGGCGCAATCCTAACTTTTTACACGATCTTGAGTCTCATACATCTAACACTACCTGCATTTTTTGCAAGCCGTAGTGTGTTTTTAAGTTTTAAACCTCAAAAAAGCGCAAATCAGTCGAAACGGCCACTTTGTGAAATGATTATAACAAGTATTCAAGCGAAACACAATCACTCGAGTGTAAAATGCAAAATTTCAGACGACAGCATGGCGCATTCCATAACAATTATATGCCAGAAAATTTCTATTTTCTTAAACTTTTATATTTGCCTTCAATTTCTTGAGTACCTTTATTGTGAGCAAAGTTATCACCTTTCAAAGTATACATTTTTTAGACACCTTGTATATGTAAACAGCTGCTGAACGTGAAATCTTTGAAAGCTATAGCTCCGTTTAAACGGACAGCATAGAACATCACTATTCCAAAACGCCATTTCAAAACATTATCAACTGAGAAAACATTACGATACGCTGAATATGTAGCTTCATGCCATAACCTCAGCATGTAACATGCCTAGAAATTTCCGCTTTTCCGCTCTTTATAATAAGCTACAGAACTTTGCCGTAATAAAGCAGCACGAATTTCATTAGCAGTAATGCATACTTCTTTGAAATACCGTGTCGATGAACTTGCAAAGGCCAACTGATGGGCAGGCTAATGCCTCCACCGTATCAGACAACTCTGACATTGATTCCTTGACCCGTACAATCAAAGCGTTTCGGCGATATCTTCTTGGGTTAAAGCAGTAAACGTGGCACAACCAAGGAGGAGTTCACTAATCTAACGCCGATTTCTACACTCTAATAATATCGTTAAGCAAAAGCGTTAGTAAGCAGGAGCGAGTAATTCAAACGTTAAAAGTGAAAGAAATCAAATCACACCTGGTTCTTCGGGTCACGACGATTCCTCACTCGCCGAGGGTGAGGACGCGTGCGTAACGTTTCAAACCAAGTAGGCGCGAAACATTAGCTTGCACGAAAGCTTCTTGCAAGCTTGCACTGCAGTTAGTTGCGTGCAAGTTTAAAATTCCTGGGTGCAACCTTGCAAGTTAGTTAACCGCGAGGGATAAGGCGCATGTAACTTGTTTTGGAGGTCTAAAGGCGCAAGTAACTTATTTTGGAGCTCATAAGGCGCAAGTAACGTGTTCAAAATTTTCTGAGAGGGCACGGCGCGACGAGAAAACATGAGTCATGGTGGTCCTTTGCCCTGTAACCACTACGCGTGGCATCGCGTCGCGCGTCGCGCGCACACTAAAATAGGCCTAATCGAGTCGATGACGCGTCTGGACAACAAAAAATTCAAACAATTCTGCAGAAGTTCGGTGTCGCGCCGGTAGTAGAGAAGATGCGCGAAGCTCCCCTGCGATGGTGCGGCCACGTACTGCGTGGGGAGGAAGACGTGCGCGGAGAGCTAAGATAGCCTCAATTTCGAAATGTCCGAAAAACGGCCTAGAAGGCGTCAGAGGCAGCGCCGGTCTGATACGAGCTTACCTTCTTCCCCTCCACCTGTTGCAGTTTTGACGGCGCAGCTCCTCGTCCGGCCTCCTCCTTCTCCTGTGACTTAGTATCTTTTTCGTCCTTTTTCCCCGCGATCTTCTCGGCGGATTTTTCTGCTTCCTTCGGCTTTTCGCCTTCTTTTTTCTCAGCCGTCGCTTGCTTTCCTTTCGGCGAAGCACCTTTGTCCTTTCCATTCTTGTCTTCTTTCTTTTCTTCTGGTTCCTTCTTTTCCTCTGTACCCTTCACTTTATCTTTTTCCTCGTCCTTTGTGTCTTTTGTGTCTTTTGTGTCTTTCGTTTCTTTTGTTTTCGTCTCTGTCGTGTGACCTTTAGAGTCTGTCGTCTCCTTCTTAAAATGAAATTGTCTGAACACTTGCCAGTAAGACGGTCTTTCGTACTATTCACACCTTCTCGCCTTTATCCTTTTCACCCTTCTTTCCCTTCTTTCCCGACCTGAAAAACAATACCTCCTAGCCTAGTTCTTACATTCTATTAGGAGCAAGGGCTACCGCCGTTTTAGTGTTTTGAATGATCTCGATCTTATGTCAGTAATTTACTACTTGATAGACATTTTTGTTTCCTTTAGAATGGAACAAAAGTAGCTGCAGTATTAAAAGCATACAAATTATAAAATGTTTCTGCGCTATTACTGTGGGAGGGGTGACCTCTTTAAGAAAGTTTCAATAACGGGGAGAAAAAACGAAGTAGGCACAGCGATAGTAATAAGAGCAATCGGACAGAGTTTTGATCACAACAAAACATCCTGTTACAGCATATAGCCTCTCTACCAGCCGCTCCAGGCTTAAGCCAATGTGTTAAAGCATTGTTAATAGTAAGGTCTTCAGCTTAACCGGCTTCATGCTGATATCAGCGGCCGGCCCATTCCCGCATCACGGGTGGGTGCTGACAGACCTGGAGGATATCGCGGATGTTACGTGGGGTGAAACAGCGCCGGTGGTGTAAGGCGAACATCGCTGCCCGGAAAGCAGAAGATGCGGGTTCGAGTCCCGCCTGGCGCAAGAGTTTTGATCGCAACAAAACATCCTGTAACAGCATGTAGCAATCGAACAGTTTGAACACTTGAACCCAGAGCTTTCAGCGGACCTAGACAGCATAATTCTATTCATCAGAAATTTTATCGAACGAATGAATGAACGATTAAATTCGATGTCAAAGTTCATGCTTTCCTGTTACGGCGGATCAACGAGTACTCGCATTGTCAAGCACATCTCTCTTACAGTGTACATTACTGCTCACGTCGCGCAGTCAAAACAGCGGTTGGCGATGGAAAAATCCGTCGCAAATCGTCGCATACTCATAACTCCTTCAGTTTCAGCTTTTTTTGTCGAAAAAAGGTCGGCATAATTCGATTCGTCTCTTCGAGATCTATACAATTCTGTATGCAACTTCACCAGAGCCCCGCATTTTCACCGTGTGTGGTCTAAAAACTGACTGGAGAAGGCTTTTGCGATTAGAGCAGCTTATTTTCCAGGATATGCGTGCTTTCGAGTATCTCAAGCATGGCGTACGCTGCCAGTGCTATTTCATGCCAGAAATGCTCCGAGAGTGCGCCGTTCACAATGCATGCAGAATCGAACCTATCAATCGAGTCGGCGAATGCATGTCCACTACGGCTTTCTTCCCTCACAAGGAAATGCGAAGCCTTCAAGGCAGCGCTTGAAAAAATTTGTAAGAAATTTCTAAGGCCGTCCAGCTAGCCTTCGGAGTGCGCCGTGAACAATGCATATAGAATCGAACCTATCAATCGAGCGGGACGACAGCTTGTAAAGTGAGCGTTTGTGGAGTTTTATCAGAAATTTCCAGCCGCCCAACTCAGGAATTGCTGTACTCTGTCTCTATCTCTCGCCAATTTCAGAAAAATCGATTTTTTGACAATTTCCCATCGAGGACGTGCGCGCCCTATGCCGAGCCTGCGCGGACGATGAGTCATCGAAAATCGATATCTTCGAAATTAGCCAAATTTTCTCGTCCAAAATCATTTAGGGGTTATTTGGTGCGCTGATTACGAATCCGACGTTTTTGAAAATTACACCGATTACGTTGTTTTGGATTTTCTTCTGGATAACTGAGGGTGGTGAGGGCTCAGAATCACCGATTTTGCTCAAACTTCGTATAGGGGCGGGGGCTTATTCGGGGTGCCGATTACGAAGCCGAAGTCCGTTTGGACGATTACGGCAGTATACCACCCATACCGGTAACTGAGGGTGATCGGTGATCCTGACCCGACCACCCTCAAACGGGAGGTAATCTACCGAAGTCGACGGAATTTTCAAAAACGAATGTCGGGTTCGTAATCAGCGCATAAAATAACCTCGAGATGATTATGGAAGAGAAAATTTGGCCAATTTCGAAGATATCGATTTTCGATGATGTCATCGTCCGTCTGCCACGACCTAGTGCAGCCTCGCCCTCAATGCAAAATTGCCAAAAAACCGATTTTTCTGAAATTGCTCGAGAGTGACATCATTCGATAGCTCTTCGAGCTGAACAGAATTGCAGCATTGCGAGTGTCGAAGACGCAAAATGGGCGAGTAAGGGTCGAAGAAACTTTACCGCTGCCTTCCGCCGCTCTAAAATAGCAGATGGGACTAAGGCACTTTAGGCAGCTGGGCAGCTGTGAGCATGTCATCGTAAACTGCTTTCAGTGTTCTGCTCGCTCACTCATTTGCATGCCGTTAGGTTGCTGTCTCTTCGCGCAGTGGTCGACCGAAATTGAAAGAAATTGGGCTGCAGAAGTCCCACCTGCATTTTCGCACCGCTGTAACATAGTTCATGGGCTACACCATTGTGCTTCAGTGTGCTTTAAGAATATTCTGTTGTCTACAAAATCCTCGAGCTGCGGCCGGAAGGATTCGTATTTCACAGAATTTTCGCGCTTCGAACACGTCCGCGCGTGCAATTTACGAGCGGTCGCGTCCAATCGACTGATAGGTTCGATTCTATATTAATTGCTCTCAGCGTACTCTAAATTCTCACCGGGACAGAGTACAGCAATTCCTTAGTTGGCCGGCTGGAAATTTGTGATAAAATTTTCCAAACGGTTCGAAATAAGCTTGAAGACTTCGCATTTCCCAGTAAGGCAAGATAGAAGCGCAGTGGACATGCGTTCCCCCACTTGGTTGATAGGTTCGATTCTGTATGCATTGTGCACTGCGCACTCTCGGAGCATTCCTGGCATGGCAGAGCACTGGCAACGTACGCCATGCTTGAGATACTCCGAGAGCACACATGTCCTGGGAAATAACCTGCTCTAATCGCAAAGGCTTGCTTCAGTCATTTGAGCCGCCTACGACGAAAATATGGGTGTTTTGGTAAAATTGTATACATGTTCGTGTGGATCTTGAGGAGACGAATCGAATATCGCCAACTTTTTCAAAAAAAAAAAAACAACAACAACCCGAAACTGAAGGAGTATAAGCATGCGACGATTTGCGACGATTTTTCCGTTTTGACTGCGCGACGTGAGTGGGATTGTACGATGTGGATTTTCCGTTTCGCTTACAGGTTGGGAAAGCGAAGTCAAGACAAAAACAAGACAAAAACATTTCTCAACAAAAAGCCAATTAGATTAACATATCATTGAGATTTATTACTCTTACTTAAAAAACTACAGATTTTTAAAATAATCTTCACGTGTAATTGGGTTTACACACAACAATTCCTTTCATATGAAAAGTCCCTAATATTCTCGAATTGCCTTTGGCTGCCCTTCGTGTAAGGGATATCACCTTGTAAAAAATTTTAGTATCGCAAAAATGAAGAAACTAGACTCACTGATGGTAACGAAAACAAACAAGGAATGCTACAGCTGTAGTCTATGCTCTCCATCGCGTCAGTGGAAGACAACGCAGAAGACAACTACCGCATTGTTTATTTCTTTTTTGCACAGAATTGCACGCGACACACATTGACTCCTTTGTCTGGCGCAACTAACGCACCTATGTTAAAATTGACTACATCTTGGAGTTCATTCCCCTGCCGATCAACGAAACAAGTAAAAGGCGGATCGACGCAAATTGGCTCGGGGGCACTATACTGCCCAAACCCTTTGGTGAACTGCGTTAGGCCATTTCTAATGTGATTCAGCATTCATGAAAAACCACTGAACACATGGTGACTCCCCCTACCCGAGCCAATTTGCCGGCGGATCTGTAATCGAAACGAGGAGACAAGAATATATTAGTACCAGATGTACGTCCAGCGTCCTACCGGTCGCCAAACGTCTGCTTGAAGGTTTCCTTTCCAGACCTCAAGGATAGAACCCCCCTGACCGTCTCGTTTCCTTTAGACCTTGCTTTTACTGCAGTAAAAAGATGGTATTATTGTATAGAGTAGGATAATGGATATGGTAGAGGATAACCTTCGAAACAGTTTCTATTAAGCTGGCCACCATTTATCGCATATACGCGATTAGTCGTGAGACTCCCATGTACTCGTTCTCTACTCGGCGAGAAAGGAATCGCGATAATCTGGATCCGAGGTGCTTAATCTGCAGAAGCATAAGAAATCGGTATTGGTCGACCGGTGGATACTGTACGCTGTCCGACTAACTAGGCTAGCCGCCCGATCCAACACACGTGGCAGAACGTCTAAGGCCGGCAGCAGAGTCTTGCGGGTGCTGCGGATCTGCCGTGACAACGGCGGGTGGTGCGACGCCGCGAGGATTACTGTACGCAATACTGCGTACTTTTGCCGGCGGTTGCGACCTCTAAGAAAGTCAGAGATGTAGTAGGCAAAACGCCTTTTGTTTCGTGAAGAAGCGTTTTCTAAGCCAAGTTAGGAGTCCTTGAATTTAAGCCTCATCTAATAGAACACTCCTTATAACTCAACTGTTCTGTACCATTTCGCGCTTGCTCAATTTGTCGTTCTACCTCCATTAAAAGTTCCTCGGTGGACAAGCAGCTCGAAGATAATGTGGTATCCCTTGTGATGACAGCATTCCCTCCTATGCCTTGAGTCCGGTAGGTCTGTCCGATGCAGGTATAGCTCACACTAAAAAAACGGGCTGCTTTGTTGTTACATTTCTGTGCAAGGGTTTCCTGTAAACCTCACACGGCTAACTTGTGGCTGGAAGGCCAAAAAGATTTGCAGTGCAGTTAAGGCTACCTAATATCGTGCTAAGGTTTTTTGCATCACGTTTTGAGTGCAGGACTCCATACGCCTCCATTTGTCGACACTAACGGTAATTATATCGTTGGCTGTCAAACTCCTTTATGGACGGAAATTATGCAGCAACCTATTATATTTCTAGCATGTAGATTCGTTTAAAAAATGTTTCCAAATAGATTAACCATAATCGACACCCATCCATCCTCCCCTCTGGGTCTCACCCGCAGCTCCTAGCACTGCGGGTGAGATCCGCCGTGAACTACGGCAACCCTCGGGGACCTTTGCGACCAACGGCTCCTCTCGACAACTCGTCCGCACCGCGGTATCCACCACAGTGGCAGCGTGGGCCCTAAGGGTCTCTACAGTTTCGCGGCAGCACCCGTAGAACTCGTCCATATCGCTCCCGTCGCAATGCGGACCCACGCTGCCACTGTGGTGGATACCGCGGCGCGGACTAGTTATCGCAGAGCCGCCACTAGCAAAGGTCCCCAAAGGCTGCCGCAGTTCCCGGCGGCTCTCACCCGCAGTGCCAGGAGCTGCAGGTGAGACCCAGAGGGGAGGATGGATGGGTGTCCATTATGGTTCATCTATTCTAAACATTTTTTAAACGAATCTACATGCTAGGGATGTAGTAGGTTGGTGCATAATTTCTGTCCATAAAGGAGCTTGACAACCAACAATATAATCACCGTAGTGACGACAAATGGAGGTGTATGGAATCCTGCACTCACAACATAACGCGGCAAAAAAAAACTTTAGCACGATATTAGGTAACCTTAATTGCACTGAAAATCTCCGTGGCCTTCCAGTCACAAGTTAGTCGTCTGAGGTTTAGGGAAAACCTTTGCACAGAAATGCAACAACGAAGCAGACCGTTCTTTTTAGTATGAGTTATAATTGCATCGGACAGATCTCCCAGACTCAACAAGGCATCGGAGGGAATGCTGTCATCACAAGGGATACCACATTATCTTCGAGCTGATTCTCAACCGAGGAACTTTTAGTGGAGGTAGAACGACAAAAGTGAGCAAGCGCGAAATGGTACAGAACTGTTGAGTTATAAGGAGTGTTCTATTAGATGAGGCTTAAATTCAAGAACTCCTAACTTGGCTTAGAAAACGCTTCTTCACAAAACAAAAAGCGTTTTGCGTACTACATCTATGCCTTTCTTAGGAGTCGCAACTGCCGACAAAAGTACGCAGTATTGTGTACAGTAATCCTCGTGGCGCCGCCCCACCCGCCGTTGTCATGGCAGGTCCGCGGCACCCGCAAGACTCTGCTGCCGGCCTAACACACGTCGTCTGAATCCCGACGCAGTTTGGACGACGTCAACGGAGTGTCTCCTGAATCCAGATACATGTTGTACGACGTCATTGGCACGACGTTTTCGTCTTCCGAATACTGGCGCTTGGAATTTGATCCCCTTCCATGCTCTGACGGGCTGCCTCCTCAGTACATCGTAAACTTTGGTGATCCACCGCCAAGGTTTAACCTTGGTGAGTCATTTTTCTGATGGACGTCGAAGTTTGATTGTTTCGAAAGTGCTTCTCCTTGGGGGAGCCACTGGACGTTCCGGGTATGATTGATCTAGAGAAGGCGCAGGACTCATGATTACGTTCCCCAGAATGTTATTGATGCGAAAGCGTTGAGGGAGAGACTGAGCGATGTTCAGTCGCGACGACTTATCCGAGTTACAGAGATCGTAGGGCACCCACCTTGATTCAGGATCAATATAGCCGCGTGCACACTTTGCAGTGAGCAGCGGGCAATGGAATGTGGGCGGAGCTGTTCTCGCACACTGCGGCACTGTTGGACTGCGCCGCGGCC
The DNA here is from genome assembly GCA_947359475.1 of Heligmosomoides polygyrus bakeri. Lineage (NCBI taxonomy): Eukaryota > Metazoa > Nematoda > Chromadorea > Rhabditida > Heligmosomidae > Heligmosomoides > Heligmosomoides polygyrus. The sequence goes on along the minus strand of OX375866.1, from coordinate 53,334,928 downwards.
GCAAGCAGCGACAGTGAGGAATGCCCGGGTCATTCCTCGCTGCCACTGCCGCTGCGGCCGCTGCCGGCAGCACTGCGGCAGCGAAAGTGTGCACACCCCATCACTGCGGCCTCCGCTGCCGCAGTGTAACTCCGCCCCTCCGCGCTATGCTTCAGCGTGGCTGCCGCACTGCCGCAGCGGAGTGTGCACGCGGCTTATAGCTTTCATACCCCAAGTAGCCGGTCACGTGCACATAATATTCTAGAATGTTCGGTCTATATGGTAGTGGCACTGAACAGACTGCAACAGTTTTTTTAAATCTTGAAAGAATTCCTGGAAATGCTGTTCCAGGACTTTTTCAACAACCTAATCACTTATCTATCAAATTATTGTTAACACAATAATCTCGTAATGAGGTGGCTCCATGTACTGGGCATACTCGATTAGTGGTTTCCGTAACCTCGTGAAGTTCGGAGAATTTGTCGAACTGATTAAACAAGACGATAAGCGCTGGCACATACAACTGCATATCGTAACTGCAGAATAATATAGTACTTTATTGAGAACTCGAACCGTTAGGAAATCGTTCGGCGAATATTACCGATAACGACCCACTTCCCTGAATCCGATAAGTCGCTGATCTCAACATCATCGTATCCCTTTTTCTTCAGCGGCTTGCCCTTCTCGCCGTCTTTTGCGAGGTCTTCGATATTCATGTCTGAAACTACCACAACACAAATCCGTAACAGCATAAGAAAGCTCTGCTCCAAGTGATTTTAGATGTCGCCCTGCACTCAGTGGATACTCGGTCACTTCAAGGGACAAACGACTTCCCTAGGATCCAGCCACAACTGGAGGGCTGCAAGTCTAGAGCGCGGGGCCCACCCCATATCTGTCTCATAACTGGCGGCTCAATCATAGCAACAGCAAGGATCGTCTATCCCGAGCCTCCCCAAGGGGATTGGGTCGTGGCAAGATATGTTGATAATGATTGGTTCCCCCAGAGGGGGAACACGATCGTAGGGCCCCAGGGATCTATCCTAGTTGCGAGGGTCAACATTGAAATGTCAACTGCGTACGTCACCTCATATCGCGGTACCCCATTTGCTGCGTTTAAAGGGAAAACCCTAACTGCGTGGGACGGCAGCCAAAGCTCTCGAAGGAACTTTAGGAGTTGGAGATGCAAATCACTATTTGCATATCCGATTAGGATAGATCCAATTTCTGCGTGCAACACGACATTGTGTTGCGATTTTAGCCGGTGGGGAAAACCATGATCTAAACAGCCTTGAGCCTAACCAAACTTCCTGTCCCTCTCATCACATGACTTCTTCTATCTTGAAATTGCCGAAGATGTAACGTTCATAGCCGGACAAAAGAGCTCTCGAGCAAATTCGTTGAGTCGGATAAGCGTATTCCTACTACAATAGTTGCGTACTAGGATAAATCTCGACAATAGGCAGGTTAGGGGGGGGGGGAAGGAGACGGGCACTCCCTCCTACGCTTGTCCCTCTTCAATCTACAGTTAACGGTAGGTCGAGATGTCGTTGATTTCATGGTGTGATTCAGGCCAGGCCTTGGATTCCATTGGAATACGAATCCGTAGTAAGAAAGGGAAGCGAACCCCGCCAAGAAGCGGAACAAACGCTGAAGAAGAAAAACAGCCAAGAAAGAGAACTGAGAAAAGTCACACCACTCCCCCCCCCCCCCTCCCATACTGCGCCTAAAGCTCTGGCATCTTTATAAGCAGACCGCCCCTTCAGCCACAAAGCGCCGAAAGTGTTATAGAACATACATGGTTCACTCGCGACTTTAGCCTCGATAAAGGCTACCATAGGGTCTCACCTCCAACCTTCCACGCGACCTTTTACGAACAGGCAACTACACAAAATGAATTGCGCAGATGCGAACTGCATTACTCTGTTGCCTGTTATCACTTGGTGATACAGCCTCGAGCGCTGTATCAAATCCATCCGTGCCAACACTTCCATAACCAACGTCAGGAGGGGAAGGCTCGTTGTGCCTATCCTCACTGCCAGACTTCACTTACCTCTGTAACAGGCCGCTCTTGAAGTCTGCCTCACCATGGAAACAAACAGGGCTCTGTGCATCGTGAAGTTATAGGCATCGGTATTTGTACTTTAGTAAACACCGCAGACCATATTTAAGCATGTGCAGAGTTCTTCTGAAGCCGTTTTGCGAACGTTAGTATTGTATGAGAGGAAACAGGCAGCGCGTCATGAGGTACAGCCGCTGTTCTGCGGACCAGAAGATTTTTCAAAGGTTTCGTAGGCAGCCGTCAGACCCTCGGTGAACCCCTGGGGTCGAGGTGGGTGAGAAAGGGGAATGAGAGGAATATCGCATGCCCCCCAGAAGAGCGTGGCCATATTTTGTACCTCCTGACCGTCCCCCGAGGAAATAGGGTAAACCAGCACTAATGCTAGCTGGCCCCCTCTCTTTTTCTCTTCTTACTCAAGATCTCTCACGTTTACGAATTCGCTTGCACACTGAAGTAGATCGATTGAAGCTGTGTGTAGGACCCCTTTCGCCAATATTTATTTCTTATCGTTAGTAGGTATACTTCATGTCCACGGAATTGAACACCGTAGTGTTACTCTAAGAGAGCTTACTTACGAGGAAGGTCAAAGACCGTGGAGTTTCATAAAGCAACCTATATGTATAGAGTTGTATAGCGTTTCTGGAAAACACCATAATGGTTTCCAAATTTCTGTAGCTCTTGAGTGTGGCCTGATAACGCAAAACTTCTTCTTCAGCGTTTGTCCCGCTCCATTTGTCCCGCTCCATGGTGGGGTCCGCTTTTCTGGTGCCATGTCGCCATCTTTCCCGGTCCCGTGCTAGATCAGGGTGGACACCACCTACTTTAAAGTCCTTGTGTAAAGTATCAGCATAGCGCTACTCCGGGCGCCCTCTAGGCCGCTTTCCTATTACTTCGAAGTTAAGGCCTATCTTGCGGACGTTGTCTTCCTTTCCACACAGAACGTGGCCGTACCATCGCAGGCGAGGTTCTCGCATCTTGTAAGCTATCGGCGCGACACCGAACTTCTGCCGAATAGCATCATTTCGGATGCGGTCCAGGCGCGTGGCTCCAGCCATCCAGCGCAGCATCTTCGTTTCCATTACGCTGAAGCGACTTTCCGTTTCCGTTGTCGCAGGCCGCCTGATAACGCAAAACTGACACATGGAATACCCTTGCCGGGCCCAGAAATGGTCCTGCAAAAGGTTTGGAGCTTCAGTGTCTGCTAAAACGTGTGATTTGATAAATTCCTAATAGAAGCGAGAAAGCACATTCAGAGGAGGCATCCATCAGGGAGCCAGCACCGATAGGATGGCCGAGTGGATAACGCGGTGGACTTGCGTGAGAGCGGCAAAGGGATCGATTTCTGGGCCTGTTTTTATGCATGGGTAGCGACTTTCTTTGCATTTTTATCAATGTGGAGTGGATTTTAGGGCCCTAGCAGGGCACCGTATTCGCTTTTCTAATCCGTCCTTAACCTTTTTCAAGATGTGGTTCAAGCTAGCTTTCGTCGATTAGAGATACGCCGTTGGCTATTAAACCATGCTTGTCTTGTTGGGGGAAGTTCTCTTTAGATGCTATCTATGTATGATCCCCTTATTATGTTTTTTGCTAGCCTTGGAAGTGTGTCTCGTAGCCGCCTCGTTTGACCACTCCTCCCTACTCTAGCGGTTGCAAGGTGAAGGCATTACAGATATGGGCACTCGTGCTCTAGGCACTATAGGAACTTTAGGCAAAAGCTGAAAAAAATTCGTCCAAACCTTGTTCAGACGGTTATCTGGAGCGCTTATCACGAGTCTGGCATCTGTTTCAGTGTAACGGTGGAATACATAGGGTTAGAGTAGATGTGGATACTGTAAAAAAAACGCATCGCCGCTCTCTTCGTCTAACCGCACTTCGTTTCCAAGGTCACATTTCGAGCTGAAAATAGCACTCTAAAATTTAAATGACAAAAGGCTATGTTAAATTCGTGGTCAGGCGCTGCCCGCGGATCGTCGTCAACAGACGATGAAGGGAATGAGCCTTACATCTCTCCTGTAATCTACCACAACAGAAAACGGATCCCAGATTTGTGGTCATTATCCCGAATACCCACACCCTAGACGGACTTTGGCGAAACTTTTTTCCGGCACTGCAGCCGTGAGAGTGCTTGTGCGCTTACAGTTAGTAGAACTAGTAAGTGATAAGAAAAGCGTTCTCCAGAAAAAAATAGAAAGAGAAATCTGGAAAGTCTAGAAATCCGAGGGGCGATCAGCACGTCTTGGTTATGGATCAAAGTAATAGCTGTCGATCATGCTCGCAATGAGGCCGCTACGAGACACACTTCCAAGACTAGCAGAAAACATAATAGGGCGATCATACATGGATATCATCTAAAGAGAACTTCCCCCAACAAGACAAGCATGGTTTAATGGCCAGCGGCGTATCTGTAATCGACGAAAGCTAGCTTGGACCACATCTTGAAAGAGGCTAAGAACGGATAAGGAAAGCGAATACGGCACCCTGCTAGGGCTCTAAAATCCACTCTACATTGATAGAAATGCAAAAAGGGCCACTGCCTATGCATAAGACTAAGCCCCCGGAATTGATTGGTCGCTCTCCTGCAAGTCCGTCGCGTTATCCACTCGGCCATCTGAGGGATTGTGACGCCAAGGGAGATACTCATGATCTGCTGTGCCAAACAGATGTTATCACAGAGAAGGCTAAGCGTGTTTGGCTTGCCATGGAAGACCTAGAGTACTTGGAAAGGCAGAATACAGTCCTCTCAAACGGGCATAGATCGGTCAATCCTCAAACACTATTAGGATGACCAACTCTGGCCAATTTTAGCAAGTGAATAAGCCTCATCACATTCTTCCCTCGGGATTGTATGTGATACCGTCTAAGCTAGGTTACCTACTTAGTGGACAACAGCAGAACGACAGCAGAAAAGCCTGTGAACCACAAGAACAGCTTCGTAGGATACCCGATGTAACGGTAAGCGTACTAAACACAGACGGCGTCGATAAATGAGACCGATATTGGTCCCTAGACTCAGCTGGAATCGGAGAATTTACAGGCACAGCTAATGCGGAAAAAAATGCACGTGAATGACCAAATCGTGCAATTCTTCGAGAACACCGTAGAGAAGCGAGAAGACGGATATTACGTTCGACTTCCTTTTAAAGAAAATCGCACTGCCTTACCTTCGAACAAAACTTTGGCATAGCGACGACTCGAAAGTGTTTTAAAATCACTTCAGACCAATCCAGAACTGCTCCACCAATATCACAACGTATTCAAGGAACAGTTAGAGAAGAGCGTCATTGAAGAAGTTTCTACTGTAGAAGAGCACGAGAGTCCGTCGTATCTCATCCACTATCTGCCACATTAACCTGTGGTCACTCCGTTAAAGGACACTACGAAACTAGTGGTTTTTGATGCGTCCTCCCATCTTAAAGGGCATCCTTCTCTCAATGACATTCTAAATCAAGGCCCCCTCTTGCTGCCAGAATTGTATGGAATATTAATGGGATTTAGAACGAAATCTCACGTTGCGATATCCGACGTTGAGAAGGCTTTCCTGCAGGTGCGATTAAACGAAGTAGACCGCGACGTAACGCGATGTTTATAGATAAGGGATGTGGACAAACCTTTGGGAAAAGACAACACCGTGACCTACAGGTTCACAAGAGTCACTTTCGGACTCAATGTATCGCCGTTCGTGTTGGCAGCCACAATTCGCCACCATTTGAACTGCGAAGTCTCTAATGAAAAATTGGCGAGCAAAATTCGCGAAAACTTGTACGTTGACAAATTAATCCTCTCAGGCGACAGAGCTGAAGAAATAGTGCAAAAGTCTTTCGGAGCGCGGGCCATCTTTCAGCGGATGAACATGAACCTGCGGGAATTTTTGACCAGTGATGCAGAGGTTCAATGTAAATTGCCACAGCAAATATGCTCAAGCAAAAAAGTTCAAAAAATCCTGGTATCCAATGGGATTCGGTCCAAGACACCCTATCGATACAACGAGATTTTCCTGCCATCCAGAAGATTACGAAAAAGGCAGTAGCTCGACAAATCGCATCCATATATGACCGACTTGGATGGCTAGTTCCATTGCTTATTACCCACAAACTGTTTCAGCAGCAACTCTGGTTAGAAGGTATTCATGGGATGAAGAATTATCCCGACCTTTGTGAGAGCAATGGAAAAAGATATGCGATGAATCCTTCAAGTTTCGGAAATCCTTCAAACGCAAGATCCCCATAACTCTTCTTCAAACCTAGCGATCTTTGCTGATGCGAACGAGCAGGCAATGGCTGCTTGCGCGTATATTTTTGACGAAAAAGAATCATCCCTGTTAATGGCAAAATCAAAACTGCCATCCATAAAATCGAAGGCAACATATCCTAAGCTGGAAATGAATGCACTGACGATGGCAACAAGGCTAGCACTTTCGGTATGCGAAGCATTACAAACTTCAACCCCTCATCCGGAAAATATTTTCATCTTCACAGACTCGCAAATAGTGCTCAAATGGATTGAAAAGTCTCCGGATGACAGCCAGTTAGGAGTGTTGGTCCGAAACCGAATAAAAGAAATTCGAAGAATTCTGGACGCAATAAGTGGCCATAACATACATGTTTTCTTCGGTCACGTTTCCTCAAAAAACAACCCTGCTGATGCTGGCACCCGAGGCCTTTCCAAATGCCAGCTCGACGACCACGATTGGTGGGAAGGTCCCAAATTCTTAAAGCATCATATTTCCTTTTGGGACATTCCCTTGCTGCGACTGACTAATTCACAGGATTCGCCGGAAGAAATAGAGACATCCTTCGCCTTTTCGACAGTACACGTGGAGGAGCAGGAAGACACATGGTTTCCATTTTTACGCTATGCTTCACAAAAGCAGAACGAGTTATAGCCTGGATTCTCCAATTTATTCCTAAATGCATGAAAAAGTTACCTGCTGAAACACTACAGCGAATCCAGGAGAATGTTGAGGAATTGCGAGAAAACTCGGACGAATCTGGTCCGCTAACAGGACTAGAAATTCGACGAGCCAAAAACGCACTGATAAAGAACAATCAGCTATCGACACTTTCTCCAAATTATGTTAAATCCATGCGGAAAACTTTGAAGCTGTTTCAAGAAAATGGTAGAATTTGGCGTGCGAGAGGCCGTCTTGGCCAGTCCTCTCTGGACAAAAATGCTAAGTTCCCAATTTTATCTCACCAAAGTCTGCAATAGCTGCCCAGCTTATAAGTCAAGCTCCCGGAACATATCATCATGAAGTTGCTCATACCATGTCGACGATTAGAGAAGAATATTGGATACCAAAATTGCGGCAGCAGGTGAGAAGTCTGATTCGATAATGCGTAAGATGCAAGCGATTCAATGGTATTCCATACCATTATCCAGAAATGCCAGACATGCTGTCGCGAAGAGTGCAGAAGTCATGGCCGTTCGCCCATATTAGGCTCGATTTCTTCGACCTCCCACTTACAAAAGACTGCGCCAATCTTAGAAAAAAGGCTGCATATTCACTTGTGCAGTAACATGGCTTGTTCATTTAGAAGTTCTGGAAAGCATGGACACATCGACCTTCCTCTATGCACTCTGACGATTTTTTTCTCGCAGAGGGATCCTTTTGTCAATTACATGCTTCTACATTTTTGCTCAGTTCAGAAATTTTGGGCAGCGCATTTGGAGGCAATATGGTGATGGACTTCTTGTTCAACAATGCGATTGAATGGAAACATATCCCCCCGTATGCCCCATGGCAAGGAGGATTTTATGAACGTTTGATAAAGTCCATCAAGCATGCCTTATACACATCCATTGGTCGATCGAAGATTTCCTGCAAGAGCCTTGTGACAGTGATGACCGAAATTGAAGCAACCATGAACACAAGGCCATTGACATATCAGGAATCGGATTTCGAGGAGTTTACTTCGCTTAGACCGATCGATTTTATTCAGAAAGATCTTAACGTTACTTTTCCTTTCGAGGTAGATCCACATGATCCAGACTACGAACCCCTACTGAGGTCAGCGTATTGGAAACGAAACGTCAAGCTGTGGAAGCCTTACAATCATCAATCAACCATACAAGCGGTTTTGGAATACATGGCGCGACCACTATCTAAGCAGTCTTCGGGAACAGCACAAGATGGAAATCTCTCGGAATCGGAATAATTCCATATCTCCACAAAAAGGTGCAATTGTTTTAGTAAGCGATCCCATCTTACCACGCAACGAGTGGAGGATGGCGCGTATTACGGATCTTAAGCCATCAACAGACGGAACAATCCGGGAGGTAGAGCTGGTTACTGCGGTAAGACGAAAAATAAGGCGACCTCCGAATCTACTTGTACCTCTCGAAATCAACAGCAACACCGCATCGTCAACTAAAGAACGGAAGGAACCTCGCGAAACTGCGCAGCACCGTTACAACCTACGTCCGAGGAAGAATCTTGTCAGCAATGTAAACGCATTCTATACTAAAACGTCAACATTCAAGTATTCCCCAGCTCTCTTTTTTATGCTTTTCACAATATTCTCCTTTTTTATCAAGCCGCAGGTCAATTTGTGACGATGGAATGTCACAGGAGTGGAGTACTTCTACAAAGCGACAACGTTACGGACTTTGTAATTTGCGTAGAAGACTAATGTAAAGTTTACAGACAATCTTCGCCGTACGAGTTAGTACGATTCTCACCAGAAAAGACTTTACATGAGCACACTATCTTCCTCAAATGGAAAACTAATGATAAATACTCTTCCATGGAAATGACCTGCCCGGGTTTGGACTTTTGCGAAAATATACAATGCTTCTTATGTACGTCAGTAATCCTAAACCCGGAATGCTGGCCAATAGGGGCACTTGTAGGCCTTACAATACTCATATACATGTCAGTAGCTTTGGTATATGTAGTCTCGTATGTCTCACTAACTATAGGAAAGCCTATTCGGCTCATTTGTAGAGCAACTGTTTTAATAATGCGATATGTTTTTCAGATCTGGCTTCACTTGTTGCGATTTGTCTTGCAACGATCCGTGAGTGCTCGTGAAAATCGACGATTGCGACGACTAGCTGAAGCGATTGCGATTTTGACGATCTTGCACCAAGTAGTAGCCCTCAGTCAAGGTTGTCAAGATGTAAACACCTTCTTAGTTCGATCCAACATTTGCACTTTAACCGATTCCTTAGACACTTGCGAAATAACCGTTTCAAATATCCTAAAAATCAATCCCTTCAAAAGAGAGGCGCGCCTCCGGCTTTATGCTAACCAAACTCTACTGTACATCTCAAAATTTGTTGAAAGGGACTTTTCTTATTCTAATTTCACGAAACCATTCTTTACACACGCGACGTTAGACTGCAAGTACTTGACGTGACGCAAACGCTGCCCCCATATGGGATCACGCACGGGAAGAAAATGTGCTGCGATTAATTCTTCCGATCTCATCCCAGAATTAGACGGGACCAACCAATATCCGGGAAGGACAGGATGCATGGAGTCGTGTGGTGGGCTCGGTTGCGACTGTTTCTACCCGAGTTCAGGGTGTCTTTTCTACAGAATTTATGCGGTTCCCCAAAGCTCAGATCTATGAGCTGACTAAATGTATTAGATGGAGGGAGGAAGTGCGTTTAGAACCCCTAGTCGAGACCAAGGGCATTAGGAATCATTATCTCATTGCGATGAAACCTAATGTACCAGTAACAGTGCGAAATTTCACGCTCACCATGACATCGTTAGCACTTCCTCCTCGGCGGAGAGTCGTTGGATACACCGCCCTCAGAAAGGGACGGGGCGAGGGGAGCGCCGAGGACAAGATCCCCGCCTTCACATGGAGACATCGTATTTCTAATCACTTCCCTTGGCCCTGCAACTCTATCCTGAAGTGATTTCCTGATTTGAGACAAGAGGCAGAATATTGCTCACCACATTTGGAGGAAAGGAGCTTTCAGCTGCAGCGGAAAGGCTTTCTTTAGGTCCCGCCACATTGCTCAGTACTAGGCGTTGTCCGCACTTTCCGACAAGTACAGCAACATCTTAGCGAGATATGTCATGACAACAACGCGGCCATCCCCTAAAAGGTTTTTCAACACAAGGAAAGTTGTCTGATCCTTGAAAAGAAGGGACGGTGAGCCGGTTTTGCGCACAATTACGGATAAGCCTTCAATGTAGAACTCCTGACGGAATCATCCATGGTCTCTAGCTCAGGCGGAAATTTAAAGGATTGTGGTGAAAATTGAAAGAATCTAGAGAAAAGAGCGATGTTCTCCTTTCCTCGACTGTCTCCATAACCAAACCGGCTGGAAAATGACTTCAGAGTTCCCCGAGATGCATTTCCCAATCGTCTCCTATCAGCTGTTAGGTTTTTGGACGACATCGCGCCTATCAACGACGGTCTCGCGCGCAGCAAACTTCTCCAAATAGGGCGGCGCGGGCAGGGCGGGAAGTGGGCGGCGGGAAGCACGGTGGACCGAACGACTGCCCCCCCCCCCTTCTCTACCTATTCTCAGTCAGTACTTCATTTCAAATGGAAGTCAACTCGCAGTTTGGGAAAATTAAGAAAGCGCTTTTCAAATGCGATTCATATCTAGCCGCTCAAAATCTTTCCTGCGAGTTACGAGATGACTGCAATTGTAGTCCAGCTGAAAACCAGGTGCAGTGCGAATGCGACGGTTCATCAATCGACGAGATTTTCAACGACTTGTCCTATAAATTACCGATCAACTTGGCAACCGTGCGATTTTTTTATGGCAGTAACTCAACCCAAGATGTGGCTCGCATTAGTGAGACCGCAGCTTCAGAATTTGTCGTGAATTTTCAGGGGACGATCATCAAAACCATACAAGAAGTAGAAAAGCACAGGTGCTCGGCAGCGAATGCATTGCTTACTGGCTGCTATCGCTGCAAAAAATGAGCAGAAGCGAATATTAATTGCACATCCTTACATGCTACTATCGGAGAGGTTACATGCGAACAAGACACATTTGTCGTTCCCTGCTCTCCTACTGGAAACAGAACCTCTCTCCATTTTCTACGAAATTCAGCACGAAATTACATAAATTGTTCTCTGATGTGCTCAGAGACCTCCTAGTTTGTAATATCTGGAGTGCTAAAATTCGTAGAATCATTGCGATATTCAGAACATGGGATGATTTCAAGCGAAAATTCAATTTTTCTCTCAGTACAGTGGCCAGATTTCTTCCACATCTTCGATATTTTGCTTTCACGGCGAAAAACTATCATACTTCTGGCATTAATTCTGGCAATCACGATTGCTGTCACTTATTTATTCTTACCAGAAATTATTGCGATAGTAGTTCAGATTGCAATGCGAGTTGCAACATTTATTGTTATCATAACTCCTCTAAAAATAATGCGATAACTAGTCTTTACGATGTGCAAACTGCTATACAAAAATGCGAGAAGATGCAAGCGAAACCCTGCGAGAAATTAAATTTGAAGAGCAACATTCCCATTTCAGAAATGAACGACATCCGTGAAGAACTCCGTCGCGTTAAACGGGAACTACGGCCACTCAAAGATGCAATCCTGCAGCTGCCACCACCAGTCGAGCTGCGCAACGACATCGTCACACACTGCACGTCGATTATGCATCTTGTGGAATTTTGTGATAAGCTTCGTATCACTATTGATTTTTTCTATGTCTCTAATGCAACATACGGTGAAAAAGAAAGAGATGCTAAGAATGTGGAATTGACCATAGAGAATTATAAAACTCGCTTGAATTTTCACTTTCACCATCTCAGATTGCTTTATGCCTCTGCTCCTCTTCTCGTTGCGACGCGAGCTATTTCATCTCATGCATGGGAGGCAATGATGGGTCACCCTCAGAAATATACGATGCGAGACGGAATCACAAAGAAGACTCTACTGACGTCTCAGAGTGAGATTCAGCTCATCGTTCAAGATCAGCAGCAGGCATTGGAAGAGATGTTTGCAAAAATGCGAGACATACGCACCAACGTCCTTCAAAAGAAACGAGCACAGAAGGACAGCACTCAAGGAAAGATTCTCCTAAAGCTTGAGTGTCTCAACGCCTTGGTGTTGACCTTAAGGAAAGAGCTGAACAAAGGCTGGGCCGCATTAAACCAGTGGAATCCAGCAAACCGTGAACACAATTCTGACGTTCCTGGGGCCCCGGAGGGTCGTGAGCAGGAAGATAAGAATGAGGGCAACCGTCACAGGGAAGTGACTGTGAAATCGAGTCTCTCCGGCAGGAATACGCCAGAGTTCAGAGAAGGATTGGCGAGCTGAAAAGAGAGCCAAAATGCGAAAGGAGAGAATTCGAAGAAGGCGTAAGCCGCCAGAAGGAGGGAAAAATGAAGTGCGCCTTTTGCCGTAGAGAATGAGTTCACTACTCGGACTTCTGTGATCAGTTGCGAACCAGCTGCGAGCGTCAAGCCTATCTTGTGATGAATAATCGGTGTAAAAAATGCCTTGAATACGGATGCACAGGAGATCAGCGCTGTTGCAAGCGCGAAAAGATCTGCACTACTGCACAGAGGTAGGAGACCACCATGTTGCAATCTGCGACCTCCCAGACCGGACGCTTCAGATCGAGGCCGAAGTGGCCCACCTCCACCTCGAGCTGGAGGCTGAGGACATTGCACAGCGCCTCAGGGAACTTCAGGAGAGACAATAGCGATGCGAACTGGCCATGCGAGGAGGGGGAGTATCGCGGATTACGCGATTTTTTCTAATAAAAATATGACAAATACAAAGTGCATTGCAGCAGGGAAATTCAAACTTCTGTAAACATAAAGCTTTCCATGGCACTTTGATCGCTGCGGAGATAAGGAATCGGAGAAGAAGTTGTTGTGAGAAGCCTCTGCGCGAGCGCATGAAAGGGGGCTCGCGATGAGTAAGCGAGTCAGTGTACCGTCCAGCGAACCCCGAAGTGCGATGCGAGACCCCTAGCTGCGATGCGACAACTCACATGCGATGCGATTCTCATCCATGCGATGCGACTGCTTTACTATTTGCCATAATTGCCTTTTTTTGTTGCCTTGTATCCTTATTTTATTCACTTAGTTATCACCTCATTACGTGTTCGTATTTTTGTTGTAGATCATTAAAAATAAAGGTTTAATTACCCAAGTTTGAGGTATACGCCCAAGCAAAAGTCCGCGTGGCACGAGCTGGAGCAAGGACGCTCCGTCTATTTTAACACCTCTTCTGAATCTAGGCACCTGATGAACGACGTCGGTGACATGTCTTCTCAGGCCGGACGTGCCTGTGCGACATCGTTGACACGTCGTGTGAATTCGGCACCCCGGGCGGAACCTCTTCTGAACTCAGGCACCTGATGAACGACGTCGGTAACACCTCTTCGGAACTCGGACGCCCTTTGCGTGACATCGGCGACATCTTCCGACCCTTCTCAACACGGCGTAAGTGACACCCCGCCTGTGGCTACTACTCGACGTCTAGGAAAGGCCAGATGGACGGAAAGATGGACGGACAGACGGGCGGACAGACGGACGGACAGACGGAAGGACAGACACAACCGCTTACTATTTTACATACCAGTCGTTCAGCGGCCTAGCGGCCGCCTCCGACTGGTTGGGGGCTTCGCCCCCAAACCCCGAGAAGAGAACACTCCGACCATCTTCTTTTCCCAACTTTTAGACCTTCATACCTCAAAAACAAACTTCAGATTCGTGTTCAGCGACCTCGATTACCCCCACGGCCAAAGTTTCGCGCCACTTGAGCGTCATCCTCAAAAAATCGATAATATCGATCGATATCGATTGGTCGACTTCAGATTCGTGTTCAGCGACCTCGATTACCCCCAGGGCCGAAGTTTCGCGCCGCTTAAACGCCATCCTCAAAAAATCGATAATATCGATCGATATCGATTGGTCGACTTCAGATTCGTGTTCAGCGACCTCGATTACCCCCACGGCCAAAGTTTCGCGCCACTTGAGCGTCATCCTCAAAAAATCGATAATATCGATCGATATCGATTGGTCGTCTTCAAATTCGAGTTCAGCGACCTCGATTACCCCCAGGGCCAAAGTTTCGCGCCACTTGAGCGCCATCCTCAAAAAATCGATAATATCGATCGATATCGATTGGTCGACTTCAAATTCGAGTTCAGCGACCTCGATTACCCCCACGGCCAAAGTTTCGCGCCACTTGAGCGTCATCCTCAAAAAATCGATAATATCGATCGATATCGATTGGTCGACTTCAAATTCGAGTTCAGCGACCTCGATTACCCCCACGGCCAAAGTTTCGCGCCACTTGAGCGTCATCCTCAAAAAATCGATAATATCGATCGATATCGATTGGTCGACTTCAAATTCGAGTTCAGCGACCTCGATTACCCCCACGGCCAAAGTTTCGCGCCACTTGAGCGTCATCCTCAAAAAATCGATAATATCGATCGATATCGATTGGTCGACTTCAAATTCGAGTTCAGCGACCTCGATTACCCCCACGGCCAAAGTTTCGCGCCACTTAAACGTCATCCTCAAAAAATCGATAATATCGATCGATATCGATTGGTCGACTTCAGATTCGTGTTCAGCGACCTCGATTACCCCCAGGGCCGAAGTTTCGCGCCGCTTAAACGCCATCCTCAAAAAATCGATAATATCGATCGATATCGATTGGTCGACTTCAGATTCGTGTTCAGCGACCTCGATTACCCCCACGGCCAAAGTTTCGCGCCACTTGAGCGTCATCCTCAAAAAATCGATAATATCGATCGATATCGATTGGTCGTCTTCAAATTCGAGTTCAGCGACCTCGATTACCCCCACGGCCAAAGTTTCGCGCCACTTAAACGTCATCCTCAAAAAATCGATAATATCGATCGATATCGATTGGTCGACTTCAGATTCGTGTTCAGCGACCGCGATTACCCCCAGGGCCGAAGTTTCGCGCCGCTTAAACGCCATCCTCAAAAAATCGATAATATCGATCGATATCGATTGGTCGACTTCAGATTCGTGTTCAGCGACCTCGATTACCCCCACGGCCAAAGTTTCGCGCCACTTGAGCGTCATCCTCAAAAAATCGATAATATCGATCGATATCGATTGGTCGACTTCAAATTCGAGTTCAGCGACCTCGATTACCCCCAGGGCCAAAGTTTCGCGCCACTTGAGCGTCATCCTCAAAAAATCGATAATATCGATCGATATCGATTGGTCGTCTTCAAATTCGAGTTCAGCGACCTCGATTACCCCCAGGGCCAAAGTTTCGCGCCACTTGAGCGCCATCCTCAAAAAATCGATAATATCGATCGATATCGATTGGTCGACTTCAAATTCGAGTTCAGCGACCTCGATTACCCCCAGGGCCAAAGTTTCGCGCCACTTGAGCGTCATCCTCAAAAAATCGATAATATCGATCGATATCGATTGGTCGTCTTCAAATTCGAGTTCAGCGACCTCGATTACCCCCAGGGCCAAAGTTTCGCGCCACTTGAGCGCCATCCTCAAAAAATCGATAATATCGATCGATATCGATTGGTCGACTTCAAATTCGAGTTCAGCGACCTCGATTACCCCCACGGCCAAAGTTTCGCGCCACTTGAGCGTCATCCTCAAAAAATCGATAATATCGATCGATATCGATTGGTCGTCTTCAAATTCGAGTTCAGCGACCTCGATTACCCCCAAGGCTGAAGTTTCGTGCCGCCTGAACAAAATCCTCAAAAAATCGATAATATCGATCGATATCGATTGGTCGACTTCAGATTCGTGTTCAGCGACCTCGATTACCCCCAGGGCTGAAGTTTCGTGCCGCCGACGTGTTCGGCACGTCTACGGCACGCCATGCAGGGTTGCCGACGTGTTTGGCACGTCTACGGCATCGCCAGGCACGGTTGCCGACGTGTTCGGCACGTCTCCGGCTCGCCATGCACGGTTGCCGACGTGCTCGGCACGTCTACGGCTCGCCATGCATGGTTGCCGACGTGTTTGGCACGTCTACGGCTCGCCATGCGCGGTCGCCGACGTGTTCGGCACGTCTACGGCTCGCCATGCGCGGTCGCCGACGTGTTCGGCACGTCTGCGGCTCGCCATGCGCGGTCGCCGACGTGTTTGGCACGTCTACGGCTCGCCATGCATGGTTGCCGACGTGTTCGGCACGTCTACGGCACGCCATGCAGGGTTGCCGACGTGTTTGGCACGTCTACGGCATCGCCAGGCACGGTTGCCGACGTGTTCGGCACGTCTCCGGCTCGCCATGCACGGTTGCCGACGTGCTCGGCACGTCTACGGCTCGCCATGCACGGTCGCCGACGTGTTAGGCACGTCTACGGCTCGCCATGCATGGTTGCCGACGTGTTTGGCACGTCTACGGCTCGCCATGCGCGGTCGCCGACGTGTTCGGCACGTCTACGGCTCGCCATGCGCGGTCGCCGACGTGTTCGGCACGTCTGCGGCTCGCCATGCGCGGTCGCCGACGTGTTTGGCACGTCTACGGCTCGCCATGCATGGTTGCCGACGTGTTTGGCACGTCTACGGCTCGCCATGCATGGTTGCCGACGTGTTTGGCACGTCTACGGCTCGCCATGCGCGGTCGCCGACGTGCTCGGCACGTCTACGGCTCGCCATGCGCGGTCGCCGACGTGTTCGGCACGTCTGCAGCTCGCCATGCGCGGTCGCCGACGTGTTCGGCACGTCTGCGGCTCGCCATGCGCGGTCGCCGACGTGTTCGGCACGTCTGCGGCTCGCCATGCGCGGTCGCCGACGTGTTCGGCACGTCTGCGGCTCGCCATGCGCGGTCGCCGACGTGTTCGGCACGTCTGCGGCTCGCCATGCACGGTCGCCGACGTGTTCGGCTGCCGCGCCCCAACTCAGTGGGACGGACGGACGGTGTGACACACACAGTGACACACACACACAGTGACACACGCTTGCTGCTTTATATATAGTAGGATAGTAGGATATTTACGACTTCATAGGTAGGGCAATGATCTGCGAACGAAAACATTCATTCATTTATTTATTTACCAGACGTTCAGCGGCCTCGCGGCCGCCAAACATCTGGTTGGGGGCTCCGCCCCCAAACCCCGGGTATAGAACACCTCGACCGTGTTCTTTTCTTCTTTAGACCCTCTTACTTTCATTTCATTCTCCGAAGTGCATGTTCTACTAAGTCCTGAGGAACAGGCTGTGAGGGTCTCAATTCAAAGTGCTTAATCTGCGAAAACATAAATGAAACCAATGGGTGTCGGTAGACAGCTCACCGTTAACTGTCCGACAGCAGTCATGTTCCTCCGATAACTTTAACCATTCTTCTTACTCTCACTCTCAACCCCGTCAATACCCCTCACACTTGTGCCGGAGTGAAATAAATAAATAAATAAATAAATAAAGGCGTAGTGAGAGTCAAGTACACGCACACTTGTCGAACGAAGCCTTTAAAAAGTAGGTGTAGTGAGAGTCAAGTACACGCACACTTGTCGAACGAAGCCTTTAAAAAGTCTTCTCACGAATGCTGTGCAAAGTGTGACCTGAATCCGAACGCATGTTGATATCGTCTGTGATACATATGCTGAGCCCCAACGCACGTGTAACGACGTCAGCATCACATCTTCAGAAGCCTGATACCCGTTGGACGATACTGATAAAAATCATGGTCTGCCCTTACTGGTCCCCTTCACTGGAGCCCCTCCTTCAGTGGTCCGACCTTCACTGGTATCCTTTACTGTCTCTCTCTCCCCCCCTCTTATACTGGTCCCCTCTTCACTGGTCCCTTCTCCCCCCCCCCCGTTACGTGTCCCACCTCACCGGACCCTCCCTGCAGTGTTCCCCCTTAGTGGTCCCCTCTTCACTGGTCCTCCTTCTTTCCACTCCCCCCATTACTGGACCCTTCCCCTGCAGTGGTCCCCTTTAGTGGTGTCCTCTTCACTGGTCCTCCTTCTTTCCACCCCCCCCCCCCCCCCAATACTGGACCCTCCTTTGCTAGTCCCCCATTACTGATCCCCTTCACTGGTCACCCATCGGTGACATGTCGTCTGAACCGGGACACCCCTTGCACGATATCGATGAGACCCCTTCTTAACCAAGCATCCATTCCGCGACATCGGTGACACCTCTTCTGAACGCAGACACTGACTGCGCGACATGTGTGACACAACTCCTGAACCCGGACGCCTGTCGAGCGACGTCGGTAACACGTCTTTTCAAACCGTTCGTCCTTTACGCGACATCTGTGACACGTCGTCTGAATCCGGACACCACTTGGGCGACATCGGTGACACCTCTTCTGAACCTAGACACCGACTGCGCGACTTGGGTGACACAACTCCTGAATCACGACGCCTGTAGAACGACCTCGGTAACGTCTTCTCAAACCGATCGTCCTCTGCGCGACATCGGTGGCACGTCTTCTGACGCACGCGACACGACGTGGGCCACACCTCGTCCCAACCCGGACGCCTGTCACTCGACGTCTATGAAAGGCCAGATGGACCGACGGAAGGACGGATGGACAGACGGACGGACAGACGGACGGACAGACGAACGGACAGACGGACGGACAGACGGACGGACAGACGGAAGGACAGACACAACCGCTTACTCTTTTATATATATTTATTTACAAGTGCTCCGACACGCCTAACGGCATGTCTCGCACTTCGCGCGGCCTTGCACTGGCCTACGAAAAGCAATATCAGTAAACATAAAATTCACTAACATCTAGGTTTTGCTGCTTACATGATCGGCGTGAACCCGCTCACTACTTTCATCATAGGAATTCTCACCGAACCTTCCAGTAACGTCATTGATTTGTGCTGCTTAGTAGTTCTGTCTCTCAGGTTGCTCCTCTGCAGCCGTTCCCATGAATTCAGACCCTTGTTACGTGACCAGAGGACCGTCTTATAAGCGTATACTCTTCACACGCGACGTAGGGGACACTTCCACTAAATTTAGAAGCTCAGAAACGCGCATTTGCCGCTGTGTCAATCAGGAAGAGGCTGCGCAGATAGTATGTTTCTTGTTCTCTGTATTAATTCCTCTTACCTTCCTTCTTGCCGGTTCCCCGTCCTGGGGCAGGATTCGTTAACGACTTACAGCAATTTAATAGAAAAAATTATAGTCGAAACCCCTAAGCGTGCGCCTTATCAAGCGATTTGGTGAGCGATAAGCTGCGTTATCTGAACTACCGCTGTGAATTTTCTGTTAAAGTTATGTAAGTCGTTGATGAATCCGACCCCTGGTTCCACCTCCAGGTCCCTCCTTCCTGGTCGCTCTCCGGGTCCTTCCCACCCCGTCGTGATCCCCCTTTACTTCTATACGTCATGAAGTTGCCCTCTCACGCTCATGGCACGACGACGGTGAGCGGACGCCCATAGCGCGACATCTGTCACATCTCCTAAACCCGCACGTTTTGTCTCCCTTACTGGTCCACTCATAATGGATCCCCTAGCTTTTCCTCCTTACTGCTCGCTCCTATTTGTAACGCCTTATTGGTCCCTCCTTATTGCCTCCACCCTTCTTGGTGCCATCTCCTGTTCTGCTTCATTGTTGTATGTGTCCCTCCTATTGACTGTGACCAATCCTGATCCCTCCTTCAGGTCAAATTTTGCCCGCACTATAGATGATGAGGCGTATCTCACTTAGGTTAGATCACTTTACGGACAAACTCTTTTATGTATAGGTGGTGATTGCTGCACCCAAAGGGTTTCATTGAAATAAAAATCAAACTAAAAATAGTGACAATTAAATGACGGTATCTAGATTCAAGCAGTTAACACCAAAAAAGTTCTGAACACTACAGATAACATTATGAACTGCATCTGAATCAAAGAATTATTTCTGCAGACTATTTTAGAAGACCCAGTGCAATGGTTTAAAAAATATCGAAATCAAACACAAACGACAGTATGGCGAAACAAAATATATCGAAATGTTTAACAAAGGTTGAACATTTTTTTCATTTCGGCAGCAAAAGTGCAGACGTTGGGATTCAGTATACCTATGCTGTGAGTTCCAGTGAATGCGGACGTCACTTTCGAGCTACCTTGAAGACAGAAAAGCACCCAGGAGTCCGTGTCCGCTCATATTCCGTCCATACCTAGGCGAGAACTTGCTACATTACGCTACCTCTCAATGATGCTTTCGCAGCAGCTGAAATAAGGCCAACCACACTTGTAGTGATCTATCTAAATTCGGAGGTAGAGCATAAGACGAAAAAGTGCATTAATAAGCAGAAAGAGGCTTAACGAAATAATTCCGAAGAAAACAGCCGGCTGGGAATCCTATTATATAAGGCGGAAAGGCATGAATCACTGTCTGTCAACGGGTGCGAACGAACGGGTACATTCGTTGACAACACACCCAGCGGTTTGTCGTATATTGTTGAACCTGCATGGCAGGCAGCCACTGCTGCCGGTATTGACTACCACGATGCTTCCACTGCCGGGTGGTCACCAAAGAACACCCACTTGATGAGGCTTTGCAAGACGTCACCACGGCTATGACGAGCCGCCGCTGCCGGGTTTAGACAACAAGTGAAGCGTTGCGGAAGAGGTCTGTGCCGCAACACGGGTTCGTACTATACTTATGTTCGAATAACCCATTCGAATAGGTATTCGAATGATTTTCATTCGAATTTGAATATTCGAATTGGATTATTCGAAAAATCGCGTTTTTCGAATATATTCGATTTCGAATGCTCGAAAATTTTCGTGTATTCGAAACTGTTCGAATATTCAAAATTTCCCAGGAAGCCAAAATTATTCGAGTATTCGAAAAGTGTCATTCGAATGCCCAACGGAAACTTCAGTAACGCTGTATTTTGAGAAAGATGATAGATTTTTCGGGTAATCAGGATCTCCAAAACGGTTCTCTCTGTGAGCCAAACCTCTGCTGCGATAGTGGCTCGGTGCTGGGATACTGAGCGCCTCATCGATTCCGATTACTTCCCGAAAAGCCTTTCTGTCAAAAGGGAAAACTTCTACAACGTTCACAATGTTGAGCAGCAAGGATTTTTCCACGCAGAATCACTGCAGTGGTGAATCGGAGACGCCTATTCGTCATCGACGGAAAATCTATCGTGTTTGTTTGTGTTTGTTTTGGCTTTGTAGTATTGAGCGTTGTTTTTAATGTTTGCCTTCTGCAAATATAATAAATAAATAAATAAATAAATAAATAAA
The DNA here is from genome assembly GCA_947359475.1 of Heligmosomoides polygyrus bakeri. Lineage (NCBI taxonomy): Eukaryota > Metazoa > Nematoda > Chromadorea > Rhabditida > Heligmosomidae > Heligmosomoides > Heligmosomoides polygyrus. The sequence continues at coordinate 53,313,769 of OX375866.1, read as the reverse complement.
TCAAATGTCTGCAGGATGCGCTTGAGGGTCAAAAGGGGTGCGCTTCGGTCTTGTGCCATGTCCGTTGCCTCCTGGTGCAGAACATGCCTCATGGAGCCGTCTTGTGATTTTCGTCACGCTACTCGTTATGCTCTCCAGCTCCTCCGTAGTCGCAGAATGCTCTGGTTGTCGTTTCTACAACAATTACGGTTCCGCAAAAGATATATTGTAAGGGAAGCGACGCTGTCTGTCAGTCATTCTTGAGATTCGGCGCGCATTCTACCTCTACGGAGATCGTGGATGCAATTGGCATAAAGAACTAGTTGCGTCGGCCAGCCGAGGGACAAGTCACTGTTTTGTCCTTCAAGAGGAAATCTAGTACCAATTCAGCGACCCCGAAGGGATGCAAGGCTTGCTTGGCTGGGCTGGAACTGAACCAATAGCCTTTGTTTGGGGTGCACTCGTTGGGAGTGGGAGTCGCGTGGATATGTCGGCCCTATGCCAGACTTCACAAAAGGGAGATCACTCTAGATCGGCCGGCTGTTATTTAACGATCGATTTTTGTTATGTTTACCGTTTAATCAATATGTTGGCTGGAGAATAGTTACATTCACAAGTTCATCACAAATAGGAAATGTCTGTTTCTACCACTTACTTGGTCGAATCACTAGAAAGAAATGAAACCAGCACTCATGGCTGGCCCATTCCTACCTACCTGTAATAAATTTTGTGGCCACAAAATTGACAGTGTGATATATCACGGTTTTAGATGAGCAGGGCAGATCTGCTACAGATTTACGTATAACACTTCGTCGTCAGTTCGTCATTAGCTGCTGCTTGCCGAAAGCATTCTTTCACGAAAGTTCTTAAACAGTCAGTCAGCCACCAATTCCAAAATTGATCGCTTGAAGTGACATAGAAGCTTACAGTGGCTCAAGCAGATTGTGCCCTCTTTAAACGAGGTTGATCTTTCTTTATTCTTCATGAACAGCACTTTACAAGACAAGAGCACTTCTTTAAGAAAAATTTAGGAATGCGAATTTTGAATTCGAATTCGATTTTTTGAATATTCGAATTCGAATATTCGATTCGAATTCGAATATTCAAAAAAATCGTGTTTTTCGAATGCTCGAAAATTTTCGGTATTCGAAACCGTTCGAATATTCGAAATTTTTGCGAGAGCATAAGTATAGTTCGTACGTTAGGTTACGATAGCGCGCCCTGAGTTACGATAGCGCGCCACCGCCGCCCGCCACCGCTCCCGATTGCGGTAGCGTGGCGGGTTGTTGAGCCCGCCTTGGACGATGACGGATGAACAGAGAACAGCAGGCGCTGGAGCAGACTTTCTGTTGTGGGGTAGCGATTGACGACTTTGTTCATTCCTTGTTTTCCCTTTGCCCCTCTAATTTTCATACGCTTTGGGCTCTGAGTGACTCCTGTTGGGAGAGGTGGGGGTCACCTTGTTACGCACTTTAACGAAAGCAATGAAGATCACGTGCTGGTAAGCTCTGTACTCACTAACGAACTATAAAACAAGTAAAAGAAAACACAGGAGGAGCGAAAAGGGAACATGGCCTGAGCGAAAGCTACAACGCTGTCGTAACTAAAAAGGTGTAAAAAATAAGAAACTAGACGTGTTGCTCCTATTATCATTTCGACTTTGTAATCTCAGAGGCGACATGTGGTCGGACCCAAAACTTTCAGAAAAGAAGAATACAGAGCAAAAAATAAAAAAGAATCAGGTCTGGTATCGTTCTGCACGCAATCTGCTCCATTTAGTACCCTTCCTTAGCTTGAATCCTCTTCACGGCAGCAATGCGCGCTCTGCTCAACTCGCCTCATCTCGTAGTGAAATCCGTGGTGAGCGCGGCAACAGGTCTGCCTACCGTAATCCAGCGCGTCGCTCCGCCCGTACAGTAATGGGACACACCTAACGTAACTCACTCCCGCGGCACGGCTCAGACATGATGGACGACGTCGATGCGTCTAAGGAAGACGCACTTTTTGATTTGGAAATTGTTCACTTTGATCCCAAGAGCATACATACTTCGCACTGGGTTGCTAAGCTATTTCAACCTGCCGACGTCCTCCAATTTTAAGCGGTGGACCAGGACAGGTCAGCGAAGAAAGTCCGCCGTATCTACGCTCGGTGGTGCTATCGATTCTCTTCCAGACTTAATCGATCGGGGTGGGCGTTGCGTGGTTTTGATGGCCTACGGAAGGTCGATCGTACATATATGGGCCGATATTATTGATCGTTTTAGCGATGAAGGTCGCTCAGACATATATCGATAGATATTATTGATCGTTTGAGCGGTACTGTCGTTTCTTTCTCTCACTTAATCGACCTGGGCGGGTATTGCGTGATTATGATGGCTGTGGCGAATCCGCGGTTGCCTTTGCCAGCTATGTCTTAGTGAGGCCCCATTGCCCAAGGAGGGAGAGCGCAACACCCCATGCGTCCCCGAATCCGGTTGGGGGAGCCGTGTGGTAGCCCGCGATCCAGGAGACGGGGCCTATCTTGAGGGGCGTGACCAATTCACAGGTGCATTCGGCGCAATGCAGACCGGGCCCGGACCGGCTGCACTCCTCATGGACTGACGCTATAGGACCAATACAAGCAATACAGCAATACACAACCAATACGTCGATTTACCCGGGTCCGCCCAGTGCGCGACCCGGCACGACTTCAGACTGGAATGACCATGCAGGCTAAGGACTTACCAACCTGGCTCCTGGTCTCCAGTGGACAGAGGCAACAATACAGGTTTACTTCCAATCCATATATATGCAACATACCAATACAGTAGCAGATAGGTATAGATAGAAGAGGCAATCGTCGCTGAGGTGAATTGCAGATAGGAATGTCGCGTCAGCAGCCCGGAATATGAATATGTCGGAGTAGTTGATAGAGGGCGAGCCTTCCTATCAGGCTCGTAGCCCCCTTGCTTGTAGCTGGCTCTGTATAGTCGACGGTGAGAGGGCAAGGTCGGCACGCCACTCCTGGAGCAGGGTTGACAGACGCATGGTGCCGAAAGGTCGGCGCTCTGCGGAGCGCGACCACGCAGGACCCCGGTGGAAGTGTAGACACGCACCTGGCGCGGGCGGGGCAGCAGCGATCGACAGGGTGCGCTGGTCAGCAGGCCGCTCCACATGCACCTCATCAGGGTTCCGCTACAGGACCGGTGACCGCGGTGGGCGGAATTGAGAGGAGCGATAATCGTATTCGCGACAATGGCAGTCGGAAGGCCGCGCAGACATTCAATATCGATCGATATTATCGATCGATCGAGTGATGCTATCGTTTCTTTCTCAGACTTCATCGATCGGGGTGGGTGTTGCATGATTGTGTTGGAGCTATCGAAGGTCGCTCAGACATTTAATATCGATCGATATTGCCGGTACTTTCGGTTTTGTCCTCGACCTAGTGGATCGGAGTGGGTGTTGAGTGATTAACATGGCTCACGGAAAGGCTTCACTGCATGGAGAAGTTTTGATCAGGCAGTTGGTATCGATCGATATTATCGATAAATTAAGTGAGGCTATCGGTTTTCTGCACAGACCTATCCAATCGGGGTGGGAGTTGCGTGATTGTGTTGGTCGACGGAAGCGCCTCACAGCAATTGGGGCGCTTCGACAAAGCAGTCAATATTGGTCGGTGTTATCGATCTTTTGAACGCAATATTGAATTTCTCTCGGATGCATTGAAGGAAGGAAAAACAGAGGGGGACGGAACCACCATACATAAAGGAGGATGGCATGAGTACTTTCTGTAGTGGTTCTTCAATAGCAAAAAGCAAGTTCTCACGCTTTCCTCCTCCAATTTTTCGACTACACCAGACTCTCGTATATAATCATTCCCGTGCGACTCTTCAAAATTAGTGGCCAATGTCATAATGTGGAAGAGGCTCCTTTTGATTTGGAAATTGTTCCCTTTGATCTCAAGAGCAAACTTACTTCGCTTGCTGGGTTACTAATCTATTTCTACCTGCCCAGGTCCTCCATTTTTCAGCGGTGAACGAGGAAAGGTCAGCAAAGAAAGTTGTTGGGACCTACGCTCGGTTCGACTACGCTTTCAACCAATTCTCGCCCCTAAAACCCAATTTGCGGCAGTGCTTTGACCAATTTCCATAGCATTGTATGCAGAGGGAGATTTTTGTCCTAAGTCACCTATTCCGATATTCGTCACAACTCGTGGCATAAAGCACGGCGACTCGACAGGAACGGTCAGACGTTCGATTAGGCTTGACGAGCTGGAATAGGTTGTAAACACAATCCTAGACGAAGCAGGAGTGTTGTAGACATTTTCCTGACAAGGGAAGGGTCTGAAGCGTATGTCTGAACGGGGCGAGCGAGTCATATAGGGAGAATTCTCACCCCTCAATTGGTTTGAAAATGTGTTTATTTTTTCCAAGCCAAGTCGCTAAGCCCAAGGAGTAGGGGGTCACAAGGGATTCGGCGCAGCACGCTTTGGGGGTCTTGTACGCCCGCGATGCGTCCGCAGCCAGTGGCTCGGAGCGCAGGTGGGTAGAGGGTTGACTCGACAGAGGTCAGGATTTTGGTTCCTCCGCGTTGCTGCATTTTTGAATTTCAATTGATTGGTTGAGATTTAGAGGATTCTGACGTCTATACTATTTTCAGACGTTTTCTGCGCATTTTCCAGCTGTACGCTGTGGTATCCAACATGCTGATAAATGTCCAGCATCAGCGTTCCACAGGTACAAAGTGCCTGTGTAGTAAATCGCGGTGTCTTCCTCCATGGTTATGAGCACGCAACCGAAATCCAATTGAAGACGTAACCTTTCCTCCGCAACAAGAGTTCCACCCGAAAACGTTATCATTGCCCACTGCTTGCTTGCCTCTCCACGTCGATCAGTTCATCTTGCGGATCCCCACCTTCTTCTTGTTCTTCCACTACCTACTTCCAACTGGTCGTCTTCGTCAACTTCAAGTTGGCATGTTTCGAATTCCTTGAGTATGCTGGCCATCCGTTCGGCCAGCATACTCCATATTTTCTTCCGTCGAAGATTCCTTGTGAGATGGTAAGAGTTGAACACACCTCAATGGCGTTTGATTGGCGTTTGATCGTATGCTCCGTAGATTTTGAGAGCATTCGTGTAGGCTTTTACGTGGATTTAATGGGTGCGCTCTAAGGATAGTAGGCAACTCGTGCGTGTATTTCAAAAAAAAGGGAGTGGAGACCGGACGGCTCTTTGAGTAGTGCCGCTAGAGCATAAATAACTTGAAGTAGGCATTTCCTACCTTAACTGTCGTAAACCTGTTTTGGGCCCGGATTCGTGAACGCAGCCGGAGGTAAATCCTACCCTTACCTCGACGGCTACTTACTCGTCAATTTCTGGAAACTTACCTCTGTTCTGATTCATGACAGCAAAAACAAGGGTTTTGCCCCATTGCCGGGGAAAGTTTGAATTGGGTCAGAAATTAGCAGCGAAGCAAAACCCTCCTAGCTATGGAGGTAAATGTCCACTGACGCGCTGGCGAGGTAGCATTTACCTCGAAACCTACTTCCGGTTTTCCCCATCGCACGTTCATGAGTAGCTTGTTAGTGGGGAGTGGCGGTAGGTTTTGCACTTACCTGCAGGTGAGTCGTTCATGAATCCGGGCCCTGGAGATATAATTTTAGCCATTCTAATAACTTAACATGAATACCGATAGACCAGAGCTTATTGTTAAAAACTAATTTACAATGAGAGACCTTATATAGACTTATCAAAGACCTTAGAAAAGTCGAACTAGATAATATCTGCTGATTTTCCATTGTTCAGTGCTTCACTCTTTATAAACCGAGTCATGTAGGTTTGTGGTAGTGGAAGCATCGGGAAGAAAACCCATGTTCTGTCGAGCTCGCGAATAGTCTATTTATTTCTGATGATAACAGTTGGAAAATCAAATAAAGAGAGAGAACAGGACTTATATATGCTCACAAAAAATGTTATCTGACATGACAATTAACGTTGATAAAATTTAATAACGGATCCGAGACGCAATATGAGAAATACATGTTGCTTAATTCAAGTTCAATAGAAGAAATAACTATTCTATGTTTGTTCGAAGAAATTCGAACGACACATGTTATTTCTGCAGAATATCTAAACTAAGCAAAATTACAGGGTTAGTGGTCCTTTTCCAATTTTTAAAGGTTGGATGTCGTGGAAGTTACGAGAAATCCGAAAACAGCAGACCGAACAGAAACCTACAAATTTAAGAGATTGAGCAAATTTGCCAATGTGAGAAGAGATGAGAACTCTGATTTACGGAAAAACGAAGATATTCCCTTGAACGTGGCTGTGAAATCGCCCGGCTGGTTGGCGCTGAGGTTGTTGTTGGTGGAGAATTTGCTTTGAAGTTCCGATTCGCTCACATAGTTGAGAACAACGCTAAAATAAAAAGTAGTGTTCCCTCCGGAACAAGAGACAATACAGTGCGTTGGCGTGCTGAAATAGAAGGTAACCTCGGACAGTTTTCCAGTTTGGTGCAGGTTGTAATCTGTTGCTGTTTTCCACAAATGATGTCGGCAGTTGATGTTCCCTCAGTAGAGTAACAGGCGATGGTTACTTTCTCTCCTAGCAAGTAGGAGTAGCAACCTTCCAAACTGGAAGATTCGATCGAACATGTTCCGTGGTTCTGTACTGTGACGATTCTCACGTTGTCCATGTTGACGTGTGCTTGCAGTGCTGACCTAATTTGGGTATGAACAGCAATTTATCACCGTAGTTTTCAATTATGACGTTTTTCGTGATCAAGGGAAGAGGATTTCTAGGAGATATTTGGATACCTCTCCTTCTTTCTGGACATGTGCAAGTGGCTTTGTATGGAGCGGTTGAGAAGCTGCAGGCACGCGAGGCAAAACGACAATTGAATCCTTTGGCATCAGATTTAGAAGGACCTTGAAATTGCGTTGGTGTAGCCGGTGTTATTTCATTTGCTTGTGCCTTCATTGTCATCACAGTTTTTAATCTTCCAGTAATGAACGTTGAAGCGAGAAAAGGTAGTTGTGCGGACATTATTAGAAAATGAGAGATAACGTCACGTCCCTGATTCGTGTAGTTCGGCCTAGTATGAGAGTTGTGGGACGCGTTGTAGTTGTTGTTCCATTTCATCAGCTATGGCCAACTCCCAGACGGAACACGTGGTGATTGTATAGGTAATGTTCGAAGTGGCTCTGCGTATTTGTAGTATTTGAAGAATAGGCATGATGAAGAGAAGAAGAAGCGGTACTTATGAATCAGAGGGCCAGCGGTGCTGTGAGGTTGCCGGGAAACAGGTAAACGCGGCAACCCCACGGCACCACGCGACCGGTACTTATGAAGCACCGGTATCGGGGTGCCGTGGGGTTGATGCGTTTCCGTTGCCTTTGTCGCGTTTACCTGTTTCCCGGCAACCCCACGCGACCACGGACCCTTTGGTTTATATGTACCGGAGAAGAATCTGCACATGAATCCCGGACATTTGGCTCTACAGAATGTGAATCCAAGGTGTTTGGCTTCTTTCCAACTGAATTCGCTGATTTTGTCGGACGATTTGGTGTCGTCGCATTTCCCAGGCAATCCAGCTCCCAGCTCGATCATGCTCGACTACGCCAATGACGCTCAAATTCAACGCGAGATGTCCACCACAACGAAGAAAACATTGGTGAAACAGGAAATGTATTTGTCACAGTATTCGAACGGATATATTCCTTCCCTGATGCCATTTCCACGCTCTTCGCCTACCTAAACATATTCACATACATCAAAACTCTTTTAGCCTGTAGTATCCTCCTCCTATTCATGCTCTGCACAGCATCCTCCTTTCGATAACAACTTATTCTTCAAACGCTAAGACGCCAATCTAATGCTTGCCGGGAATTTATCTGATCGGTAATCCTTGAGAAAATGCACTATCTACACGAAAATGTCTCAAATTCAAACTGAAATTGTTGAAAGTTCACCCTTCCTATATTTTGTCTGCTTCATGAACCATTGCCTAACTATGTTACAGTTTTGATAGTCGATGCAGCTCATTTGAGTATATGAAGATACCGCTGTGATTGAATTGGTGCGAACAATAAATCGTCTCAAGACAGACTTCGACTAAACCTGTTTGATAAAGCCGGTCGCTTTCAGCCAAGTCACATTCTCTTCCTAATTAACTTTTCCACCACCTTAACAGGGGTAGTTGTGAGACTTATTGGTCTGAAATTAACAATATCATTGCTACTGGATGATTTGGAGATAGCGCGTACAATGGCATGCTTCCATAAAGGAGGAACCTCTCCTTATTGTAACGAGAGATTGAAAATGTGAGCGAGCAGCTTACAAAGCGCGAGAAAACGTTCACTGTATATGGTTTTTGGTGGAATGAAATTAAAAGGTTCCGTAAAAGGCGGCTTAAGCCTTTTTTGTTCAGCATGTACGTCCTCAAGGTAAAAGTAGAAATCACCAGGGAACTGTCTCAGTCGTATGTCTGAATGAATGGTGAAAATGAATACCACCACAAGAACCTCCTCCCTTGATATACTAGAAGATATGTTTCATTTTTGCAAAGTCCTTGAGTCCAAGGAGTTAGGGGCCACTGAAAGTCCAGTATTGAATTGAATTGTCAGCTCGCATCTAAGACGTTTGTCAAGGTTGTATGTGGAGATAACGGAGGTGGTGAAAGACACCGTTGCAAGCAGCTCGGTGGTTCAGCGGGGAAGGCGGTGGTTCATAGGTCCAGAGTTAGGTGTTTGGTTCTAGCGCTTTATTGTTGTTTTTCATTTTCAATGCTCATTCCTGGGTTGGCATCTATCATCATCCCAACTTTTCCTATGCATGCAGGACTGGACATGCCGCTGCGTCCAACAACCACAAGCGGCAAGATGAGAAGCGGCGCAAAAGGGCGCCGGAGAGCGCCGTTTTCCGCTCGCCGCGCGTCGCGCCAGATGCAAATCGCTTTGGGGCGCGGCGTCCTCAACTTCTGGAAGTTAGGCTGATGGAAGGAGCTCACCCATGCGTTCGGACGAGCATGGCCTACTGTTTGGAACTAGCTGAAGGAAGGGGGAACGCTCTGAATAATGCAAATAGGCCCCGCAGAATCAATCGAGCGAACACGACCGCTCGCAGAGTGACGTTAGGCTGATGGGCTGATGGAAGGCTCCTATCCAAGCGTTTGGACGAGCAAAGCTTACGGATTGGAACTAACTACCATCATGGCGTGCTGTCAACAATGCATATAGGCCCAACAGAATCATTCCAGTGGGCCCAACAACCTGTAGAGCGAGCGACAGCTTGTATTTGAGCGTTTGGGGAGTTTTATCGGAATTTCCAGCCGCCCTACTCAGGCATTGCTCTAGGACTGTCCGGCTTGCATCTGGAGTGTGCCGTGAACAATGCATATAGAAGCGAACCTATCAATCGACTGGGCGCGACAGCTTGTAATTGAGCGTTTGGGGAGTTTTATCGGAAATTCCCAGCCGCCCTACTCAGGCATTGCTCTCGGACTGTCCGGCTTGCATCTGGAGTGTGCCATGAACAATGCATATAGAAGCGAACCTATCAATCGAGTGGGCGCGAAAGCTTGTAGAGTGAGCGTATGGGGAGTTTTAACGGAAATTCCTAGCCTTCCTACTCAGTCATTGCTGTAAGACGGTCCACCTCGCATTTGGAGTGCGCCGTGAACAATGCGTATAGAATGGAACCTATCAATCGAGTGGGCGCGACAGCTTGTAGAGTGCGTGTATGAGGAGTTTTAACGGAAATTCCTAGCTGCCCTACTTAGGAGTTGCTGTAAGACTGTACAGCTTGCATCTGGAGTGCACCGAGAACAATGCTTATGCAATCGAACCTATCAGTCAAGATGGCGCCAGCTCGCAAATTGCACGCGCAGGCGTGTTTGGAGTGCGATAACTTTGTCAGGTGTAAACCCTGCCGGCTGCAGCATGTGAATTTTGTAGGCTGTAGGAAGCTCTAGCAGCTCACCAAAACGTAGCGATGTAGCCGAAGAAAGGACAAAGTTACGGTGGTGCGAAAATGCAGGTCGGGCTTGTACAACACATTTTGTTTCGATTTCCGTCGATCACTGCGGGGGAGGCGGTGAACTGACGGCCTACAAATGCATGGGCTAGCAGATCACTCAAGGTACTTTACGAAAAAGCGCTTCCGTCCTTGAGTTTTCGGCACTCGCAATGACACCGTTCTGTTCAGCTCGATGAGCTCTATCGAATGGTGTCAATTACTCTTTTTTCTTGGACAATTCCGCGTCAGGTCGAGGGCACTCGTGGCCGAGCCTGTGCGGACGATGACGTCATCGAAAGCGACAGTTTCGAAATTGTTTTCGTCCAAACGTCGTCCAAAATCATCTGAGGGATTATTTGGGGCGCTGATTACGAATCCGACGTCCATTTGCGAAAATTTCACCGATTTCAATAGGTTACTTCCCAATTGAGAGTGGTCGAGTCAGGATCACCGATCACCCTCAGTTATCAGTATGGGTGGTCTCCTGCCGTAATCGTCCAAATGAACTTCGGCATCGTATTTGGCACCCCGAATAAGCCCTCGCCCCTATACGAAGTTTGAACAAAATGGGTGATCCCGATTCGACCACCCTCAGCTATCAGAGGAAAATTCGAAACCTACCGAAATCTGCGAAAATTTCACAAACGGACGCCGGATTCGTAATCAGCGTCCCAAATCACCCCAGATGAATTTGGACGAAGTTTGGACGAAATAATTTGGCCAATTTCGAAACTGTGTATTTTCGATGACGTCATCGTGCGCGCAGGCTCGGCCTCCAGCGCCCTCTTCCTCGATGGGAAAATGTCAAAAAAATCTTTTTTTTTCGAAATTGGTCGAGATTGGCACCATTCGATATCGAGCTGAACAGAACGGTACTATAGTGGCCATCGAAAACTCAAATATGGGCGAGTAGTGGCGGAAGAAACTCCAACGGCTAAGTCCGCCGCCCTAAAGTGGTAGCTCGGGTTAAGGCACTATAGGCAACTGAGGAGTTGTGAGTAGGTCAGTCCTTTTTGCGCTGCTTCTCATCTTTGGCGCCGCTTGTGCTTGTTGCATATCCGGTACTGTATATTTCACTATAGGCTGTCAAGTGCGTGTTCAGCAAAAGCTTTTCATCAGCTGCCCTCCCTGTATACGACACTTTGTATATTTTCTGATTTTTGATAGGAGGCTTGGCCATATGAGAATGAACCTTCCCAGCTAGACATAAATAAAGTAATTACGAGAGCATATGATGGCACCAGTCAACAAGTCGAGAATGGGTGTCCAGTAGATCTCATCTAGCGTGAGCCCCACATTGTAATAAATCAGCGGTTCGGTTTATTAACGTGCTAAAGGAGTGCCCGAAGGCGCGATCCCGTAGCGCAAAAAACAAACGCCATACTTCTTTTATATGAGTTTATCTCTTACACATACAAACAGTATTCAATGCATGCGGATAAGATACAGAACATGCAAAGGTAGATATACAGTGTGGATTATACAGGAACACTATGTATGGGAAAATAGGACAGGGTTTGTCTTACACAATTACAACGAGTGTGAAACAGGGTAACTATACACATATACAACCTACGGAGGATGGGGGGGGGGGAAGAGGGGTGCCTGAGCTCCTCGTCTACGGGAGAGGAGACCGCCAGGCTTTTTTGGCCTCCTCTTTTATAGCCGCCTCCTCGAGGGCGGAGCAGCGACTGCCGCGAAAGGTTAATCGACTTGGACGGTCCGGGTGAAAACGGAGAGGTGACTATTGGGCTTTCGAAGAATTTCGGCTTTATCTCTGGTGCAGGGTCACCTCAACATGTTCAAAGAAGGACAGCCGATCCTGTTGAAGGTGTACAACTAAACACACTGATGATGACGTACTGCAGTCTCAGCAGGTCAGCGAGCATAGGTTACCGTCATATTCTAGCAAGTCTCTAGACAACGGCACATTGGCCTTGAAACCTTACTGGTGAGTTGACCACTCAAAAAAGTTTTAAATCTACCACTATATAATTGAGTTAGCGGTCGACGACGTTTGAGTGATCTAACCTAAGTGAGATACGGCGCATCATCCAATGTGGGGCGGTCGAGTGATCTAAACTGATCGTGAGTGAGACACACATCATCTACAGCGCGGGCAAAATTTGCTATTGAGCATGGAATGTTGCTACAGCAGGGGAAGCGCAGCCCTTTACTGCTTTACGCAACAGCACTCACGCGCGTTTCTGAGCGTCCAGATTCAGAAGCCGACTTCGTGTCATTAGCATGAGAAGACCACTAAAGGGGTAGTAGAAGGGGACCTTGAGGGTGGAGAACCGACAGCGACCAGGAGGGAGCAACCTGGACGAGGCATCGGGATGGGGATGGATCGATTGGGGGAACAATGAAGCAAGCCAGGAGGTGGCACCAAGAAGGGTTTGGGCAATAAGGAGGGACCAGTAGGGAGTTACCAATGAGGGGGAGGAGGCAGTAAATAGGATCAGCAAAAGGATTTATTACCAGTAAGGGAGACCGGATTTAGAAGACGTGACACCGATGTCGCGCAATGGGAGTTCGCTCGCCATCGTGGTGTCGGGAGCATGGGAGGGCTACTTAATAGGGGTAGAGTAGTAATGAGGATCCCGAGGTGGGGAGGAATCTGTCTGCAAGAAGGGACCTGGAGGCGGAACAGTACGGGGAAGCAACAAGAAGGAAGCCGTAATGGAATTCATACGGAGCACAAGGAGTCTGCCATATGCATAGCTTCTTAATGCTCGACACAGCGGCGACTGCGCGCTTCTGGGCTTCTGGGCTTCTGGATCCAGAAGACGGGCCCCTTACGTCGCGGAACAAGCGTTCTGATTCTGATGCGTGTCACCGACGTCGACATGGGAGGACCACTAAGGGTGGAGAAGGGAAGTATGGGGTTCCTCTTAGGTGGACCAGGAGAGCGACCAGGAAGGAAAGGAACAACCTGGAGGAGCGGCCAGGGCGGGGAAACCAGCAGGAAGAGACCAATAGGGACCATGGGAACGGATGCGAAGGAGCAACTTGAGGGACAGAAGTACTGCGCAGCCCAAAAAAAAAATGACGTCAATGGCCGGTCCCGAGAGAATGTCTGTGATGAAGGTATCGAAGTGGTGAACGGCTTGATGCCGATAAAGTATGCACCAGGTCCTAGATGTTAGCGAATTTTACGTTTTACAAAAACTACTTTCCATAGGTCAGTGATGCTCCAAAGTCGCGCGAAGCGCGTAAGTGCAATACACGCCGGTAGGCGTTTCGGACCACTTGTATACACTGTTTTCTTATTGTTGATAGGAGTGCAGAGATATCTTTCAAAAAGTTGATTACGATGATTCGCCGTGATATGAGTGTACGCTCTCCTGACTAGGGGACTGCCATGAGTAAATCTTAATCGGCACTAGTGAACTTTCACAACCCCTAGCCCCTTGATCGAGGTCGAGAGGGGTAGAAAAAATCACTAAAACTTTGCCTAAGGGGTCATCTTGGGCGGTGATCACGAATTTTTCGAAATTTCAGCCGATTACGGTAGTTTAGCACATGTGAACGTGATCCCAGACTAAACTTTGAGGGCCCATTGCTTCTTGGGTTGAAGGACTTTGCAAAAACGGAACCTACTTTTCCTGCATAGTAGGAAGCAAGACATTTGCCTTCTGTAGGTTAAACGTTGGTCGAAGAGATCGTAGAGGTACAAGAACAAGTCCAACGCTACCGCTCTCGAACGGGTCAGGCAGACGACGAAAACACGTTCTAGCACTTAAACATGAAATTGAAGAAATAGTTAGGTCGAAGGAATAGTATTATACAATACATTACTGAGAGTGCGTAAAAATTCTTTAACAGTGCGATGACACTGCAATCTCATTTTTTATCACGTTCGTGATAGAGTCAGTTAAGCTGAAGGTTTTGGCAAAACTGATTCAATTCACTTCCTTTGAGCCTTGAGTGGCTGGTAATAAGGTTGTAAGCTCTTATACCGATGTTTTGTTGTAATCAAAACTCTACTACCAGGTGGGAGTCGAACCCTGACCCGCACCTCCTGCTGGCCGAGCGGGAATGCTCTACGCCATGACACCACCGTCGCTGTTTGATCGCAGTATATTGGTCTGGCAGAGAGCTTGTTATTCTCGATCTAAGCCCTCACCGGGCCTCAGAATGGCTCGTTGGATGATTTGTTCGCGAATTCCGCTTCGTTTCTCCGTTTCGGTCTTCAGGTGCGCTATGTGGTGTTAATACGGCAGAGTGTTGCAGTAGACGCAAGAAGAGAAGTTTGGTTCTGAAGATCTGGGCGGAGCAGGGTGTCCATTCCATGGCTCGTATACGGTGCGCGTCAAAACTGTTACAACTGGCAGACGCACTGGTTTATCGCAGAGAAGAATCAATACAACCAACCTCACCAGAGGCTTTTATACCACTGGCGAGAACACCTTATTACAGAGATCATTCATTCCAATACCTCCCTCCTAAGACGAACAACGGAGGCGTAAGTCTTCTTCGTAGGATCCACATGGAGTTTCTTCGGTGCACGTCTATTTCTGATCGGTCAGGATGGAGCCATGCTGTTTAAGTCTGTTGGTGCCTGAATATCTGTTTGAGGATTTCCGACTTGTGATGGTAGTCGTACCTGGGTAGACTGCTGGATATCGGTAGGAGAGTTGTCGACTGATGCTGATTCTTGGCACTGGGTGGGCTGTTGGGTCTGGTGGCAAGGAAGGAGTGGTAAGTCGTCGAGGGACAAGGTCTTTTCAGTGGTGCTTGTCCTTTTTCTCAGCTGGTTGGCTTGTCTTTTCCATATTTGACTTTGAAGCATGACGTCGTAAACACATCGACCGTTCGATGATCCATTTCGGACTTCCTTCTCTGTAATCGCGAACCCAAACTAGGTCTCCAGGTTCGAATCTTCTCGTTTGCGCCCCATGATGGCGATTAAATTGGTGCTCCATCTTCTCATTGTATTGTCGTTCCATTGTGTCTTGTGGTTTCAGCATGGTTAGCTTGGAACGTAGCTGTCGACCGATAAAGGCTTCAGCGGGTGATCGTCCTCCTGGGACTGAAGTGCACGGTGTTCGTCGATAGTTGAACAGGAAGGTTTGGATGGCCTCCTGAGTAGTTCTCTCCCCTCTGAGCTTTTGTAAGGCTCTCTTGAAGGTATCCACGTATCTTTCTACTTGGCCGTTTGATTGGGGATGGAATGGGGAGTACGGATATGCTTGATTCCATTTTTTGTGCAAAATTCGCTGAAGCCTTTTGACGTGAATTGTGTTCCGTTATCCGTTACTAGTGCTTGTGGGTACCCAAACTGAGCGAATATTCGACGAAGTTGGTTGAGCGTTGCCGTGGATGGTGTGGATGTCATCTCCATTATTCCTGGCCATTTGGAATACGCATCTACTGCGATTAAAAACATTTTTCCACCTCTGGGGCCGGCATAATCGACGTGTACACGAGGCCATGGGGTAGTCTCGTTCGGCCATGACGACAACGTAGTTTTGACGGGATTCTTTGCGGATTCTTGACAGTTTTTACAGGACTTGACCATCTCTTCGATATTTTTGTCGATATTTGGCCAGTAACAGTAATCTCTGGAAAGCATTTTCATCCGTGATATCCCAGGATGTCCACCATGCAAGTCACGAAGGACGGACAATTGCAGATTTGCAGGAATGACGATACGATCTCCAAACATTAAGCAGCCTTGTTGTGTGGACAAGCTGTTGCGGATTCTTTTGAAATGCAAAATTCGTGCTTCCTTCCTTGGCCATTGTCCAAGTTTAACACAACGAAGGATATCCTTCAGAAGTGGATCCTTGAGAGTAGGTTCGGCAATTGTTTCCGCAGTGATTGGTAGCTTGGTCGCCGCATGTTCCAACAGGTGAATAGCGTCTGTGTTTATGTTGGCGATTACAACGTCTTCTTCTGCAGTCTGTTGTTCTGCAATGAGACGCGACAATGCATCTGCCTGTCCAAAATCTGTCGTTCTGCGATACTCGATAGTGAAATCGTATATGTGAAGCAGTAAAGCCCAGCGTTGTAGACGATTGGCCGTATAGACTGGTATTCCCTTTTTGCTTCCATAGATCGCAAGAAGCGGTTTGTGATCTGTCAGGAGTGTAAAGTGACGGCCATGGAGATATCGGTGAAATTTTCTCACAGCGAAAACGAGGGCCAGGCCTTCTTTTTCCACTTGCCCATAATTTCCCTCGGCAGTCGATAGAGAACGACATGCGTGGTAAATGGGTTTTTCCATTCCGTTGGAGAATCGGTGGGATATGACTGCTTCGATTCCGTATTCCGAAGCATCTGCTGCCACAACTACTTCCTTTGAGGGTCGTAGTGAGTGAGTAATAAATCCGATGATAGAACTTCTTTGGCGCGCTCAAAAATTCGTTGACATTCGGGTGACCAGCAGAATAGGACGTCTTTCCTGAGCAATTTGTCGAAAGGTTCCCGCAGTTAGCGCATTTCCTTAACAAAGGCTCCATAGTGGTTGAGCAGACCCAGTAACGAGCTCAGTTGTACAATGTTTTTGGTGGTGGCATCTTTTTGATCACTTCGATTTTGGCTGGATCTGGCCGGCGTCCGTTTTCATTAACAATATTGCCTAGGTAGCGTAACTTCGGCATTAGAAAGTTGCATTTCTCACTATGAATGCGAAATCCGTATTTTTGTATCCTCTTGAATAAAGCTTCGAGGTTGGCGTGTGCTCTTTTATCGTTCGGCCAGTAACGATGATATCGTCAAGATATGCGGCACATCCGTTGAGTCCAGCCATCATCGAATCGATGATCTGCTGAAAGATGCCAGGTGCTGATTTGACACCAAAAGGTAGACGATTGTATTGGAACAGTCTTCTGTGAGTATTAATGGTCAGCAATTCTTTTGAGGCGTTTTTGACTTCTACTTGAAGATAAGCGTCGGCGAGATCGATCTGGGTGAAAACAGTTCCGCCATTGAGCTTAGTGAAAACATCTTCCGGTGTAGGCAAAGGATGTTGATGTAACATCAATGCTTCATTTAGTCCGGTCGAATAGTCTGCGCAAAGTCGAATAGTTCCGTTGGATTTCTTTACTGCGAAGATGGGTGCAGCCCATCTGGAGTACGTCATGGGAGAAAGTACGCCTTCTGTGAGTATGCGATCAATTTCATTGTCAAGGGCCGCGACGGTGGCGTAGGGTACTGGACGTTTCCTTTTGAAAACTTGCTGCGAGTTGGGTTTCAGTAGCAGCGTGGCCTTTGCCATGGTGCATTTGCCAAGACCGGGAGCGAAGACGTCCGCGAAATCGGTCTTCAGCTTGGCAACGGTGGTATCTCGGAAACCAGCGATGTGGTCAGCCAGGATAGAACTACAGATCTGGTACTTTCGGACGGCGTGATAGAGGTCGGTAGTTGTTTGATCCATGTCATTCCAAAAACGTTGCAGTTTTCCTTAGTTACGAAGCATGTTCCCTGTCCTACGCATTGTGTTCCTGATGAACAGCTTATAGAGAAATCAGTGTCGAAGCTTCCATGGATTTTGAGGGGGTACCATTAGCTGCGTAGGCAGTGAGGTGTGTTTGTTGTAAAGTGGGTTTTCCGAGTATGTTCCAGTTGAACTCGGAGATAAGAGTTACCTCAGCACCCGTATCAAGCAGCAGCTGGAGCGGTAGACCATTGATTGTTACTTCCACTTGTGGGTGGTCGTCTTTTTGGAGAGCGGCAATAATTCGATGGATATGTCGATTTCGACTATAGCGGTCGGTCGAACTAGGTGGATAGCGGACACGTGGCAAACGTGGAAAACGAGGTCAGCGCGGTCAGTCAATGTGGAAGGCGGCCGATGGTCGGTCGGTGGCTGCTCACTGCTCCGTGGACTCTCCCTGAGCGACGAAAGCAGTGGAAACTTCAGTGGAAAGCAGTGGAAATGTGGAAACATGGGTAGTTTGGATGGCACACACCCTGGAGTCCCTTCCCTAGCCGAAGAGCGCAGAATCCATCCTCGGACTCTCCCTGAGCGACAAAAGCAGTTCCCACAGGGGCAGTTTGGATGGCACACACCCTGGATGCTGCGAGAACCCCAGCTGCGCACTCCCCCTGAGAGCGCACAGCTATGAAGGAAAGATTTCGCGCTCTCTCGCAAAGATGCGTGAGAATATTGCGGCGGGTGCGTGCGTGCGATGAGCGCTCGCGGCGTAGCGAAGGGAGAATAACCGCGATCAACTAGGTGCCCTTGGCTTAAACGTGCTTTTGCCCGGTCGATGGGGAATCGCTTCGGGTGAAGACTCACCTCGTTGTCGTCGCTGAGGTTTCCTCTTTTTTCCAAGTTGGAACTTCTGGCAACGAACAACGTTGACAGCAGGTGTGCATTCGAGAAGTCGGGCATCATCTTGTACGATTTGATGAGTCGACATTCAGCCGTGAGGTCCTTCAGAGTGATATTCTCTGCTTGGTCAAGTTCCTTAGCAACCGGGTACTGTAGTCGGCAAATTCGGACCCTTGGAATCCGGCTACGTAGAATAAACATTGGAGACCATCAAAGCCGATCGAGTCGAAATGGGCATCCGTACATTTGGCTTTGACCATCGTCTCGTAGTTATTGAAGTCTTGACCTTCGTACCTGACCTTGAAGCATTCGATCCGGCGCCTGAAGAGTGTCTTTGCTGTTCCGAATAAGCGATTTAGTACCTGGACAACTTCGTCCCATGGTAAGTCTGAAGGTTGTTTAGGGGAAATCGCACTCGTCAGCATACGGTGACAATCCTCGTCAAGACGAGAAACGAGAAGTCTCGTCTTATCTTTTTCATCCAGTTCGATGCATTCGTTATCGAATAGATCCTGGTACCGGCGCAACCATGAGTCAAAAGTTCGTCCTCGGTCGGGGTCGTAATTGAAAGTTTCAATCCGCCTGTACAGAGAATCGAAAATGGCGTGCATGTCTCTGAGCACGACAGCAGCTCCGGCAGAGGACGAGTTTGTACTCACCGCGCACAGCTTCTCCATGAGCTGTTGTAGTTCTGCTCCCTGGATGTCGAGTTGCTGTTGTACGGCTTGTAGGATGGCTGGTAGGGCGTCCATGGAATCTCATCCTGATCGCCAGTATTACAACTGGCAGACGCACTGGTTTATTGCAGACGAAGAATGAATACAACCATCCTCACCAAAGGCCTTTTATACCACTGGCGAAAACACCTCATCACAGAGATCATTCATTCCAACAAAAATCATAAACCAACCGAAAAATCGGGATATCTTGAGTTTACGATGTTTCTTTGAATTTTATAAAGCGACTGTTATGCTATTCGTGTGCAAAACCTGGAGAGAAGAAGTTTCATGATTTTGAGCAGGTGTTGAAAGTGTTTCCTATTTCAGAAGAAAATGTCCCCTGTTCCAACCCTCTGAAAAATTTTGACTCAAAGAAATTGCCTTAGCTAACATTTCCGTTGCTCTAACATTTCGAGGGCTGCCTTTTGGAATCAGCCCAGCTCAAGAGGAGAAACAAATGCAATGCATGATTCAGCTCTTCTCTGGGAGGCTGGCTCCTCCGGTTCCTGCCGAGAGCTAGCAAGGCACATCGCATTCTCACTATTGAAGGTCTCTCCATTCCAGCCCACAGAAGGGCATTGGAGACAGTTTCTTCAGTTTCTCAGAGAAAGAGAGACGAGTGTTCTTTGATCCACGTTCTCTTTGGATTATCGTCTACTTCATTCGTTGATAATAGATTCATGGTGACTCTACCGAATAGAATTGAAGCAAATCCACGATCGAGTACCATTCGTGACTGGAAGCGGGGTCTAGAAAGTTGCTACACTTATGTCGAGAGGATAAACCACTGATATTTCTACCGGTTTATCTTGCACTTCATAGTTCGTTACAAAACTGGCGAACGGCATCCCGAGCGAGTGCAGAGAATTATAGAATACAAGTGCCATATTTTAGGGCTTTCAAAATCGGCCGATGTTGACGACCGATGGTTCAGAACTTAAGAGCACTTTCAATAAACAATGCATGTGTAACTGCCTTCCTGCAGCGGTCTGTGTACCGTTTTCAATCTCGCTGACCAAAAGTTTTTTATTCGTCTGCTATGGGAATATTTCTGGACTTATTTCAAAATGCAGAAAAGCGGGGATCTTTCAGTGCGTCACACGATGGGATTGCGCCATGAATTCATTCGGTACACATGGGCACAATCCCATTGTATGGCTCGGTATGCTTGTTGCACAATGCCATCGTATGACTCAGTATGCTTGTAGATTACTACATGCGCAGTTGCTGTTTTCGCCGCATTGATCGGCGGCGAAATAATTTTTTAAGTTTCAGTTTTTCCAGCGATTTTTTCGTTGTTGTTTTCTGCTGAATTCGATACCAAGCTAAAAATTGGTAGCAAGTTAGGAATTTAATAAATATTCAAACGACGCAGGCTCTTTGTTGAAACACCATACATAGGCCAAAGTATAGTTTTTGAATCTGCAGTTTTTTCAACTTTCTTGAAAGATATTGATTTTGATTTTGAAAGGTGTCTTACTAGCGAGAAGGCGCGATAAAGGAAAATAGTTTGGTAGGAATACTGTTCAGCTTGAGCTAAAAATAACACGGCAAATAAAAAAATATTGAATAGCATCTGATTAACATTGGCAGAAAAGAACTCTGAATCTTTAGTTGGACGACACTACACTTTTACAGAACTCTTACGACTTACGGTTTACAATTTGCGATTTACGACAGGTTTTCGTAATTACGATTTACGGTTTACAAATTTTCAAACTTTATTTACGCACACCCTGATAGCAAACACATTGCAGTTGTTGAATTGCATCTGTAACGAGATTCTGGTCGACATTTCCGGGCTAAACCCTCAGGCTTACATAGCAATAAGAGCTGTGCCTTCTGCTTCTCTTCACTCTTATCACTTCGCCAAAAATCGAGTTCTTCGTATTTCGTCTTTAACATGGAACGGGCATTGAAACTGTCCTTATATGGCGACGACTTTTCCGCGTTTTCCCCCGTGCCCTTGAACAAGGGGCGAGGCACGATCGGACGGGATCCCCTAGGACGAAGTGCAGAGGGGTGAAACGATGCGCGAGCACAGAGTTATGGCACCCTGTTTTTTATTGGATTACGCCTGTACTACCCCAACCTCGCTTTGGACAGCATGCACTCCATTTTTCCAGTTTCGAGAACAAAGAACTGATCTCCTACCTTTTAAACCGATGAAGCGCTGTCGGGAGAGCTGATTCACCTTGTGCATTAGAAGACGGTTACAACGCTCCTATCAGTAATCTATGTGATGAAGAACTGACACTCAGCGACCACCATAAATCCATCTGTAACGAATGCTTTCAGGGTTGCTCATCTTGGTCCTGCTCTGTTGCAAACTTCGAATTCAACATCAGATGTGGGAACCAGGGATGAGCGGATTATCCGTTATCCGTTATCCGGTTTCCGGGGGTTTTGGCCTATCCGTTTTGTTGTTCGTTATCCGGCAATTTTCGACCGGATAACGAACAACAAATTGGCTGATACCCAGGTTTGGGCGTGGTATTGTATAGCTGTGTAAGCTTCACAATCATAGGAGTGATCGCGAGCAACAATAGAGAGCATTCAAATCTAGGAGGTGGGTGAGTTCAGGCACTGGTGACGTAGTTGAAAAGACGTCTAACTTCCATCCTTCCAGGGTCGTCCATTTATACCATACATCTATGAAACCTACTATGGGCTGATTTTTTATGAGCTTTTCACCACAAGCCATATGCAGACCAAGAATGCATACAAGCTGCCTTGATAATATTACTGGCGGTCACAAGTGGAGGGCCTGGCACATCCCAAGAAGAATTGTTTAGTGCCGAATTTTAGCGTTCTTTTCCACGATCGCAGTATGTAGGTAGCATTCGGCAAAGGTATTTTAGTTTTTACTGATAGACTGTTGTAACGCATTAAACACATACCGCTGAGCAAAATGGGTACAGGTTCAATCTAAATGAGTGGAGGAAAGCTACGCCTACAAATCCTACAAATTGTTGAGATTTGTTTAATAGAAACGGTTTTCTGAAAGCATTTTCTGTACGCTGGTACTGGTGGTACCTCCGTAGTGTTAAGGAATTGATCCACTCTATTAAAAATCAAAATAGTGCAATTGAACTGTACTAAACTGATTCCCGCTGCGCATGTTGGAGCTTCATTTTTATTTAAGATTGCTTTTCAGGGACACTCTACTTCCGCTTTCCTAGTTTTCATATCTCTCTGCATTAGGACTGTACAATGGCTTGTAGTGGCTAGCCTGTAGAAAGCTGGTATTTCACCCATCTCATTCCACGTTCTTCTTAGTTCTTGGGATACTGTCGAACAAGAGTATCGATCCGCGTGAAACCAAGATTGTTATGCAGACTTTATTCGGCTGAGTCGGCCTAGCATAGAAAAGTCAAGAGGCATCGGAGGAGCCATTCATCCAAGGATCATTCTGTTTGGCCACAGTCTTAATTCAAAAAGAAAACCTGACGATTGATCACTAGAACCACCCAACAATGGAAACTGGCAAATTAGGGCAAGTTGTTCGAAGAAGGACAAATGTGAGTGAATAAGAGGTGAATGAGTCTCACATTTCTCCCTCCAAGGGTGACTTATGAATGTTTCCATACGGTTAGTTGAGCTGTTTTACGCATCCTTTGCTTCGTTCTTCCAATTCGTTTTTAAACGGCAAAAATATGAAAAATTGTAAATCGTGTTATGAAAATGTGCTTGGATGAACAAAGTCTCTCCTCATCTTTTCCAGACTTAAATTAAGGTGATAATAGCGAAACATCAGAAGAGTAGTTTGCAGAACAGTTTTAGTTTCACCAGCTTGGGGGTCTTGCTATTTGTCCTCCCTGTTGAGTTTGATAGCAGTTCGTGGAAACCTGGTGAAGGAATCGTGGTTCGCAATTCGAACTCGGCATCGGTTTGGATGGCAATGGAAGAAGGGTTTCTTTTACTGAAGTTTTGTGAGAATCCCATAGGGCTTTGTTAAAGCGACTGCACTATGTTTTATAAAAACTCCATTAAAGTCGTTAGAAAGGACTTGTAATTTTGACAGCAGTTGCGTTCCATGTCTGATGTTGAAACTAGAGCGGTTTAAGCCCAGTTTTATTTTTGTTGTTTGTTCGTTATCCGTTTTTTTCCGTTATCCCGGCGATTTTTGGGCAAAATTATCCGTTATCCCGTTATCCGGGTTTGAAAATTTTGTTATCCGCTCATCCCTGGTGGAAACGTTTTGAGAAGTGGCACAGTTTGGATGTGCATCCTATTTCTGCCTTGTGAAAGGTGACGACGCTGGAGGTATAAAAGTGGAGGGAGCTAAGGGTTTAGTCTATAGTCCATCTATACTGGGTAGGTCGGGATGTTTCGGATGCTGCGCTTTTTTCTTTTGGACGGATTCTTTCAGAGAGTTTATTGTCTAACAAGTGGGTCTCTGTCGTCGTTTATTCACATTCCACAAAGGTCAGTCGGTATCCTGGCCCTATCCAAAGTGGGCAAATCTAGGGCAATCTCGAGGATAATTTCAAACAACGCTGAAATGTTGTTCAGGGCGGCTCAGTTAGTGGAGCCAAATGCTCCAGCACGTTGGAAGCATCAACAAATCCATTCCAGCCACGATGTTAGCCGGCATCGAAGCAAATGGTTGTCGTGTAGGCTAATCATGAAGCTCCTTCTGGATATTGTGCACATGTGGCGTACTCGGCAAGGAGGCGCAATCACAGTGCCGCGAATTGAGTTTGATTCACGCTTTTGTCAACAAATCCTTCCGTTCTAACGAAACATCAATCATCTTTATTTATTTATTTATTTATTTATTTATTTATTTATATATATATATATATTTATATATATAAATTATATATTTACTATTGAGAGCCTGTTCTATAGGACTATCTACGGGGACATG